>OX465584.1:13497818-14204769 GCA_950022655.1 Alentia gelatinosa | reverse complement strand
AATCCCAAATGTTTTTGCTGATTTATTTAATAATGTTTTTGAGTTGGCGGATATACCAGACACATGGAAGTTATCTATTATTCGTCCAATCCTGATGGGAGGGGACCCATTTAACTGCAACAACCTAAGGCCAATTTCTTTACTCCCAATAACAAGCAAAGTAATGGAAAAATTAATGCATAAAAATATTTTAAATTTTTTAGATCAAAATAACATTCTGTCTTCCAAACACCATGGTTTTAGACCGGGACATTCGAGTACAGATGCAGTGGGCAAATTCACGGATGATATACTAATTAACAGAAATATAGGGGATGATACTTTAGCAGTTTATATAGATTTTCGTAAAGCTTTCGACACAGTAAACCACAAAATTTTAATTGGTAAATTACAAAATTATGGCATCAAGGGGAGGATTTTGAATTGGTTTCTTGACTATTTAACAAATAGGATGCAATGTGTTAAAACAAATGATATTACCTCAGGACTTAAAATCATAAAACATGGAGTGCCTCAGGGTTCTATCATGGGTCCCCTCCTCTTCCTATTATATATCAATGATTTAACCTCCCTCGTTGTAAATTCTAAAGTTATGTTATACGCCAATGATACGGTATTATATGTACATGGAAAAGACCAAACTCAAATGTTTTCTCAATTACAAAATGATCTTGATTTATTGTATATATGGTGTACCCAAAATAAGCTGTCAATCAATATTAGTAAAACAAAATACATGTACTTTAGTTCAGGTAGAAAAAGAATCAATAGAAACTTAAGTTTAAACCTTAATGATGTAAATCTCTCACAGGTAGAATCTTACAAATACCTGGGTATACACTTGGATACGAGACTTGATTATCGTCAACATATTACTCACCTAAAGAGAACAATTGGATATAGAATTTATCAATTGGTTAAAATGAGGCCCTACTTAACGAAATCAGCCTCAATAAAATTGTATAGATCAGTAATACTACCCCATTTTGATTATGGAGATGTTTTGTTTATCAATAGCCCAAATAAATATTTATCTCAATTACAACTTCTCCAAAATCGATGTTTGAAAATTTGCCTAAAAGCACCACGATTTACCTCTATTAGAAATATACATGTACTGACTGGAATACCAATGTTATCTTATAGACATGAGGCACATTTGCTGAACTACATGTTCAAAAGATCAAAATACCCGAAATATGTTGATCACAATATTCAAATAACCCGACTACATAATGCACCTGTATTATTAAATTAAACTTCAAAATAACCTTTGTATTGTTATAAAGTTCAAATGTTTTCTTTATTGTTTACGCTACCTAATGTTCACATCATGTATGGTCTTGTATAACTATATTATTCTTCACATACTTGATGTTTATCTGGAACTATAGTGGGTTGGATATGAAATGATCATATATATATTTATAAAATTAATATTGAACATTGTGTTAACTCTAGTATCAATATTATGTTGTTTATGTTGTTAGTAGACTAGTTATTATACCCAACCAAATTTGTGTAATCGATTAATTTTAGGGGTAGGGCAAAGCCATGAAAATCAACTTATATAGTTGAGGCAATTGCCCCCTTTATTGTGTCCAACAAGTTTCAAGAAAACCAAACCGATTCACGGGAAAACTCATTGTACAAAATTGGATTCAATAAAGAAAGTTGAAAAAAAATAACCCAAAAAAACATTTTTCTTTCATAATTCCAGAAGTAATGCATATTTATGATTGATAATTTATCTGTAGATACAAAACATAGTATATGATATTTCATAATGCTATTTAATGAAAAAAATAGTTCCAATTTAAAGTATGAAATGATCAATTCGAGGTCATAAATCACAGAAAGTGAGCTTTTGCCATTTTTGGACTTTCGCTGGCCCCCATTCCTAAGATTTCCATTTTATTATGCTTTTTCTTTTCTTATATAATCGGGGTCGATGAGGTCTTGATCTTACATATAGATTTTGATGATTGAAAATCCATATTTGAGGTTCCAGAGGCCTAAAATAGGCTAAAAATGACCCGTAATTGGCCAAAAAATGAATAAAAGTGACTCAATTTATAAGATTCTTGAGAAATAGTACTGGATATATGTAGTTCCTCATCTATTACCTATAGTGGGATGTCTCACGGTCAATTTCAACCAAATATTGTATCAGTGGAGTTTTTTTTTCTACATTCAAATTTTGTAAAGAGGTATGACCGGGCGATAATTCAGCAGCATATCAGCCCCCCCCCCCCTTTTATTACCCATAATGCATTTGGGCTCGAATTTGCCATTAAAAGTAAGACATTGATGGAAGTATATGTGTAGCGGAAAAAAGAGGAATTCCTCTGTAATCTGTTAGAGGGGCAGTATGACAGAGGGACATTATAGTAGAGGGGAAGTATGGTGGAGGGGCAGTATTGTAGAGGGACAGTATGGTGGAGGGACAGTATTGTAGAGGGGCAGTATGTTAAAGGGGCAGCATCGGTGAGGGACAGTATCATTTAGGGGCAGTATGGTTGAGGGGCAGTATTGTGGAGGGGCAGTGTGGTTGAGGGGCAAAATTATTCTAGAGCAATTTTGGTGAGGGGCAGTATGGTTGTGATATTGCTGTGATACTGTTGTGAGATTGGGATTGATGTGCTCCTGGTCTGAAGGGTAGGGACCGAAGATTGACTCCTAGAGCCCCCTATGCACCAAGAGAGAGTAGAAACACTATTTCTTAGTCAAATATAACAAGCCACATAACAGTAAACTCAATTTGAATCACCCCCCTAACCCCTATGGGACTAAATGGTATATAAACGGAAAAATGTCCGTCCGAGTGACATTTCACATAATTACAAGGTCTTTTCAATTGGATTTCTCAGGTTTTCACAGATTTCTGCCCCACTAAAGCTATATACTGCCTCAAAGTGTGTCCCCTGGGGATTTTATATCGTCAAATATAACAAGCCACATAACAGTAAACTTATTTTGAACCACTCCCTTAACCCCTATGGGGCTAAATGGTATATAAACGGAAAAATGTCCGTCCGAGTGACATTTCACATAATAACAAGGTCTTTTCAGTGGGATTTCTCAGGTTTTCACAGATTTCTGCCCCACTAAAGCTATATACTGCCTCAAAGTGTGTCCCCTGGGGATTTTATATTGTCAAATATAACAAGCCACATAACAGTAAACTTATTTTGAACCACTCCCTTAACCCCTATGGGGCTAAATGGTATATAGACGGAAAAATGTCCGTCCGAGTGATATTTCACATAATAACAAGGTCTTTTCAATGGGATTTCTCAGGTTTTCACAGATTTTTGCCCCACTAAAGCTATATACTGCCTCAAAGTGTGTCCCCTGAGGATTTTCCTCCATATAATTGATAGTGCTTACCTAACTCTGTACTCCTGTTAACCTAAACGACAAGTAATGTATATTTAGGGACCTAGAATTTAAGGTAAAATACTTGTTTTACCCTTGCATGAAACAACCCAGTGCAAAGGAACATACCAATAACCACTCATCAGAATACCTAGAACCTAACCCTTAGACACTCTTCAACTAGAAAAAATATAGAAATTGGCACCAAAATCATATTGCAACTTAGATGGTGGCCCCTAACCTGGAATACACCCAAATGTCACCCGCCTTGACATCGTTTCCAGAGTGTAAAGGTTCCATGAGTTGCCATAACAATGGTTTTCATATTTAACTCATAACACTTCATGAGCATGTGACTCAACAACTATACATTACCCACAATAAAGAACTTTAGGATACTCCAAGGTTTATTCACAGACCCCCCATTTCACCCCAGACCCCCTTTCTGTGATTTATGACCTTGAGACCTTTATCTATTATCAAATTTCACCATAATTGCGGATAGCAGCAATATCATTATATATTCCAGATATTCTGAAAATTTCATAATTTTCAGAATGGTGACATTGATTATTTCATATGGTTTCCCATTCAAAGTGTCACTGATATTTTCTGACGCGCACCGATAAGCAAAGACGGGCCATTTTCAATTTCAGACCATGAAAATTAATTATCTTTAAAATGTGATAAATCATTTTAAAGCCAATTCCGCCTCCTCATATTTAGTTAGGTACAGTGCAGTTTCTACTATCATATTCCATATTATCCCACATTTTTAACAGCAAAAAAAATAATTGAGGGGGTTTGGTGTCATCTACTACAGCTTACAAAGACACCGCTTACAGCGACCCATCCAATAATGATTCATACAATAATTTTGTCACACAAGCATTGCCAGTCACTGAGAATTGAATACTGTCCATTCTTGCCTCTCATATAGCTCATCGTGGTGGCCCAGTGGTTAGGGCAGCTGAGTTGTAGTCAGAGGTTGTTTGTCTGCATGGGTACGAATCCCAGTAGCAGCCTGACATGATGGTTTAAGTTGGTCCAACCACACACATCACACACGGCACCCACGGCGTGTCACGTCAACCACGGCGCGTCACGTCACCCACGTCGCGTCACGTCGCCCACGTCGCGTCACGTCGCGTCACGTCGCCCACGTCCCGTCACGTCACCCAAGTCGCGTGACGTCGCCCACGTCGCGTCACGTCGCGTGACGTCACCCACGTCGCGTCATGTCAACCACGTCGCGTCACGTCGGCCACGTCGCGTCACGTCGCTTCACGTCACCCACGTCGCGTCACGTCGCGTCACGTCACGCACGTCGGCCACGTCGCGTCACGTCGGCCACGTCGCGTCACGTCACCCACGTCGCGTCACGTCACCCACGTCGCGTCACGTCACCCACGTCGCGTCACGTCGCGTCGCGTCACGTCACCCACGTCGCCAAAGTCGCGTCACGTCACCCACGTCGCGTCACGTCACCCACGTCACGTCACGTCACCCACGTCGCGTCATGTCACCCAAGTCGCGTCACGTCGCCAACGTCGCGTCACGTCGCGTCACGTCATCCACGTCGCGTCATGTCACCCAAGTCGCGTCACGTCATCCACGTCGCGTCACGTCTTGTCACCCATGTCGCGTCACACATGTTGCTAGGTGTCGACACTTGTAATTAAGTTAAGTTCTGTATGATTTCATAGTCTTTAATCTGGCCACTACGTGCGGGAATTTATAAAGTAATGATTAAGTAGTTCTCTAACCTCCAGACGTCGTATACGTTCTGGGTTAAGTTGAATAAAGTTTCTCTCTTCCCCACCAGCCATCCTATCTTCTCCATGTAAGGTCTTATTGAAGTAAACGTATAGACTTGCTACTAGAGCTCCCTCTGAAGGTTTATTATTAATTAAGACTAATTAAAAAAAACAACCACTACCAGAACAGGTGCATGTGTTGGGAGGGTGCATTAAAAAGGCGCCATGGTCCCGATACACCCCGATATAGCTCTAGTTGCAACCAGCGTAATCAACCATTTTTCTTAGATAAATCCAGAAGTAATGCATATTTATGATTGATAATTTATCTGTAGATACAAAACATAGTATATGATATTTCATAATGCTATTTAATGAAAAAATTAGTTCCAATTTAAAGTATGAAATGATCAATTTGAGGTCATAAATCACAGAAAGTGAGCTTTTGCCATTTTTGGACTTCCGCTGGCCCCCATTCCTAAGATTTCCATTTTATTATGCTTTTTCTTTTCTTATATAATCGGGGTCGGTGAGGCCTTGATGTTACATATAGATTTTGATGATTGAAAATCCATATTTGAGGTTCCAGAGGCCTAAAATAGGCTAAAAATGACCCGTAATTGGCCAAAAAATGAATAAAAGTGACTCAATTTATAAGATTCTTGAGAAATAGTACTGGATATATGTAGTTCCTCATCTATTACCTATAGTGGGATGTCTCACGGTCAATTTCAACCAAATAATGTATCAGTGGAGGGTTTTTTTCTACATTTTTGCAGAAATTCAAATTTTGTAAATAGGTATGACCGGGTGATAATTCAGCAGCATATCAGCCCCCCTTTTATTACCCATAATGCATTTGGGCTCACATTTGCCATTAAAAGTAATACATTGGTGGAAGTATATATGTGTAGCGGAAAAAAGCGGAATTCCTCTGTAATCTTTTTTCTGAGGGTATTATTAGTGCTCTCTATGAAAAATGTCCAAATTTCTCGTCCGGACACACAATTCAGATTAATGCCCATTGTGTCTGCTATTGTTGTATTTATCTATCCTAACTGTGTTAGGTCATAACCCCCCCACGTGTACCTAACTGCCAAATATATAGTTCATTTACATCTCGGTCATACTGCAAAACAGCAGGTGGGGATTACCTTTATGTCCGGGTGAGTCAATGTCCAGGCTAGTGACACCTGAGCAATAGCGACGTTTTTATTAGTTTTGATGGAAAAAACTTGACCGTTTTGGCCACCAAAAGGACCAGTAGGAGTAACTACTACATTGTCCCTCCACCATACTGCCCTTCCATCATACTGCCCCTCTAATATACTGTCCCTCCACAATACTGCCCCTTTACCATACTGCTCCTCCACCATACTGCCCCTCAACATAACTTCCCCTCTACTATACTGCCCCTCCACCATACTGCCCCTCTACCATACTGCCCTTTCACCATACTGCCCCTATACTATACTGTCCCTCCACCAGACTGCCCCTCCACCATACTGCCCCTTTACTAGACTGTCCCTCCACCATACTGCCCTTTTACCATACTGCTCCTCCACCATACTGCCCCTCCACCATGATACTGTAACTCACCAATGCTGCCCCTCTACAATGTTGTCACTCCACCATACTGCCCTTTCACCATACTGCCCCTATACTATACTGTCCCTCCACCAGACTGCCCCTCCACCATACTGCCCCTTTACTATACTGTCCCTCGACCATACTGCCCTTTTACCATACTGCTCCTCCACCATACTGCCCCTCCACCATGATACTGTCACTCACTAATGCTGCCCCTCTACAATGTTGTCACTCCACCATACTGTCCCTCTAAATTACTGTCCCTCCACCATACTACCCCTCCACCATACTGCCCCTGTACCATACTGTCCCTCTGCCATACTGCCCCTTTACCACACTGCCCCTCTACTATACTGCCCCTCAACATAACTTCCCCTCTACTATACTGCCCCTCCACCATACTGCCCCTCTACCATACTGTCCCTCCACCATACTGCCCCTCCACCATACTGCCCCTCTGCCATACTACCCCTCCACCATACTGCCCTTTCACCATACTGCCCCTCTACTATACTGTCCCTCCACCATACTGCCATTTTACCATACTGCCCCTCTACTATACTGTCCTTCCACCATACTGCCCCTCCACCATACTGCCCCTTCACCATACTGCTCCCCTACCATACTGCCCCTCCACCATACTGCCCCTCTACTATACTGTCCCTCCACCATACTGCCCCTCACCAATGGTGCCCCTTTAACATGCTGCCCCTCTACAATGCTGTCCCTCCACCATACTGTCACTCTAAATTACTGTCCCTCCACCATACTGCCCCTTTACCATACAGCTCCTCCCCCATGATACTGCCCCTCCACCATACTGCCCCTCTACCATACTGTCCCTCCGCCATACTGCCCCTTTACCACACTGCCCCTCTACTATACTGCCCCTTAACATAATTTCCCCTCTACTATACTGCCCCTCCACTATACTGCCCCTCTACCATACTGCCCTTCCACCATACTGCCCTTTCACCACACTGCCCCTCCACTATACTGTCCCTCCACCATACTGCCCCTCCACCATACTGCCCCTCTACTATACTGTCCCTCCACCATACTGCCCCTCACCAATGGTGCCCCTTTAACATGCTGCCCCTCTACAATGCTGTCCCTCCACCATACTGTCACTCTAAATTACTGTCCCTCCACCATACTGCCCCTTTACCATACAGCTCCTCCCCCATGATACTGCCCCTCCACCATACTGCCCCTCTACCATACTGTCCCTCCGCCATACTGCCCCTTTACCACACTGCCCCTCTACTATACTGCCCCTTAACATAACTTCCCCTCTACTATACTGCCCCTCCACCATACTGCCCCTCTACCATACTGCCCTTCCACCATACTGCCCTTTCACCACACTGCCCCTCCACTATACTGTCCCTCCACCATACTGCCCCTCCACCATACTGCCCCTCTACTATACTGTCCCTCCCCCATGATACTGCCCCTCCACCATACTGCCCCTCTACCATACTGTCCCTCCGCCATACTGCCCCTTTACCACACTGCCCCTCTACCATACTGCCCCTTAACATAACTTCCCCTCTACTATACTGCCCCTTCACCATACTGCCCCTCTACCATACTGCCCTTCCACCATACTGCCCTTTCACCACACTGCCCCTCCACTATACTGTCCCTCCACCATACTGCCCCTCCACCATACTGCCCCTCTACTATACTGTCCCTCCACCATGATACTGCCCCTCACCAATGCTGCCCCTTGAACATGCTGCCCCTCTACAATGCTGTCCCTCCACCATACTGTCCCTCTACAATACTGCCCCTCCACCATACTTCCCCTGTACTATAATGTCCTATAAGGTACAGTATGGTTTGAGTCAGTATGGTTCAGGGCAGTGAGGTTGAGGGGCAGTATGATTTAAGGGCAGTATGGATTAAGGGTAGTATGGTTGAGAGGCAGTATTGTAGAGGAGCAATTTGGTGTAAGGGCAGTAACGTTGAGAGGGAGTATTGCTGAGGGACAGTATGTTGGTTGAGGGGCAGTATGGGTAAATGGCAGTACAGTTGAGGGACAGTATGGGTGAGGGGCAGTATGGGTGAGGGGCTGTATGGTAGAGGGGCAGTATGGTAAAGGGGCAGAATGGTGGAGGACCATATTGTAATTGGGCAGTATGGTGGAGGGACAGTATTGTAAGGGGGTAGTATAGTGGAGGGTCAATATGGCACAGTATGGTATTGTAGAGGAGCAATTTGGTGTAAGGGCAGTAACGTTGAGAGGGAGTATTGCTGAGGGACAGTATGTTGGTTGAGGGGCAGTATGGGTGAGAGGCAGTACAGTTGAGGGACAGTATGGGTGAGGGGCAGTATGGGTGAGGGGCTGTATTGCAGAGGGACAATATGGTAAAGGGGCAGTGTGGTGGAGGGGCAGTATTGTAGATGGGCAGTATGGTGGAGGGACAGTATTGTAAGGGGGCAGTATAGTGGAGGGTCAGTATGGTACAGGGGCAGTATGTTAGAGGGGCACTTTGGTGGAGGGGCAGTATGACAGAGGGACATTATAGTAGAGGGGAAGTGTGGTGGAGGGGCAGTATTGTAGAGGGACAGTATGGTTGAGGGACAGTATTGTAGAGGGGCAGTATGTTAACCCTTTGGCGCCGGGTGATGCATTAAGGCATCGCCGCACATGGCCGGATGATGCCTTAAGGCATCGCCGTTTGTGGCCGGATGATGCCTTAAGGCATCATTTTCTAAGACTTTCTAAATCATAGTTTAAGTGTAATAACTTCGTAAATAATTGATCAATAATGATGAAATGTTCACAGTATGTTGGTATGACATTACCATTACGGTTTTGAAATACTCATAAAATAATATCAAAGATCACGTGTTGTATCCTTTGATCAAACAGTGAAATTATCACAAGTGGCCTGAAAAGACCCCTCCCCTGGTGGTATATACTAACATCCTACCCGGCCTTACAGACATTGCTTTGTCAGAGGTACCCGGCGTGAAAGGGTTAAAGGCGCAGCATCGGTGAGGGACAGTATCATTTAGGGGCAGTATGTTTGAGGGGCAGTATGTTTGAGGGGCAGTGTGGTGGAGGGGCAAAATTATTCAAGAGCAATTTTGGTGAGGGGCAGTATGGTTGTGATATTGCTGTGATACTGTTGTGAGATTGGGATTGATGTGCTCCTGGTCTGAAGGGTAGGGACCGAAGATTGACTCCTAGAGCCCCAAGAGAGAGTAGAAACAGTATTTCTTAGTCAAATATAACAAGCCACATAACAGTAAACTTAATTTGAACCACCCCCCTAACCCCTATGGGACTAAATGGTATATAAACGGAAAAATGTCCGTCCGAGTGACATTTCACATAATTACAAGGTCTTTTCAATTGGATTTCTCAGGTTTTCACAGATTTCTGCCCCACTAGAGCTATATACTGCCTCGAAGTGTGTCCCCTGGGGATTATATATTGTCAAATATAACAAGCCACATAACAGTAAACTTAATTTGAACCCCCCCCCCCCCTAACCCCTATGGGACTAAATGGTATATAAACGGAAAAATGTCCGTCCGAGTGACATTTCACATAATTACAAGGTCTTTTCAATTGGATTTCTCAGGTTTTCACAGATTTCTGCCCCACTAAAGCTATATACTGCCTCAAAGTGTGTCCCCTGGGGATTTTATATTGTCAAATATAACAAGCCACATAACAGTAAACTTATTTTGAACCACTCCCTTAACCCCTATGGGGCTAAATGGTATATAGACGGAAAAATGTCCGTCCGAGTGACATTTCACATAATAACAAGGTCTTTTCAATGGGATTTCTCAGGTTTTCAGAGATTTTTGCCCCACTAAAGCTATATACTGCCTCAAAGTGTGTCCCCTGAGGATTTTCCTCCATATAATTGATAGTGCCTACCTAACTCTGTACTCCTGTTAACCTAAACGACAAGTAATGTATATTTAGGGACCTAGAATTTAAGGTAAAATACTTGTTTTACCCTTGCATGAAACAACCCAGTGCAAAGGAACATACCAATAACCACTCATCAGAATACCTAGAACCTAACCCTTAGACACTCTTCAACTAGAAAAAATATAGAAATTGGCACCAAAATCATATTGCAACTTAGATGGTGGCCCCTAACCTGGAATACACCCAAATGTCACTCGCCCTGACATCGTTTCCAGAGTGTAAAGGTTCCATGAGTTGCCAAAACAATGGTTTTCATATTTAACTCATAACACTTCATGAGCATGTGACTCAACAACTATACATTACCCACAATAAAGAACTTTAGGATACTCCAAGGTTTATTCACAGACCCCCCATTTCACCCCAGACCCCCTTTCTGTGATTTATGACCTTGAGACCTTTATCTATTATCAAATTTCACCATAATTGCGGATAGCAGCATTATCATTATATATTCCAGATATTCTGAAAATTTCATAATTTTCAGAATGGTGACATTGATTATTTCATATGATTTCCCATTCAAAGTGTCACTGATATTTTCTGACGCGCACCGATAAGCAAAGACGGGCCATTTTCAATTTCAGACCATGAAAATTAATTATCTTTAAAATGTGATAAATCATTTTAAAGCCAATTCCGCCTCCTCATATTTAGTTAGGTACAGTGCAGTTTCTACTATCATATTCCATATTATCCCACATTTTTAACAGCAAAAAAAATAATTGAGGGGGTTTGGTGTCATCTACTACAGCTTACAAAGACACCGCTTACAGCGACCCATCCAATAATGATTCATACAATAATTTTGTCACACAAGCATTGCCAGTCACTAAGAATTGAATACTGTCCATTCTTGCCTCTCATATAGCTCATCGTGGTGGCCCAGTGGTTAGGGCAGCTGAGTTGTAGTCACAGGTTGTTTGTTTGCATGGGTACGAATCCCAGTAGCAGCCTGACATGATGGTTTAAGTTGGTCCAACCACACACATCACACACGGCACCCACGGCGTGTCACGTCACCCACGGCGCGTCACGTCACCCACGTCGCGTCACGTCGCCCACGTCGCGTCACGTCGCCCACGTCCCGTCACATCACCCACGTCGCGTCACGTCGGCCACGTCGCGTCACGTCGCGTCACGTCGCGTCACGTCACCCACGGCGTGTCACGTCACCCACGTCGCGTCACGTCGCCCACGTCGCGTCACGTCACCCACGTCGCGTCACGTCACCCACGTCGCGTCACGTCGGCCACGTCGCGTCACGTCACCCACGTCGCGTCACGTCGGCCACGTCGCGTCACGTCGCGTCACGTCACCCACGTCGCGTCACGTCACCCACGTCGCGTCACGTCACCCACGTCGCGTCACGTCGCGTCACGTCGCGTCACGTCACCCACGTCGTGGCACGTCGCCAAAGGCGCGTCACGTCATCAACGTCGCGTTACGTCACCCACGTCGCGTCACGTCACCCACGTCACGTCACGTCACCCATGTCGCGTCATGTCACCCAAGTCGCGTCACGTCGCCCACGTCGCGTCGCGTCGCGTCACGTCATCCACGTCGCGTCATGTCACCCAAGTCGCGTCACGTCATCGACGTCGCGTCACGTCTCGTCACCCATGTCGCGTCACACATGTCGCTAGGTGTCGACACTTGTAATTAAGTTAAGTTCTGTATGATTTCATAGTCTTTAATCTGGCCACTACGTGCGGTAATTTATAAAGTAATGATTAAGTAGTTCTCTAACCTCCAGACGTCGTATACGTTCTGGGTTAAGTTGAATAAAGTTTCTCTCTTCCCCACCAGCCATCCTATCTTCTCCATGTAAGGTCTTATTGAAGTAAACGTATAGACTTGCTACTAGAGCTCCCTCTGAAGGTTTATTATTAATTAAGACTAATTAAAAAAAACAACCACTACCAGAACAGGTGCATGTGTTGGGAGGGTGCATTAAAAAGGCGCCATGGTCCAGATACACCCCGATATAGCTCTAGTTGCAACCAGCGTAATCAACCATTTTTCTTAGATAAATCCAGAAGTAATGCATATTTATGATTGATAATTTATCTGTAGATACAAAACATAGTATATGATATTTCATAATGCTATTTAATGAAAAAATTAGTTCCAATTTAAAGTATGAAATGATCAATTTGAGGTCATAAATCACAGAAAGTGAGCTTTTGCCATTTTTGGACTTCCGCTGGCCCCCATTCCTAAGATTTCCATTTTATTATGCTTTTTCTTTTCTTATATAATCGGGGTCGGTGAGGTCTTGATGTTACATATAGATTTTGATGATTGAAAATCCATATTTGAGGTTCCAGAGGCCTAAAATAGGCTAAAAATGACCCGTAATTGGCCAAAAAATGAATAAAAATGACTCAATTTATAAGATTCTTGAGAAATAGTACTGGATATATGTAGTTCCTCATCTATTACCTATAGTGGGATGTCTCACGGTCAATTTCAACCAAATATTGTATCAGTGGAGTTTTTTTTTCTACATTTTTGTAGAAATTCAAATTTTGTAAATAGGTATGACCGGGCCATAATTCAGCAGCAAATCAACCCCCCTTTTATTACCCATAATGCATTTGGGCTCACATTTGCCATTAAAAGTAATACATTGGTGGAAGTATATATGTGTAGCGGAAAAAAGAGGAATTCCTCTGTAATCTTTTTTCTGAGGGTATTATTAGTGCTTTCTATGAAAAATGTCCAAATTTCTCGTCCGGACACACAATTCAGATTAATGCCCATTGTGTCTGCTATTGTTGTATTTATCTATCCTAACTGTGTTAGGTCATTACCCCCCACGTGTACCTAACTGCCAAATATATAGTTCATTTACATCTCGGTCATACTGCAGAACAGCAGGTGGGGATTACCTTTATGTCCGGGCGAGTCAATGTCCAGGCGAGTGACACCTGAGCAATAGCGACGTTTTTATTAGTTTTGATAGAAAAAACTTGACCGTTTTGGCCACCAAAAGGACCAGTAGGAGTAACTACTACATTGTCCCTCCACCATACTGCCCTTCCATCATACTGCCCCTCTAATATACTGTCCCTCCACCATACTGCCCCTTTACCATACTGCTCCTCCACCATACTGCCCCTCAACATAACTTCCCCTCTACTATACTGCCCCTCCACCATACTGCCCCTCTACCATACTGCCCTTTCACCATACTGCCCCTATACTATACTGTCCCTCCACCAGACTGCCCCTCCACCATACTGCCCCTGCACTAGACTGTCCCTCCACCATACTGCCCTTTTACCATACTGCTCCTCCACCATACTGCCCCTCCACCATGATACTGTAACTCACCAATGCTGCCCCTCTACAATGTTGTCACTCCACCATACTGCCCTTTCACCATACTGCCCCTATACTATACTGTCCCTCCACCAGACTGCCCCTCGACCATACTGCCCCTTTACTATACTGTCCCTCGACCATACTGCCCTTTTACCATACTGCTCCTCCACCATACTGCCCCTCCACCATGATACTGTCACTCACCAATGCTGCCCCTCTACAATGTTGTCACTCCACCATACTGTCCCTCTAAATTACTGTCCCTCCACCATACTACCCCTCCACCATACTGCCCCTGTACCATACTGTCCCTCCGCCATACGGCCCCTTTACCACACTGCCCCTCTACTATACTGCCCCTCAACATAACTTCCCCTCTACTATACTGCCCCTCCACCATACTGCCCCTCTACCATACTGTCCCTCCACCATACTGCCCCTCCACCATACTGCCCCTCTGCCATACTACCCCTCCACCATACTGCCCTTTCACATTACTGCCCCTCTACTATACTGTCCCTCCACCATACTGCCCTTTTACCATACTGCCCCTCTACTATACTGTCCTTCCACCATACTGCCCCTCCACCATACCGCCCCTTCACCATACTGCTCCCCTACCATACTGCCCCTCCACCATACTGCCCCTCTACTATACTGTCCCTCCACCATACTGCCCCTCACCAATGGTGCCCCTTTAACATGCTGCCCCTCTACAATGCTGTCCCTCCATCATACTGTCACTCTAAATTACTGTCCCTCCACCATACTGCCCCTTTACCATACAGCTCCTCGACCATGATACTGCCCCTCCACCATACTGCCCCTCTACCATACTGTCCCTCCGCCATACTGCCCCTTTACCACACTGCCCCTCTACCATACTGCCCCTTAACATAACTTCCCCTCTACTATACTGCCCCTCCACCATACTGCCCCTCTACCATACTGCCCTTCCACCATACTGCCCTTTCACCATACTGCCCCTCTACTTTACTGTCCCTCCACCATACTGCCCCTCCACCATACTGCCCCTCTACTATACTGTCCCTCCACCATGATACTGCCCCTCACCAATGCTGCCCCTTTAACATGCTGCCCCTCTACAATGCTGTCCCTCCACCATACTGTCCCTCTACAATACTGCCCCTCCACCATACTTCCCCTGTACTATAATGTCCCTATAAGGTACAGTATGGTTTGAGTCAGTATGGTTCAGGGCAGTGAGGTTGAGGGGCAGTATGATTTAAGGGCAGTATGGATTAAGGGTAGTATGGTTGAGAGGCAGTATTGTAGAGGAGCAATTTGGTGTAAGGGCAGTAACGTTGAGAGGGAGTATTGCTGAGGGACAGTATGTTGGTTGAGGGGCAGTATGGGTGAGAGGCAGTACAGTTGAGGGACAGTATGGGTGAGGGGCAGTATGGGTGAGGGGCTGTATGGTAGAGGGGCAGTATGGTAAAGGGGCAGAATGGTGGAGGACCATATTGTAGATGGGCAGTATGGTGGAGGGACAGTATTGTAAGGGGGTAGTATAGTGGAGGGTCAGTATGGCACAGTATGGTATTGTAGAGGAGCAATTTGGTGTAAGGGCAGTAACGTTGAGAGGGAGTATTGCTGAGGGACAGTATGTTGGTTGAGGGGCAGTATTGGTGAGAGGCAGTACAGTTGAGGGACAGTATGGGTGAGGGGCAGTATGGGTGAGGGGCTGTATTGCAGAGGGACAATATGGTAAAGGGGCAGTGTGGTGGAGGGGCAGTATTGTAGATGGGCAGTATGGTGGAGGGACAGTATTGTAAGGGGGCAGTATAGTGGAGGGTCAGTATGGTACAGGGGCAGTATGTTAGAGGGGCACTTTGGTGGAGGGGCAGTATGACAGAGGGACATTATAGTAGAGGGGAAGTGTGGTGGAGGGGCAGTATTGTAGAGGGACAGTATGGTGGAGGGACAGTATTGTAGAGGGGCAGTATGTTAACCCTTTGGCGCCGGGTGATGCATTAAGGCATCGCCGCACATGGCCGGATGATGCCTTAAGGCATCGCCGTTTGTGGCCGGATGATGCCTTAATAATGTATATTTAGGGACCTAGAATTTAAGGTAAAATACTTGTTTTACCCTTGCAGGAAACAACCCAGTGCAAAGGAACATACCAATAACCACTCATCAGAATACCTAGATATTGCTATTGGGACATCATAGCGCTTTCTGAAACATGGCATGTTGAAAATGATTCCTTAAGTGACTATCAATTGAAGAATTATAATAAAATCAGACATGATAGGGACTGGAAAGAAAATGATAATGATGTATCACCAAAGGTTGGAGGAGGTTTATGTACATATATTCATGAGGATTTTAAATATGACCACATTAAATTTTCCCACCTAATTTGCAGCCTAAATTATATTGAAATACAGATAATTGAAGTTACCAAAACACAAAATAAGGACTTAATCATATTTAATATATATAGACCAAATAAGGGCAATATTATTTTATTTGTTGATATGTTAACATCAATAGTAAACCAGGTAAAGGACTCATCGACGGCTGACTTGGTTCTTTTAGGAGACTTTGATATAAACACTGCTGATAAGGAAAACTACCATACAAATTACCTTAAAGGAGAACTTGAGCTTATGGGATTGAAACAATTGATCAATGATTATACTAGATATTCAGAGAATCCCTCCATTCTTGATTTAATTTTTACCACTTTAGATTGTATTAGCTCTGCAGGGGTGCTAACCCATGCCTATAGTGACCACCATGCGATCTATATGATAAAAAAAGCGAATATTATAAAGAAAACAGACAAATATGTGACAGGTCGCTTGTACATCAACTATGATAGAGACGAAATGAATCATTATTTACAAAATGTAAACTGGAACTATTATTTTAATACCTTGATTTCTACCACGGATAAATTGAATTTTATCCATAACCATATAGATACTTTCTATAAGATGCAAAGAACGCTGCTTCAAAGTAAAAGACCAATCACAACCATGGTTGGATAGAGAAACACTAGAACTTATTAAGGATAAAAATAAGATGTTAAAAAAGGCTAAGAAAACTGGAAAACCTGAAGATTGGTACTCAGCAAGAATCTTAAGAAATAGGGCTAACGCTGCAGTGAAAAATGCTAGACAAAATTACACAATTCAACAATTGGACCTTAACCATAATGATCATAATAAATTTTGGCGTATAATTAATAAAATTTTACCGGGCACAGAAACGAAATCAGAAGAGATTAGACTAAAAGATGACTTGCAGCAATTTATCCCACCCGAAGATGTTTCTAACTATATTAATAATTACTTTAATAATATCGGTGATAAGCTATCCTGTAATATGTACCTACCCTGGAAGCACTATGATCAGGAGGTGTTAGCAAATCTTGATACTGTATTAGTTAGAGATATTGATATAATAGAATTAGCCAAGGACTTGAATACAAATAAACAGTCTATGCTGGAAGGTCTGAACAGTCGAATATTCAGGGATGCATTGTTGTTAATCCCAAATGTTTTTGCTGATTTATTTAATAATGTTTTTGAGTTGGCGGATATACCAGACACATGGAAGTTATCTATTATTCGTCCAATCCTGATGGGAGGGGACCCATTTAACTGCAACAACCTAAGGCCAATTTCTTTACTCCCAATAACAAGCAAAGTAATGGAAAAATTAATGCATAAAAATATTTTAAATTTTTTAGATCAAAATAACATTCTGTCTTCCAAACAACATGGTTTTAGACCGGGACATTCGAGTACAGATGCAGTGGGCAAATTCACGGATGATATACTAATTAACAGAAATATAGGGGATGATACTTTAGCAGTTTATATAGATTTTCGTAAAGCTTTCGACACAGTAAACCACAAAATTTTAATTGGTAAATTACAAAATTATGGCATCAAGGGGAGGATTTTGAATTGGTTTCTTGACTATTTAACAAATAGGATGCAATGTGTTAAAACAAATGATATTACCTCAGGACTTAAAATCATAAAACATGGAGTGCCTCAGGGTTCTATCATGGGTCCCCTCCTCTTCCTATTATATATCAATGATTTAACCTCCCTCGTTGTAAATTCTAAAGTTATGTTATACGCCAATGATACGGTATTATATGTACATGGAAAAGACCAAACTCAAATGTTTTCTCAATTACAAAATGATCTTGATTTATTGTATATATGGTGTACCCAAAATAAGCTGTCAATCAATATTAGTAAAACAAAATACATGTACTTTAGTTCAGGTAGAAAAAGAATCAATAGAAACTTAAGTTTAAACCTTAATGATGTAAATCTCTCACAGGTAGAATCTTACAAATACCTGGGTATACACTTGGATACGAGACTTGATTATCGTCAACATATTACTCACCTAAAGAGAACAATTGGATATAGAATTTATCAATTGGTTAAAATGAGGCCCTACTTAACGAAATCAGCCTCAATAAAATTGTATAGATCAGTAATACTACCCCATTTTGATTATGGAGATGTTTTGTTTATCAATAGCCCAAATAAATATTTATCTCAATTACAACTTCTCCAAAATCGATGTTTGAAAATTTGCCTAAAAGCACCACGATTTACCTCTATTAGAAATATACATGTACTGACTGGAATACCAATGTTATCTTATAGACATGAGGCACATTTGCTGAACTACATGTTCAAAAGATCAAAATACCCGAAATATGTTGATCACAATATTCAAATAACCCGACTACATAATGCACCTGTATTATTAAATTAAACTTCAAAATAACCTTTGTATTGTTATAAAGTTCAAATGTTTTCTTTATTGTTTACGCTACCTAATGTTCACATCATGTATGGTCTTGTATAACTATATTATTCTTCACATACTTGATGTTTATCTGGAACTATAGTGGGTTCGATATGAAATGATCATATATATATTTATAAAATTAATATTGAACATTGTGTTAACTCTAGTATCAATATTATGTTGTTTATGTTGTTAGTAGACTAGTTATTATACCCAACCAAATTTGTGTAATCGATTAATTTTAGGGGTAGGGCAAAGCCATGAAAATCAACTTATATAGTTGAGGCAATTGCCCCCTTTATTGTGTCCAACAAGTTTCAAGAAAACCAAACCGATTCACGGGAAAACTCATTGTACAAAATTGGATTCAATAAAGAAAGTTGAAAAAAAATAACCCAAAAAAACATTTTTCTTTCATAATTCCAGAAGTAATGCATATTTATGATTGATAATTTATCTGTAGATACAAAACATAGTATATGATATTTCATAATGCTATTTAATGAAAAAAATAGTTCCAATTTAAAGTATGAAATGATCAATTCGAGGTCATAAATCACAGAAAGTGAGCTTTTGCCATTTTTGGACTTTCGCTGGCCCCCATTCCTAAGATTTCCATTTTATTATGCTTTTTCTTTTCTTATATAATCGGGGTCGATGAGGTCTTGATCTTACATATAGATTTTGATGATTGAAAATCCATATTTGAGGTTCCAGAGGCCTAAAATAGGCTAAAAATGACCCGTAATTGGCCAAAAAATGAATAAAAGTGACTCAATTTATAAGATTCTTGAGAAATAGTACTGGATATATGTAGTTCCTCATCTATTACCTATAGTGGGATGTCTCACGGTCAATTTCAACCAAATATTGTATCAGTGGAGTTTTTTTTTCTACATTCAAATTTTGTAAAGAGGTATGACCGGGCGATAATTCAGCAGCATATCAGCCCCCCCCCCCTTTTATTACCCATAATGCATTTGGGCTCGAATTTGCCATTAAAAGTAAGACATTGATGGAAGTATATGTGTAGCGGAAAAAAGAGGAATTCCTCTGTAATCTGTTAGAGGGGCAGTATGACAGAGGGACATTATAGTAGAGGGGAAGTATGGTGGAGGGGCAGTATTGTAGAGGGACAGTATGGTGGAGGGACAGTATTGTAGAGGGGCAGTATGTTAAAGGGGCAGCATCGGTGAGGGACAGTATCATTTAGGGGCAGTATGGTTGAGGGGCAGTATTGTGGAGGGGCAGTGTGGTTGAGGGGCAAAATTATTCTAGAGCAATTTTGGTGAGGGGCAGTATGGTTGTGATATTGCTGTGATACTGTTGTGAGATTGGGATTGATGTGCTCCTGGTCTGAAGGGTAGGGACCGAAGATTGACTCCTAGAGCCCCCTATGCACCAAGAGAGAGTAGAAACACTATTTCTTAGTCAAATATAACAAGCCACATAACAGTAAACTCAATTTGAATCACCCCCCTAACCCCTATGGGACTAAATGGTATATAAACGGAAAAATGTCCGTCCGAGTGACATTTCACATAATTACAAGGTCTTTTCAATTGGATTTCTCAGGTTTTCACAGATTTCTGCCCCACTAAAGCTATATACTGCCTCAAAGTG
Organism: Alentia gelatinosa; assembly: GCA_950022655.1. Classification (NCBI taxonomy): domain Eukaryota; kingdom Metazoa; phylum Annelida; class Polychaeta; order Phyllodocida; family Polynoidae; genus Alentia; species Alentia gelatinosa. Next base: position 14,184,315 of record OX465584.1, on the reverse strand, counting down.
TGTCCCCTGGGGATTTTATATCGTCAAATATAACAAGCCACATAACAGTAAACTTATTTTGAACCACTCCCTTAACCCCTATGGGGCTAAATGGTATATAAACGGAAAAATGTCCGTCCGAGTGACATTTCACATAATAACAAGGTCTTTTCAGTGGGATTTCTCAGGTTTTCACAGATTTCTGCCCCACTAAAGCTATATACTGCCTCAAAGTGTGTCCCCTGGGGATTTTATATTGTCAAATATAACAAGCCACATAACAGTAAACTTATTTTGAACCACTCCCTTAACCCCTATGGGGCTAAATGGTATATAGACGGAAAAATGTCCGTCCGAGTGATATTTCACATAATAACAAGGTCTTTTCAATGGGATTTCTCAGGTTTTCACAGATTTTTGCCCCACTAAAGCTATATACTGCCTCAAAGTGTGTCCCCTGAGGATTTTCCTCCATATAATTGATAGTGCTTACCTAACTCTGTACTCCTGTTAACCTAAACGACAAGTAATGTATATTTAGGGACCTAGAATTTAGGGAAAAATACTTGTTTTACCCTTGCATGAAACAACCCAGTGCAAAGGAACATACCAATAACCACTCATCAGAATACCTAGAACCTAACCCTTAGACACTCTTCAACTAGAAAAAATATAGAAATTGGCACCAAAATCATATTGCAACTTAGATGGTGGCCCCTAACCTGGAATACACCCAAATGTCACCCGCCTTGACATCGTTTCCAGAGTGTAAAGGTTCCATGAGTTGCCATAACAATGGTTTTCATATTTAACTCATAACACTTCATGAGCATGTGACTCAACAACTATACATTACCCACAATAAAGAACTTTAGGATACTCCAAGGTTTATTCACAGACCCCCCATTTCACCCCAGACCCCCTTTCTGTGATTTATGACCTTGAGACCTTTATCTATTATCAAATTTCACCATAATTGCGGATAGCAGCAATATCATTATATATTCCAGATATTCTGAAAATTTCATAATTTTCAGAATGGTGACATTGATTATTTCATATGGTTTCCCATTCAAAGTGTCACTGATATTTTCTGACGCGCACCGATAAGCAAAGACGGGCCATTTTCAATTTCAGACCATGAAAATTAATTATCTTTAAAATGTGATAAATCATTTTAAAGCCAATTCCGCCTCCTCATATTTAGTTAGGTACAGTGCAGTTTCTACTATCATATTCCATATTATCCCACATTTTTAACAGCAAAAAAAATAATTGAGGGGGTTTGGTGTCATCTACTACAGCTTACAAAGACACCGCTTACAGCGACCCATCCAATAATGATTCATACAATAATTTTGTCACACAAGCATTGCCAGTCACTAAGAATTGAATACTGTCCATTCTTGCCTCTCATATAGCTCATCGTGGTGGCCCAGTGGTTAGGGCAGCTGAGTTGTAGTCAGAGGTTGTTTGTCTGCATGGGTACGAATCCCAGTAGCAGCCTGACATGATGGTTTAAGTTGGTCCAACCACACACATCACACACGGCACCCACGGCGCGTCACGTCACCCACGTCGCGTCACGTCGCCCACGTCGCGTCACGTCGCGTCACGTCGCCCACGTCCCGTCACGTCACCCAAGTCGCGTGACGTCGCCCACGTCGCGTCACGTCGCGTGACGTCACCCACGTCGCGTCACGTCAACCACGTCGCGTCACGTCGGCCACGTCGCGTCACGTCGCTTCACGTCACCCACGTCGCGTCACGTCACCCACGTCGCATCACGTCGCGTCACGTCGCGTCACGTCACGCACGTCGGCCACGTCGCGTCACGTCGGCCACGTCGCGTCACGTCACCCATGTCGCGTCACGTCACCCACGTCGCGTCACGTCGCGTCACGTCGCGTCACGTCACCCACGTCGCCAAAGTCGCGTCACGTCACCCACGTCGCGTCACGTCACCCACGTCACGTCACGTCACCCACGTCGCGTCATGTCACCCAAGTCGCGTCACGTCGCCAACGTCGCGTCACGTCGCGTCACGTCATCCACGTCGCGTCATGTCACCCAAGTCGCGTCACGTCATCCACGTCGCGTCACGTCTTGTCACCCATGTCGCGTCACACATGTTGCTAGGTGTCGACACTTGTAATTAAGTTAAGTTCTGTATGATTTCATAGTCTTTAATCTGGCCACTACGTGCGGGAATTTATAAAGTAATGATTAAGTAGTTCTCTTACCTTCAGACGTCGTATACGTTCTGGGTTAAGTTGAATAAAGTTTCTCTCTTCCCCACCAGCCATCCTCTCTTCTCCATGTAAGGTCTTATTGAAGTAAACGTATAGACTTGCTACTAGAGCTCCCTCTGAAGGTTTATTATTAATTAAGACTAATTAAAAAAAACAACCACTACCAGAACAGGTGCATGTGTTGGGAGGGTGCATTAAAAAGGCGCCATGGTCCCGATACACCCCGATATAGCTCTAGTTGCAACCAGCGTAATCAACCATTTTTCTTAGATAAATCCAGAAGTAATGCATATTTATGATTGATAATTTATCTGTAGATACAAAACATAGTATATGATATTTCATAATGCTATTTAATGAAAAAAATAGTTCCAATTTAAAGTATGAAATGATCAATTTGAGGTCATAAATCACAGAAAGTGAGCTTTTGCCATTTTTGGACTTCCGCTGGCCCCCATTCCTAAGATTTCCATTTTATTATGCTTTTTCTTTTCTTATATAATCGGGGTCGGTGAGGCCTTGATGTTACATATAGATTTTGATGATTGAAAATCCATATTTGAGGTTCCAGAGGCCTAAAATAGGCTAAAAATGACCCGTAATTGGCCAAAAAATGAATAAAAGTGACTCAATTTATAAGATTCTTGAGAAATAGTACTGGATATATGTAGTTCCTCATCTATTACCTATAGTGGGATGTCTCACGGTCAATTTCAACCAAATAATGTATCAGTGGAGGTTTTTTTTCTACATTTTTGCAGAAATTCAAATTTTGTAAATAGGTATGACCGGGTGATAATTCAGCAGCATATCAGCCCCCCTTTTATTACCCATAATGCATTTGGGCTCACATTTGCCATTAAAAGTAATACATTGGTGGAAGTATATATGTGTAGCGGAAAAAAGCGGAATTCCTCTGTAATCTTTTTTCTGAGGGTATTATTAGTGCTCTCTATGAAAAATGTCCAAATTTCTCGTCCGGACACACAATTCAGATTAATGCCCATTGTGTCTGCTATTGTTGTATTTATCTATCCTAACTGTGTTAGGTCATAACCCCCCCACGTGTACCTAACTGCCAAATATATAGTTCATTTACATCTCGGTCATACTGCAAAACAGCAGGTGGGGATTACCTTTATGTCCGGGTGAGTCAATGTCCAGGCTAGTGACACCTGAGCAATAGCGACGTTTTTATTAGTTTTGATGGAAAAAACTTGACCGTTTTGGCCACCAAAAGGACCAGTAGGAGTAACTACTACATTGTCCCTCCACCATACTGCCCTTCCATCATACTGCCCCTCTAATATACTGTCCCTCCACAATACTGCCCCTTTACCATACTGCTCCTCCACCATACTGCCCCTCAACATAACTTCCCCTCTACTATAATGCCCCTCCACCATACTGCCCCTCTACCATACTGCCCTTTCACCATACTGCCCCTATACTATACTGTCCCTCCACCAGACTGCCCCTCCACCATACTGCCCCTTTACTAGACTGTCCCTCCACCATACTGCCCTTTTACCATACTGCTCCTCCACCATACTGCCCCTCCACCATGATACTGTAACTCACCAATGCTGCCCCTCTACAATGTTGTCACTCCACCATACTGCCCTTTCACCATACTGCCCCTATACTATACTGTCCCTCCACCAGACTGCCCCTCCACCATACTGCCCCTTTACTATACTGTCCCTCGACCATACTGCCCTTTTACCATACTGCTCCTCCACCATACTGCCCCTCCACCATGATACTGTCACTCACTAATGCTGCCCCTCTACAATTTTGTCACTCCACCATACTGTCCCTCTAAATTACTGTCCCTCCACCATACTACCCCTCCACCATACTGCCCCTGTACCATACTGTCCCTCCGCCATACTGCCCCTTTACCACACTGCCCCTCTACTATACTGCCCCTCAACATAACTTCCCCTCTACTATACTGCCCCTCCACCATACTGCCCCTCTACCATACTGTCCCTCCACCATACTGCCCCTCCACCATACTGCCCCTCTGCCATACTACCCCTCCACCATACTGCCCTTTCACCATACTGTCCCTCTACTATACTGTCCCTCCACCATACTGCCATTTTACCATACTGCCCCTCTACTATACTGTCCTTCCACCATACTGCCCCTCCACCATACTGCCCCTTCACCATACTGCTCCCCTACCATACTGCCCCTCCACCATACTGCCCCTCTACTATACTGTCCCTCCACCATACTGCCCCTCACCAATGGTGCCCCTTTAACATGCTGCCCCTCTACAATGCTGTCCCTCCACCATACTGTCACTCTAAATTACTGTCCCTCCACCATACTGCCCCTTTACCATACAGCTCCTCCCCCATGATACTGCCCCTCCACCATACTGCCCCTCTACCATACTGTCCCTCCGCCATACTGCCCCTTTACCACACTGCCCCTCTACTATACTGCCCCTTAACATAACTTCCCCTCTACTATACTGCCCCTCCACTATACTGCCCCTCTACCATACTGCCCTTCCACCATACTGCCCTTTCACCACACTGCCCCTCCACTATACTGTCCCTCCACCATACTGCCCCTCCACCATACTGCCCCTCTACTATACTGTCCCTCCACCATACTGCCCCTCACCAATGGTGCCCCTTTAACATGCTGCCCCTCTACAATGCTGTCCCTCCACCATACTGTCACTCTAAATTACTGTCCCTCCACCATACTGCCCCTTTACCATACAGCTCCTCCCCCATGATACTGCCCCTCCACCATACTGCCCCTCTACCATACTGTCCCTCCGCCATACTGCCCCTTTACCACACTGCCCCTCTACTATACTGCCCCTTAACATAACTTCCCCTCTACTATACTGCCCCTCCACCATACTGCCCCTCTACCATACTGCCCTTCCACCATACTGCCCTTTCACCACACTGCCCCTCCACTATACTGTCCCTCCACCATACTGCCCCTCCACCATACTGCCCCTCTACTATACTGTCCCTCCCCCATGATACTGCCCCTCCACCATACTGCCCCTCTACCATACTGTCCCTCCGCCATACTGCCCCTTTACCACACTGCCCCTCTACTATACTGCCCCTTAACATAACTTCCCCTCTACTATACTGCCCCTCCACCATACTGCCCCTCTACCATACTGCCCTTCCACCATACTGCCCTTTCACCACACTGCCCCTCCACTATACTGTCCCTCCACCATACTGCCCCTCCACCATACTGCCCCTCTACTATACTGTCCCTCCACCATGATACTGCCCCTCACCAATGCTGCCCCTTGAACATGCTGCCCCTCTACAATGCTGTCCCTCCACCATACTGTCCCTCTACAATACTGCCCCTCCACCATACTTCCCCTGTACTATAATGTCCTATAAGGTATATTATGGTTTGAGTCAGTATGGTTCAGGGCAGTGAGGTTGAGGGGCAGTATGATTTAAGGGCAGTATGGATTAAGGGTAGTATGGTTGAGAGGCAGTATTGTAGAGGAGCAATTTGGTGTAAGGGCAGTAACGTTGAGAGGGAGTATTGCTGAGGGACAGTATGTTGGTTGAGGGGCAGTATGGGTAAGAGGCAGTACAGTTGAGGGACAGTATGGGTGAGGGGCAGTATGGGTGAGGGGCTGTATGGTAGAGGGGCAGTATGGTAAAGGGGCAGAATGGTGGAGGACCATATTGTAATTGGGCAGTATGGTGGAGGGACAGTATTGTAAGGGGGTAGTATAGTGGAGGGTCAATATGGCACAGTATGGTATTGTAGAGGAGCAATTTGGTGTAAGGGCAGTAACGTTGAGAGGGAGTATTGCTGAGGGACAGTATGTTGGTTGAGGGGCAGTATGGGTGAGAGGCAGTACAGTTGAGGGACAGTATGGGTGAGGGGCAGTATGGGTGAGGGGCTGTATTGCAGAGGGACAATATGGTAAAGGGGCAGTGTGGTGGAGGGGCAGTATTGTAGATGGGCAGTATGGTGGAGGGACAGTATTGTAAGGGGGCAGTATAGTGGAGGGTCAGTATGGTACAGGGGCAGTATGTTAGAGGGGCACTTTGGTGGAGGGGCAGTATGACAGAGGGACATTATAGTAGAGGGGAAGTGTGGTGGAGGGGCAGTATTGTAGAGGGACAGTATGGTTGAGGGACAGTATTGTAGAGGGGCAGTATGTTAACCCTTTGGCGCCGGGTGATGCATTAAGGCATCGCCGCACATGGCCGGATGATGCCTTAAGGCATCGCCGTTTGTGGCCGGATGATGCCTTAAGGCATCATTTTCTAAGACTTTCTAAATCATAGTTTAAGTGTAATAACTTCGTAAATAATTGATCAATAATGATGAAATGTTCACAGTATGTTGGTATGACATTACCATTACGGTTTTGAAATACTCATAAAATAATATCAAAGATCACGTGTTGTATCCTTTGATCAAACAGTGAAATTATCACAAGTGGCCTGAAAAGACCCCTCCCCTGGTGGTATATACTAACATCCTACCCGGCCTTACAGACATTGCTTTGTCAGAGGTACCCGGCGTGAAAGGGTTAAAGGCGCAGCATCGGTGAGGGACAGTATCATTTAGGGGCAGTATGTTTGAGGGGCAGTATGTTTGAGGGGCAGTGTGGTGGAGGGGCAAAATTATTCAAGAGCAATTTTGGTGAGGGGCAGTATGGTTGTGATATTGCTGTGATACTGTTGTGAGATTGGGATTGATGTGCTCCTGGTCTGAAGGGTAGGGACCGAAGATTGACTCCTAGAGCCCCAAGAGAGAGTAGAAACAGTATTTCTTAGTCAAATATAACAAGCCACATAACAGTAAACTTAATTTGAACCACCCCCATAACCCCTATGGGACTAAATGGTATATAAACGGAAAAATGTCCGTCCGAGTGACATTTCACATAATTACAAGGTCTTTTCAATTGGATTTCTCAGGTTTTCACAGATTTCTGCCCCACTAGAGCTATATACTGCCTCGAAGTGTGTCCCCTGGGGATTATATATTGTCAAATATAACAAGCCACATAACAGTAAACTTAATTTGAACCCCCCCCCCCCTAACCCCTATGGGGCTAAATGGTATATAAACGGAAAAATGTCCGTCCGAGTGACATTTCACATAATTACAAGGTCTTTTCAATTGGATTTCTCAGGTTTTCACAGATTTCTGCCCCACTAAAGCTATATACTGCCTCAAAGTGTGTCCCCTGGGGATTTTATATTGTCAAATATAACAAGCCACATAACAGTAAACTTATTTTGAACCACTCCCTTAACCCCTATGGGGCTAAATGGTATATAGACGGAAAAATGTCCGTCCGAGTGACATTTCACATAATAACAAGGTCTTTTCAATGGGATTTCTCAGGTTTTCACAGATTTTTGCCCCACTAAAGCTATATACTGCCTCAAAGTGTGTCCCCTGAGGATTTTCCTCCATATAATTGATAGTGCCTACCTAACTCTGTACTCCTGTTAACCTAAACGACAAGTAATGTATATTTAGGGACCTAGAATTTAAGGTAAAATACTTGTTTTACCCTTGCATGAAACAACCCAGTGCAAAGGAACATACCAATAACCACTCATCAGAATACCTAGAACCTAACCCTTAGACACTCTTCAACTAGAAAAAATATAGAAATTGGCACCAAAATCATATTGCAACTTAGATGGTGGCCCCTAACCTGGAATACACCCAAATGTCACTCGCCCTGACATCGTTTCCAGAGTGTAAAGGTTCCATGAGTTGCCATAACAATGGTTTTCATATTTAACTCATAACACTTCATGAGCATGTGACTCAACAACTATACATTACCCACAATAAAGAACTTTAGGATACTCCAAGGTTTATTCACAGACCCCCCATTTCACCCCAGACCCCCTTTCTGTGATTTATGACCTTGAGACCTTTATCTATTATCAAATTTCACCATAATTGCGGATAGCAGCATTATCATTATATATTCCAGATATTCTGAAAATTTCATAATTTTCAGAATGGTGACATTGATTATTTCATATGATTTCCCATTCAAAGTGTCACTGATATTTTCTGACGCGCACCGATAAGCAAAGACGGGCCATTTTCAATTTCAGACCATGAAAATTAATTATCTTTAAAATGTGATAAATCATTTTAAAGCCAATTCCGCCTCCTCATATTTAGTTAGGTACAGTGCAGTTTCTACTATCATATTCCATATTATCCCACATTTTTAACAGCAAAAAAAATAATTGAGGGGGTTTGGTGTCATCTACTACAGCTTACAAAGACACCGCTTACAGCGACCCATCCAATAATGATTCATACAATAATTTTGTCACACAAGCATTGCCAGTCACTAAGAATTGAATACTGTCCATTCTTGCCTCTCATATAGCTCATCGTGGTGGCCCAGTGGTTAGGGCAGCTGAGTTGTAGTCACAGGTTGTTTGTTTGCATGGGTACGAATCCCAGTAGCAGCCTGACATGATGGTTTAAGTTGGTCCAACCACACACATCACACACCTCACCCACGGCGTGTCACGTCACCCACGGCGCGTCACGTCACCCACGTCGCGTCACGTCGCCCACGTCGCGTCACGTCGCCCACGTCCCGTCACATCACCCACGTCGCGTCACGTCGGCCACGTCGCGTCACGTCGCGTCACGTCACCCACGGCGTGTCACGTCACCCACGTCGCGTCACGTCACCCACGTCGCGTCACGTCGCGTCACGTCGCCCACGTCGCGTCACGTCGCCCACGTCGCGTCACGTCACCCACGTCGCGTCACGTTACCAACGTCGCGTCACGTCGGCCACGTCGCGTCACGTCGCGTCACGTCACCCACGTCGCGTCACGTCACCCACGTCGCGTCACGTCACCCACGTCGCGTCACGTCGCGTCACGTCGCGTCACGTCACCCACGTCGTGGCACGTCGCCAAAGGCGCGTCACGTCATCAACGTCGCGTTACGTCACCCACGTCGCGTCACGTCACCCACGTCACGTCACGTCACCCATGTCGCGTCATGTCACCCAAGTCGCGTCACGTCGCCCACGTCGCGTCGCGTCGCGTCACGTCATCCACGTCGCGTCATGTCACCCAAGTCGCGTCACGTCATCGACGTCGCGTCACGTCTCGTCACCCATGTCGCGTCACACATGTCGCTAGGTGTCGACACTTGTAATTAAGTTAAGTTCTGTATGATTTCATAGTCTTTAATCTGGCCACTACGTGCGGGAATTTATAAAGTAATGATTAAGTAGTTCTCTAACCTCCAGACGTCGTATACGTTCTGGGTTAAGTTGAATAAAGTTTCTCTCTTCCCCACCAGCCATCCTATCTTCTCCATGTAAGGTCTTATTGAAGTAAACGTATAGACTTGCTACTAGAGCTCCCTCTGAAGGTTTATTATTAATTAAGACTAATTAAAAAAAACAACCACTACCAGAACAGGTGCATGTGTTGGGAGGGTGCATTAAAAAGGCGCCATGGTCCCGATACACCCCGATATAGCTCTAGTTGCAACCAGCGTAATCAACCATTTTTCTTAGATAAATCCAGAAGTAATGCATATTTATGATTGATAATTTATCTGTAGATACAAAACATAGTATATGATATTTCATAATGCTATTTAATGAAAAAATTAGTTCCAATTTAAAGTATGAAATGATCAATTTGAGGTCATAAATCACAGAAAGTGAGCTTTTGCCATTTTTGGACTTCCGCTGGCCCCCATTCCTAAGATTTCCATTTTATTATGCTTTTTCTTTTCTTATATAATCGGGGTCGGTGAGGTCTTGATCTTACATATAGATTTTGATGATTGAAAATCCATATTTGAGGTTCCAGAGGCCTAAAATAGGCTAAAAATGACCCGTAATTGGCCAAAAAATGAATAAAAGTGACTCAATTTATAAGATTCTTGAGAAATAGTACTGGATATATGTAGTTCCTCATCTATTACCTATAGTGGGATGTCTCACGGTCAATTTCAACCAAATATTGTATCAGTGGAGTTTTTTTTTCTACATTTTTGTAGAAATTCAAATTTTGTAAATAGGTATGACCGGGCCATAATTCAGCAGCAAATCAACCCCCCTTTTATTACCCATAATGCATTTGGGCTCACATTTGCCATTAAAAATAATACATTGGTGGAAGTATATATGTGTAGCAGAAAAAAGAGGAATTCCTCTGTAATCTTTTTTCTGAGGGTATTATTAGTGCTTTCTATGAAAAATGTCCAAATTTCTCGTCCGGACACACAATTCAGATTAATGCCCATTGTGTCTGCTATTGTTGTATTTATCTATCCTAACTGTGTTAAGTCATTACCCCCCACGTGTACCTAACTGCCAAATATATAGTTCATTTACATCTCGGTCATACTGCAGAACAGCAGGTGGGGATTACCTTTATGTCCGGGTGAGTCAATGTCCAGGCGAGTGACACCTGAGCAATAGCGACGTTTTTATTAGTTTTGATAGAAAAAACTTGACCGTTTTGGCCACCAAAAGGACCAGTAGGAGTAACTACTACATTGTCCCTCCACCATACTGCCCTTCCATCATACTGCCCCTCTAATATACTGTCCCTCCACCATACTGCCCCTTTACCATACTGCTCCTCCACCATACTGCCCCTCAACATAACTTCCCCTCTACTATACTGCCCCTCCACCATACTGCCCCTCTACCATACTGCCCTTTCACCATACTGCCCCTATACTATACTGTCCCTCCACCAGACTGCCCCTCCACCATACTGCCCCTTTACTAGACTGTCCCTCCACCATACTGCCCTTTTACCATACTGCTCCTCCACCATACTGCCCCTCCACCATGATACTGTAACTCACCAATGCTGCCCCTCTACAATGTTGTCACTCCACCATACTGCCCTTTCACCATACTGCCCCTATACTATACTGTCCCTCCACCAGACTGCCCCTCCACCATACTGCCCCTTTACTATACTGTCCCTCGACCATACTGCCCTTTTACCATACTGCTCCTCCACCATACTGCCCCTCCACCATGATACTGTCACTCACCAATGCTGCCCCTCTACAATTTTGTCACTCCACCATACTGTCCCTCTAAATTACTGTCCCTCCACCATACTACCCCTCCACCATACTGCCCCTGTACCATACTGTCCCTCCGCCATACTGCCCCTTTACCACACTGCCCCTCTACTATACTGCCCCTCAACATAACTTCCCCTCTACTATACTGCCCTTTCACATTACTGCCCCTCTACTATACTGTCCCTCCACCATACTGCCCTTTTACCATACTGCCCCTCTACTATACTGTCCTTCCACCATACTGCCCCTCCACCATACCGCCCCTTCACCATACTGCTCCCCTACCATACTGCCCCTCCACCATACTGCCCCTCTACTATACTGTCCCTCCACCATACTGCCCCTCACCAATGGTGCCCCTTTAACATGCTGCCCCTCTACAATGCTGTCCCTCCACCATACTGTCACTCTAAATTACTGTCCCTCCACCATACTGCCCCTTTACCATACAGCTCCTCGACCATGATACTGCCCCTCCACCATACTGCCCCTCTACCATACTGTCCCTCCGCCATACTGCCCCTTTACCACACTGCTCCTCTACTATACTGCCCCTTAACATAACTTCCCCTCTACTATACTGCCCCTCCACCATACTGCCCCTCTACCATACTGCCCTTCCACCATACTGCCCTTTCACCATACTGCCCCTCTACTATACTGTCCCTCCACCATACTGCCCCTCCACCATACTGCCCCTCTACTATACTGTCCCTCCACCATGATACTGCCCCTCACCAATGCTGCCCCTTTAACATGCTGCCCCTCTACAATGCTGTCCCTCCACCATACTGTCCCTCTACAATACTGCCCCTCCACCATACTTCCCCTGTACTATAATGTCCCTATAAGGTACAGTATGGTTTGAGTCAGTATGGTTCAGGGCAGTGAGGTTGAGGGGCAGTATGATTTAAGGGCAGTATGGATTAAGGGTAGTATGGTTGAGAGGCAGTATTGTAGAGGAGCAATTTGGTGTAAGGGCAGTAACGTTGAGAGGGAGTATTGCTGAGGGACAGTATGTTGGTTGAGGGGCAGTATGGGTGAGAGGCAGTACAGTTGAGGGACAGTATGGGTGAGGGGCAGTATGGGTGAGGGGCTGTATGGTAGAGGGGCAGTATGGTAAAGGGGCAGAATGGTGGAGGACCATATTGTAGATGGGCAGTATGGTGGAGGGACAGTATTGTAAGGGGGTAGTATAGTGGAGGGTCAGTATGGCACAGTATGGTATTGTAGAGGAGCAATTTGGTGTAAGGGCAGTAACGTTGAGAGGGAGTATTGCTGAGGGACAGTATGTTGGTTGAGGGGCAGTATTGGTGAGAGGCAGTACAGTTGAGGGACAGTATGGGTGAGGGGCAGTATGGGTGAGGGGCTGTATTGCAGAGGGACAATATGGTAAAGGGGCAGTGTGGTGGAGGGGCAGTATTGTAGATGGGCAGTATGGTGGAGGGACAGTATTGTAAGGGGGCAGTATAGTGGAGGGTCAGTATGGTACAGGGGCAGTATGTTAGAGGGGCACTTTGGTGGAGGGGCAGTATGACAGAGGGACATTATAGTAGAGGGGAAGTGTGGTGGAGGGGCAGTATTGTAGAGGGACAGTATGGTGGAGGGACAGTATTGTAGAGGGGCAGTATGTTAACCCTTTGGCGCCGGGTGATGCATTAAGGCATCGCCGCACATGGCCGGATGATGCCTTAAGGCATCGCCGTTTGTGGCCGGATGATGCCTTAATAATGTATATTTAGGGACCTAGAATTTAAGGTAAAATACTTGTTTTACCCTTGCAGGAAACAACCCAGTGCAAAGGAACATACCAATAACCACTCATCAGAATACCTAGATATTGCTATTGGGACATCATAGCGCTTTCTGAAACATGGCATGTTGAAAATGATTCCTTAAGTGACTATCAATTGAAGAATTATAATAAAATCAGACATGATAGGGACTGGAAAGAAAATGATAATGATGTATCACCAAAGGTTGGAGGAGGTTTATGTACATATATTCATGAGGATTTTAAATATGACCACATTAAATTTTCCCACCTAATTTGCAGCCTAAATTATATTGAAATACAGATAATTGAAGTTACCAAAACACAAAATAAGGACTTAATCATATTTAATATATATAGACCAAATAAGGGCAATATTATTTTATTTGTTGATATGTTAACATCAATAGTAAACCAGGTAAAGGACTCATCGACGGCTGACTTGGTTCTTTTAGGAGACTTTGATATAAACACTGCTGATAAGGAAAACTACCATACAAATTACCTTAAAGGAGAACTTGAGCTTATGGGATTGAAACAATTGATCAATGATTATACTAGATATTCAGAGAATCCCTCCATTCTTGATTTAATTTTTACCACTTTAGATTGTATTAGCTCTGCAGGGGTGCTAACCCATGCCTATAGTGACCACCATGCGATCTATATGATAAAAAAAGCGAATATTATAAAGAAAACAGACAAATATGTGACAGGTCGCTTGTACATCAACTATGATAGAGACGAAATGAATCATTATTTACAAAATGTAAACTGGAACTATTATTTTAATACCTTGATTTCTACCACGGATAAATTGAATTTTATCCATAACCATATAGATACTTTCTATAAGATGCAAAGAACGCTGCTTCAAAGTAAAACACCAATCACAACCATGGTTGGATAGAGAAACACTAGAACTTATTAAGGATAAAAATAAGATGTTAAAAAAGGCTAAGAAAACTGGAAAACCTGAAGATTGGTACTCAGCAAGAATCTTAAGAAATAGGGCTAACGCTGCAGTGAAAAATGCTAGACAAAATTACACAATTCAACAATTGGACCTTAACCATAATGATCATAATAAATTTTGGCGTATAATTAATAAAATTTTACCGGGCACAGAAACGAAATCAGAAGAGATTAGACTAAAAGATGACTTGCAGCAATTTATCCCACCCGAAGATGTTTCTAACTATATTAATAATTACTTTAATAATATCGGTGATAAGCTATCCTGTAATATGTACCTACCCTGGAAGCACTATGATCAGGAGGTGTTAGCAAATCTTGATACTGTATTAGTTAGAGATATTGATATAATAGAATTAGCCAAGGACTTGAATACAAATAAACAGTCTATGCTGGAAGGTCTGAACAGTCGAATATTCAGGGATGCATTGTTGTTAATCCCAAATGTTTTTGCTGATTTATTTAATAATGTTTTTGAGTTGGCGGATATACCAGACACATGGAAGTTATCTATTATTCGTCCAATCCTGATGGGAGGGGACCCATTTAACTGCAACAACCTAAGGCCAATTTCTTAACTCCCAATAACAAGCAAAGTAATGGAAAAATTAATGCATAAAAATATTTTAAATTTTTTAGATCAAAATAACATTCTGTCTTCCAAACAACATGGTTTTAGACCGGGACATTCGAGTACAGATGCAGTGGGCAAATTCACGGATGATATACTAATTAACAGAAATATAGGGGATGATACTTTAGCAGTTTATATAGATTTTCGTAAAGCTTTCGACACAGTAAACCACAAAATTTTAATTGGTAAATTACAAAATTATGGCATCAAGGGGAGGATTTTGAATTGGTTTCTTGACTATTTAACAAATAGGATGCAATGTGTTAAAACAAATGATATTACCTCAGGACTTAAAATCATAAAACATGGAGTGCCTCAGGGTTCTATCATGGGTCCCCTCCTCTTCCTATTATATATCAATGATTTAACCTCCCTCGTTGTAAATTCTAAAGTTATGTTATACGCCAATGATACGGTATTATATGTACATGGAAAAGACCAAACTCAAATGTTTTCTCAATTACAAAATGATCTTGATTTATTGTATATATGGTGTACCCAAAATAAGCTGTCAATCAATATTAGTAAAACAAAATACATGTACTTTAGTTCAGGTAGAAAAAGAATCAATAGAAACTTAAGTTTAAACCTTAATGATGTAAATCTCTCACAGGTAGAATCTTACAAATACCTGGGTATACACTTGGATACGAGACTTGATTATCGTCAACATATTACTCACCTAAAGAGAACAATTGGATATAGAATTTATCAATTGGTTAAAATGATGCCCTACTTAACGAAATCAGCCTCAATAAAATTGTATAGATCAGTAATACTACCCCATTTTGATTATGGAGATGTTTTGTTTATCAATAGCCCAAATAAATATTTATCTCAATTACAACTTCTCCAAAATCGATGTTTGAAAATTTGCCTAAAAGCACCACGATTTACCTCTATTAGAAATATACATGTACTGACTGGAATACCAATGTTATCTTATAGACATGAGGCACATTTGCTGAACTACATGTTCAAAAGATCAAAATACCCGAAATATGTTGATCACAATATTCAAATAACCCGACTACATAATGCACCTGTATTATTAAATTAAACTTCAAAATAACCTTTGTATTGTTATAAAGTTCAAATGTTTTCTTTATTGTTTACGCTACCTAATGTTCACATCATGTATGGTCTTGTATAACTATATTATTCTTCACATACTTGATGTTTATCTGGAACTATAGTGGGTTGGATATGAAATGATCATATATATATTTATAAAATTAATATTGAACATTGTGTTAACTCTAGTATCAATATTATGTTGTTTATGTTGTTAGTAGACTAGTTATTATACCCAACCAAATTTGTGTAATCGATTAATTTTAGGGGTAGGGCAAAGCCATGAAAATCAACTTATATAGCAGAGGCAATTGCCCCCTTTATTGTGTCCAACAAGTTTCAAGAAAACCAAACCGATTCACGGGAAAACTCATTGTACAAAATTGGATTCAATAAAGAAAGTTGAAAAAAAATAACCCAAAAAAACATTTTTCTTTCATAATTCCAGAAGTAATGCATATTTATGATTGATAATTTATCTGTAGATACAAAACATAGTATATGATATTTCATAATGCTATTTAATGAAAAAAATAGTTCCAATTTAAAGTATGAAATGATCAATTCGAGGTCATAAATCACAGAAAGTGAGCTTTTGCCATTTTTGGACTTTCGCTGGCCCCCATTCCTAAGATTTCCATTTTATTATGCTTTTTCTTTTCTTATATAATCGGGGTCGATGAGGTCTTGATCTTACATATAGATTTTGATGATTGAAAATCCATATTTGAGGTTCCAGAGGCCTAAAATAGGCTAAAAATGACCCGTAATTGGCCAAAAAATGAATAAAAGTGACTCAATTTATAAGATTCTTGAGAAATAGTACTGGATATATGTAGTTCCTCATCTATTACCTATAGTGGGATGTCTCACGGTCAATTTCAACCAAATATTGTATCAGTGGAGTTTTTTTTTCTACATTCAAATTTTGTAAAGAGGTATGACCGGGCGATAATTCAGCAGCATATCAGCCCCCCCCCCTTTTATTACCCATAATGCATTTGGGCTCGAATTTGCCATTAAAAGTAAGACATTGATGGAAGTATATGTGTAGCGGAAAAAAGAGGAATTCCTCTGTAATCTGTTAGAGGGGCAGTATGACAGAGGGACATTATAGTAGAGGGGAAGTATGGTGGAGGGGCAGTATTGTAGAGGGACAGTATGGTGGAGGGACAGTATTGTAGAGGGGCAGTATGTTAAAGGGGCAGCATCGGTGAGGGACAGTATCATTTAGGGGCAGTATGGTTGAGGGGCAGTATTGTGGAGGGGCAGTGTGGTTGAGGGGCAAAATTATTTTAGAGCAATTTTGGTGAGGGGCAGTATGGTTGTGATATTGCTGTGATACTGTTGTGAGATTGGGATTGATGTGCTCCTGGTCTGAAGGGTAGGGACCGAAGATTGACTCCTAGAGCCCCCTATGCACCAAGAGAGAGTAGAAACACTATTTCTTAGTCAAATATAACAAGCCACATAACAGTAAACTCAATTTGAATCACCCCCCTAACCCCTATGGGACTAAATGGTATATAAACGGAAAAATGTCCGTCCGAGTGACATTTCACATAATTACAAGGTCTTTTCAATTGGATTTCTCAGGTTTTCACAGATTTCTGCCCCACTAAAGCTATATACTGCCTCAAAGTGTGTCCCCTGGGGATTTTATATCGTCAAATATAACAAGCCACATAACAGTAAACTTATTTTGAACCACTCCCTTAACCCCTATGGGGCTAAATGGTATATAAACGGAAAAATGTCCGTCCGAGTGACATTTCACATAATAACAAGGTCTTTTCAGTGGGATTTCTCAGGTTTTCACAGATTTCTGCCCCACTAAAGCTATATACTGCCTCAAAGTGTGTCCCCTGGGGATTTTATATTGTCAAATATAACAAGCCACATAACAGTAAACTTATTTTGAACCACTCCCTTAACCCCTATGGGGCTAAATGGTATATAGACGGAAAAATGTCCGTCCGAGTGATATTTCACATAATAACAAGGTCTTTTCAATGGGATTTCTCAGGTTTTCACAGATTTTTGCCCCACTAAAGCTATATACTGCCTCAAAGTGTGTCCCCTGAGGATTTTCCTCCATATAATTGATAGTGCTTACCTAACTCTGTACTCCTGTTAACCTAAACGACAAGTAATGTATATTTAGGGACCTAGAATTTAAGGTAAAATACTTGTTTTACCCTTGCATGAAACAACCCAGTGCAAAGGAACATACCAATAACCACTCATCAGAATACCTAGAACCTAACCCTTAGACACTCTTCAACTAGAAAAAATATAGAAATTGGCACCAAAATCATATTGCAACTTAGATGGTGGCCCCTAACCTGGAATACACCCAAATGTCACCCGCCCTGACATCGTTTCCAGAGTGTAAAGGTTCCATGAGTTGCCATAACAATGGTTTTCATATTTAACTCATAACACTTCATGAGCATGTGACTCAACAACTATACATTACCCACAATAAAGAACTTTAGGATACTCCAAGGTTTATTCACAGACCCCCCATTTCACCCCAGACCCCCTTTCTGTGATTTATGACCTTGAGACCTTTATCTATTATCAAATTTCACCATAATTGCGGATAGCAGCAATATCATTATATATTCCAGATATTCTGAAAATTTCATAATTTTCAGAATGGTGACATTGATTATTTCATATGATTTCCCATTCAAAGTGTCACTGATATTTTCTGACGCGCACCGATAAGCAAAGACGGGCCATTTTCAATTTCAGACCATGAAAATTAATTATCTTTAAAATGTGATAAATCATTTTAAAGCCAATTCCGCCTCCTCATATTTAGTTAGGTACAGTGCAGTTTCTACTATCATATTCCATATTATCCCACATTTTTAACAGCAAAAAAAATAATTGAGGGGGTTTGGTGTCATCTACTACAGCTTACAAAGACACCGCTTACAGCGACCCATCCAATAATGATTCATACAATAATTTTGTCACACAAGCATTGCCAGTCACTGAGAATTGAATACTGTCCATTCTTGCCTCTCATATAGCTCATCGTGGTGGCCCAGTGGTTAGGGCAGCTGAGTTGTAGTCAGAGGTTGTTTGTCTGCATGGGTACGAATCCCAGTAGCAGCCTGACATGATGGTTTAAGTTGGTCCAACCACACACATCACACACGGCACCCACGGCGTGTCACGTCAACCACGGCGCGTCACGTCACCCACGTCGCGTCACGTCGCCCACGTCGCGTCACGTCGCGTCACGTCGCCCACGTCCCGTCACGTCACCCACGTCGCGTGACGTCGCCCACGTCGCGTCACGTCGCGTGACGTCACCCACGTCGCGTCATGTCAACCACGTCGCGTCACGTCGGCCACGTCGCGTCACGTCGCTTCACGTCACCCACGTCGCGTCACGTCGCGTCACGTCACGCACGTCGGCCACGTCGCGTCACGTCGGCCACGTCGCGTCACGTCACCCACGTCGCGTCACGTCACCCACGTCGCGTCACGTCACCCACGTCGCGTCACGTCGCGTCGCGTCACGTCACCCACGTCGCCAAAGTCGCGTCACGTCACCCACGTCGCGTCACGTCACCCACGTCACGTCACGTCACCCACGTCGCGTCATGTCACCCAAGTCGCGTCACGTCGCCAACGTCGCGTCACGTCGCGTCACGTCATCCACGTCGCGTCATGTCACCCAAGTCGCGTCACGTCATCCACGTCGCGTCACGTCTTGTCACCCATGTCGCGTCACACATGTTGCTAGGTGTCGACACTTGTAATTAAGTTAAGTTCTGTATGATTTCATAGTCTTTAATCTGGCCACTACGTGCGGGAATTTATAAAGTAATGATTAAGTAGTTCTCTAACCTCCAGACGTCGTATACGTTCTGGGTTAAGTTGAATAAAGTTTCTCTCTTCCCCACCAGCCATCCTATCTTCTCCATGTAAGGTCTTATTGAAGTAAACGTATAGACTTGCTACTAGAGCTCCCTCTGAAGGTTTATTATTAATTAAGACTAATTAAAAAAAACAACCACTACCAGAACAGGTGCATGTGTTGGGAGGGTGCATTAAAAAGGCGCCATGGTCCCGATACACCCCGATATAGCTCTAGTTGCAACCAGCGTAATCAACCATTTTTCTTAGATAAATCCAGAAGTAATGCATATTTATGATTGATAATTTATCTGTAGATACAAAACATAGTATATGATATTTCATAATGCTATTTAATGAAAAAATTAGTTCCAATTTAAAGTATGAAATGATCAATTTGAGGTCATAAATCACAGAAAGTGAGCTTTTGCCATTTTTGGACTTCCGCTGGCCCCCATTCCTAAGATTTCCATTTTATTATGCTTTTTCTTTTCTTATATAATCGGGGTCGGTGAGGCCTTGATGTTACATATAGATTTTGATGATTGAAAATCCATATTTGAGGTTCCAGAGGCCTAAAATAGGCTAAAAATGACCCGTAATTGGCCAAAAAATGAATAAAAGTGACTCAATTTATAAGATTCTTGAGAAATAGTACTGGATATATGTAGTTCCTCATCTATTACCTATAGTGGGATGTCTCACGGTCAATTTCAACCAAATAATGTATCAGTGGAGGGTTTTTTTCTACATTTTTGCAGAAATTCAAATTTTGTAAATAGGTATGACCAGGTGATAATTCAGCAGCATATCAGCCCCCCTTTTATTACCCATAATGCATTTGGGCTCACATTTGCCATTAAAAGTAATACATTGGTAGAAGTATATATGTGTAGCGGAAAAAAGCGGAATTCCTCTGTAATCTTTTTTCTGAGGGTATTATTAGTGCTCTCTATGAAAAATGTCCAAATTTCTCGTCCGGACACACAATTCAGATTAATGCCCATTGTGTCTGCTATTGTTGTATTTATCTATCCTAACTGTGTTAGGTCATAACCCCCCACGTGTACCTAACTGCCAAATATATAGTTCATTTACATCTCGGTCATACTGCAAAACAGCAGGTGGGGATTACCTTTATGTCCCGGCGAGTCAATGTCCAGGCTAGTGACACCTGAGCAATAGCGACGTTTTTATTAGTTTTGATGGAAAAAACTTGACCGTTTTGGCCACCAAAAGGACCAGTAGGAGTAACTACTACATTGTCCCTCCACCATACTGCCCTTCCATCATACTGCCCCTCTAATATACTGTCCCTCCACAATACTGCCCCTTTACCATACTGCTCCTCCACCATACTGCCCCTCAACATAACTTCCCCTCTACTATACTGCCCCTCCACCATACTGCCCCTCTACCATACTGCCCTTTCACCATACTGCCCCTATACTATACTGTCCCTCCACCAGACTGCCCCTCCACCATACTGCCCCTTTACTAGACTGTCCCTCCACCATACTGCCCTTTTACCATACTGCTCCTCCACCATACTGCCCCTCCACCATGATACTGTAACTCACCAATGCTGCCCCTCTACAATGTTGTCACTCCACCATACTGCCCTTTCACCATACTGCCCCTATACTATACTGTCCCTCCACCAGACTGCCCCTCCACCATACTGCCCCTTTACTATACTGTCCCTCGACCATACTGCCCTTTTACCATACTGCTCCTCCACCATACTGCCCCTCCACCATGATACTGTCACTCACTAATGCTGCCCCTCTACAATGTTGTCACTCCACCATACTGTCCCTCTAAATTACTGTCCCTCCACCATACTACCCCTCCACCATACTGCCCCTGTACCATACTGTCCCTCTGCCATACTGCCCCTTTACCACACTGCCCCTCTACTATACTGCCCCTCAACATAACTTCCCCTCTACTATACTGCCCCTCCACCATACTGCCCCTCTACCATACTGTCCCTCCACCATACTGCCCCTCCACCATACTGCCCCTCTGCCATACTACCCCTCCACCATACTGCCCTTTCACCATACTGCCCCTCTACTATACTGTCCCTCCACCATACTGCCATTTTACCATACTGCCCCTCTACTATACTGTCCTTCCACCATACTGCCCCTCCACCATACTGCCCCTTCACCATACTGCTCCCCTACCATACTGCCCCTCCACCATACTGCCCCTCTACTATACTGTCCCTCCACCATACTGCCCCTCACCAATGGTGCCCCTTTAACATGCTGCCCCTCTACAATGCTGTCCCTCCACCATACTGTCACTCTAAATTACTGTCCCTCCACCATACTGCCCCTTTACCATACAGCTCCTCCCCCATGATACTGCCCCTCCACCATACTGCCCCTCTACCATACTGTCCCTCCGCCATACTGCCCCTTTACCACACTGCCCCTCTACTATACTGCCCCTTAACATAATTTCCCCTCTACTATACTGCCCCTCCACTATACTGCCCCTCTACCATACTGCCCTTCCACCATACTGCCCTTTCACCACACTGCCCCTCCACTATACTGTCCCTCCACCATACTGCCCCTCCACCATACTGCCCCTCTACTATACTGTCCCTCCACCATACTGCCCCTCACCAATGGTGCCCCTTTAACATGCTGCCCCTCTACAATGCTGTCCCTCCACCATACTGTCACTCTAAATTACTGTCCCTCCACCATACTGCCCCTTTACCATACAGCTCCTCCCCCATGATACTGCCCCTCCACCATACTGCCCCTCTACCATACTGTCCCTCCGCCATACTGCCCCTTTACCACACTGCCCCTCTACTATACTGCCCCTTAACATAACTTCCCCTCTACTATACTGCCCCTCCACCATACTGCCCCTCTACCATACTGCCCTTCCACCATACTGCCCTTTCACCACACTGCCCCTCCACTATACTGTCCCTCCACCATACTGCCCCTCCACCATACTGCCCCTCTACTATACTGTCCCTCCCCCATGATACTGCCCCTCCACCATACTGCCCCTCTACCATACTGTCCCTCCGCCATACTGCCCCTTTACCACACTGCCCCTCTACCATACTGCCCCTTAACATAACTTCCCCTCTACTATACTGCCCCTTCACCATACTGCCCCTCTACCATACTGCCCTTCCACCATACTGCCCTTTCACCACACTGCCCCTCCACTATACTGTCCCTCCACCATACTGCCCCTCCACCATACTGCCCCTCTACTATACTGTCCCTCCACCATGATACTGCCCCTCACCAATGCTGCCCCTTGAACATGCTGCCCCTCTACAATGCTGTCCCTCCACCATACTGTCCCTCTACAATACTGCCCCTCCACCATACTTCCCCTGTACTATAATGTCCTATAAGGTACAGTATGGTTTGAGTCAGTATGGTTCAGGGCAGTGAGGTTGAGGGGCAGTATGATTTAAGGGCAGTATGGATTAAGGGTAGTATGGTTGAGAGGCAGTATTGTAGAGGAGCAATTTGGTGTAAGGGCAGTAACGTTGAGAGGGAGTATTGCTGAGGGACAGTATGTTGGTTGAGGGGCAGTATGGGTAAATGGCAGTACAGTTGAGGGACAGTATGGGTGAGGGGCAGTATGGGTGAGGGGCTGTATGGTAGAGGGGCAGTATGGTAAAGGGGCAGAATGGTGGAGGACCATATTGTAATTGGGCAGTATGGTGGAGGGACAGTATTGTAAGGGGGTAGTATAGTGGAGGGTCAATATGGCACAGTATGGTATTGTAGAGGAGCAATTTGGTGTAAGGGCAGTAACGTTGAGAGGGAGTATTGCTGAGGGACAGTATGTTGGTTGAGGGGCAGTATGGGTGAGAGGCAGTACAGTTGAGGGACAGTATGGGTGAGGGGCAGTATGGGTGAGGGGCTGTATTGCAGAGGGACAATATGGTAAAGGGGCAGTGTGGTGGAGGGGCAGTATTGTAGATGGGCAGTATGGTGGAGGGACAGTATTGTAAGGGGGCAGTATAGTGGAGGGTCAGTATGGTACAGGGGCAGTATGTTAGAGGGGCACTTTGGTGGAGGGGCAGTATGACAGAGGGACATTATAGTAGAGGGGAAGTGTGGTGGAGGGGCAGTATTGTAGAGGGACAGTATGGTTGAGGGACAGTATTGTAGAGGGGCAGTATGTTAACCCTTTGGCGCCGGGTGATGCATTAAGGCATCGCCGCACATGGCCGGATGATGCCTTAAGGCATCGCCGTTTGTGGCCGGATGATGCCTTAAGGCATCATTTTCTAAGACTTTCTAAATCATAGTTTAAGTGTAATAACTTCGTAAATAATTGATCAATAATGATGAAATGTTCACAGTATGTTGGTATGACATTACCATTACGGTTTTGAAATACTCATAAAATAATATCAAAGATCACGTGTTGTATCCTTTGATCAAACAGTGAAATTATCACAAGTGGCCTGAAAAGACCCCTCCCCTGGTGGTATATACTAACATCCTACCCGGCCTTACAGACATTGCTTTGTCAGAGGTACCCGGCGTGAAAGGGTTAAAGGCGCAGCATCGGTGAGGGACAGTATCATTTAGGGGCAGTATGTTTGAGGGGCAGTATGTTTGAGGGGCAGTGTGGTGGAGGGGCAAAATTATTCAAGAGCAATTTTGGTGAGGGGCAGTATGGTTGTGATATTGCTGTGATACTGTTGTGAGATTGGGATTGATGTGCTCCTGGTCTGAAGGGTAGGGACCGAAGATTGACTCCTAGAGCCCCAAGAGAGAGTAGAAACAGTATTTCTTAGTCAAATATAACAAGCCACATAACAGTAAACTTAATTTGAACCACCCCCCTAACCCCTATGGGACTAAATGGTATATAAACGGAAAAATGTCCGTCCGAGTGACATTTCACATAATTACAAGGTCTTTTCAATTGGATTTCTCAGGTTTTCACAGATTTCTGCCCCACTAGAGCTATATACTGCCTCGAAGTGTGTCCCCTGGGGATTATATATTGTCAAATATAACAAGCCACATAACAGTAAACTTAATTTGAACCCCCCCCCCCCCTAACCCCTATGGGACTAAATGGTATATAAACGGAAAAATGTCCGTCCGAGTGACATTTCACATAATTACAAGGTCTTTTCAATTGGATTTCTCAGGTTTTCACAGATTTCTGCCCCACTAAAGCTATATACTGCCTCAAAGTGTGTCCCCTGGGGATTTTATATTGTCAAATATAACAAGCCACATAACAGTAAACTTATTTTGAACCACTCCCTTAACCCCTATGGGGCTAAATGGTATATAGACGGAAAAATGTCCGTCCGAGTGACATTTCACATAATAACAAGGTCTTTTCAATGGGATTTCTCAGGTTTTCAGAGATTTTTGCCCCACTAAAGCTATATACTGCCTCAAAGTGTGTCCCCTGAGGATTTTCCTCCATATAATTGATAGTGCCTACCTAACTCTGTACTCCTGTTAACCTAAACGACAAGTAATGTATATTTAGGGACCTAGAATTTAAGGTAAAATACTTGTTTTACCCTTGCATGAAACAACCCAGTGCAAAGGAACATACCAATAACCACTCATCAGAATACCTAGAACCTAACCCTTAGACACTCTTCAACTAGAAAAAATATAGAAATTGGCACCAAAATCATATTGCAACTTAGATGGTGGCCCCTAACCTGGAATACACCCAAATGTCACTCGCCCTGACATCGTTTCCAGAGTGTAAAGGTTCCATGAGTTGCCAAAACAATGGTTTTCATATTTAACTCATAACACTTCATGAGCATGTGACTCAACAACTATACATTACCCACAATAAAGAACTTTAGGATACTCCAAGGTTTATTCACAGACCCCCCATTTCACCCCAGACCCCCTTTCTGTGATTTATGACCTTGAGACCTTTATCTATTATCAAATTTCACCATAATTGCGGATAGCAGCATTATCATTATATATTCCAGATATTCTGAAAATTTCATAATTTTCAGAATGGTGACATTGATTATTTCATATGATTTCCCATTCAAAGTGTCACTGATATTTTCTGACGCGCACCGATAAGCAAAGACGGGCCATTTTCAATTTCAGACCATGAAAATTAATTATCTTTAAAATGTGATAAATCATTTTAAAGCCAATTCCGCCTCCTCATATTTAGTTAGGTACAGTGCAGTTTCTACTATCATATTCCATATTATCCCACATTTTTAACAGCAAAAAAAATAATTGAGGGGGTTTGGTGTCATCTACTACAGCTTACAAAGACACCGCTTACAGCGACCCATCCAATAATGATTCATACAATAATTTTGTCACACAAGCATTGCCAGTCACTAAGAATTGAATACTGTCCATTCTTGCCTCTCATATAGCTCATCGTGGTGGCCCAGTGGTTAGGGCAGCTGAGTTGTAGTCACAGGTTGTTTGTTTGCATGGGTACGAATCCCAGTAGCAGCCTGACATGATGGTTTAAGTTGGTCCAACCACACACATCACACACGGCACCCACGACGTGTCACGTCACCCACGGCGCGTCACGTCACCCACGTCGCGTCACGTCGCCCACGTCGCGTCACGTCGCCCACGTCCCGTCACATCACCCACGTCGCGTCACGTCGGCCACGTCGCGTCACGTCGCGTCACGTCACCCACGGCGTGTCACGTCACCCACGTCGCGTCACGTCACCCACGTCGCGACACGTCGCCCACGTCGCGTCACGTCGCCCACGTCGCGTCACGTCACCCACGTCGCGTCACGTCACCCACGTCGCGTCACGTCGGCCACGTCGCGTCACGTCGCGTCACCCACGTCGCGTCACGTCACCCACGTCGCGTCACGTCACCCACGTCGCGTCACGTCGCGTCACGTCGCGTCACGTCACCCACGTCGTGGCACGTCGCCAAAGGCGCGTCACGTCATCAACGTCGCGTTACGTCACCCACGTCGCGTCACGTCACCCACGTCACGTCACGTCACCCATGTCGCGTCATGTCACCCAAGTCGCGTCACGTCGCCCACGTCGCGTCGCGTCGCGTCACGTCATCCACGTCGCGTCATGTCACCCAAGTCGCGTCACGTCATCGACGTCGCGTCACGTCTCGTCACCCATGTCGCGTCACACATGTCGCTAGGTGTCGACACTTGTAATTAAGTTAAGTTCTGTATGATTTCATAGTCTTTAATCTGGCCACTACGTGCGGTAATTTATAAAGTAATGATTAAGTAGTTCTCTAACCTCCAGACGTCGTATACGTTCTGGGTTAAGTTGAATAAAGTTTCTCTCTTCCCCACCAGCCATCCTATCTTCTCCATGTAAGGTCTTATTGAAGTAAACGTATAGACTTGCTACTAGAGCTCCCTCTGAAGGTTTATTATTAATTAAGACTAATTAAAAAAAACAACCACTACCAGAACAGGTGCATGTGTTGGGAGGGTGCATTAAAAAGGCGCCATGGTCCCGATACACCCCGATATAGCTCTAGTTGCAACCAGCGTAATCAACCATTTTTCTTAGATAAATCCAGAAGTAATGCATATTTATGATTGATAATTTATCTGTAGATACAAAACATAGTATATGATATTTCATAATGCTATTTAATGAAAAAATTAGTTCCAATTTAAAGTATGAAATGATCAATTTGAGGTCATAAATCACAGAAAGTGAGCTTTTGCCATTTTTGGACTTCCGCTGGCCCCCATTCCTAAGATTTCCATTTTATTATGCTTTTTCTTTTCTTATATAATCGGGGTCGGTGAGGTCTTGATCTTACATATAGATTTTGATGATTGAAAATCCATATTTGAGGTTCCAGAGGCCTAAAATAGGCTAAAAATGACCCGTAATTGGCCAAAAAATGAATAAAAGTGACTCAATTTATAAGATTCTTGAGAAATAGTACTGGATATATGTAGTTCCTCATCTATTACCTATAGTGGGATGTCTCACGGTCAATTTCAACCAAATAATGTATCAGTGCCCTTTCACCATACTGCCCCTATACTATACTGTCCCTCCACCAGACTGCCCCTCCACCATACTGCCCCTTTACTAGACTGTCCCTCCACCATACTGCCCTTTTACCATACTGCTCCTCCACCATACTGCCCCTCCACCATGATACTGTAACTCACCAATGCTGCCCCTCTACAATGTTGTCACTCCACCATACTGCCCTTTCACCATACTGCCCCTATACTATACTGTCCCTCCACCAGACTGCCCCTCCACCATACTGCCCCTTTACTATACTGTCCCTCGACAATACTGCCCTTTTACCATACTGCTCCTCCACCATACTGCCCCTCCACCATGATACTGTCACTCACCAATGCTGCCCCTCTACAATGTTGTCACTCCACCATACTGTCCCTCTAAATTACTGTCCCTCCACCATACTACCCCTCCACCATACTGCCCCTGTACCATACTGTCCCTCCGCCATACTGCCCCTTTACCACACTGCCCCTCTACTATACTGCCCCTCAACATAACTTCCCCTCTACTATACTGCCCTTTCACATTACTGCCCCTCTACTATACTGTCCCTCCACCATACTGCCCTTTTACCATACTGCCCCTCTACTATACTGTCCTTCCACCATACTGCCCCTCCACCATACCGCCCCTTCACCATACTGCTCCCCTACCATACTGCCCCTCCACCATACTGCCCCTCTACTATACTGTCCCTCCACCATACTGCCCCTCACCAATGGTGCCCCTTTAACATGCTGCCCCTCTACAATGCTGTCCCTCCACCATACTGTCACTCTAAATTACTGTCCCTCCACCATACTGCCCCTTTACCATACAGCTCCTCGACCATGATACTGCCCCTCCACCATACTGCCCCTCTACCATACTGTCCCTCCGCCATACTGCCCCTTTACCACACTGCTCCTCTACTATACTGCCCCTTAACATAACTTCCCCTCTACTATACTGCCCCTCCACCATACTGCCCCTCTACCATACTGCCCTTCCACCATACTGCCCTTTCACCATACTGCCCCTCTACTATACTGTCCCTCCACCATACTGCCCCTCTACTATACTGTCCCTCCACCATGATACTGCCCCTCACCAATGCTGCCCCTTTAACATGCTGCCCCTCTACAATGCTGTCCCTCCACCATACTGTCCCTCTACAATACTGCCCCTCCACCATACTTCCCCTGTACTATAATGTCCCTATAAGGTACAGTATGGTTTGAGTCAGTATGGTTCAGGGCAGTGAGGTTGAGGGGCAGTATGATTTAAGGGCAGTATGGATTAAGGGTAGTATGGTTGAGAGGCAGTATTGTAGAGGAGCAATTTGGTGTAAGGGCAGTAACGTTGAGAGGGAGTATTGCTGAGGGACAGTATGTTGGTTGAGGGGCAGTATGGGTGAGAGGCAGTACAGTTGAGGGACAGTATGGGTGAGGGGCAGTATGGGTGAGGGGCTGTATGGTAGAGGGGCAGTATGGTAAAGGGGCAGAATGGTGGAGGACCATATTGTAGATGGGCAGTATGGTGGAGGGACAGTATTGTAAGGGGGTAGTATAGTGGAGGGTCAGTATGGCACAGTATGGTATTGTAGAGGAGCAATTTGGTGTAAGGGCAGTAACGTTGAGAGGGAGTATTGCTGAGGGACAGTATGTTGGTTGAGGGGCAGTATTGGTGAGAGGCAGTACAGTTGAGGGACAGTATGGGTGAGGGGCAGTATGGGTGAGGGGCTGTATTGCAGAGGGACAATATGGTAAAGGGGCAGTGTGGTGGAGGGGCAGTATTGTAGATGGGCAGTATGGTGGAGGGACAGTATTGTAAGGGGGCAGTATAGTGGAGGGTCAGTATGGTACAGGGGCAGTATGTTAGAGGGGCACTTTGGTGGAGGGGCAGTATGACAGAGGGACATTATAGTAGAGGGGAAGTGTGGTGGAGGGGCAGTATTGTAGAGGGACAGTATGGTGGAGGGACAGTATTGTAGAGGGGCAGTATGTTAACCCTTTGGCGCCGGGTGATGCATTAAGGCATCGCCGCACATGGCCGGATGATGCCTTAAGGCATCGCCGTTTGTGGCCGGATGATGCCTTAATAATGTATATTTAGGGACCTAGAATTTAAGGTAAAATACTTGTTTTACCCTTGCAGGAAACAACCCAGTGCAAAGGAACATACCAATAACCACTCATCAGAATACCTAGATATTGCTATTGGGACATCATAGCGCTTTCTGAAACATGGCATGTTGAAAATGATTCCTTAAGTGACTATCAATTGAAGAATTATAATAAAATCAGACATGATAGGGACTGGAAAGAAAATGATAATGATGTATCACCAAAGGTTGGAGGAGGTTTATGTACATATATTCATGAGGATTTTAAATATGACCACATTAAATTTTCCCACCTAATTTGCAGCCTAAATTATATTGAAATACAGATAATTGAAGTTACCAAAACACAAAATAAGGACTTAATCATATTTAATATATATAGACCAAATAAGGGCAATATTATTTTATTTGTTGATATGTTAACATCAATAGTAAACCAGGTAAAGGACTCATCGACGGCTGACTTGGTTCTTTTAGGAGACTTTGATATAAACACTGCTGATAAGGAAAACTACCATACAAATTACCTTAAAGGAGAACTTGAGCTTATGGGATTGAAACAATTGATCAATGATTATACTAGATATTCAGAGAATCCCTCCATTCTTGATTTAATTTTTACCACTATAGATTGTATTAGCTCTGCAGGGGTGCTAACCCATGCCTATAGTGACCACCATGCGATCTATATGATAAAAAAAGCGAATATTATAAAGAAAACAGACAAATATGTGACAGGTCGCTTGTACATCAACTATGATAGAGACGAAATGAATCATTATTTACAAAATGTAAACTGGAACTATTATTTTAATACCTTGATTTCTACCACGGATAAATTGAATTTTATCCATAACCATATAGATACTTTCTATAAGATGCAAAGAACGCTGCTTCAAAGTAAAAGACCAATCACAACCATGGTTGGATAGAGAAACACTAGAACTTATTAAGGATAAAAATAAGATGTTAAAAAAGGCTAAGAAAACTGGAAAACCTGAAGATTGGTACTCAGCAAGAATCTTAAGAAATAGGGCTAACGCTGCAGTGAAAAATGCTAGACAAAATTACACAATTCAACAATTGGACCTTAACCATAATGATCATAATAAATTTTGGCGTATAATTAATAAAATTTTACCGGGCACAGAAACGAAATCAGAAGAGATTAGACTAAAAGATGACTTGCAGCAATTTATCCCACCCGAAGATGTTTCTAACTATATTAATAATTACTTTAATAATATCGGTGATAAGCTATCCTGTAATATGTACCTACCCTGGAAGCACTATGATCAGGAGGTGTTAGCAAATCTTGATACTGTATTAGTTAGAGATATTGATATAATAGAATTAGCCAAGGACTTGAATACAAATAAACAGTCTATGCTGGAAGGTCTGAACAGTCGAATATTCAGGGATGCATTGTTGTTAATCCCAAATGTTTTTGCTGATTTATTTAATAATGTTTTTGAGTTGGCGGATATACCAGACACATGGAAGTTATCTATTATTCGTCCAATCCTGATGGGAGGGGACCCATTTAACTGCAACAACCTAAGGCCAATTTCTTTACTCCCAATAACAAGCAAAGTAATGGAAAAATTAATGCATAAAAATATTTTAAATTTTTTAGATCAAAATAACATTCTGTCTTCCAAACAACATGGTTTTAGACCGGGACATTCGAGTACAGATGCAGTGGGCAAATTCACGGATGATATACTAATTAACAGAAATATAGGGGATGATACTTTAGCAGTTTATATAGATTTTCGTAAAGCTTTCGACACAGTAAACCACAAAATTTTAATTGGTAAATTACAAAATTATGGCATCAAGGGGAGGATTTTGAATTGGTTTCTTGACTATTTAACAAATAGGATGCAATGTGTTAAAACAAATGATATTACCTCAGGACTTAAAATCATAAAACATGGAGTGCCTCAGGGTTCTATCATGGGTCCCCTCCTCTTCCTATTATATATCAATGATTTAACCTCCCTCGTTGTAAATTCTAAAGTTATGTTATACGCCAATGATACGGTATTATATGTACATGGAAAAGACCAAACTCAAATGTTTTCTCAATTACAAAATGATCTTGATTTATTGTATATATGGTGTACCCAAAATAAGCTGTCAATCAATATTAGTAAAACAAAATACATGTACTTTAGTTCAGGTAGAAAAAGAATCAATAGAAACTTAAGTTTAAACCTTAATGATGTAAATCTCTCACAGGTAGAATCTTACAAATACCTGGGTATACACTTGGATACGAGACTTGATTATCGTCAACATATTACTCACCTAAAGAGAACAATTGGATATAGAATTTATCAATTGGTTAAAATGAGGCCCTACTTAACGAAATCAGCCTCAATAAAATTGTATAGATCAGTAATACTACCCCATTTTGATTATGGAGATGTTTTGTTTATCAATAGCCCAAATAAATATTTATCTCAATTACAACTTCTCCAAAATCGATGTTTGAAAATTTGCCTAAAAGCACCACGATTTACCTCTATTAGAAATATACATGTACTGACTGGAATACCAATGTTATCTTATAGACATGAGGCACATTTGCTGAACTACATGTTCAAAAGATCAAAATACCCGAAATATGTTGATCACAATATTCAAATAACCCGACTACATAATGCACCTGTATTATTAAATTAAACTTCAAAATAACCTTTGTATTGTTATAAAGTTCAAATGTTTTCTTTATTGTTTACGCTACCTAATGTTCACATCATGTATGGTCTTGTATAACTATATTATTCTTCACATACTTGATGTTTATCTGGAACTATAGTGGGTTGGATATGAAATGATCATATATATATTTATAAAATTAATATTGAACATTGTGTTAACTCTAGTATCAATATTATGTTGTTTATGTTGTTAGTAGACTAGTTATTATACCCAACCAAATTTGTGTAATCGATTAATTTTAGGGGTAGGGCAAAGCCATGAAAATCAACTTATATAGTTGAGGCAATTGCCCCCTTTATTGTGTCCAACAAGTTTCAAGAAAACCAAACCGATTCACGGGAAAACTCATTGTACAAAATTGGATTCAATAAAGAAAGTTGAAAAAAAATAACCCAAAAAAACATTTTTCTTTCATAATTCCAGAAGTAATGCATATTTATGATTGATAATTTATCTGTAGATACAAAACATAGTATATGATATTTCATAATGCTATTTAATGAAAAAAATAGTTCCAATTTAAAGTATGAAATGATCAATTCGAGGTCATAAATCACAGAAAGTGAGCTTTTGCCATTTTTGGACTTTCGCTGGCCCCCATTCCTAAGATTTCCATTTTATTATGCTTTTTCTTTTCTTATATAATCGGGGTCGATGAGGTCTTGATCTTACATATAGATTTTGATGATTGAAAATCCATATTTGAGGTTCCAGAGGCCTAAAATAGGCTAAAAATGACCCGTAATTGGCCAAAAAATGAATAAAAGTGACTCAATTTATAAGATTCTTGAGAAATAGTACTGGATATATGTAGTTCCTCATCTATTACCTATAGTGGGATGTCTCACGGTCAATTTCAACCAAATATTGTATCAGTGGAGTTTTTTTTTCTACATTCAAATTTTGTAAAGAGGTATGACCGGGCGATAATTCAGCAGCATATCAGCCCCCCCCCCCTTTTATTACCCATAATGCATTTGGGCTCGAATTTGCCATTAAAAGTAAGACATTGATGGAAGTATATGTGTAGCGGAAAAAAGAGGAATTCCTCTGTAATCTGTTAGAGGGGCAGTATGACAGAGGGACATTATAGTAGAGGGGAAGTATGGTGGAGGGGCAGTATTGTAGAGGGACAGTATGGTGGAGGGACAGTATTGTAGAGGGGCAGTATGTTAAAGGGGCAGCATCGGTGAGGGACAGTATCATTTAGGGGCAGTATGGTTGAGGGGCAGTATTGTGGAGGGGCAGTGTGGTTGAGGGGCAAAATTATTCTAGAGCAATTTTGGTGAGGGGCAGTATGGTTGTGATATTGCTGTGATACTGTTGTGAGATTGGGATTGATGTGCTCCTGGTCTGAAGGGTAGGGACCGAAGATTGACTCCTAGAGCCCCCTATGCACCAAGAGAGAGTAGAAACACTATTTCTTAGTCAAATATAACAAGCCACATAACAGTAAACTCAATTTGAATCACCCCCCTAACCCCTATGGGACTAAATGGTATATAAACGGAAAAATGTCCGTCCGAGTGACATTTCACATAATTACAAGGTCTTTTCAATTGGATTTCTCAGGTTTTCACAGATTTCTGCCCCACTAAAGCTATATACTGCCTCAAAGTGTGTCCCCTGGGGATTTTATATCGTCAAATATAACAAGCCACATAACAGTAAACTTATTTTGAACCACTCCCTTAACCCCTATGGGGCTAAATGGTATATAAACGGAAAAATGTCCGTCCGAGTGACATTTCACATAATAACAAGGTCTTTTCAGTGGGATTTCTCAGGTTTTCACAGATTTCTGCCCCACTAAAGCTATATACTGCCTCAAAGTGTGTCCCCTGGGGATTTTATATTGTCAAATATAACAAGCCACATAACAGTAAACTTATTTTGAACCACTCCCTTAACCCCTATGGGGCTAAATGGTATATAGACGGAAAAATGTCCGTCCGAGTGATATTTCACATAATAACAAGGTCTTTTCAATGGGATTTCTCAGGTTTTCACAGATTTTTGCCCCACTAAAGCTATATACTGCCTCAAAGTGTGTCCCCTGAGGATTTTCCTCCATATAATTGATAGTGCTTACCTAACTCTGTACTCCTGTTAACCTAAACGACAAGTAATGTATATTTAGGGACCTAGAATTTAAGGTAAAATACTTGTTTTACCCTTGCATGAAACAACCCAGTGCAAAGGAACATACCAATAACCACTCATCAGAATACCTAGAACCTAACCCTTAGACACTCTTCAACTAGAAAAAATATAGAAATTGGCACCAAAATCATATTGCAACTTAGATGGTGGCCCCTAACCTGGAATACACCCAAATGTCACCCGCCTTGACATCGTTTCCAGAGTGTAAAGGTTCCATGAGTTGCCATAACAATGGTTTTCATATTTAACTCATAACACTTCATGAGCATGTGACTCAACAACTATACATTACCCACAATAAAGAACTTTAGGATACTCCAAGGTTTATTCACAGACCCCACATTTCACCCCAGACCCCCTTTCTGTGATTTATGACCTTGAGACCTTTATCTATTATCAAATTTCACCATAATTGCGGATAGCAGCAATATCATTATATATTCCAGATATTCTGAAAATTTCATAATTTTCAGAATGGTGACATTGATTATTTCATATGGTTTCCCATTCAAAGTGTCACTGATATTTTCTGACGCGCACCGATAAGCAAAGACGGGCCATTTTCAATTTCAGACCATGAAAATTAATTATCTTTAAAATGTGATAAATCATTTTAAAGCCAATTCCGCCTCCTCATATTTAGTTAGGTACAGTGCAGTTTCTACTATCATATTCCATATTATCCCACATTTTTAACAGCAAAAAAAATAATTGAGGGGGTTTGGTGTCATCTACTACAGCTTACAAAGACACCGCTTACAGCGACCCATCCAATAATGATTCATACAATAATTTTGTCACACAAGCATTGCCAGTCACTAAGAATTGAATACTGTCCATTCTTGCCTCTCATATAGCTCATCGTGGTGGCCCAGTGGTTAGGGCAGCTGAGTTGTAGTCAGAGGTTGTTTGTCTGCATGGGTACGAATCCCAGTAGCAGCCTGACATGATGGTTTAAGTTGGTCCAACCACACACATCACACACGGCACCCACGGCGCGTCACGTCACCCACGTCGCGTCACGTCGCCCACGTCGCGTCACGTCGCGTCACGTCGCCCACGTCCCGTCACGTCACCCAAGTCG
Organism: Alentia gelatinosa; assembly: GCA_950022655.1. NCBI lineage: Eukaryota > Metazoa > Annelida > Polychaeta > Phyllodocida > Polynoidae > Alentia > Alentia gelatinosa. The sequence goes on along the minus strand of OX465584.1, from coordinate 14,148,536 downwards.
CGTGACGTCGCCCACGTCGCGTCACGTCGCGTCACGTCACCCACGTCGCGTCACGTCAACCACGTCGCGTCACGTCGGCCACGTCGCGTCACGTCGCTTCACGTCACCCACGTCGCGTCACGTCACCCACGTCGCATCACGTCGCGTCACGTCGCGTCACGTCACGCACGTCGGCCACGTCGCGTCACGTCGGCCACGTCGCGTCACGTCACCCATGTCGCGTCACGTCACCCACGTCGCGTCACGTCGCGTCACGTCACCCACGTCGCCAAAGTCGCGTCACGTCACCCACGTCGCGTCACGTCACCCACGTCACGTCACGTCACCCACGTCGCGTCATGTCACCCAAGTCGCGTCACGTCGCCAACGTCGCGTCACGTCGCGTCACGTCATCCACGTCGCGTCATGTCACCCAAGTCGCGTCACGTCATCCACGTCGCCTCACGTCTTGTCACCCATGTCGCGTCACACATGTTGCTAGGTGTCGACACTTGTAATTAAGTTAAGTTCTGTATGATTTCATAGTCTTTAATCTGGCCACTACGTGCGGGAATTTATAAAGTAATGATTAAGTAGTTCTCTTACCTTCAGACGTCGTATACGTTCTGGGTTAAGTTGAATAAAGTTTCTCTCTTCCCCACCAGCCATCCTCTCTTCTCCATGTAAGGTCTTATTGAAGTAAACGTATAGACTTGCTACTAGAGCTCCCTCTGAAGGTTTATTATTAATTAAGACTAATTAAAAAAAACAACCACTACCAGAACAGGTGCATGTGTTGGGAGGGTGCATTAAAAAGGCGCCATGGTCCCGATACACCCCGATATAGCTCTAGTTGCAACCAGCGTAATCAACCATTTTTCTTAGATAAATCCAGAAGTAATGCATATTTATGATTGATAATTTATCTGTAGATACAAAACATAGTATATGATATTTCATAATGCTATTTAATGAAAAAATTAGTTCCAATTTAAAGTATGAAATGATCAATTTGAGGTCATAAATCACAGAAAGTGAGCTTTTGCCATTTTTGGACTTCCGCTGGCCCCCATTCCTAAGATTTCCATTTTATTATGCTTTTTCTTTTCTTATATAATCGGGGTCGGTGAGGCCTTGATGTTACATATAGATTTTGATGATTGAAAATCCATATTTGAGGTTCCAGAGGCCTAAAATAGGCTAAAAATGACCCGTAATTGGCCAAAAAATGAATAAAAGTGACTCAATTTATAAGATTCTTGAGAAATAGTACTGGATATATGTAGTTCCTCATCTATTACCTATAGTGGGATGTCTCACGGTCAATTTCAACCAAATAATGTATCAGTGGAGGTTTTTTTTCTACATTTTTGCAGAAATTCAAATTTTGTAAATAGGTATGACCGGGTGATAATTCAGCAGCATATCAGCCCCCCTTTTATTACCCATAATGCATTTGGGCTCACATTTGCCATTAAAAGTAATACATTGGTGGAAGTATATATGTGTAGCGGAAAAAAGCGGAATTCCTCTGTAATCTTTTTTCTGAGGGTATTATTAGTGCTCTCTATGAAAAATGTCCAAATTTCTCGTCCGGACACACAATTCAGATTAATGCCCATTGTGTCTGCTATTGTTGTATTTATCTATCCTAACTGTGTTAGGTCATAACCCCCCCACGTGTACCTAACTGCCAAATATATAGTTCATTTACATCTCGGTCATACTGCAAAACAGCAGGTGGGGATTACCTTTATGTCCGGGTGAGTCAATGTCCAGGCTAGTGACACCTGAGCAATAGCGACGTTTTTATTAGTTTTGATGGAAAAAACTTGACCGTTTTGGCCACCAAAAGGACCAGTAGGAGTAACTACTACATTGTCCCTCCACCATACTGCCCTTCCATCATACTGCCCCTCTAATATACTGTCCCTCCACAATACTGCCCCTTTACCATACTGCTCCTCCACCATACTGCCCCTCAACATAACTTCCCCTCTACTATACTGCCCCTCCACCATACTGCCCCTCTACCATACTGCCCTTTCACCATACTGCCCCTATACTATACTGTCCCTCCACCAGACTGCCCCTCCACCATACTGCCCCTTTACTAGACTGTCCCTCCACCATACTGCCCTTTTACCATACTGCTCCTCCACCATACTGCCCCTCCACCATGATACTGTAACTCACCAATGCTGCCCCTCTACAATGTTGTCACTCCACCATACTGCCCTTTCACCATACTGCCCCTATACTATACTGTCCCTCCACCAGACTGCCCCTCCACCATACTGCCCCTTTACTATACTGTCCCTCGACCATACTGCCCTTTTACCATACTGCTCCTCCACCATACTGCCCCTCCACCATGATACTGTCACTCACTAATGCTGCCCCTCTACAATGTTGTCACTCCACCATACTGTCCCTCTAAATTACTGTCCCTCCACCATACTACCCCTCCACCATACTGCCCCTGTACCATACTGTCCCTCTGCCATACTGCCCCTTTACCACACTGCCCCTCTACTATACTGCCCCTCAACATAACTTCCCCTCTACTATACTGCCCCTCCACCATACTGCCCCTCTACCATACTGTCCCTCCACCATACTGCCCCTCCACCATACTGCCCCTCTGCCATACTACCCCTCCACCATACTGCCCTTTCACCATACTGCCCCTCTACTATACTGTCCCTCCACCATACTGCCATTTTACCATACTGCCCCTCTACTATACTGTCCTTCCACCATACTGCCCCTCCACCATACTGCCCCTTCACCATACTGCTCCCCTACCATACTGCCCCTCCACCATACTGCCCCTCTACTATACTGTCCCTCCACCATACTGCCCCTCACCAATGGTGCCCCTTTAACATGCTGCCCCTCTACAATGCTGTCCCTCCACCATACTGTCACTCTAAATTACTGTCCCTCCACCATACTGCCCCTTTACCATACAGCTCCTCCCCCATGATACTGCCCCTCCACCATACTGCCCCTCTACCATACTGTCCCTCCGCCATACTGCCCCTTTACCACACTGCCCCTCTACTATACTGCCCCTTAACATAACTTCCCCTCTACTATACTGCCCCTCCACTATACTGCCCCTCTACCATACTGCCCTTCCACCATACTGCCCTTTCACCACACTGCCCCTCCACTATACTGTCCCTCCACCATACTGCCCCTCCACCATACTGCCCCTCTACTATACTGTCCCTCCACCATACTGCCCCTCACCAATGGTGCCCCTTTAACATGCTGCCCCTCTACAATGCTGTCCCTCCACCATACTGTCACTCTAAATTACTGTCCCTCCACCATACTGCCCCTTTACCATACAGCTCCTCCCCCATGATACTGCCCCTCCACCATACTGCCCCTCTACCATACTGTCCCTCCGCCATACTGCCCCTTTACCACACTGCCCCTCTACTATACTGCCCCTTAACATAACTTCCCCTCTACTATACTGCCCCTCCACCATACTGCCCCTCTACCATACTGCCCTTCCACCATACTGCCCTTTCACCACACTGCCCCTCCACTATACTGTCCCTCCACCATACTGCCCCTCCACCATACTGCCCCTCTACTATACTGTCCCTCCCCCATGATACTGCCCCTCCACCATACTGCCCCTCTACCATACTGTCCCTCCGCCATACTGCCCCTTTACCACACTGCCCCTCTACCATACTGCCCCTTAACATAACTTCCCCTCTACTATACTGCCCCTCCACCATACTGCCCCTCTACCATACTGCCCTTCCACCATACTGCCCTTTCACCACACTGCCCCTCCACTATACTGTCCCTCCACCATACTGCCCCTCCACCATACTGCCCCTCTACTATACTGTCCCTCCACCATGATACTGCCCCTCACCAATGCTGCCCCTTGAACATGCTGCCCCTCTACAATGCTGTCCCTCCACCATACTGTCCCTCTACAATACTGCCCCTCCACCATACTTCCCCTGTACTATAATGTCCTATAAGGTACAGTATGGTTTGAGTCAGTATGGTTCAGGGCAGTGAGGTTGAGGGGCAGTATGATTTAAGGGCAGTATGGATTAAGGGTAGTATGGTTGAGAGGCAGTATTGTAGAGGAGCAATTTGGTGTAAGGGCAGTAACGTTGAGAGGGAGTATTGCTGAGGGACAGTATGTTGGTTGAGGGGCAGTATGGGTAAATGGCAGTACAGTTGAGGGACAGTATGGGTGAGGGGCAGTATGGGTGAGGGGCTGTATGGTAGAGGGGCAGTATGGTAAAGGGGCAGAATGGTGGAGGACCATATTGTAATTGGGCAGTATGGTGGAGGGACAGTATTGTAAGGGGGTAGTATAGTGGAGGGTCAATATGGCACAGTATGGTATTGTAGAGGAGCAATTTGGTGTAAGGGCAGTAACGTTGAGAGGGAGTATTGCTGAGGGACAGTATGTTGGTTGAGGGGCAGTATGGGTGAGAGGCAGTACAGTTGAGGGACAGTATGGGTGAGGGGCAGTATGGGTGAGGGGCTGTATTGCAGAGGGACAATATGGTAAAGGGGCAGTGTGGTGGAGGGGCAGTATTGTAGATGGGCAGTATGGTGGAGGGACAGTATTGTAAGGGGGCAGTATAGTGGAGGGTCAGTATGGTACAGGGGCAGTATGTTAGAGGGGCACTTTGGTGGAGGGGCAGTATGACAGAGGGACATTATAGTAGAGGGGAAGTGTGGTGGAGGGGCAGTATTGTAGAGGGACAGTATGGTTGAGGGACAGTATTGTAGAGGGGCAGTATGTTAACCCTTTGGCGCCGGGTGATGCATTAAGGCATCGCCGCACATGGCCGGATGATGCCTTAAGGCATCGCCGTTTGTGGCCGGATGATGCCTTAAGGCATCATTTTCTAAGACTTTCTAAATCATAGTTTAAGTGTAATAACTTCGTAAATAATTGATCAATAATGATGAAATGTTCACAGTATGTTGGTATGACATTACCATTACGGTTTTGAAATACTCATAAAATAATATCAAAGATCACGTGTTGTATCCTTTGATCAAACAGTGAAATTATCACAAGTGGCCTGAAAAGACCCCTCCCCTGGTGGTATATACTAACATCCTACCCGGCCTTACAGACATTGCTTTGTCAGAGGTACCCGGCGTGAAAGGGTTAAAGGCGCAGCATCGGTGAGGGACAGTATCATTTAGGGGCAGTATGTTTGAGGGGCAGTATGTTTGAGGGGCAGTGTGGTGGAGGGGCAAAATTATTCAAGAGCAATTTTGGTGAGGGGCAGTATGGTTGTGATATTGCTGTGATACTGTTGTGAGATTGGGATTGATGTGCTCCTGGTCTGAAGGGTAGGGACCGAAGATTGACTCCTAGAGCCCCAAGAGAGAGTAGAAACAGTATTTCTTAGTCAAATATAACAAGCCACATAACAGTAAACTTAATTTGAACCACCCCCCTAACCCCTATGGGACTAAATGGTATATAAACGGAAAAATGTCCGTCCGAGTGACATTTCACATAATTACAAGGTCTTTTCAATTGGATTTCTCAGGTTTTCACAGATTTCTGCCCCACTAGAGCTATATACTGCCTCGAAGTGTGTCCCCTGGGGATTATATATTGTCAAATATAACAAGCCACATAACAGTAAACTTAATTTGAACCCCCCCCCCCCCCCTAACCCCTATGGGACTAAATGGTATATAAACGGAAAAATGTCCGTCCGAGTGACATTTCACATAATTACAAGGTCTTTTCAATTGGATTTCTCAGGTTTTCACAGATTTCTGCCCCACTAAAGCTATATACTGCCTCAAAGTGTGTCCCCTGGGGATTTTATATTGTCAAATATAACAAGCCACATAACAGTAAACTTATTTTGAACCACTCCCTTAACCCCTATGGGGCTAAATGGTATATAGACGGAAAAATGTCCGTCCGAGTGACATTTCACATAATAACAAGGTCTTTTCAATGGGATTTCTCAGGTTTTCAGAGATTTTTGCCCCACTAAAGCTATATACTGCCTCAAAGTGTGTCCCCTGAGGATTTTCCTCCATATAATTGATAGTGCCTACCTAACTCTGTACTCCTGTTAACCTAAACGACAAGTAATGTATATTTAGGGACCTAGAATTTAAGGTAAAATACTTGTTTTACCCTTGCATGAAACAACCCAGTGCAAAGGAACATACCAATAACCACTCATCAGAATACCTAGAACCTAACCCTTAGACACTCTTCAACTAGAAAAAATATAGAAATTGGCACCAAAATCATATTGCAACTTAGATGGTGGCCCCTAACCTGGAATACACCCAAATGTCACTCGCCCTGACATCGTTTCCAGAGTGTAAAGGTTCCATGAGTTGCCAAAACAATGGTTTTCATATTTAACTCATAACACTTCATGAGCATGTGACTCAACAACTATACATTACCCACAATAAAGAACTTTAGGATACTCCAAGGTTTATTCACAGACCCCCCATTTCACCCCAGACCCCCTTTCTGTGATTTATGACCTTGAGACCTTTATCTATTATCAAATTTCACCATAATTGCGGATAGCAGCATTATCATTATATATTCCAGATATTCTGAAAATTTCATAATTTTCAGAATGGTGACATTGATTATTTCATATGATTTCCCATTCAAAGTGTCACTGATATTTTCTGACGCGCACCGATAAGCAAAGACGGGCCATTTTCAATTTCAGACCATGAAAATTAATTATCTTTAAAATGTGATAAATCATTTTAAAGCCAATTCCGCCTCCTCATATTTAGTTAGGTACAGTGCAGTTTCTACTATCATATTCCATATTATCCCACATTTTTAACAGCAAAAAAAATAATTGAGGGGGTTTGGTGTCATCTACTACAGCTTACAAAGACACCGCTTACAGCGACCCATCCAATAATGATTCATACAATAATTTTGTCACACAAGCATTGCCAGTCACTAAGAATTGAATACTGTCCATTCTTGCCTCTCATATAGCTCATCGTGGTGGCCCAGTGGTTAGGGCAGCTGAGTTGTAGTCACAGGTTGTTTGTTTGCATGGGTACGAATCCCAGTAGCAGCCTGACATGATGGTTTAAGTTGGTCCAACCACACACATCACACACGGCACCCACGGCGTGTCACGTCACCCACGGCGCGTCACGTCACCCACGTCGCGTCACGTCGCCCACGTCGCGTCACGTCGCCCACGTCCCGTCACATCACCCACGTCGCGTCACGTCGGCCACGTCGCGTCACGTCGCGTCACGTCACCCACGGCGTGTCACGTCACCCACGTCGCGTCACGTCGCCCACGTCGCGTCACGTCACCCACGTCGCGTCACGTCACCCACGTCGCGTCACGTCGGCCACGTCGCGTCACGTCACCCACGTCGCGTCACGTCGGCCACGTCGCGTCACGTCGCGTCACGTCACCCACGTCGCGTCACGTCACCCACGTCGCGTCACGTCACCCACGTCGCGTCACGTCGCGTCACGTCGCGTCACGTCACCCACGTCGTGGCACGTCGCCAAAGGCGCGTCACGTCATCAACGTCGCGTTACGTCACCCACGTCGCGTCACGTCACCCACGTCACGTCACGTCACCCATGTCGCGTCATGTCACCCAAGTCGCGTCACGTCGCCCACGTCGCGTCGCGTCGCGTCACGTCATCCACGTCGCGTCATGTCACCCAAGTCGCGTCACGTCATCGACGTCGCGTCACGTCTCGTCACCCATGTCGCGTCACACATGTCGCTAGGTGTCGACACTTGTAATTAAGTTAAGTTCTGTATGATTTCATAGTCTTTAATCTGGCCACTACGTGCGGTAATTTATAAAGTAATGATTAAGTAGTTCTCTAACCTCCAGACGTCGTATACGTTCTGGGTTAAGTTGAATAAAGTTTCTCTCTTCCCCACCAGCCATCCTATCTTCTCCATGTAAGGTCTTATTGAAGTAAACGTATAGACTTGCTACTAGAGCTCCCTCTGAAGGTTTATTATTAATTAAGACTAATTAAAAAAAACAACCACTACCAGAACAGGTGCATGTGTTGGGAGGGTGCATTAAAAAGGCGCCATGGTCCAGATACACCCCGATATAGCTCTAGTTGCAACCAGCGTAATCAACCATTTTTCTTAGATAAATCCAGAAGTAATGCATATTTATGATTGATAATTTATCTGTAGATACAAAACATAGTATATGATATTTCATAATGCTATTTAATGAAAAAATTAGTTCCAATTTAAAGTATGAAATGATCAATTTGAGGTCATAAATCACAGAAAGTGAGCTTTTGCCATTTTTGGACTTCCGCTGGCCCCCATTCCTAAGATTTCCATTTTATTATGCTTTTTCTTTTCTTATATAATCGGGGTCGGTGAGGTCTTGATGTTACATATAGATTTTGATGATTGAAAATCCATATTTGAGGTTCCAGAGGCCTAAAATAGGCTAAAAATGACCCGTAATTGGCCAAAAAATGAATAAAAGTGACTCAATTTATAAGATTCTTGAGAAATAGTACTGGATATATGTAGTTCCTCATCTATTACCTATAGTGGGATGTCTCACGGTCAATTTCAACCAAATATTGTATCAGTGGAGTTTTTTTTTCTACATTTTTGTAGAAATTCAAATTTTGTAAATAGGTATGACCGGGCCATAATTCAGCAGCAAATCAACCCCCCTTTTATTACCCATAATGCATTTGGGCTCACATTTGCCATTAAAAGTAATACATTGGTGGAAGTATATATGTGTAGCGGAAAAAAGAGGAATTCCTCTGTAATCTTTTTTCTGAGGGTATTATTAGTGCTTTCTATGAAAAATGTCCAAATTTCTCGTCCGGACACACAATTCAGATTAATGCCCATTGTGTCTGCTATTGTTGTATTTATCTATCCTAACTGTGTTAGGTCATTACCCCCCACGTGTACCTAACTGCCAAATATATAGTTCATTTACATCTCGGTCATACTGCAGAACAGCAGGTGGGGATTACCTTTATGTCCGGGCGAGTCAATGTCCAGGCGAGTGACACCTGAGCAATAGCGACGTTTTTATTAGTTTTGATAGAAAAAACTTGACCGTTTTGGCCACCAAAAGGACCAGTAGGAGTAACTACTACATTGTCCCTCCACCATACTGCCCTTCCATCATACTGCCCCTCTAATATACTGTCCCTCCACCATACTGCCCCTTTACCATACTGCTCCTCCACCATACTGCCCCTCAACATAACTTCCCCTCTACTATACTGCCCCTCCACCATACTGCCCCTCTACCATACTGCCCTTTCACCATACTGCCCCTATACTATACTGTCCCTCCACCAGACTGCCCCTCCACCATACTGCCCCTGCACTAGACTGTCCCTCCACCATACTGCCCTTTTACCATACTGCTCCTCCACCATACTGCCCCTCCACCATGATACTGTAACTCACCAATGCTGCCCCTCTACAATGTTGTCACTCCACCATACTGCCCTTTCACCATACTGCCCCTATACTATACTGTCCCTCCACCAGACTGCCCCTCGACCATACTGCCCCTTTACTATACTGTCCCTCGACCATACTGCCCTTTTACCATACTGCTCCTCCACCATACTGCCCCTCCACCATGATACTGTCACTCACCAATGCTGCCCCTCTACAATGTTGTCACTCCACCATACTGTCCCTCTAAATTACTGTCCCTCCACCATACTACCCCTCCACCATACTGCCCCTGTACCATACTGTCCCTCCGCCATACGGCCCCTTTACCACACTGCCCCTCTACTATACTGCCCCTCAACATAACTTCCCCTCTACTATACTGCCCCTCCACCATACTGCCCCTCTACCATACTGTCCCTCCACCATACTGCCCCTCCACCATACTGCCCCTCTGCCATACTACCCCTCCACCATACTGCCCTTTCACATTACTGCCCCTCTACTATACTGTCCCTCCACCATACTGCCCTTTTACCATACTGCCCCTCTACTATACTGTCCTTCCACCATACTGCCCCTCCACCATACCGCCCCTTCACCATACTGCTCCCCTACCATACTGCCCCTCCACCATACTGCCCCTCTACTATACTGTCCCTCCACCATACTGCCCCTCACCAATGGTGCCCCTTTAACATGCTGCCCCTCTACAATGCTGTCCCTCCACCATACTGTCACTCTAAATTACTGTCCCTCCACCATACTGCCCCTTTACCATACAGCTCCTCGACCATGATACTGCCCCTCCACCATACTGCCCCTCTACCATACTGTCCCTCCGCCATACTGCCCCTTTACCACACTGCCCCTCTACCATACTGCCCCTTAACATAACTTCCCCTCTACTATACTGCCCCTCCACCATACTGCCCCTCTACCATACTGCCCTTCCACCATACTGCCCTTTCACCATACTGCCCCTCTACTTTACTGTCCCTCCACCATACTGCCCCTCCACCATACTGCCCCTCTACTATACTGTCCCTCCACCATGATACTGCCCCTCACCAATGCTGCCCCTTTAACATGCTGCCCCTCTACAATGCTGTCCCTCCACCATACTGTCCCTCTAAAATACTGCCCCTCCACCATACTTCCCCTGTACTATAATGTCCCTATAAGGTACAGTATGGTTTGAGTCAGTATGGTTCAGGGCAGTGAGGTTGAGGGGCAGTATGATTTAAGGGCAGTATGGATTAAGGGTAGTATGGTTGAGAGGCAGTATTGTAGAGGAGCAATTTGGTGTAAGGGCAGTAACGTTGAGAGGGAGTATTGCTGAGGGACAGTATGTTGGTTGAGGGGCAGTATGGGTGAGAGGCAGTACAGTTGAGGGACAGTATGGGTGAGGGGCAGTATGGGTGAGGGGCTGTATGGTAGAGGGGCAGTATGGTAAAGGGGCAGAATGGTGGAGGACCATATTGTAGATGGGCAGTATGGTGGAGGGACAGTATTGTAAGGGGGTAGTATAGTGGAGGGTCAGTATGGCACAGTATGGTATTGTAGAGGAGCAATTTGGTGTAAGGGCAGTAACGTTGAGAGGGAGTATTGCTGAGGGACAGTATGTTGGTTGAGGGGCAGTATTGGTGAGAGGCAGTACAGTTGAGGGACAGTATGGGTGAGGGGCAGTATGGGTGAGGGGCTGTATTGCAGAGGGACAATATGGTAAAGGGGCAGTGTGGTGGAGGGGCAGTATTGTAGATGGGCAGTATGGTGGAGGGACAGTATTGTAAGGGGGCAGTATAGTGGAGGGTCAGTATGGTACAGGGGCAGTATGTTAGAGGGGCACTTTGGTGGAGGGGCAGTATGACAGAGGGACATTATAGTAGAGGGGAAGTGTGGTGGAGGGGCAGTATTGTAGAGGGACAGTATGGTGGAGGGACAGTATTGTAGAGGGGCAGTATGTTAACCCTTTGGCGCCGGGTGATGCATTAAGGCATCGCCGCACATGGCCGGATGATGCCTTAAGGCATCGCCGTTTGTGGCCGGATGATGCCTTAATAATGTATATTTAGGGACCTAGAATTTAAGGTAAAATACTTGTTTTACCCTTGCAGGAAACAACCCAGTGCAAAGGAACATACCAATAACCACTCATCAGAATACCTAGATATTGCTATTGGGACATCATAGCGCTTTCTGAAACATGGCATGTTGAAAATGATTCCTTAAGTGACTATCAATTGAAGAATTATAATAAAATCAGACATGATAGGGACTGGAAAGAAAATGATAATGATGTATCACCAAAGGTTGGAGGAGGTTTATGTACATATATTCATGAGGATTTTAAATATGACCACATTAAATTTTCCCACCTAATTTGCAGCCTAAATTATATTGAAATACAGATAATTGAAGTTACCAAAACACAAAATAAGGACTTAATCATATTTAATATATATAGACCAAATAAGGGCAATATTATTTTATTTGTTGATATGTTAACATCAATAGTAAACCAGGTAAAGGACTCATCGACGGCTGACTTGGTTCTTTTAGGAGACTTTGATATAAACACTGCTGATAAGGAAAACTACCATACAAATTACCTTAAAGGAGAACTTGAGCTTATGGGATTGAAACAATTGATCAATGATTATACTAGATATTCAGAGAATCCCTCCATTCTTGATTTAATTTTTACCACTTTAGATTGTATTAGCTCTGCAGGGGTGCTAACCCATGCCTATAGTGACCACCATGCGATCTATATGATAAAAAAAGCGAATATTATAAAGAAAACAGACAAATATGTGACAGGTCGCTTGTACATCAACTATGATAGAGACGAAATGAATCATTATTTACAAAATGTAAACTGGAACTATTATTTTAATACCTTGATTTCTACCACGGATAAATTGAATTTTATCCATAACCATATAGATACTTTCTATAAGATGCAAAGAACGCTGCTTCAAAGTAAAAGACCAATCACAACCATGGTTGGATAGAGAAACACTAGAACTTATTAAGGATAAAAATAAGATGTTAAAAAAGGCTAAGAAAACTGGAAAACCTGAAGATTGGTACTCAGCAAGAATCTTAAGAAATAGGGCTAACGCTGCAGTGAAAAATGCTAGACAAAATTACACAATTCAACAATTGGACCTTAACCATAATGATCATAATAAATTTTGGCGTATAATTAATAAAATTTTACCGGGCACAGAAACGAAATCAGAAGAGATTAGACTAAAAGATGACTTGCAGCAATTTATCCCACCCGAAGATGTTTCTAACTATATTAATAATTACTTTAATAATATCGGTGATAAGCTATCCTGTAATATGTACCTACCCTGGAAGCACTATGATCAGGAGGTGTTAGCAAATCTTGATACTGTATTAGTTAGAGATATTGATATAATAGAATTAGCCAAGGACTTGAATACAAATAAACAGTCTATGCTGGAAGGTCTGAACAGTCGAATATTCAGGGATGCATTGTTGTTAATCCCAAATGTTTTTGCTGATTTATTTAATAATGTTTTTGAGTTGGCGGATATACCAGACACATGGAAGTTATCTATTATTCGTCCAATCCTGATGGGAGGGGACCCATTTAACTGCAACAACCTAAGGCCAATTTCTTTACTCCCAATAACAAGCAAAGTAATGGAAAAATTAATGCATAAAAATATTTTAAATTTTTTAGATCAAAATAACATTCTGTCTTCCAAACAACATGGTTTTAGACCGGGACATTCGAGTACAGATGCAGTGGGCAAATTCACGGATGATATACTAATTAACAGAAATATAGGGGATGATACTTTAGCAGTTTATATAGATTTTCGTAAAGCTTTCGACACAGTAAACCACAAAATTTTAATTGGTAAATTACAAAATTATGGCATCAAGGGGAGGATTTTGAATTGGTTTCTTGACTATTTAACAAATAGGATGCAATGTGTTAAAACAAATGATATTACCTCAGGACTTAAAATCATAAAACATGGAGTGCCTCAGGGTTCTATCATGGGTCCCCTCCTCTTCCTATTATATATCAATGATTTAACCTCCCTCGTTGTAAATTCTAAAGTTATGTTATACGCCAATGATACGGTATTATATGTACATGGAAAAGACCAAACTCAAATGTTTTCTCAATTACAAAATGATCTTGATTTATTGTATATATGGTGTACCCAAAATAAGCTGTCAATCAATATTAGTAAAACAAAATACATGTACTTTAGTTCAGGTAGAAAAAGAATCAATAGAAACTTAAGTTTAAACCTTAATGATGTAAATCTCTCACAGGTAGAATCTTACAAATACCTGGGTATACACTTGGATACGAGACTTGATTATCGTCAACATATTACTCACCTAAAGAGAACAATTGGATATAGAATTTATCAATTGGTTAAAATGAGGCCCTACTTAACGAAATCAGCCTCAATAAAATTGTATAGATCAGTAATACTACCCCATTTTGATTATGGAGATGTTTTGTTTATCAATAGCCCAAATAAATATTTATCTCAATTACAACTTCTCCAAAATCGATGTTTGAAAATTTGCCTAAAAGCACCACGATTTACCTCTATTAGAAATATACATGTACTGACTGGAATACCAATGTTATCTTATAGACATGAGGCACATTTGCTGAACTACATGTTCAAAAGATCAAAATACCCGAAATATGTTGATCACAATATTCAAATAACCCGACTACATAATGCACCTGTATTATTAAATTAAACTTCAAAATAACCTTTGTATTGTTATAAAGTTCAAATGTTTTCTTTATTGTTTACGCTACCTAATGTTCACATCATGTATGGTCTTGTATAACTATATTATTCTTCACATACTTGATGTTTATCTGGAACTATAGTGGGTTCGATATGAAATGATCATATATATATTTATAAAATTAATATTGAACATTGTGTTAACTCTAGTATCAATATTATGTTGTTTATGTTGTTAGTAGACTAGTTATTATACCCAACCAAATTTGTGTAATCGATTAATTTTAGGGGTAGGGCAAAGCCATGAAAATCAACTTATATAGTTGAGGCAATTGCCCCCTTTATTGTGTCCAACAAGTTTCAAGAAAACCAAACCGATTCACAGGAAAACTCATTGTACAAAATTGGATTCAATAAAGAAAGTTGAAAAAAAATAACCCAAAAAAACATTTTTCTTTCATAATTCCAGAAGTAATGCATATTTATGATTGATAATTTATCTGTAGATACAAAACATAGTATATGATATTTCATAATGCTATTTAATGAAAAAAATAGTTCCAATTTAAAGTATGAAATGATCAATTCGAGGTCATAAATCACAGAAAGTGAGCTTTTGCCATTTTTGGACTTTCGCTGGCCCCCATTCCTAAGATTTCCATTTTATTATGCTTTTTCTTTTCTTATATAATCGGGGTCGATGAGGTCTTGATCTTACATATAGATTTTGATGATTGAAAATCCATATTTGAGGTTCCAGAGGCCTAAAATAGGCTAAAAATGACCCGTAATTGGCCAAAAAATGAATAAAAGTGACTCAATTTATAAGATTCTTGAGAAATAGTACTGGATATATGTAGTTCCTCATCTATTACCTATAGTGGGATGTCTCACGGTCAATTTCAACCAAATATTGTATCAGTGGAGTTTTTTTTTCTACATTCAAATTTTGTAAAGAGGTATGACCGGGCGATAATTCAGCAGCATATCAGCCCCCCCCCCTTTTATTACCCATAATGCATTTGGGCTCGAATTTGCCATTAAAAGTAAGACATTGATGGAAGTATATGTGTAGCGGAAAAAAGAGGAATTCCTCTGTAATCTGTTAGAGGGGCAGTATGACAGAGGGACATTATAGTAGAGGGGAAGTATGGTGGAGGGGCAGTATTGTAGAGGGACAGTATGGTGGAGGGACAGTATTGTAGAGGGGCAGTATGTTAAAGGGGCAGCATCGGTGAGGGACAGTATCATTTAGGGGCAGTATGGTTGAGGGGCAGTATTGTGGAGGGGCAGTGTGGTTGAGGGGCAAAATTATTCTAGAGCAATTTTGGTGAGGGGCAGTATGGTTGTGATATTGCTGTGATACTGTTGTGAGATTGGGATTGATGTGCTCCTGGTCTGAAGGGTAGGGACCGAAGATTGACTCCTAGAGCCCCCTATGCACCAAGAGAGAGTAGAAACACTATTTCTTAGTCAAATATAACAAGCCACATAACAGTAAACTCAATTTGAATCACCCCCCTAACCCCTATGGGACTAAATGGTATATAAACGGAAAAATGTCCGTCCGAGTGACATTTCACATAATTACAAGGTCTTTTCAATTGGATTTCTCAGGTTTTCACAGATTTCTGCCCCACTAAAGCTATATACTGCCTCAAAGTGTGTCCCCTGGGGATTTTATATCGTCAAATATAACAAGCCACATAACAGTAAACTTATTTTGAACCACTCCCTTAACCCCTATGGGGCTAAATGGTATATAAACGGAAAAATGTCCGTCCGAGTGACATTTCACATAATAACAAGGTCTTTTCAGTGGGATTTCTCAGGTTTTCACAGATTTCTGCCCCACTAAAGCTATATACTGCCTCAAAGTGTGTCCCCTGGGGATTTTATATTGTCAAATATAACAAGCCACATAACAGTAAACTTATTTTGAACCACTCCCTTAACCCCTATGGGGCTAAATGGTATATAGACGGAAAAATGTCCGTCCGAGTGATATTTCACATAATAACAAGGTCTTTTCAATGGGATTTCTCAGGTTTTCACAGATTTTTGCCCCACTAAAGCTATATACTGCCTCAAAGTGTGTCCCCTGAGGATTTTCCTCCATATAATTGATAGTGCTTACCTAACTCTGTACTCCTGTTAACCTAAACGACAAGTAATGTATATTTAGGGACCTAGAATTTAGGGAAAAATACTTGTTTTACCCTTGCATGAAACAACCCAGTGCAAAGGAACATACCAATAACCACTCATCAGAATACCTAGAACCTAACCCTTAGACACTCTTCAACTAGAAAAAATATAGAAATTGGCACCAAAATCATATTGCAACTTAGATGGTGGCCCCTAACCTGGAATACACCCAAATGTCACCCGCCTTGACATCGTTTCCAGAGTGTAAAGGTTCCATGAGTTGCCATAACAATGGTTTTCATATTTAACTCATAACACTTCATGAGCATGTGACTCAACAACTATACATTACCCACAATAAAGAACTTTAGGATACTCCAAGGTTTATTCACAGACCCCCCATTTCACCCCAGACCCCCTTTCTGTGATTTATGACCTTGAGACCTTTATCTATTATCAAATTTCACCATAATTGCGGATAGCAGCAATATCATTATATATTCCAGATATTCTGAAAATTTCATAATTTTCAGAATGGTGACATTGATTATTTCATATGGTTTCCCATTCAAAGTGTCACTGATATTTTCTGACGCGCACCGATAAGCAAAGACGGGCCATTTTCAATTTCAGACCATGAAAATTAATTATCTTTAAAATGTGATAAATCATTTTAAAGCCAATTCCGCCTCCTCATATTTAGTTAGGTACAGTGCAGTTTCTACTATCATATTCCATATTATCCCACATTTTTAACAGCAAAAAAAATAATTGAGGGGGTTTGGTGTCATCTACTACAGCTTACAAAGACACCGCTTACAGCGACCCATCCAATAATGATTCATACAATAATTTTGTCACACAAGCATTGCCAGTCACTAAGAATTGAATACTGTCCATTCTTGCCTCTCATATAGCTCATCGTGGTGGCCCAGTGGTTAGGGCAGCTGAGTTGTAGTCAGAGGTTGTTTGTCTGCATGGGTACGAATCCCAGTAGCAGCCTGACATGATGGTTTAAGTTGGTCCAACCACACACATCACACACGGCACCCACGGCGCGTCACGTCACCCACGTCGCGTCACGTCACCCACGTCGCGTCACGTCGCGTCACGTCGCCCACGTCCCGTCACGTCACCCAAGTCGCGTGACGTCGCCCACGTCGCGTCACGTCGCGTGACGTCACCCACGTCGCGTCACGTCAACCACGTCGCGTCACGTCGGCCACGTCGCGTCACGTCGCTTCACGTCACCCACGTCGCGTCACGTCACCCACGTCGCATCACGTCGCGTCACGTCGCGTCACGTCACGCACGTCGGCCACGTCGCGTCACGTCGGCCACGTCGCGTCACGTCACCCATGTCGCGTCACGTCACCCACGTCGCGTCACGTCGCGTCACGTCGCGTCACGTCACCCACGTCGCCAAAGTCGCGTCACGTCACCCACGTCGCGTCACGTCACCCACGTCACGTCACGTCACCCACGTCGCGTCATGTCACCCAAGTCGCGTCACGTCGCCAACGTCGCGTCACGTCGCGTCACGTCATCCACGTCGCGTCATGTCACCCAAGTCGCGTCACGTCATCCACGTCGCGTCACGTCTTGTCACCCATGTCGCGTCACACATGTTGCTAGGTGTCGACACTTGTAATTAAGTTAAGTTCTGTATGATTTCATAGTCTTTAATCTGGCCACTACGTGCGGGAATTTATAAAGTAATGATTAAGTAGTTCTCTTACCTTCAGACGTCGTATACGTTCTGGGTTAAGTTGAATAAAGTTTCTCTCTTCCCCACCAGCCATCCTCTCTTCTCCATGTAAGGTCTTATTGAAGTAAACGTATAGACTTGCTACTAGAGCTCCCTCTGAAGGTTTATTATTAATTAAGACTAATTAAAAAAAACAACCACTACCAGAACAGGTGCATGTGTTGGGAGGGTGCATTAAAAAGGCGCCATGGTCCCGATACACCCCGATATAGCTCTAGTTGCAACCAGCGTAATCAACCATTTTTCTTAGATAAATCCAGAAG
The DNA here is from genome assembly GCA_950022655.1 of Alentia gelatinosa. NCBI lineage: Eukaryota > Metazoa > Annelida > Polychaeta > Phyllodocida > Polynoidae > Alentia > Alentia gelatinosa. The sequence goes on along the minus strand of OX465584.1, from coordinate 14,130,136 downwards.
TAATGCATATTTATGATTGATAATTTATCTGTAGATACAAAACATAGTATATGATATTTCATAATGCTATTTAATGAAAAAATTAGTTCCAATTTAAAGTATGAAATGATCAATTTGAGGTCATAAATCACAGAAAGTGAGCTTTTGCCATTTTTGGACTTCCGCTGGCCCCCATTCCTAAGATTTCCATTTTATTATGCTTTTTCTTTTCTTATATAATCGGGGTCGGTGAGGCCTTGATGTTACATATAGATTTTGATGATTGAAAATCCATATTTGAGGTTCCAGAGGCCTAAAATAGGCTAAAAATGACCCGTAATTGGCCAAAAAATGAATAAAAGTGACTCAATTTATAAGATTCTTGAGAAATAGTACTGGATATATGTAGTTCCTCATCTATTACCTATAGTGGGATGTCTCACGGTCAATTTCAACCAAATAATGTATCAGTGGAGGTTTTTTTTCTACATTTTTGCAGAAATTCAAATTTTGTAAATAGGTATGACCGGGTGATAATTCAGCAGCATATCAGCCCCCCTTTTATTACCCATAATGCATTTGGGCTCACATTTGCCATTAAAAGTAATACATTGGTGGAAGTATATATGTGTAGCGGAAAAAAGCGGAATTCCTCTGTAATCTTTTTTCTGAGGGTATTATTAGTGCTCTCTATGAAAAATGTCCAAATTTCTCGTCCGGACACACAATTCAGATTAATGCCCATTGTGTCTGCTATTGTTGTATTTATCTATCCTAACTGTGTTAGGTCATAACCCCCCCACGTGTACCTAACTGCCAAATATATAGTTCATTTACATCTCGGTCATACTGCAAAACAGCAGGTGGGGATTACCTTTATGTCCGGGTGAGTCAATGTCCAGGCTAGTGACACCTGAGCAATAGCGACGTTTTTATTAGTTTTGATGGAAAAAACTTGACCGTTTTGGCCACCAAAAGGACCAGTAGGAGTAACTACTACATTGTCCCTCCACCATACTGCCCTTCCATCATACTGCCCCTCTAATATACTGTCCCTCCACAATACTGCCCCTTTAACATACTGCTCCTCCACCATACTGCCCCTCAACATAACTTCCCCTCTACTATAATGCCCCTCCACCATACTGCCCCTCTACCATACTGCCCTTTCACCATACTGCCCCTATACTATACTGTCCCTCCACCAGACTGCCCCTCCACCATACTGCCCCTTTACTAGACTGTCCCTCCACCATACTGCCCTTTTACCATACTGCTCCTCCACCATACTGCCCCTCCACCATGATACTGTAACTCACCAATGCTGCCCCTCTACAATGTTGTCACTCCACCATACTGCCCTTTCACCATACTGCCCCTATACTATACTGTCCCTCCACCAGACTGCCCCTCCACCATACTGCCCCTTTACTATACTGTCCCTCGACCATACTGCCCTTTTACCATACTGCTCCTCCACCATACTGCCCCTCCACCATGATACTGTCACTCACTAATGCTGCCCCTCTACAATTTTGTCACTCCACCATACTGTCCCTCTAAATTACTGTCCCTCCACCATACTACCCCTCCACCATACTGCCCCTGTACCATACTGTCCCTCCGCCATACTGCCCCTTTACCACACTGCCCCTCTACTATACTGCCCCTCAACATAACTTCCCCTCTACTATACTGCCCCTCCACCATACTGCCCCTCTACCATACTGTCCCTCCACCATACTGCCCCTCCACCATACTGCCCCTCTGCCATACTACCCCTCCACCATACTGCCCTTTCACCATACTGTCCCTCTACTATACTGTCCCTCCACCATACTGCCATTTTACCATACTGCCCCTCTACTATACTGTCCTTCCACCATACTGCCCCTCCACCATACTGCCCCTTCACCATACTGCTCCCCTACCATACTGCCCCTCCACCATACTGCCCCTCTACTATACTGTCCCTCCACCATACTGCCCCTCACCAATGGTGCCCCTTTAACATGCTGCCCCTCTACAATGCTGTCCCTCCACCATACTGTCACTCTAAATTACTGTCCCTCCACCATACTGCCCCTTTACCATACAGCTCCTCCCCCATGATACTGCCCCTCCACCATACTGCCCCTCTACCATACTGTCCCTCCGCCATACTGCCCCTTTACCACACTGCCCCTCTACTATACTGCCCCTTAACATAACTTCCCCTCTACTATACTGCCCCTCCACTATACTGCCCCTCTACCATACTGCCCTTCCACCATACTGCCCTTTCACCACACTGCCCCTCCACTATACTGTCCCTCCACCATACTGCCCCTCCACCATACTGCCCCTCTACTATACTGTCCCTCCCCCATGATACTGCCCCTCCACCATACTGCCCCTCTACCATACTGTCCCTCCGCCATACTGCCCCTTTACCACACTGCCCCTCTACTATACTGCCCCTTAACATAACTTCCCCTCTACTATACTGCCCCTCCACCATACTGCCCCTCTACCATACTGCCCTTCCACCATACTGCCCTTTCACCACACTGCCCCTCCACTATACTGTCCCTCCACCATACTGCCCCTCCACCATACTGCCCCTCTACTATACTGTCCCTCCACCATGATACTGCCCCTCACCAATGCTGCCCCTTGAACATGCTGCCCCTCTACAATGCTGTCCCTCCACCATACTGTCCCTCTACAATACTGCCCCTCCACCATACTTCCCCTGTACTATAATGTCCTATAAGGTATATTATGGTTTGAGTCAGTATGGTTCAGGGCAGTGAGGTTGAGGGGCAGTATGATTTAAGGGCAGTATGGATTAAGGGTAGTATGGTTGAGAGGCAGTATTGTAGAGGAGCAATTTGGTGTAAGGGCAGTAACGTTGAGAGGGAGTATTGCTGAGGGACAGTATGTTGGTTGAGGGGCAGTATGGGTAAGAGGCAGTACAGTTGAGGGACAGTATGGGTGAGGGGCAGTATGGGTGAGGGGCTGTATGGTAGAGGGGCAGTATGGTAAAGGGGCAGAATGGTGGAGGACCATATTGTAATTGGGCAGTATGGTGGAGGGACAGTATTGTAAGGGGGTAGTATAGTGGAGGGTCAATATGGCACAGTATGGTATTGTAGAGGAGCAATTTGGTGTAAGGGCAGTAACGTTGAGAGGGAGTATTGCTGAGGGACAGTATGTTGGTTGAGGGGCAGTATGGGTGAGAGGCAGTACAGTTGAGGGACAGTATGGGTGAGGGGCAGTATGGGTGAGGGGCTGTATTGCAGAGGGACAATATGGTAAAGGGGCAGTGTGGTGGAGGGGCAGTATTGTAGATGGGCAGTATGGTGGAGGGACAGTATTGTAAGGGGGCAGTATAGTGGAGGGTCAGTATGGTACAGGGGCAGTATGTTAGAGGGGCACTTTGGTGGAGGGGCAGTATGACAGAGGGACATTATAGTGGAGGGGAAGTGTGGTGGAGGGGCAGTATTGTAGAGGGACAGTATGGTTGAGGGACAGTATTGTAGAGGGGCAGTATGTTAACCCTTTGGCGCCGGGTGATGCATTAAGGCATCGCCGCACATGGCCGGATGATGCCTTAAGGCATCGCCGTTTGTGGCCGGATGATGCCTTAAGGCATCATTTTCTAAGACTTTCTAAATCATAGTTTAAGTGTAATAACTTCGTAAATAATTGATCAATAATGATGAAATGTTCACAGTATGTTGGTATGACATTACCATTACGGTTTTGAAATACTCATAAAATAATATCAAAGATCACGTGTTGTATCCTTTGATCAAACAGTGAAATTATCACAAGTGGCCTGAAAAGACCCCTCCCCTGGTGGTATATACTAACATCCTACCCGGCCTTACAGACATTGCTTTGTCAGAGGTACCCGGCGTGAAAGGGTTAAAGGCGCAGCATCGGTGAGGGACAGTATCATTTAGGGGCAGTATGTTTGAGGGGCAGTATGTTTGAGGGGCAGTGTGGTGGAGGGGCAAAATTATTCAAGAGCAATTTTGGTGAGGGGCAGTATGGTTGTGATATTGCTGTGATACTGTTGTGAGATTGGGATTGATGTGCTCCTGGTCTGAAGGGTAGGGACCGAAGATTGACTCCTAGAGCCCCAAGAGAGAGTAGAAACAGTATTTCTTAGTCAAATATAACAAGCCACATAACAGTAAACTTAATTTGAACCACCCCCATAACCCCTATGGGACTAAATGGTATATAAACGGAAAAATGTCCGTCCGAGTGACATTTCACATAATTACAAGGTCTTTTCAATTGGATTTCTCAGGTTTTCACAGATTTCTGCCCCACTAGAGCTATATACTGCCTCGAAGTGTGTCCCCTGGGGATTATATATTGTCAAATATAACAAGCCACATAACAGTAAACTTAATTTGAACCCCCCCCCCCCTAACCCCTATGGGGCTAAATGGTATATAAACGGAAAAATGTCCGTCCGAGTGACATTTCACATAATTACAAGGTCTTTTCAATTGGATTTCTCAGGTTTTCACAGATTTCTGCCCCACTAAAGCTATATACTGCCTCAAAGTGTGTCCCCTGGGGATTTTATATTGTCAAATATAACAAGCCACATAACAGTAAACTTATTTTGAACCACTCCCTTAACCCCTATGGGGCTAAATGGTATATAGACGGAAAAATGTCCGTCCGAGTGACATTTCACATAATAACAAGGTCTTTTCAATGGGATTTCTCAGGTTTTCACAGATTTTTGCCCCACTAAAGCTATATACTGCCTCAAAGTGTGTCCCCTGAGGATTTTCCTCCATATAATTGATAGTGCCTACCTAACTCTGTACTCCTGTTAACCTAAACGACAAGTAATGTATATTTAGGGACCTAGAATTTAAGGTAAAATACTTGTTTTACCCTTGCATGAAACAACCCAGTGCAAAGGAACATACCAATAACCACTCATCAGAATACCTAGAACCTAACCCTTAGACACTCTTCAACTAGAAAAAATATAGAAATTGGCACCAAAATCATATTGCAACTTAGATGGTGGCCCCTAACCTGGAATACACCCAAATGTCACTCGCCCTGACATCGTTTCCAGAGTGTAAAGGTTCCATGAGTTGCCATAACAATGGTTTTCATATTTAACTCATAACACTTCATGAGCATGTGACTCAACAACTATACATTACCCACAATAAAGAACTTTAGGATACTCCAAGGTTTATTCACAGACCCCCCATTTCACCCCAGACCCCCTTTCTGTGATTTATGACCTTGAGACCTTTATCTATTATCAAATTTCACCATAATTGCGGATAGCAGCATTATCATTATATATTCCAGATATTCTGAAAATTTCATAATTTTCAGAATGGTGACATTGATTATTTCATATGATTTCCCATTCAAAGTGTCACTGATATTTTCTGACGCGCACCGATAAGCAAAGACGGGCCATTTTCAATTTCAGACCATGAAAATTAATTATCTTTAAAATGTGATAAATCATTTTAAAGCCAATTCCGCCTCCTCATATTTAGTTAGGTACAGTGCAGTTTCTACTATCATATTCCATATTATCCCACATTTTTAACAGCAAAAAAAATAATTGAGGGGGTTTGGTGTCATCTACTACAGCTTACAAAGACACCGCTTACAGCGACCCATCCAATAATGATTCATACAATAATTTTGTCACACAAGCATTGCCAGTCACTAAGAATTGAATACTGTCCATTCTTGCCTCTCATATAGCTCATCGTGGTGGCCCAGTGGTTAGGGCAGCTGAGTTGTAGTCACAGGTTGTTTGTTTGCATGGGTACGAATCCCAGTAGCAGCCTGACATGATGGTTTAAGTTGGTCCAACCACACACATCACACACCTCACCCACGGCGTGTCACGTCACCCACGGCGCGTCACGTCACCCACGTCGCGTCACGTCGCCCACGTCGCGTCACGTCGCCCACGTCCCGTCACATCACCCACGTCGCGTCACGTCGGCCACGTCGCGTCACGTCGCGTCACGTCACCCACGGCGTGTCACGTCACCCACGTCGCGTCACGTCACCCACGTCGCGTCACGTCGCGTCACGTCGCCCACGTCGCGTCACGTCGCCCACGTCGCGTCACGTCACCCACGTCGCGTCACGTTACCAACGTCGCGTCACGTCGGCCACGTCGCGTCACGTCGCGTCACGTCACCCACGTCGCGTCACGTCACCCACGTCGCGTCACGTCACCCACGTCGCGTCACGTCGCGTCACGTCGCGTCACGTCACCCACGTCGTGGCACGTCGCCAAAGGCGCGTCACGTCATCAACGTCGCGTTACGTCACCCACGTCGCGTCACGTCACCCACGTCACGTCACGTCACCCATGTCGCGTCATGTCACCCAAGTCGCGTCACGTCGCCCACGTCGCGTCGCGTCGCGTCACGTCATCCACGTCGCGTCATGTCACCCAAGTCGCGTCACGTCATCGACGTCGCGTCACGTCTCGTCACCCATGTCGCGTCACACATGTCGCTAGGTGTCGACACTTGTAATTAAGTTAAGTTCTGTATGATTTCATAGTCTTTAATCTGGCCACTACGTGCGGTAATTTATAAAGTAATGATTAAGTAGTTCTCTAACCTCCAGACGTCGTATACGTTCTGGGTTAAGTTGAATAAAGTTTCTCTCTTCCCCACCAGCCATCCTATCTTCTCCATGTAAGGTCTTATTGAAGTAAACGTATAGACTTGCTACTAGAGCTCCCTCTGAAGGTTTATTATTAATTAAGACTAATTAAAAAAAACAACCACTTCCAGAACAGGTGCATGTGTTGGGAGGGTGCATTAAAAAGGCGCCATGGTCCCGATACACCCCGATATAGCTCTAGTTGCAACCAGCGTAATCAACCATTTTTCTTAGATAAATCCAGAAGTAATGCATATTTATGATTGATAATTTATCTGTAGATACAAAACATAGTATATGATATTTCATAATGCTATTTAATGAAAAAATTAGTTCCAATTTAAAGTATGAAATGATCAATTTGAGGTCATAAATCACAGAAAGTGAGCTTTTGCCATTTTTGGACTTCCGCTGGCCCCCATTCCTAAGATTTCCATTTTATTATGCTTTTTCTTTTCTTATATAATCGGGGTCGGTGAGGTCTTGATCTTACATATAGATTTTGATGATTGAAAATCCATATTTGAGGTTCCAGAGGCCTAAAATAGGCTAAAAATGACCCGTAATTGGCCAAAAAATGAATAAAAGTGACTCAATTTATAAGATTCTTGAGAAATAGTACTGGATATATGTAGTTCCTCATCTATTACCTATAGTGGGATGTCTCACGGTCAATTTCAACCAAATATTGTATCAGTGGAGTTTTTTTTTCTACATTTTTGTAGAAATTCAAATTTTGTAAATAGGTATGACCGGGCCATAATTCAGCAGCAAATCAACCCCCCTTTTATTACCCATAATGCATTTGGGCTCACATTTGCCATTAAAAATAATACATTGGTGGAAGTATATATGTGTAGCAGAAAAAAGAGGAATTCCTCTGTAATCTTTTTTCTGAGGGTATTATTAGTGCTTTCTATGAAAAATGTCCAAATTTCTCGTCCGGACACACAATTCAGATTAATGCCCATTGTGTCTGCTATTGTTGTATTTATCTATCCTAACTGTGTTAAGTCATTACCCCCCACGTGTACCTAACTGCCAAATATATAGTTCATTTACATCTCGGTCATACTGCAGAACAGCAGGTGGGGATTACCTTTATGTCCGGGTGAGTCAATGTCCAGGCGAGTGACACCTGAGCAATAGCGACGTTTTTATTAGTTTTGATAGAAAAAACTTGACCGTTTTGGCCACCAAAAGGACCAGTAGGAGTAACTACTACATTGTCCCTCCACCATACTGCCCTTCCATCATACTGCCCCTCTAATATACTGTCCCTCCACCATACTGCCCCTTTACCATACTGCTCCTCCACCATACTGCCCCTCAACATAACTTCCCCTCTACTATACTGCCCCTCCACCATACTGCCCCTCTACCATACTGCCCTTTCACCATACTGCCCCTATACTATACTGTCCCTCCACCAGACTGCCCCTCCACCATACTGCCCCTTTACTAGACTGTCCCTCCACCATACTGCCCTTTTACCATACTGCTCCTCCACCATACTGCCCCTCCACCATGATACTGTAACTCACCAATGCTGCCCCTCTACAATGTTGTCACTCCACCATACTGCCCTTTCACCATACTGCCCCTATACTATACTGTCCCTCCACCAGACTGCCCCTCCACCATACTGCCCCTTTACTATACTGTCCCTCGACCATACTGCCCTTTTACCATACTGCTCCTCCACCATACTGCCCCTCCACCATGATACTGTCACTCACCAATGCTGCCCCTCTACAATTTTGTCACTCCACCATACTGTCCCTCTAAATTACTGTCCCTCCACCATACTACCCCTCCACCATACTGCCCCTGTACCATACTGTCCCTCCGCCATACTGCCCCTTTACCACACTGCCCCTCTACTATACTGCCCCTCAACATAACTTCCCCTCTACTATACTGCCCTTTCACATTACTGCCCCTCTACTATACTGTCCCTCCACCATACTGCCCTTTTACCATACTGCCCCTCTACTATACTGTCCTTCCACCATACTGCCCCTCCACCATACCGCCCCTTCACCATACTGCTCCCCTACCATACTGCCCCTCCACCATACTGCCCCTCTACTATACTGTCCCTCCACCATACTGCCCCTCACCAATGGTGCCCCTTTAACATGCTGCCCCTCTACAATGCTGTCCCTCCACCATACTGTCACTCTAAATTACTGTCCCTCCACCATACTGCCCCTTTACCATACAGCTCCTCGACCATGATACTGCCCCTCCACCATACTGCCCCTCTACCATACTGTCCCTCCGCCATACTGCCCCTTTACCACACTGCTCCTCTACTATACTGCCCCTTAACATAACTTCCCCTCTACTATACTGCCCCTCCACCATACTGCCCCTCTACCATACTGCCCTTCCACCATACTGCCCTTTCACCATACTGCCCCTCTACTATACTGTCCCTCCACCATACTGCCCCTCCACCATACTGCCCCTCTACTATACTGTCCCTCCACCATGATACTGCCCCTCACCAATGCTGCCCCTTTAACATGCTGCCCCTCTACAATGCTGTCCCTCCACCATACTGTCCCTCTACAATACTGCCCCTCCACCATACTTCCCCTGTACTATAATGTCCCTATAAGGTACAGTATGGTTTGAGTCAGTATGGTTCAGGGCAGTGAGGTTGAGGGGCAGTATGATTTAAGGGCAGTATGGATTAAGGGTAGTATGGTTGAGAGGCAGTATTGTAGAGGAGCAATTTGGTGTAAGGGCAGTAACGTTGAGAGGGAGTATTGCTGAGGGACAGTATGTTGGTTGAGGGGCAGTATGGGTGAGAGGCAGTACAGTTGAGGGACAGTATGGGTGAGGGGCAGTATGGGTGAGGGGCTGTATGGTAGAGGGGCAGTATGGTAAAGGGGCAGAATGGTGGAGGACCATATTGTAGATGGGCAGTATGGTGGAGGGACAGTATTGTAAGGGGGTAGTATAGTGGAGGGTCAGTATGGCACAGTATGGTATTGTAGAGGAGCAATTTGGTGTAAGGGCAGTAACGTTGAGAGGGAGTATTGCTGAGGGACAGTATGTTGGTTGAGGGGCAGTATTGGTGAGAGGCAGTACAGTTGAGGGACAGTATGGGTGAGGGGCAGTATGGGTGAGGGGCTGTATTGCAGAGGGACAATATGGTAAAGGGGCAGTGTGGTGGAGGGGCAGTATTGTAGATGGGCAGTATGGTGGAGGGACAGTATTGTAAGGGGGCAGTATAGTGGAGGGTCAGTATGGTACAGGGGCAGTATGTTAGAGGGGCACTTTGGTGGAGGGGCAGTATGACAGAGGGACATTATAGTAGAGGGGAAGTGTGGTGGAGGGGCAGTATTGTAGAGGGACAGTATGGTGGAGGGACAGTATTGTAGAGGGGCAGTATGTTAACCCTTTGGCGCCGGGTGATGCATTAAGGCATCGCCGCACATGGCCGGATGATGCCTTAAGGCATCGCCGTTTGTGGCCGGATGATGCCTTAATAATGTATATTTAGGGACCTAGAATTTAAGGTAAAATACTTGTTTTACCCTTGCAGGAAACAACCCAGTGCAAAGGAACATACCAATAACCACTCATCAGAATACCTAGATATTGCTATTGGGACATCATAGCGCTTTCTGAAACATGGCATGTTGAAAATGATTCCTTAAGTGACTATCAATTGAAGAATTATAATAAAATCAGACATGATAGGGACTGGAAAGAAAATGATAATGATGTATCACCAAAGGTTGGAGGAGGTTTATGTACATATATTCATGAGGATTTTAAATATGACCACATTAAATTTTCCCACCTAATTTGCAGCCTAAATTATATTGAAATACAGATAATTGAAGTTACCAAAACACAAAATAAGGACTTAATCATATTTAATATATATAGACCAAATAAGGGCAATATTATTTTATTTGTTGATATGTTAACATCAATAGTAAACCAGGTAAAGGACTCATCGACGGCTGACTTGGTTCTTTTAGGAGACTTTGATATAAACACTGCTGATAAGGAAAACTACCATACAAATTACCTTAAAGGAGAACTTGAGCTTATGGGATTGAAACAATTGATCAATGATTATACTAGATATTCAGAGAATCCCTCCATTCTTGATTTAATTTTTACCACTATAGATTGTATTAGCTCTGCAGGGGTGCTAACCCATGCCTATAGTGACCACCATGCGATCTATATGATAAAAAAAGCGAATATTATAAAGAAAACAGACAAATATGTGACAGGTCGCTTGTACATCAACTATGATAGAGACGAAATGAATCATTATTTACAAAATGTAAACTGGAACTATTATTTTAATACCTTGATTTCTACCACGGATAAATTGAATTTTATCCATAACCATATAGATACTTTCTATAAGATGCAAAGAACGCTGCTTCAAAGTAAAAGACCAATCACAACCATGGTTGGATAGAGAAACACTAGAACTTATTAAGGATAAAAATAAGATGTTAAAAAAGGCTAAGAAAACTGGAAAACCTGAAGATTGGTACTCAGCAAGAATCTTAAGAAATAGGGCTAACGCTGCAGTGAAAAATGCTAGACAAAATTACACAATTCAACAATTGGACCTTAACCATAATGATCATAATAAATTTTGGCGTAAAATTAATAAAATTTTACCGGGCACAGAAACGAAATCAGAAGAGATTAGACTAAAAGATGACTTGCAGCAATTTATCCCACCCGAAGATGTTTCTAACTATATTAATAATTACTTTAATAATATCGGTGATAAGCTATCCTGTAATATGTACCTACCCTGGAAGCACTATGATCAGGAGGTGTTAGCAAATCTTGATACTGTATTAGTTAGAGATATTGATATAATAGAATTAGCCAAGGACTTGAATACAAATAAACAGTCTATGCTGGAAGGTCTGAACAGTCGAATATTCAGGGATGCATTGTTGTTAATCCCAAATGTTTTTGCTGATTTATTTAATAATGTTTTTGAGTTGGCGGATATACCAGACACATGGAAGTTATCTATTATTCGTCCAATCCTGAAGGGAGGGGACCCATTTAACTGCAACAACCTAAGGCCAATTTCTTTACTCCCAATAACAAGCAAAGTAATGGAAAAATTAATGCATAAAAATATTTTAAATTTTTTAGATCAAAATAACATTCTGTCTTCCAAACAACATGGTTTTAGACCGGGACATTCGAGTACAGATGCAGTGGGCAAATTCACGGATGATATACTAATTAACAGAAATATAGGGGATGACACTTTAGCAGTTTATATAGATTTTCGTAAAGCTTTCGACACAGTAAACCACAAAATTTTAATTGGTAAATTACAAAATTATGGCATCAAGGGGAGGATTTTGAATTGGTTTCTTGACTATTTAACAAATAGGATGCAATGTGTTAAAACAAATGATATTACCTCAGGACTTAAAATCATAAAACATGGAGTGCCTCAGGGTTCTATCATGGGTCCCCTCCTCTTCCTATTATATATCAATGATTTAACCTCCCTCGTTGTAAATTCTAAAGTTATGTTATACGCCAATGATACGGTATTATATGTACATGGAAAAGACCAAACTCAAATGTTTTCTCAATTACAAAATGATCTTGATTTATTGTATATATGGTGTACCCAAAATAAGCTGTCAATCAATATTAGTAAAACAAAATACATGTACTTTAGTTCAGGTAGAAAAAGAATCAATAGAAACTTAAGTAAAACCGTAATGATGTAAATCTCTCACAGGTAGAATCTTACAAATACCTGGGTATACACTTGGATACGAGACTTGATTATCGTCAACATATTACTCACCTAAAGAGAACAATTGGATATAGAATTTATCAATTGGTTAAAATGAGGCCCTACTTAACGAATCAGCCTCAATAAAATTGTATAGATCAGTAATACTACCCCATTTTGATTATGGAGATGTTTTGTTTATCAATAGCCCAAATAAATATTTATCTCAATTACAACTTCTCCAAAATCGATGTTTGAAAATTTGCCTAAAAGCACCACGATTTACCTCTATTAGAAATATACATGTACTGACTGGAATACCAATGTTATCTTATAGACATGAGGCACATTTGCTGAACTACATGTTCAAAAGATCAAAATACCCGAAATATGTTGATCACAATATTCAAATAACCCGACTACATAATGCACCTGTATTATTAAATTAAACTTCAAAATAACCTTTGTATTGTTATAAAGTTCAAATGTTTTCTTTATTGTTTACGCTACCTAATGTTCACATCATGTATGGTCTTGTATAACTATATTATTCTTCACATACTTGATGTTTATCTGGAACTATAGTGGGTTGGATATGAAATGATCATATATATATTTATAAAGTTAATATTGAACATTGTGTTAACTCTAGTATCAATATTATGTTGTTTATGTTGTTAGTAGACTAGTTATTATACCCAACCAAATTTGTGTAATCGATTAATTTTAGGGGTAGGGCAAAGCCATGAAAATCAACTTATATAGTTGAGGCAATTGCCCCCTTTATTGTGTCCAACAAGTTTCAAGAAAACCAAACCGATTCACGGGAAAACTCATTGTACAAAATTGGATTCAATAAAGAAAGTTGAAAAAAAATAACCCAAAAAAACATTTTTCTTTCATAATTCCAGAAGTAATGCATATTTATGATTGATAATTTATCTGTAGATACAAAACATAGTATATGATATTTCATAATGCTATTTAATGAAAAAAATAGTTCCAATTTAAAGTATGAAATGATCAATTCGAGGTCATAAATCACGGATAGTGAGCTTTTGCCATTTTTGGACTTTCGCTGGCCCCCATTCCTAAGATTTCCATTTTATTATGCTTTTTCTTTTCTTATATAATCGGGGTCGATGAGGTCTTGATGTTACATATAGATTTTGATGATTGAAAATCCATATTTGAGGTTCCAGAGGCCTAAAATAGGCTAAAAATGACCCGTAATTGGCCAAAAAATGAATAAAAGTGACTCAATTTATAAGATTCTTGAGAAATAGTACTGGATATATGTAGTTCCTCATCTATTACCTATAGTGGGATGTCTCACGGTCAATTTCAACCAAATATTGTATCAGTGGAGTTTTTTTTTCTACATTCAAATTTTGTAAAGAGGTATGACCGGGCGATAATTCAGCAGCATATCAGCCCCCCCCCTTTTATTACCCATAATGCATTTGGGCTCGAATTTGCCATTAAAAGTAAGACATTGATGGAAGTATATGTGTAGCGGAAAAAAGAGGAATTCCTCTGTAATCTGTTAGAGGGGCAGTTTGGTGGAGGGGCAGTATGACAGAGGGACATTATAGTAGAGGGGAAGTATGGTGGAGGGGCAGTATTGTAGAGGGACAGTATGGTGGAGGGACAGTATTGTAGAGGGGCAGTATGTTAAAGGGGCAGCATCGGTCAGGGACAGTATCATTTAGGGGCAGTATGGTTGAGGGGCAGTATTGTGGAGGGGCAGTGTGGTTGAGGGGCAAAATTATTCTAGAGCAATTTTGGTGAGGGGCAGTATGGTTGTGATATTGCTGTGATACTGTTGTGAGATTGGGATTGATGTGCTCCTGGTCTGAAGGGTAGGGACCGAAGATTGACTCCTAGAGCCCCCTATGCACCAAGAGAGAGTAGAAACACTATTTCTTAGTCAAATATAACAAGCCACATAACAGTAAACTCAATTTGAATCACCCCCCTAGCCCCTATGGGACTAAATGGTATATAAACGGAAAAATGTCCGTCCGAGTGACATTTCACATAATTACAAGGTCTTTTCAATTGGATTTCTCAGGTTTTCACAGATTTCTGCCCCACTAAAGCTATATACTGCCTCAAAGTGTGTCCCCTGGGGATTTTATATCGTCAAATATAACAAGCCACATAACAGTAAACTTATTTTGAACCACTCCCTTAACCCCTATGGGGCTAAATGGTATATAAACGGAAAAATGTCCGTCCGAGTGACATTTCACATAATAACAAGGTCTTTTCAGTGGGATTTCTCAGGTTTTCACAGATTTCTGCCCCACTAAAGCTATATACTGCCTCAAAGTGTGTCCCCTGGGGATTTTATATTGTCAAATATAACAAGCCACATAACAGTAAACTTATTTTGAACCACTCCCTTAACCCCTATGGGGCTAAATGGTATATAGACGGAAAAATGTCCGTCCGAGTGATATTTCACATAATAACAAGGTCTTTTCAATGGGATTTCTCAGGTTTTCACAGATTTTTGCCCCACTAAAGCTATATACTGCCTCAAAGTGTGTCCCCTGGGGATTTTCCTCCATATAATTGATAGTGCTTACCTAACTCTGTACTCCTGTTAACCTAAACGACAAGTAATGTATATTTAGGGACCTAGAATTTAAGGTAAAATACTTGTTTTACCCTTGCATGAAACAACCCAGTGCAAAGGAACATACCAATAACCACTCATCAGAATACCTAGAACCTAACCCTTAGACACTCTTCAACTAGAAAAAATATAGAAATTGGCACCAAAATCATATTGCAACTTAGATGGTGGCCCCTAACCTGGAATACACCCAAATGTCACCCGCCCTGACATCGTTTCCAGAGTGTAAAGGTTCCATGAGTTGCCATAACAATGGTTTTCATATTTAACTCATAACACTTCATGAGCATGTGACTCAACAACTATACATTACCCACAATAAAGAACTTTAGGATACTCCAAGGTTTATTCACAGACCCCCCATTTCACCCCAGACCCCCTTTCTGTGATTTATGACCTTGAGACCTTTATCTATTATCAAATTTCACCATAATTGCGGATAGCAGCAATATCATTATATATTCCAGATATTCTGAAAATTTCATAATTTTCAGAATGGTGACATTGATTATTTCATATGATTTCCCATTCAAAGTGTCACTGATATTTTCTGACGCGCACCGATAAGCAAAGACGGGCCATTTTCAATTTCAGACCATGAAAATTAATTATCTTTAAAATGTGATAAATCATTTTAAAGCCAATTCCGCCTCCTCATATTTAGTTAGGTACAGTGCAGTTTCTACTATCATATTCCATATTATCCCACATTTTTAACAGCAAAAAAAATAATTGAGGAGGTTTGGTGTCATCTACTACAGCTTACAAAGACACCGCTTACAGCGACCCATCCAATAATGATTCATACAATAATTTTGTCACACAAGCATTGCCAGTCACTAAGAATTGAATACTGTCCATTCTTGCCTCTCATATAGCTCATCGTGGTGGCCCAGTGGTTAGGGCAGCTGAGTTGTAGTCAGAGGTTGTTTGTCTGCATGGGTACGAATCCCAGTAGCAGCCTGACATGATGGTTTAAGTTGGTCCAACCACACACATCACACACGGCACCCACGGCGCGTCACGTCACCCACGTCGCGTCACGTCGCCCACGTCGCGTCACGTCGCGTCACGTCGCCCACGTCCCGTCACGTCACCCAAGTCGCGTGACGTCGCCCACGTCGCGTCACGTTGCGTGACGTCACCCACGTCGCGTCACGTCAACCACGTCGCGTCACGTCGGCCACGTCGCGTCACGTCGCTTCACGTCACCCACGTCGCGTCACGTCACCCACGTCGCATCACGTCGCGTCACGTCGCGTCACGTCACGCACGTCGGCCACGTCGCGTCACGTCGGCCACGTCGCGTCACGTCACCCATGTCGCGTCACGTCACCCACGTCGCGTCACGTCACGTCGCGTCACGTCGCGTCACGTCACCCACGTCGCCAAAGTCGCGTCACGTCACCCACGTCGCGTCACGTCACCCACGTCACGTCACCCACGTCGCGTCATGTCACCCAAGTCGCGTCACGTCGCCAACGTCGCGTCACGTCGCGTCACGTCATCCACGTCGCGTCATGTCACCCAAGTCGCGTCACGTCATCCACGTCGCGTCACGTCTTGTCACCCATGTCGCGTCACACATGTTGCTAGGTGTCGACACTTGTAATTAAGTTAAGTTCTGTATGATTTCATAGTCTTTAATCTGGCCACTACGTGCGGGAATTTATAAAGTAATGATTAAGTAGTTCTCTTACCTTCAGACGTCGTATACGTTCTGGGTTAAGTTGAATAAAGTTTCTCTCTTCCCCACCAGCCATCCTCTCTTCTCCATGTAAGGTCTTATTGAAGTAAACGTATAGACTTGCTACTAGAGCTCCCTCTGAAGGTTTATTATTAATTAAGACTAATTAAAAAAAACAACCACTACCAGAACAGGTGCATGTGTTGGGAGGGTGCATTAAAAAGGCGCCATGGTCCCGATACACCCCGATATAGCTCTAGTTGCAACCAGCGTAATCAACCATTTTTCTTAGATAAATCCAGAAGTAATGCATATTTATGATTGATAATTTATCTGTAGATACAAAACATAGTATATGATATTTCATAATGCTATTTAATGAAAAAATTAGTTCCAATTTAAAGTATGAAATGATCAATTTGAGGTCATAAATCACAGAAAGTGAGCTTTTGCCATTTTTGGACTTCCGCTGGCCCCCATTCCTAAGATTTCCATTTTATTATGCTTTTTCTTTTCTTATATAATCGGGGTCGGTGAGGCCTTGATGTTACATATAGATTTTGATGATTGAAAATCCATATTTGAGGTTCCAGAGGCCTAAAATAGGCTAAAAATGACCCGTAATTGGCCAAAAAATGAATAAAAGTGACTCAATTTATAAGATTCTTGAGAAATAGTACTGGATATATGTAGTTCCTCATCTATTACCTATAGTGGGATGTCTCACGGTCAATTTCAACCAAATAATGTATCAGTGGAGGTTTTTTTTCTACATTTTTGCAGAAATTCAAATTTTGTAAATAGGTATGACCGGGTGATAATTCAGCAGCATATCAGCCCCCCTTTTATTACCCATAATGCATTTGGGCTCACATTTGCCATTAAAAGTAATACATTGGTGGAAGTATATATGTGTAGCGGAAAAAAGCGGAATTCCTCTGTAATCTTTTTTCTGAGGGTATTATTAGTGCTCTCTATGAAAAATGTCCAAATTTCTCGTCCGGACACACAATTCAGATTAATGCCCATTGTGTCTGCTATTGTTGTATTTATCTATCCTAACTGTGTTAGGTCATAACCCCCCCACGTGTACCTAACTGCCAAATATATAGTTCATTTACATCTCGGTCATACTGCAAAACAGCAGGTGGGGATTACCTTTATGTCCGGGTGAGTCAATGTCCAGGCTAGTGACACCTGAGCAATAGCGACGTTTTTATTAGTTTTGATGGAAAAAACTTGACCGTTTTGGCCACCAAAAGGACCAGTAGGAGTAACTACTACATTGTCCCTCCACCATACTGCCCTTCCATCATACTGCCCCTCTAATATACTGTCCCTCCACAATACTGCCCCTTTACCATACTGCTCCTCCACCATACTGCCCCTCAACATAACTTCCCCTCTACTATAATGCCCCTCCACCATACTGCCCCTCTACCATACTGCCCTTTCACCATACTACCCCTATACTATACTGTCCCTCCACCAGACTGCCCCTCCACCATACTGCCCCTTTACTAGACTGTCCCTCCACCATACTGCCCTTTTACCATACTGCTCCTCCACCATACTGCCCCTCCACCATGATACTGTAACTCACCAATGCTGCCCCTCTACAATGTTGTCACTCCACCATACTGCCCTTTCACCATACTGCCCCTATACTATACTGTCCCTCCACCAGACTGCCCCTCCACCATACTGCCCCTTTACTATACTGTCCCTCGACCATACTGCCCTTTTACCATACTGCTCCTCCACCATACTGCCCCTCCACCATAATACTGTCACTCACTAATGCTGCCCCTCTACAATTTTGTCACTCCACCATACTGTCCCTCTAAATTACTGTCCCTCCACCATACTACCCCTCCACCATACTGCCCCTGTACCATACTGTCCCTCCGCCATACTGCCCCTTTACCACACTGCCCCTCTACTATACTGCCCCTCAACATAACTTCCCCTCTACTATACTGCCCCTCCACCATACTGCCCCTCTACCATACTGTCCCTCCACCATACTGCCCCTCCACCATACTGCCCCTCTGCCATACTACCCCTCCACCATACTGCCCTTTCACCATACTGTCCCTCTACTATACTGTCCCTCCACCATACTGCCATTTTACCATACTGCCCCTCTACTATACTGTCCTTCCACCATACTGCCCCTCCACCATACTGCCCCTTCACCATACTGCTCCCCTACCATACTGCCCCTCCACCATACTGCCCCTCTACTATACTGTCCCTCCACCATACTGCCCCTCACCAATGGTGCCCCTTTAACATGCTGCCCCTCTACAATGCTGTCCCTCCACCATACTGTCACTCTAAATTACTGTCCCTCCACCATACTGCCCCTTTACCATACAGCTCCTCCCCCATGATACTGCCCCTCCACCATACTGCCCCTCTACCATACTGTCCCTCCGCCATACTGCCCCTTTACCACACTGCCCCTCTACTATACTGCCCCTTAACATAACTTCCCCTCTACTATACTGCCCCTCCACTATACTGCCCCTCTACCATACTGCCCTTCCACCATACTGCCCTTTCACCACACTGCCCCTCCACTATACTGTCCCTCCACCATACTGCCCCTCCACCATACTGCCCCTCTACTATACTGTCCCTCCACCATACTGCCCCTCACCAATGGTGCCCCTTTAACATGCTGCCCCTCTACAATGCTGTCCCTCCACCATACTGTCACTCTAAATTACTGTCCCTCCACCATACTGCCCCTTTACCATACAGCTCCTCCCCCATGATACTGCCCCTCCACCATACTGCCCCTCTACCATACTGTCCCTCCGCCATACTGCCCCTTTACCACACTGCCCCTCTACTATACTGCCCCTTAACATAACTTCCCCTCTACTATACTGCCCCTCCACCATACTGCCCCTCTACTATACTGCCCTTCCACCATACTGCCCTTTCACCACACTGCCCCTCCACTATACTGTCCCTCCACCATACTGCCCCTCCACCATACTGCCCCTCTACTATACTGTCCCTCCCCCATGATACTGCCCCTCCACCATACTGCCCCTCTACCATACTGTCCCTCCGCCATACTGCCCCTTTACCACACTGCCCCTCTACTATACTGCCCCTTAACATAACTTCCCCTCTACTATACTGCCCCTCCACCATACTGCCCCTCTACCATACTGCCCTTCCACCATACTGCCCTTTCACCACACTGCCCCTCCACTATACTGTCCCTCCACCATACTGCCCCTCCACCATACTGCCCCTCTACTATACTGTCCCTCCACCATGATACTGCCCCTCACCAATGCTGCCCCTTGAACATGCTGCCCCTCTACAATGCTGTCCCTCCACCATACTGTCCCTCTACAATACTGCCCCTCCACCATACTTCCCCTGTACTATAATGTCCTATAAGGTATATTATGGTTTGAGTCAGTATGGTTCAGGGCAGTGAGGTTGAGGGGCAGTATGATTTAAGGGCAGTATGGATTAAGGGTAGTATGGTTGAGAGGCAGTATTGTAGAGGAGCAATTTGGTGTAAGGGCAGTAACGTTGAGAGGGAGTATTGCTGAGGGACAGTATGTTGGTTGAGGGGCAGTATGGGTAAGAGGCAGTACAGTTGAGGGACAGTATGGGTGAGGGGCAGTATGGGTGAGGGGCTGTATGGTAGAGGGGCAGTATGGTAAAGGGGCAGAATGGTGGAGGACCATATTGTAATTGGGCAGTATGGTGGAGGGACAGTATTGTAAGGGGGTAGTATAGTGGAGGGTCAATATGGCACAGTATGGTATTGTAGAGGAGCAATTTGGTGTAAGGGCAGTAACGTTGAGAGGGAGTATTGCTGAGGGACAGTATGTTGGTTGAGGGGCAGTATGGGTGAGAGGCAGTACAGTTGAGGGACAGTATGGGTGAGGGGCAGTATGGGTGAGGGGCTGTATTGCAGAGGGACAATATGGTAAAGGGGCAGTGTGGTGGAGGGGCAGTATTGTAGATGGGCAGTATGGTGGAGGGACAGTATTGTAAGGGGGCAGTATAGTGGAGGGTCAGTATGGTACAGGGGCAGTATGTTAGAGGGGCACTTTGGTGGAGGGGCAGTATGACAGAGGGACATTATAGTAGAGGGGAAGTGTGGTGGAGGGGCAGTATTGTAGAGGGACAGTATGGTTGAGGGACAGTATTGTAGAGGGGCAGTATGTTAACCCTTTGGCGCCGGGTGATGCATTAAGGCATCGCCGCACATGGCCGGATGATGCCTTAAGGCATCGCCGTTTGTGGCCGGATGATGCCTTAAGGCATCATTTTCTAAGACTTTCTAAATCATAGTTTAAGTGTAATAACTTCGTAAATAATTGATCAATAATGATGAAATGTTCACAGTATGTTGGTATGACATTACCATTACGGTTTTGAAATACTCATAAAATAATATCAAAGATCACGTGTTGTATCCTTTGATCAAACAGTGAAATTATCACAAGTGGCCTGAAAAGACCCCTCCCCTGGTGGTATATACTAACATCCTACCCGGCCTTACAGACATTGCTTTGTCAGAGGTACCCGGCGTGAAAGGGTTAAAGGCGCAGCATCGGTGAGGGACAGTATCATTTAGGGGCAGTATGTTTGAGGGGCAGTATGTTTGAGGGGCAGTGTGGTGGAGGGGCAAAATTATTCAAGAGCAATTTTGGTGAGGGGCAGTATGGTTGTGATATTGCTGTGATACTGTTGTGAGATTGGGATTGATGTGCTCCTGGTCTGAAGGGTAGGGACCGAAGATTGACTCCTAGAGCCCCAAGAGAGAGTAGAAACAGTATTTCTTAGTCAAATATAACAAGCCACATAACAGTAAACTTAATTTGAACCACCCCCATAACCCCTATGGGACTAAATGGTATATAAACGGAAAAATGTCCGTCCGAGTGACATTTCACATAATTACAAGGTCTTTTCAATTGGATTTCTCAGGTTTTCACAGATTTCTGCCCCACTAGAGCTATATACTGCCTCGAAGTGTGTCCCCTGGGGATTATATATTGTCAAATATAACAAGCCACATAACAGTAAACTTAATTTGAACCCCCCCCCCCTAACCCCTATGGGGCTAAATGGTATATAAACGGAAAAATGTCCGTCCGAGTGACATTTCACATAATTACAAGGTCTTTTCAATTGGATTTCTCAGGTTTTCACAGATTTCTGCCCCACTAAAGCTATATACTGCCTCAAAGTGTGTCCCCTGGGGATTTTATATTGTCAAATATAACAAGCCACATAACAGTAAACTTATTTTGAACCACTCCCTTAACCCCTATGGGGCTAAATGGTATATAGACGGAAAAATGTCCGTCCGAGTGACATTTCACATAATAACAAGGTCTTTTCAATGGGATTTCTCAGGTTTTCACAGATTTTTGCCCCACTAAAGCTATATACTGCCTCAAAGTGTGTCCCCTGAGGATTTTCCTCCATATAATTGATAGTGCCTACCTAACTCTGTACTCCTGTTAACCTAAACGACAAGTAATGTATATTTAGGGACCTAGAATTTAAGGTAAAATACTTGTTTTACCCTTGCATGAAACAACCCAGTGCAAAGGAACATACCAATAACCACTCATCAGAATACCTAGAACCTAACCCTTAGACACTCTTCAACTAGAAAAAATATAGAAATTGGCACCAAAATCATATTGCAACTTAGATGGTGGCCCCTAACCTGGAATACACCCAAATGTCACTCGCCCTGACATCGTTTCCAGAGTGTAAAGGTTCCATGAGTTGCCATAACAATGGTTTTCATATTTAACTCATAACACTTCATGAGCATGTGACTCAACAACTATACATTACCCACAATAAAGAACTTTAGGATACTCCAAGGTTTATTCACAGACCCCCCATTTCACCCCAGACCCCCTTTCTGTGATTTATGACCTTGAGACCTTTATCTATTATCAAATTTCACCATAATTGCGGATAGCAGCATTATCATTATATATTCCAGATATTCTGAAAATTTCATAATTTTCAGAATGGTGACATTGATTATTTCATATGATTTCCCATTCAAAGTGTCACTGATATTTTCTGACGCGCACCGATAAGCAAAGACGGGCCATTTTCAATTTCAGACCATGAAAATTAATTATCTTTAAAATGTGATAAATCATTTTAAAGCCAATTCCGCCTCCTCATATTTAGTTAGGTACAGTGCAGTTTTTACTATCATATTCCATATTATCCCACATTTTTAACAGCAAAAAAAATAATTGAGGGGGTTTGGTGTCATCTACTACAGCTTACAAAGACACCGCTTACAGCGACCCATCCAATAATGATTCATACAATAATTTTGTCACACAAGCATTGCCAGTCACTAAGAATTGAATACTGTCCATTCTTGCCTCTCATATAGCTCATCGTGGTGGCCCAGTGGTTAGGGCAGCTGAGTTGTAGTCACAGGTTGTTTGTTTGCATGGGTACGAATCCCAGTAGCAGCCTGACATGATGGTTTAAGTTGGTCCAACCACACACATCACACACCTCACCCACGGCGTGTCACGTCACCCACGGCGCGTCACGTCACCCACGTCGCGTCACGTCGCCCACGTCGCGTCACGTCGCCCACGTCCCGTCACATCACCCACGTCGCGTCACGTCGGCCACGTCGCGTCACGTCGCGTCACGTCACCCACGGCGTGTCACGTCACCCACGTCGCGTCACGTCACCCACGTCGCGACACGTCGCCCACGTCGCGTCACGTCGCCCACGTCGCGTCACGTCACCCACGTCGCGTCACGTCACCCACGTCGCGTCACGTCGGCCACGTCGCGTCACGTCGCGTCACCCACGTCGCGTCACGTCACCCACGTCGCGTCACGTCACCCACGTCGCGTCACGTCGCGTCACGTCGCGTCACGTCACCCACGTCGTGGCACGTCGCCAAAGGCGCGTCACGTCATCAACGTCGCGTTACGTCACCCACGTCGCGTCACGTCACCCACGTCACGTCACGTCACCCATGTCGCGTCATGTCACCCAAGTCGCGTCACGTCGCCCACGTCGCGTCGCGTCGCGTCACGTCATCCACGTCGCGTCATGTCACCCAAGTCGCGTCACGTCATCGACGTCGCGTCACGTCTCGTCACCCATGTCGCGTCACACATGTCGCTAGGTGTCGACACTTGTAATTAAGTTAAGTTCTGTATGATTTCATAGTCTTTAATCTGGCCACTACGTGCGGTAATTTATAAAGTAATGATTAAGTAGTTCTCTAACCTCCAGACGTCGTATACGTTCTGGGTTAAGTTGAATAAAGTTTCTCTCTTCCCCACCAGCCATCCTATCTTCTCCATGTAAGGTCTTATTGAAGTAAACGTATAGACTTGCTACTAGAGCTCCCTCTGAAGGTTTATTATTAATTAAGACTAATTAAAAAAAACAACCACTACCAGAACAGGTGCATGTGTTGGGAGGGTGCATTAAAAAGGCGCCATGGTCCCGATACACCCCGATATAGCTCTAGTTGCAACCAGCGTAATCAACCATTTTTCTTAGATAAATCCAGAAGTAATGCATATTTATGATTGATAATTTATCTGTAGATACAAAACATAGTATATGATATTTCATAATGCTATTTAATGAAAAAATTAGTTCCAATTTAAAGTATGAAATGATCAATTTGAGGTCATAAATCACAGAAAGTGAGCTTTTGCCATTTTTGGACTTCCGCTGGCCCCCATTCCTAAGATTTCCATTTTATTATGCTTTTTCTTTTCTTATATAATCGGGGTCGGTGAGGTCTTGATCTTACATATAGATTTTGATGATTGAAAATCCATATTTGAGGTTCCAGAGGCCTAAAATAGGCTAAAAATGACCCGTAATTGGCCAAAAAATGAATAAAAGTGACTCAATTTATAAGATTCTTGAGAAATAGTACTGGATATATGTAGTTCCTCATCTATTACCTATAGTGGGATGTCTCACGGTCAATTTCAACCAAATAATGTATCAGTGGAGTTTTTTTTTCTACATTTTTGTAGAAATTCAAATTTTGTAAATAGGTATGACCGGGCCATAATTCAGCAGCAAATCAACCCCCCTTTTATTACCCATAATGCATTTGGGCTCACATTTGCCATTAAAAGTAATACATTGGTGGAAGTATATATGTGTAGCAGAAAAAAGAGGAATTCCTCTGTAATCTTTTTTCTGAGGGTATTATTAGTGCTTTCTATGAAAAATGTCCAAATTTCTCGTCCGGACACACAATTCAGATTAATGCCCATTGTGTCTGCTATTGTTGTATTTATCTATCCTAACTGTGTTAAGTCATTACCCCCCACGTGTACCTAACTGCCAAATATATAGTTCATTTACATCTCGGTCATACTGCAGAACAGCAGGTGGGGATTACCTTTATGTCCGGGTGAGTCAATGTCCAGGCGAGTGACACCTGAGCAATAGCGACGTTTTTATTAGTTTTGATAGAAAAAACTTGACCGTTTTGGCCACCAAAAGGACCAGTAGGAGTAACTACTACATTGTCCCTCCACCATACTGCCCTTCCATCATACTGCCCCTCTAATATACTGTCCCTCCACCATACTGCCCCTTTACCATACTGCTCCTCCACCATACTGCCCCTCAACATAACTTCCCCTCTACTATACTGCCCCTCCACCATACTGCCCCTCTACCATACTGCCCTTTCACCATACTGCCCCTATACTATACTGTCCCTCCACCAGACTGCCCCTCCACCATACTGCCCCTTTACTAGACTGTCCCTCCACCATACTGCCCTTTTACCATACTGCTCCTCCACCATACTGCCCCTCCACCATGATACTGTAACTCACCAATGCTGCCCCTCTACAATGTTGTCACTCCACCATACTGCCCTTTCACCATACTGCCCCTATACTATACTGTCCCTCCACCAGACTGCCCCTCCACCATACTGCCCCTTTACTATACTGTCCCTCGACCATACTGCCCTTTTACCATACTGCTCCTCCACCATACTGCCCCTCCACCATGATACTGTCACTCACCAATGCTGCCCCTCTACAATGTTGTCACTCCACCATACTGTCCCTCTAAATTACTGTCCCTCCACCATACTACCCCTCCACCATACTGCCCCTGTACCATACTGTCCCTCCGCCATACTGCCCCTTAACCACACTGCCCCTCTACTATACTGCCCCTCAACATAACTTCCCCTCTACTATACTGCCCTTTCACATTACTGCCCCTCTACTATACTGTCCCTCCACCATACTGCCCTTTTACCATACTGCCCCTCTACTATACTGTCCTTCCACCATACTGCCCCTCCACCATACCGCCCCTTCACCATACTGCTCCCCTACCATACTGCCCCTCCACCATACTGCCCCTCTACTATACTGTCCCTCCACCATACTGCCCCTCACCAATGGTGCCCCTTTAACATGCTGCCCCTCTACAATGCTGTCCCTCCACCATACTGTCACTCTAAATTACTGTCCCTCCACCATACTGCCCCTTTACCATACAGCTCCTCGACCATGATACTGCCCCTCCACCATACTGCCCCTCTACCATACTGTCCCTCCGCCATACTGCCCCTTTACCACACTGCTCCTCTACTATACTGCCCCTTAACATAACTTCCCCTCTACTATACTGCCCCTCCACCATACTGCCCCTCTACCATACTGCCCTTCCACCATACTGCCCTTTCACCATACTGCCCCTCTACTATACTGTCCCTCCACCATACTGCCCCTCCACCATACTGCCCCTCTACTATACTGTCCCTCCACCATGATACTGCCCCTCACCAATGCTGCCCCTTTAACATGCTGCCCCTCTACAATGCTGTCCCTCCACCATACTGTCCCTCTACAATACTGCCCCTCCACCATACTTCCCCTGTACTATAATGTCCCTATAAGGTACAGTATGGTTTGAGTCAGTATGGTTCAGGGCAGTGAGGTTGAGGGGCAGTATGATTTAAGGGCAGTATGGATTAAGGGTAGTATGGTTGAGAGGCAGTATTGTAGAGGAGCAATTTGGTGTAAGGGCAGTAACGTTGAGAGGGAGTATTGCTGAGGGACAGTATGTTGGTTGAGGGGCAGTATGGGTGAGAGGCAGTACAGTTGAGGGACAGTATGGGTGAGGGGCAGTATGGGTGAGGGGCTGTATGGTAGAGGGGCAGTATGGTAAAGGGGCAGAATGGTGGAGGACCATATTGTAGATGGGCAGTATGGTGGAGGGACAGTATTGTAAGGGGGTAGTATAGTGGAGGGTCAGTATGGCACAGTATGGTATTGTAGAGGAGCAATTTGGTGTAAGGGCAGTAACGTTGAGAGGGAGTATTGCTGAGGGACAGTATGTTGGTTGAGGGGCAGTATTGGTGAGAGGCAGTACAGTTGAGGGACAGTATGGGTGAGGGGCAGTATGGGTGAGGGGCTGTATTGCAGAGGGACAATATGGTAAAGGGGCAGTGTGGTGGAGGGGCAGTATTGTAGATGGGCAGTATGGTGGAGGGACAGTATTGTAAGGGGGCAGTATAGTGGAGGGTCAGTATGGTACAGGGGCAGTATGTTAGAGGGGCACTTTGGTGGAGGGGCAGTATGACAGAGGGACATTATAGTAGAGGGGAAGTGTGGTGGAGGGGCAGTATTGTAGAGGGACAGTATGGTGGAGGGACAGTATTGTAGAGGGGCAGTATGTTAACCCTTTGGCGCCGGGTGATGCATTAAGGCATCGCCGCACATGGCCGGATGATGCCTTAAGGCATCGCCGTTTGTGGCCGGATGATGCCTTAATAATGTATATTTAGGGACCTAGAATTTAAGGTAAAATACTTGTTTTACCCTTGCAGGAAACAACCCAGTGCAAAGGAACATACCAATAACCACTCATCAGAATACCTAGATATTGCTATTGGGACATCATAGCGCTTTCTGAAACATGGCATGTTGAAAATGATTCCTTAAGTGACTATCAATTGAAGAATTATAATAAAATCAGACATGATAGGGACTGGAAAGAAAATGATAATGATGTATCACCAAAGGTTGGAGGAGGTTTATGTACATATATTCATGAGGATTTTAAATATGACCACATTAAATTTTCCCACCTAATTTGCAGCCTAAATTATATTGAAATACAGATAATTGAAGTTACCAAAACACAAAATAAGGACTTAATCATATTTAATATATATAGACCAAATAAGGGCAATATTATTTTATTTGTTGATATGTTAACATCAATAGTAAACCAGGTAAAGGACTCATCGACGGCTGACTTGGTTCTTTTAGGAGACTTTGATATAAACACTGCTGATAAGGAAAACTACCATACAAATTACCTTAAAGGAGAACTTGAGCTTATGGGATTGAAACAATTGATCAATGATTATACTAGATATTCAGAGAATCCCTCCATTCTTGATTTAATTTTTACCACTATAGATTGTATTAGCTCTGCAGGGGTGCTAACCCATGCCTATAGTGACCACCATGCGATCTATATGATAAAAAAAGCGAATATTATAAAGAAAACAGACAAATATGTGACAGGTCGCTTGTACATCAACTATGATAGAGACGAAATGAATCATTATTTACAAAATGTAAACTGGAACTATTATTTTAATACCTTGATTTCTACCACGGATAAATTGAATTTTATCCATAACCATATAGATACTTTCTATAAGATGCAAAGAACGCTGCTTCAAAGTAAAAGACCAATCACAACCATGGTTGGATAGAGAAACACTAGAACTTATTAAGGATAAAAATAAGATGTTAAAAAAGGCTAAGAAAACTGGAAAACCTGAAGATTGGTACTCAGCAAGAATCTTAAGAAATAGGGCTAACGCTGCAGTGAAAAATGCTAGACAAAATTACACAATTCAACAATTGGACCTTAACCATAATGATCATAATAAATTTTGGCGTATAATTAATAAAATTTTACCGGGCACAGAAACGAAATCAGAAGAGATTAGACTAAAAGATGACTTGCAGCAATTTATCCCACCCGAAGATGTTTCTAACTATATTAATAATTACTTTAATAATATCGGTGATAAGCTATCCTGTAATATGTACCTACCCTGGAAGCACTATGATCAGGAGGTGTTAGCAAATCTTGATACTGTATTAGTTAGAGATATTGATATAATAGAATTAGCCAAGGACTTGAATACAAATAAACAGTCTATGCTGGAAGGTCTGAACAGTCGAATATTCAGGGATGCATTGTTGTTAATCCCAAATGTTTTTGCTGATTTATTTAATAATGTTTTTGAGTTGGCGGATATACCAGACACATGGAAGTTATCTATTATTCGTCCAATCCTGATGGGAGGGGACCCATTTAACTGCAACAACCTAAGGCCAATTTCTTTACTCCCAATAACAAGCAAAGTAATGGAAAAATTAATGCATAAAAATATTTTAAATTTTTTAGATCAAAATAACATTCTGTCTTCCAAACACCATGGTTTTAGACCGGGACATTCGAGTACAGATGCAGTGGGCAAATTCACGGATGATATACTAATTAACAGAAATATAGGGGATGATACTTTAGCAGTTTATATAGATTTTCGTAAAGCTTTCGACACAGTAAACCACAAAATTTTAATTGGTAAATTACAAAATTATGGCATCAAGGGGAGGATTTTGAATTGGTTTCTTGACTATTTAACAAATAGGATGCAATGTGTTAAAACAAATGATATTACCTCAGGACTTAAAATCATAAAACATGGAGTGCCTCAGGGTTCTATCATGGGTCCCCTCCTCTTCCTATTATATATCAATGATTTAACCTCCCTCGTTGTAAATTCTAAAGTTATGTTATACGCCAATGATACGGTATTATATGTACATGGAAAAGACCAAACTCAAATGTTTTCTCAATTACAAAATGATCTTGATTTATTGTATATATGGTGTACCCAAAATAAGCTGTCAATCAATATTAGTAAAACAAAATACATGTACTTTAGTTCAGGTAGAAAAAGAATCAATAGAAACTTAAGTTTAAACCTTAATGATGTAAATCTCTCACAGGTAGAATCTTACAAATACCTGGGTATACACTTGGATACGAGACTTGATTATCGTCAACATATTACTCACCTAAAGAGAACAATTGGATATAGAATTTATCAATTGGTTAAAATGAGGCCCTACTTAACGAAATCAGCCTCAATAAAATTGTATAGATCAGTAATACTACCCCATTTTGATTATGGAGATGTTTTGTTTATCAATAGCCCAAATAAATATTTATCTCAATTACAACTTCTCCAAAATCGATGTTTGAAAATTTGCCTAAAAGCACCACGATTTACCTCTATTAGAAATATACATGTACTGACTGGAATACCAATGTTATCTTATAGACATGAGGCACATTTGCTGAACTACATGTTCAAAAGATCAAAATACCCGAAATATGTTGATCACAATATTCAAATAACCCGACTACATAATGCACCTGTATTATTAAATTAAACTTCAAAATAACCTTTGTATTGTTATAAAGTTCAAATGTTTTCTTTATTGTTTACGCTACCTAATGTTCACATCATGTATGGTCTTGTATAACTATATTATTCTTCACATACTTGATGTTTATCTGGAACTATAGTGGGTTGGATATGAAATGATCATATATATATTTATAAAATTAATATTGAACATTGTGTTAACTCTAGTATCAATATTATGTTGTTTATGTTGTTAGTAGACTAGTTATTATACCCAACCAAATTTGTGTAATCGATTAATTTTAGGGGTAGGGCAAAGCCATGAAAATCAACTTATATAGTTGAGGCAATTGCCCCCTTTATTGTGTCCAACAAGTTTCAAGAAAACCAAACCGATTCACGGGAAAACTCATTGTACAAAATTGGATTCAATAAAGAAAGTTGAAAAAAAATAACCCAAAAAAACATTTTTCTTTCATAATTCCAGAAGTAATGCATATTTATGATTGATAATTTATCTGTAGATACAAAACATAGTATATGATATTTCATAATGCTATTTAATGAAAAAAATAGTTCCAATTTAAAGTATGAAATGATCAATTCGAGGTCATAAATCACAGAAAGTGAGCTTTTGCCATTTTTGGACTTTCGCTGGCCCCCATTCCTAAGATTTCCATTTTATTATGCTTTTTCTTTTCTTATATAATCGGGGTCGATGAGGTCTTGATCTTACATATAGATTTTGATGATTGAAAATCCATATTTGAGGTTCCAGAGGCCTAAAATAGGCTAAAAATGACCCGTAATTGGCCAAAAAATGAATAAAAGTGACTCAATTTATAAGATTCTTGAGAAATAGTACTGGATATATGTAGTTCCTCATCTATTACCTATAGTGGGATGTCTCACGGTCAATTTCAACCAAATATTGTATCAGTGGAGTTTTTTTTTCTACATTCAAATTTTGTAAAGAGGTATGACCGGGCGATAATTCAGCAGCATATCAGCCCCCCCCCTTTTATTACCCATAATGCATTTGGGCTCGAATTTGCCATTAAAAGTAAGACATTGATGGAAGTATATGTGTAGCGGAAAAAAGAGGAATTCCTCTGTAATCTGTTAGAGGGGCAGTTTGGTGGAGGGGCAGTATGACAGAGGGACATTATAGTAGAGGGGAAGTATGGTGGAGGGGCAGTATTGTAGAGGGACAGTATGGTGGAGGGACAGTATTGTAGAGGGGCAGTATGTTAAAGGGGCAGCATCGGTCAGGGACAGTATCATTTAGGGGCAGTATGGTTGAGGGGCAGTATTGTGGAGGGGCAGTGTGGTTGAGGGGCAAAATTATTCTAGAGCAATTTTGGTGAGGGGCAGTATGGTTGTGATATTGCTGTGATACTGTTGTGAGATTGGGATTGATGTGCTCCTGGTCTGAAGGGTAGGGACCGAAGATTGACTCCTAGAGCCCCCTATGCACCAAGAGAGAGTAGAAACACTATTTCTTAGTCAAATATAACAAGCCACATAACAGTTAACTCAATTTGAATCACCCCCCTAGCCCCTATGGGACTAAATGGTATATAAACGGAAAAATGTCCGTCCGAGTGACATTTCACATAATTACAAGGTCTTTTCAATTGGATTTCTCAGGTTTTCACAGATTTCTGCCCCACTAAAGCTATATACTGCCTCAAAGTGTGTCCCCTGGGGATTTTATATCGTCAAATATAACAAGCCACATAACAGTAAACTTATTTTGAACCACTCCCTTAACCCCTATGGGGCTAAATGGTATATAAACGGAAAAATGTCCGTCCGAGTGACATTTCACATAATAACAAGGTCTTTTCAGTGGGATTTCTCAGGTTTTCACAGATTTCTGCCCCACTAAAGCTATATACTGCCTCAAAGTGTGTCCCCTGGGGATTTTATATTGTCAAATATAACAAGCCACATAACAGTAAACTTATTTTGAACCACTCCCTTAACCCCTATGGGGCTAAATGGTATATAGACGGAAAAATGTCCGTCCGAGTGATATTTCACATAATAACAAGGTCTTTTCAATGGGATTTCTCAGGTTTTCACAGATTTTTGCCCCACTAAAGCTATATACTGCCTCAAAGTGTGTCCCCTGGGGATTTTCCTCCATATAATTGATAGTGCTTACCTAACTCTGTACTCCTGTTAACCTAAACGACAAGTAATGTATATTTAGGGACCTAGAATTTAAGGTAAAATACTTGTTTTACCCTTGCATGAAACAACCCAGTGCAAAGGAACATACCAATAACCACTCATCAGAATACCTAGAACCTAACCCTTAGACACTCTTCAACTAGAAAAAATATAGAAATTGGCACCAAAATCATATTGCAACTTAGATGGTGGCCCCTAACCTGGAATACACCCAAATGTCACCCGCCCTGACATCGTTTCCAGAGTGTAAAGGTTCCATGAGTTGCCATAACAATGGTTTTCATATTTAACTCATAACACTTCATGAGCATGTGACTCAACAACTATACATTACCCACAATAAAGAACTTTAGGATACTCCAAGGTTTATTCACAGACCCCCCATTTCACCCCAGACCCCCTTTCTGTGATTTATGACCTTGAGACCTTTATCTATTATCAAATTTCACCATAATTGCGGATAGCAGCAATATCATTATATATTCCAGATATTCTGAAAATTTCATAATTTTCAGAATGGTGACATTGATTATTTCATATGATTTCCCATTCAAAGTGTCACTGATATTTTCTGACGCGCACCGATAAGCAAAGACGGGCCATTTTCAATTTCAGACCATGAAAATTAATTATCTTTAAAATGTGATAAATCATTTTAAAGCCAATTCCGCCTCCTCATATTTAGTTAGGTACAGTGCAGTTTCTACTATCATATTCCATATTATCCCACATTTTTAACAGCAAAAAAAATAATTGAGGGGGTTTGGTGTCATCTACTACAGCTTACAAAGACACCGCTTACAGCGACCCATCCAATAATGATTCATACAATAATTTTGTCACACAAGCATTGCCAGTCACTGAGAATTGAATACTGTCCATTCTTGCCTCTCATATAGCTCATCGTGGTGGCCCAGTGGTTAGGGCAGCTGAGTTGTAGTCAGAGGTTGTTTGTCTGCATGGGTACGAATCCCAGTAGCAGCCTGACATGATGGTTTAAGTTGGTCCAACCACACACATCACACACGGCACCCACGGCGTGTCACGTCAACCACGGCGCGTCACGTCACCCACGTCGCGTCACGTCGCCCACGTCGCGTCACGTCGCGTCACGTCGCCCACGTCCCGTCACGTCACCCAAGTCGCGTGACGTCGCCCACGTCGCGTCACGTCGCGTGACGTCACCCACGTCGCGTCATGTCAACCACGTCGCGTCACGTCGGCCACGTCGCGTCACGTCGCTTCACGTCACGCACGTCGCGTCACGTCGCGTCACGTCACGCACGTCGGCCACGTCGCGTCACGTCGGCCACGTCGCGTCACGTCACCCACGTCGCGTCACGTCACCTACGTCGCGTCACGTCGCGTCGCGTCACGTCACCCACGTCGCCAAAGTCGCGTCACGTCACCCACGTCGCGTCACGTCACCCACGTCACGTCACGTCACCCACGTCGCGTCATGTCACCCAAGTCGCGTCACGTCGCCAACGTCGCGTCACGTCATCCACGTCGCGTCATGTCACCCAAGTCGCGTCACGTCATCCACGTCGCGTCACGTCTTGTCACCCATGTCGCGTCACACATGTTGCTAGGTGTCGACACTTGTAATTAAGTTAAGTTCTGTATGATTTCATAGTCTTTAATCTGGCCACTACGTGCGGGAATTTATAAAGTAATGATTAAGTAGTTCTCTAACCTCCAGACGTCGTATACGTTCTGGGTTAAGTTGAATAAAGTTTCTCTCTTCCCCACCAGCCATCCTATCTTCTCCATGTAAGGTCTTATTGAAGTAAACGTATAGACTTGCTACTAGAGCTCCCTCTGAAGGTTTATTATTAATTAAGACTAATTAAAAAAAACAACCACTACCAGAACAGGTGCATGTGTTGGGAGGGTGCATTAAAAAGGCGCCATGGTCCCGATACACCCCGATATAGCTCTAGTTGCAACCAGCGTAATCAACCATTTTTCTTAGATAAATCCAGAAGTAATGCATATTTATGATTGATAATTTATCTGTAGATACAAAACATAGTATATGATATTTCATAATGCTATTTAATGAAAAAATTAGTTCCAATTTAAAGTATGAAATGATCAATTTGAGGTCATAAATCACAGAAAGTGAGCTTTTGCCATTTTTGGACTTCCGCTGGCCCCCATTCCTAAGATTTCCATTTTATTATGCTTTTTCTTTTCTTATATAATCGGGGTTGGTGAGGCCTTGATGTTACATATAGATTTTGATTATTGAAAATCCATATTTGAGGTTCCAGAGGCCTAAAATAGGCTAAAAATGACCCGTAATTGGCCAAAAAATGAATAAAAGTGACTCAATTTATAAGATTCTTGAGAAATAGTACTGGATATATGTAGTTCCTCATCTATTACCTATAGTGGGATGTCTCACGGTCAATTTCAACCAAATAATGTATCAGTGGAGGGTTTTTTTCTACATTTTTGCAGAAATTCAAATTTTGTAAATAGGTATGACCGGGTGATAATTCAGCAGCATATCAGCCCCCCTTTTATTACCCATAATGCATTTGGGCTCACATTTGCCATTAAAAGTAATACATTGGTGGAAGTATATATGTGTAGCGGAAAAAAGCGGAATTCCTCTGTAATCTTTTTTCTGAGGGTATTATTAGTGCTCTCTATGAAAAATGTCCAAATTTCTCGTCCGGACACACAATTCAGATTAATGCCCATTGTGTCTGCTATTGTTGTATTTATCTATCCTAACTGTGTTAGGTCGTAACCCCCCACGTGTACCTAACTG
Source organism: Alentia gelatinosa (assembly GCA_950022655.1). Taxonomy (NCBI): domain Eukaryota; kingdom Metazoa; phylum Annelida; class Polychaeta; order Phyllodocida; family Polynoidae; genus Alentia; species Alentia gelatinosa. The sequence continues at coordinate 14,094,874 of OX465584.1, read as the reverse complement.
CCAAATATATAGTTCATTTACATCTCGGTCATACTGCAAAACAGCAGGTGGGGATTACCTTTATGTCCCGGCGAGTCAATGTCCAGGCTAGTGACACCTGAGCAATAGCGACGTTTTTATTAGTTTTGATGGAAAAAACTTGACCGTTTTGGCCACCAAAAGGACCAGTAGGAGTAACTTCTACATTGTCCCTCCACCATACTGCCCTTCCATCATACTGCCCCTCTAATATACTGTCCCTCCACAATACTGCCCCTTTACCATACTGCTCCTCCACCATACTGCCCCTCAACATAACTTCCCCTCTACTATACTGCCCCTCCACCATACTGCCCCTCTACCATACTGCCCTTTCACCATACTGCCCCTATACTATACTGTCCCTCCACCAGACTGCCCCTCCACCATACTGCCCCTTTACTAGACTGTCCCTCCACCATACTGCCCTTTTACCATACTGCTCCTCCACCATACTGCCCCTCCACCATGATACTGTAACTCACCAATGCTGCCCCTCTACAATGTTGTCACTCCACCATACTGCCCTTTCACCATACTGCCCCTATACTATACTGTCCCTCCACCAGACTGCCCCTCCACCATACTGCCCCTTTACTATACTGTCCCTCGACCATACTGCCCTTTTACCATACTGCTCCTCCACCATACTGCCCCTCCACCATGATACTGTCACTCACTAATGCTGCCCCTCTACAATGTTGTCACTCCACCATACTGTCCCTCTAAATTACTGTCCCTCCACCATACTACCCCTCCACCATACTGCCCCTGTACCATACTGTCCCTCTGCCATACTGCCCCTTTACCACACTGCCCCTCTACTATACTGCCCCTCAACATAACTTCCCCTCTACTATACTGCCCCTCCACCATACTGCCCCTCTACCATACTGTCCCTCCACCATACTGCCCCTCCACCATACTGCCCCTCTGCCATACTACCCCTCCACCATACTGCCCTTTCACCATACTGCCCCTCTACTATACTGTCCCTCCACCATACTGCCATTTTACCATACTGCCCCTCTACTATACTGTCCTTCCACCATACTGCCCCTCCACCATACTGCCCCTTCACCATACTGCTCCCCTACCATACTGCCCCTCCACCATACTGCCCCTCTACTATACTGTCCCTCCACCATACTGCCCCTCACCAATGGTGCCCCTTTAACATGCTGCCCCTCTACAATGCTGTCCCTCCACCATACTGTCACTCTAAATTACTGTCCCTCCACCATACTGCCCCTTTACCATACAGCTCCTCCCCCATGATACTGCCCCTCCACCATACTGCCCCTCTACCATACTGTCCCTCCGCCATACTGCCCCTTTACCACACTGCCCCTCTACTATACTGCCCCTTAACATAACTTCCCCTCTACTATACTGCCCCTCCACTATACTGCCCCTCTACCATACTGCCCTTCCACCATACTGCCCTTTCACCACACTGCCCCTCCACTATACTGTCCCGCCACCATACTGCCCCTCCACCATACTGCCCCTCTACTATACTGTCCCTCCACCATACTGCCCCTCACCAATGGTGCCCCTTTAACATGCTGCCCCTCTACAATGCTGTCCCTCCACCATACTGTCACTCTAAATTACTGTCCCTCCACCATACTGCCCCTTTACCATACAGCTCCTCCCCCATGATACTGCCCCTCCACCATACTGCCCCTCTACCATACTGTCCCTCCGCCATACTGCCCCTTTACCACACTGCCCCTCTACTATACTGCCCCTTAACATAACTTCCCCTCTACTATACTGCCCCTCCACCATACTGCCCCTCTACCATACTGCCCTTCCACCATACTGCCCTTTCACCACACTGCCCCTCCACTATACTGTCCCTCCACCATACTGCCCCTCCACCATACTGCCCCTCTACTATACTGTCCCTCCCCCATGATACTGCCCCTCCACCATACTGCCCCTCTACCATACTGTCCCTCCGCCATACTGCCCCTTTACCACACTGCCCCTCTACCATACTGCCCCTTAACATAACTTCCCCTCTACTATACTGCCCCTCCACCATACTGCCCCTCTACCATACTGCCCTTCCACCATACTGCCCTTTCACCACACTGCCCCTCCACTATACTGTCCCTCCACCATACTGCCCCTCCACCATACTGCCCCTCTACTATACTGTCCCTCCACCATGATACTGCCCCTCACCAATGCTGCCCCTTTAACATGCTGCCCCTCTACAATGCTGTCCCTCCACCATACTGTCCCTCTACAATACTGCCCCTCCACCATACTTCCCCTGTACTATAATGTCCTATAAGGTACAGTATGGTTTGAGTCAGTATGGTTCAGGGCAGTGAGGTTGAGGGGCAGTATGATTTAAGGGCAGTATGGATTAAGGGTAGTATGGTTGAGAGGCAGTATTGTAGAGGAGCAATTTGGTGTAAGGGCAGTAACGTTGAGAGGGAGTATTGCTGAGGGACAGTATGTTGGTTGAGGGGCAGTATGGGTAAATGGCAGTACAGTTGAGGGACAGTATGGGTGAGGGGCAGTATGGGTGAGGGGCTGTATGGTAGAGGGGCAGTATGGTAAAGGGGCAGAATGGTGGAGGACCATATTGTAATTGGGCAGTATGGTGGAGGGACAGTATTGTAAGGGGGTAGTATAGTGGAGGGTCAATATGGCACAGTATGGTATTGTAGAGGAGCAATTTGGTGTAAGGGCAGTAACGTTGAGAGGGAGTATTGCTGAGGGACAGTATGTTGGTTGAGGGGCAGTATGGGTGAGAGGCAGTACAGTTGAGGGACAGTATGGGTGAGGGGCAGTATGGGTGAGGGGCTGTATTGCAGAGGGACAATATGGTAAAGGGGCAGTGTGGTGGAGGGGCAGTATTGTAGATGGGCAGTATGGTGGAGGGACAGTATTGTAAGGGGGCAGTATAGTGGAGGGTCAGTATGGTACAGGGGCAGTATGTTAGAGGGGCACTTTGGTGGAGGGGCAGTATGACAGAGGGACATTATAGTAGAGGGGAAGTGTGGTGGAGGGGCAGTATTGTAGAGGGACAGTATGGTTGAGGGACAGTATTGTAGAGGGGCAGTATGTTAACCCTTTGGCGCCGGGTGATGCATTAAGGCATCGCCGCACATGGCCGGATGATGCCTTAAGGCATCGCCGTTTGTGGCCGGATGATGCCTTAAGGCATCATTTTCTAAGACTTTCTAAATCATAGTTTAAGTGTAATAACTTCGTAAATAATTGATCAATAATGATGAAATGTTCACAGTATGTTGGTATGACATTACCATTACGGTTTTGAAATACTCATAAAATAATATCAAAGATCACGTGTTGTATCCTTTGATCAAACAGTGAAATTATCACAAGTGGCCTGAAAAGACCCCTCCCCTGGTGGTATATACTAACATCCTACCCGGCCTTACAGACATTGCTTTGTCAGAGGTACCCGGCGTGAAAGGGTTAAAGGCGCAGCATCGGTGAGGGACAGTATCATTTAGGGGCAGTATGGTTGAGGGGCAGTATGTTTGAGGGGCAGTGTGGTTGAGGGGCAAAATTATTCTAGAGCAATTTTGGTGAGGGGCAGTATGGTTGTGATATTGCTGTGATACTGTTGTGAGATTGGGATTGATGTGCTCCTGGTCTGAAGGGTAGGGACCGAAGATTGACTCCTAGAGCCCCAAGAGAGAGTAGAAACAGTATTTCTTAGTCAAATATAACAAGCCACATAACAGTAAACTTAATTTGAACCACCCCCCTAACCCCTATGGGACTAAATGGTATATAAACGGAAAAATGTCCGTCCGAGTGACATTTCACATAATTACAAGGTCTTTTCAATTGGATTTCTCAGGTTTTCACAGATTTCTGCCCCACTAGAGCTATATACTGCCTCGAAGTGTGTCCCCTGGGGATTATATATTGTCAAATATAACAAGCCACATAACAGTAAACTTAATTTGAACCCCCCCCCCCCTAACCCCTATGGGACTAAATGGTATATAAACGGAAAAATGTCCGTCCGAGTGACATTTCACATAATTACAAAGTCTTTTCAATTGGATTTCTCAGGTTTTCACAGATTTCTGCCCCACTAAAGCTATATACTGCCTCAAAGTGTGTCCCCTGGGGATTTTATATTGTCAAATATAACAAGCCACATAACAGTAAACTTATTTTGAACCACTCCCTTAACCCCTATGGGGCTAAATGGTATATAGACGGAAAAATGTCCGTCCGAGTGACATTTCACATAATAACAAGGTCTTTTCAATGGGATTTCTCAGGTTTTCAGAGATTTTTGCCCCACTAAAGCTATATACTGCCTCAAAGTGTGTCCCCTGAGGATTTTCCTCCATATAATTGATAGTGCCTACCTAACTCTGTACTCCTGTTAACCTAAACGACAAGTAATGTATATTTAGGGACCTAGAATTTAAGGTAAAATACTTGTTTTACCCTTGCATGAAACAACCCAGTGCAAAGGAACATACCAATAACCACTCATCAGAATACCTAGAACCTAACCCTTAGACACTCTTCAACTAGAAAAAATATAGAAATTGGCACCAAAATCATATTGCAACTTAGATGGTAGCCCCTAACCTGGAATACACCCAAATGTCACTCGCCCTGACATCGTTTCCAGAGTGTAAAGGTTCCATGAGTTGCCAAAACAATGGTTTTCATATTTAACTCATAACACTTCATGAGCATGTGACTCAACAACTATACATTACCCACAATAAAGAACTTTAGGATACTCCAAGGTTTATTCACAGACCCCCCATTTCACCCCAGACCCCCTTTCTGTGATTTATGACCTTGAGACCTTTATCTATTATCAAATTTCACCATAATTGCGGATAGCAGCATTATCATTATATATTCCAGATATTCTGAAAATTTCATAATTTTCAGAATGGTGACATTGATTATTTCATATGATTTCCCATTCAAAGTGTCACTGATATTTTCTGACGCGCACCGATAAGCAAAGACGGGCCATTTTCAATTTCAGACCATGAAAATTAATTATCTTTAAAATGTGATAAATCATTTTAAAGCCAATTCCGCCTCCTCATATTTAGTTAGGTACAGTGCAGTTTCTACTATCATATTCCATATTATCCCACATTTTTAACAGCAAAAAAAATAATTGAGGGGGTTTGGTGTCATCTACTACAGCTTACAAAGACACCGCTTACAGCGACCCATCCAATAATGATTCATACAATAATTTTGTCACACAAGCATTGCCAGTCACTAAGAATTGAATACTGTCCATTCTTGCCTCTCATATAGCTCATCGTGGTGGCCCAGTGGTTAGGGCAGCTGAGTTGTAGTCACAGGTTGTTTGTTTGCATGGGTACGAATCCCAGTAGCAGCCTGACATGATGGTTTAAGTTGGTCCAACCACACACATCACACACGGCACCCACGACGTGTCACGTCACCCACGGCGCGTCACGTCACCCACGTCGCGTCACGTCGCCCACGTCGCGTCACGTCGCCCACGTCCCGTCACATCACCCACGTCGCGTCACGTCGGCCACGTCGCGTCACGTCGCGTCACGTCACCCACGGCGTGTCACGTCACCCACGTCGCGTCACGTCACCCACGTCACCCACGTCGCGTCGCCCACGTCGCGTCACGTCGCCCACGTCGCGTCACGTCACCCACGTCGCGTCACGTCACCCACGTCGCGTCACGTCGGCCACGTCGCGTCACGTCGCGTCACGTCACCCACGTCGCGTCACGTCACCCACGTCGCGTCACGTCACCCACGTCGCGTCACGTCGCGTCACGTCGCGTCACGTCACCCACGTCGTGGCACGTCGCCAAAGGCGTGTCACGTCATCAACGTCGCGTTACGTCACCCACGTCGCGTCACGTCACCCACGTCACGTCACGTCACCCATGTCGCGTCATGTCACCCAAGTCGCGTCACGTCGCCCACGTCGCGTCGCGTCGCGTCACGTCATCCACGTCGCGTCATGTCACCCAAGTCGCGTCACGTCATCGACGTCGCGTCACGTCTCGTCACCCATGTCGCGTCACACATGTCGCTAGGTGTCGACACTTGTAATTAAGTTAAGTTCTGTATGATTTCATAGTCTTTAATCTGGCCACTACGTGCGGTAATTTATAAAGTAATGATTAAGTAGTTCTCTAACCTCCAGACGTCGTATACGTTCTGGGTTAAGTTGAATAAAGTTTCTCTCTTCCCCACCAGCCATCCTATCTTCTCCATGTAAGGTCTTATTGAAGTAAACGTATAGACTTGCTACTAGAGCTCCCTCTGAAGGTTTATTATTAATTAAGACTAATTAAAAAAAACAACCACTACCAGAACAGGTGCATGTGTTGGGAGGGTGCATTAAAAAGGCGCCATGGTCCCGATACACCCCGATATAGCTCTAGTTGCAACCAGCGTAATCAACCATTTTTCTTAGATAAATCCAGAAGTAATGCATATTTATGATTGATAATTTATCTGTAGATACAAAACATAGTATATGATATTTCATAATGCTATTTAATGAAAAAATTAGTTCCAATTTAAAGTATGAAATGATCAATTTGAGGTCATAAATCACAGAAAGTGAGCTTTTGCCATTTTTTGACTTCCGCTGGCCCCCATTCCTAAGATTTCCATTTTATTATGCTTTTTCTTTTCTTATATAATCGGGGTCGGTGAGGTCTTGATGTTACATATAGATTTTGATGATTGAAAATCCATATTTGAGGTTCCAGAGGCCTAAAATAGGCTAAAAATGACCCGTAATTGGCCAAAAAATGAATAAAAATGACTCAATTTATAAGATTCTTGAGAAATAGTACTGGATATATGTAGTTCCTCATCTATTACCTATAGTGGGATGTCTCACGGTCAATTTCAACCAAATATTGTATCAGTGGAGTTTTTTTTTCTACATTTTTGTAGAAATTCAAATTTTGTAAATAGGTATGACCGGGCCATAATTCAGCAGCAAATCAACCCCCCTTTTATTACCCATAATGCATTTGGGCTCACATTTGCCATTAAAAGTAATACATTGGTGGAAGTATATATGTGTAGCGGAAAAAAGAGGAATTCCTCTGTAATCTTTTTTCTGAGGGTATTATTAGTGCTTTCTATGAAAAATGTCCAAATTTCTCGTCCGGACACACAATTCAGATTAATGCCCATTGTGTCTGCTATTGTTGTATTTATCTATCCTAACTGTGTTAGGTCATTACCCCCCACGTGTACCTAACTGCCAAATATATAGTTCATTTACATCTCGGTCATACTGCAGAACAGCAGGTGGGGATTACCTTTATGTCCGGGCGAGTCAATGTCCAGGCGAGTGACACCTGAGCAATAGCGACGTTTTTATTAGTTTTGATAGAAAAAACTTGACCGTTTTGGCCACCAAAAGGACCAGTAGGAGTAACTACTACATTGTCCCTCCACCATACTGCCCTTCCATCATACTGCCCCTCTAATATACTGTCCCTCCACCATACTGCCCCTTTACCATACTGCTCCTCCACCATACTGCCCCTCAACATAACTTCCCCTCTACTATACTGCCCCTCCACCATACTGCCCCTCTACCATACTGCCCTTTCACCATACTGCCCCTATACTATACTGTCCCTCCACCAGACTGCCCCTCCACCATACTGCCCCTGCACTAGACTGTCCCCCCACCATACTGCCCTTTTACCATACTGCTCCTCCACCATACTGCCCCTCCACCATGATACTGTAACTCACCAATGCTGCCCCTCTACAATGTTGTCACTCCACCATACTGCCCTTTCACCATACTGCCCCTATACTATACTGTCCCTCCACCAGACTGCCCCTCGACCATACTGCCCCTTTACTATACTGTCCCTCGACCATACTGCCCTTTTACCATACTGCTCCTCCACCATACTGCCCCTCCACCATGATACTGTCACTCACCAATGCTGCCCCTCTACAATGTTGTCACTCCACCATACTGTCCCTCTAAATTACTGTCCCTCCACCATACTACCCCTCCACCATACTGCCCCTGTACCATACTGTCCCTCCGCCATACGGCCCCTTTACCACACTGCCCCTCTACTATACTGCCCCTCAACATAACTTCCCCTCTACTATACTGCCCCTCCACCATACTGCCCCTCTACCATACTGTCCCTCCACCATACTGCCCCTCCACCATACTGCCCCTCTGCCATACTACCCCTCCACCATACTGCCCTTTCACATTACTGCCCCTCTACTATACTGTCCCTCCACCATACTGCCCTTTTACCATACTGCCCCTCTACTATACTGTCCTTCCACCATACTGCCCCTCCACCATACCGCCCCTTCACCATACTGCTCCCCTACCATACTGCCCCTCCACCATACTGCCCCTCTACTATACTGTCCCTCCACCATACTGCCCCTCACCAATGGTGCCCCTTTAACATGCTGCCCCTCTACAATGCTGTCCCTCCACCATACTGTCACTCTAAATTACTGTCCCTCCACCATACTGCCCCTTTACCATACAGCTCCTCGACCATGATACTGCCCCTCCACCATACTGCCCCTCTACCATACTGTCCCTCCGCCATACTGCCCCTTTACCACACTGCTCCTCTACTATACTGCCCCTTAACATAACTTCCCCTCTACTATACTGCCCCTCCACCATACTGCCCCTCTACCATACTGCCCTTCCACCATACTGCCCTTTCACCATACTGCCCCTCTACTATACTGTCCCTCCACCATACTGCCCCTCCACCATACTGCCCCTCTACTATACTGTCCCTCCACCATGATACTGCCCCTCACCAATGCTGCCCCTTTAACATGCTGCCCCTCTACAATGCTGTCCCTCCACCATACTGTCCCTCTACAATACTGCCCCTCCACCATACTTCCCCTGTACTATAATGTCCCTATAAGGTACAGTATGGTTTGAGTCAGTATGGTTCAGGGCAGTGAGGTTGAGGGGCAGTATGATTTAAGGGCAGTATGGATTAAGGGTAGTATGGTTGAGAGGCAGTATTGTAGAGGAGCAATTTGGTGTAAGGGCAGTAACGTTGAGAGGGAGTATTGCTGAGGGACAGTATGTTGGTTGAGGGGCAGTATGGGTGAGAGGCAGTACAGTTGAGGGACAGTATGGGTGAGGGGCAGTATGGGTGAGGGGCTGTATGGTAGAGGGGCAGTATGGTAAAGGGGCAGAATGGTGGAGGACCATATTGTAGATGGGCAGTATGGTGGAGGGACAGTATTGTAAGGGGGTAGTATAGTGGAGGGTCAGTATGGCACAGTATGGTATTGTAGAGGAGCAATTTGGTGTAAGGGCAGTAACGTTGAGAGGGAGTATTGCTGAGGGACAGTATGTTGGTTGAGGGGCAGTATTGGTGAGAGGCAGTACAGTTGAGGGACAGTATGGGTGAGGGGCAGTATGGGTGAGGGGCTGTATTGCAGAGGGACAATATGGTAAAGGGGCAGTGTGGTGGAGGGGCAGTATTGTAGATGGGCAGTATGGTGGAGGGACAGTATTGTAAGGGGGCAGTATAGTGGAGGGTCAGTATGGTACAGGGGCAGTATGTTAGAGGGGCACTTTGGTGGAGGGGCAGTATGACAGAGGGACATTATAGTAGAGGGGAAGTGTGGTGGAGGGGCAGTATTGTAGAGGGACAGTATGGTGGAGGGACAGTATTGTAGAGGGGCAGTATGTTAACCCTTTGGCGCCGGGTGATGCATTAAGGCATCGCCGCACATGGCCGGATGATGCCTTAAGGCATCGCCGTTTGTGGCCGGATGATGCCTTAATAATGTATATTTAGGGACCTAGAATTTAAGGTAAAATACTTGTTTTACCCTTGCAGGAAACAACCCAGTGCAAAGGAACATACCAATAACCACTCATCAGAATACCTAGATATTGCTATTGGGACATCATAGCGCTTTCTGAAACATGGCATGTTGAAAATGATTCCTTAAGTGACTATCAATTGAAGAATTATAATAAAATCAGACATGATAGGGACTGGAAAGAAAATGATAATGATGTATCACCAAAGGTTGGAGGAGGTTTATGTACATATATTCATGAGGATTTTAAATATGACCACATTAAATTTTCCCACCTAATTTGCAGCCTAAATTATATTGAAATACAGATAATTGAAGTTACCAAAACACAAAATAAGGACTTAATCATATTTAATATATATAGACCAAATAAGGGCAATATTATTTTATTTGTTGATATGTTAACATCAATAGTAAACCAGGTAAAGGACTCATCGACGGCTGACTTGGTTCTTTTAGGAGACTTTGATATAAACACTGCTGATAAGGAAAACTACCATACAAATTACCTTAAAGGAGAACTTGAGCTTATGGGATTGAAACAATTGATCAATGATTATACTAGATATTCAGAGAATCCCTCCATTCTTGATTTAATTTTTACCACTATAGATTGTATTAGCTCTGCAGGGGTGCTAACCCATGCCTATAGTGACCACCATGCGATCTATATGATAAAAAAAGCGAATATTATAAAGAAAACAGACAAATATGTGACAGGTCGCTTGTACATCAACTATGATAGAGACGAAATGAATCATTATTTACAAAATGTAAACTGGAACTATTATTTTAATACCTTGATTTCTACCACGGATAAATTGAATTTTATCCATAACCATATAGATACTTTCTATAAGATGCAAAGAACGCTGCTTCAAAGTAAAAGACCAATCACAACCATGGTTGGATAGAGAAACACTAGAACTTATTAAGGATAAAAATAAGATGTTAAAAAAGGCTAAGAAAACTGGAAAACCTGAAGATTGGTACTCAGCAAGAATCTTAAGAAATAGGGCTAACGCTGCAGTGAAAAATGCTAGACAAAATTACACAATTCAACAATTGGACCTTAACCATAATGATCATAATAAATTTTGGCGTATAATTAATAAAATTTTACCGGGCACAGAAACGAAATCAGAAGAGATTAGACTAAAAGATGACTTGCAGCAATTTATCCCACCCGAAGATGTTTCTAACTATATTAATAATTACTTTAATAATATCGGTGATAAGCTATCCTGTAATATGTACCTACCCTGGAAGCACTATGATCAGGAGGTGTTAGCAAATCTTGATACTGTATTAGTTAGAGATATTGATATAATAGAATTAGCCAAGGACTTGAATACAAATAAACAGTCTATGCTGGAAGGTCTGAACAGTCGAATATTCAGGGATGCATTGTTGTTAATCCCAAATGTTTTTGCTGATTTATTTAATAATGTTTTTGAGTTGGCGGATATACCAGACACATGGAAGTTATCTATTATTCGTCCAATCCTGATGGGAGGGGACCCATTTAACTGCAACAACCTAAGGCCAATTTCTTTACTCCCAATAACAAGCAAAGTAATGGAAAAATTAATGCATAAAAATATTTTAAATTTTTTAGATCAAAATAACATTCTGTCTTCCAAACAACATGGTTTTAGACCGGGACATTCGAGTACAGATGCAGTGGGCAAATTCACGGATGATATACTAATTAACAGAAATATAGGGGATGATACTTTAGCAGTTTATATAGATTTTCGTAAAGCTTTCGACACAGTAAACCACAAAATTTTAATTGGTAAATTACAAAATTATGGCATCAAGGGGAGGATTTTGAATTGGTTTCTTGACTATTTAACAAATAGGATGCAATGTGTTAAAACAAATGATATTACCTCAGGACTTAAAATCATAAAACATGGAGTGCCTCAGGGTTCTATCATGGGTCCCCTCCTCTTCCTATTATATATCAATGATTTAACCTCCCTCGTTGTAAATTCTAAAGTTATGTTATACGCCAATGATACGGTATTATATGTACATGGAAAAGACCAAACTCAAATGTTTTCTCAATTACAAAATGATCTTGATTTATTGTATATATGGTGTACCCAAAATAAGCTGTCAATCAATATTAGTAAAACAAAATACATGTACTTTAGTTCAGGTAGAAAAAGAATCAATAGAAACTTAAGTTTAAACCTTAATGATGTAAATCTCTCATAGGTAGAATCTTACAAATACCTGGGTATACACTTGGATACGAGACTTGATTATCGTCAACATATTACTCACCTAAAGAGAACAATTGGATATAGAATTTATCAATTGGTTAAAATGAGGCCCTACTTAACGAAATCAGCCTCAATAAAATTGTATAGATCAGTAATACTACCCCATTTTGATTATGGAGATGTTTTGTTTATCAATAGCCCAAATAAATATTTATCTCAATTACAACTTCTCCAAAATCGATGTTTGAAAATTTGCCTAAAAGCACCACGATTTACCTCTATTAGAAATATACATGTACTGACTGGAATACCAATGTTATCTTATAGACATGAGGCACATTTGCTGAACTACATGTTCAAAAGATCAAAATACCCGAAATATGTTGATCACAATATTCAAATAACCCGACTACATAATGCACCTGTATTATTAAATTAAACTTCAAAATAACCTTTGCATTGTTATAAAGTTCAAATGTTTTCTTTATTGTTTACGCTACCTAATGTTCACATCATGTATGGTCTTGTATAACTATATTATTCTTCACATACTTGATGTTTATCTGGAACTATAGTGGGTTGGATATGAAATGATCATATATATATTTATAAAATTAATATTGAACATTGTGTTAACTCTAGTATCAATATTATGTTGTTTATGTTGTTAGTAGACTAGTTATTATACCCAACCAAATTTGTGTAATCGATTAATTTTAGGGGTAGGGCAAAGCCATGAAAATCAACTTATATAGTTGAGGCAATTGCCCCCTTTATTGTGTCCAACAAGTTTCAAGAAAACCAAACCGATTCACGGGAAAACTCATTGTACAAAATTGGATTCAATAAAGAAAGTTGAAAAAAAATAACCCAAAAAAACATTTTTCTTTCATAATTCCAGAAGTAATGCATATTTATGATTGATAATTTATCTGTAGATACAAAACATAGTATATGATATTTCATAATGCTATTTAATGAAAAAAATAGTTCCAATTTAAAGTATGAAATGATCAATTCGAGGTCATAAATCACAGAAAGTGAGCTTTTGCCATTTTTGGACTTTCGCTGGCCCCCATTCCTAAGATTTCCATTTTATTATGCTTTTTCTTTTCTTATATAATCGGGGTCGATGAGGTCTTGATCTTACATATAGATTTTGATGATTGAAAATCCATATTTGAGGTTCCAGAGGCCTAAAATAGGCTAAAAATGACCCGTAATTGGCAAAAAAATGAATAAAAGTGACTCAATTTATAAGATTCTTGAGAAATAGTACTGGATATATGTAGTTCCTCATCTATTACCTATAGTGGGATGTCTCACGGTCAATTTCAACCAAATATTGTATCAGTGGAGTTTTTTTTTCTACATTCAAATTTTGTAAAGAGGTATGACCGGGCGATAATTCAGCAGCATATCAGCCCCCCCCCCTTTTATTACCCATAATGCATTTGGGCTCGAATTTGCCATTAAAAGTAAGACATTGATGGAAGTATATGTGTAGCGGAAAAAAGAGGAATTCCTCTGTAATCTGTTAGAGGGGCAGTATGACAGAGGGACATTATAGTAGAGGGGAAGTATGGTGGAGGGGCAGTATTGTAGAGGGACAGTATGGTGGAGGGACAGTATTGTAGAGGGGCAGTATGTTAAAGGGGCAGCATCGGTGAGGGACAGTATCATTTAGGGGCAGTATGGTTGAGGGGCAGTATTGTGGAGGGGCAGTGTGGTTGAGGGGCAAAATTATTCTAGAGCAATTTTGGTGAGGGGCAGTATGGTTGTGATATTGCTGTGATACTGTTGTGAGATTGGGATTGATGTGCTCCTGGTCTGAAGGGTAGGGACCGAAGATTGACTCCTAGAGCCCCCTATGCACCAAGAGAGAGTAGAAACACTATTTCTTAGTCAAATATAACAAGCCACATAACAGTAAACTCAATTTGAATCACCCCCCTAACCCCTATGGGACTAAATGGTATATAAACGGAAAAATGTCCGTCCGAGTGACATTTCACATAATTACAAGGTCTTTTCAATTGGATTTCTCAGGTTTTCACAGATTTCTGCCCCACTAAAGCTATATACTGCCTCAAAGTGTGTCCCCTGGGGATTTTATATCGTCAAATATAACAAGCCACATAACAGTAAACTAATTTTGAACCACTCCCTTAACCCCTATGGGGCTAAATGGTATATAAACGGAAAAATGTCCGTCCGAGTGACATTTCACATAATAACAAGGTCTTTTCAGTGGGATTTCTCAGGTTTTCACAGATTTCTGCCCCACTAAAGCTATATACTGCCTCAAAGTGTGTCCCCTGGGGATTTTATATTGTCAAATATAACAAGCCACATAACAGTAAACTTATTTTGAACCACTCCCTTAACCCCTATGGGGCTAAATGGTATATAGACGGAAAAATGTCCGTCCGAGTGATATTTCACATAATAACAAGGTCTTTTCAATGGGATTTCTCAGGTTTTCACAGATTTTTGCCCCACTAAAGCTATATACTGCCTCAAAGTGTGTCCCCTGAGGATTTTCCTCCATATAATTGATAGTGCTTACCTAACTCTGTACTCCTGTTAACCTAAACGACAAGTAATGTATATTTAGGGACCTAGAATTTAAGGTAAAATACTTGTTTTACCCTTGCATGAAACAACCCAGTGCAAAGGAACATACCAATAACCACTCATCAGAATACCTAGAACCTAACCCTTAGACACTCTTCAACTAGAAAAAATATAGAAATTGGCACCAAAATCATATTGCAACTTAGATGGTGGCCCCTAACCTGGAATACACCCAAATGTCACCCGCCTTGACATCGTTTCCAGAGTGTAAAGGTTCCATGAGTTGCCATAACAATGGTTTTCATATTTAACTCATAACACTTCATGAGCATGTGACTCAACAACTATACATTACCCACAATAAAGAACTTTAGGATACTCCAAGGTTTATTCACAGACCCCCCATTTCACCCCAGACCCCCTTTCTGTGATTTATGACCTTGAGACCTTTATCTATTATCAAATTTCACCATAATTGCGGATAGCAGCAATATCATTATATATTCCAGATATTCTGAAAATTTCATAATTTTCAGAATGGTGACATTGATTATTTCATATGGTTTCCCATTCAAAGTGTCACTGATATTTTCTGACGCGCACCGATAAGCAAAGACGGGCCATTTTCAATTTCAGACCATGAAAATTAATTATCTTTAAAATGTGATAAATCATTTTAAAGCCAATTCCGCCTCCTCATATTTAGTTAGGTACAGTGCAGTTTCTACTATCATATTCCATATTATCCCACATTTTTAACAGCAAAAAAAATAATTGAGGGGGTTTGGTGTCATCTACTACAGCTTACAAAGACACCGCTTACAGCGACCCATCCAATAATGATTCATACAATAATTTTGTCACACAAGCATTGCCAGTCACTAAGAATTGAATACTGTCCATTCTTGCCTCTCATATAGCTCATCGTGGTGGCCCAGTGGTTAGGGCAGCTGAGTTGTAGTCAGAGGTTGTTTGTCTGCATGGGTACGAATCCCAGTAGCAGCCTGACATGATGGTTTAAGTTGGTCCAACCACACACATCACACACGGCACCCACGGCGTGTCACGTCACCCACGGCGCGTCACGTCACCCACGTCGCGTCACGTCGCCCACGTCGCGTCACGTCGCCCACGTCCCGTCACATCACCCACGTCGCGTCACGTCGGCCACGTCGCGTCACGTCGCGTCACGTCGCGTCACGTCACCCACGGCGTGTCACGTCACCCACGTCGCGTCACGTCGCCCACGTCGCGTCACGTCACCCACGTCGCGTCACGTCACCCACGTCGCGTCACGTCGGCCACGTCGCGTCACGTCACCCACGTCGCGTCACGTCGGCCACGTCGCGTCACGTCGCGTCACGTCACCCACGTCGCGTCACGTCACCCACGTCGCGTCACGTCACCCACGTCGCGTCACGTCGCGTCACGTCGCGTCACGTCACCCACGTCGTGGCACGTCGCCAAAGGCGCGTCACGTCATCAACGTCGCGTTACGTCACCCACGTCGCGTCACGTCACCCACGTCACGTCACGTCACCCATGTCGCGTCATGTCACCCAAGTCGCGTCACGTCGCCCACGTCGCGTCGCGTCGCGTCACGTCATCCACGTCGCGTCATGTCACCCAAGTCGCGTCACGTCATCGACGTCGCGTCACGTCTCGTCACCCATGTCGCGTCACACATGTCGCTAGGTGTCGACACTTGTAATTAAGTTAAGTTCTGTATGATTTCATAGTCTTTAATCTGGCCACTACGTGCGGTAATTTATAAAGTAATGATTAAGTAGTTCTCTAACCTCCAGACGTCGTATACGTTCTGGGTTAAGTTGAATAAAGTTTCTCTCTTCCCCACCAGCCATCCTATCTTCTCCATGTAAGGTCTTATTGAAGTAAACGTATAGACTTGCTACTAGAGCTCCCTCTGAAGGTTTATTATTAATTAAGACTAATTAAAAAAAACAACCACTACCAGAACAGGTGCATGTGTTGGGAGGGTGCATTAAAAAGGCGCCATGGTCCAGATACACCCCGATATAGCTCTAGTTGCAACCAGCGTAATCAACCATTTTTCTTAGATAAATCCAGAAGTAATGCATATTTATGATTGATAATTTATCTGTAGATACAAAACATAGTATATGATATTTCATAATGCTATTTAATGAAAAAATTAGTTCCAATTTAAAGTATGAAATGATCAATTTGAGGTCATAAATCACAGAAAGTGAGCTTTTGCCATTTTTGGACTTCCGCTGGCCCCCATTCCTAAGATTTCCATTTTATTATGCTTTTTCTTTTCTTATATAATCGGGGTCGGTGAGGTCTTGATGTTACATATAGATTTTGATGATTGAAAATCCATATTTGAGGTTCCAGAGGCCTAAAATAGGCTAAAAATGACCCGTAATTGGCCAAAAAATGAATAAAAATGACTCAATTTATAAGATTCTTGAGAAATAGTACTGGATATATGTAGTTCCTCATCTATTACCTATAGTGGGATGTCTCACGGTCAATTTCAACCAAATATTGTATCAGTGGAGTTTTTTTTTCTACATTTTTGTAGAAATTCAAATTTTGTAAATAGGTATGACCGGGCCATAATTCAGCAGCAAATCAACCCCCCTTTTATTACCCATAATGCATTTGGGCTCACATTTGCCATTAAAAGTAATACATTGGTGGAAGTATATATGTGTAGCGGAAAAAAGAGGAATTCCTCTGTAATCTTTTTTCTGAGGGTATTATTAGTGCTTTCTATGAAAAATGTCCAAATTTCTCGTCCGGACACACAATTCAGATTAATGCCCATTGTGTCTGCTATTGTTGTATTTATCTATCCTAACTGTGTTAGGTCATTACCCCCCACGTGTACCTAACTGCCAAATATATAGTTCATTTACATCTCGGTCATACTGCAGAACAGCAGGTGGGGATTACCTTTATGTCCGGGCGAGTCAATGTCCAGGCGAGTGACACCTGAGCAATAGCGACGTTTTTATTAGTTTTGATAGAAAAAACTTGACCGTTTTGGCCACCAAAAGGACCAGTAGGAGTAACTACTACATTGTCCCTCCACCATACTGCCCTTCCATCATACTGCCCCTCTAATATACTGTCCCTCCACCATACTGCCCCTTTACCATACTGCTCCTCCACCATACTGCCCCTCAACATAACTTCCCCTCTACTATACTGCCCCTCCACCATACTGCCCCTCTACCATACTGCCCTTTCACCATACTGCCCCTATACTATACTGTCCCTCCACCAGACTGCCCCTCCACCATACTGCCCCTGCACTAGACTGTCCCTCCACCATACTGCCCTTTTACCATACTGCTCCTCCACCATACTGCCCCTCCACCATGATACTGTAACTCACCAATGCTGCCCCTCTACAATGTTGTCACTCCACCATACTGCCCTTTCACCATACTGCCCCTATACTATACTGTCCCTCCACCAGACTGCCCCTCGACCATACTGCCCCTTTACTATACTGTCCCTCGACCATACTGCCCTTTTACCATACTGCTCCTCCACCATACTGCCCCTCCACCATGATACTGTCACTCACCAATGCTGCCCCTCTACAATGTTGTCACTCCACCATACTGTCCCTCTAAATTACTGTCCCTCCACCATACTACCCCTCCACCATACTGCCCCTGTACCATACTGTCCCTCCGCCATACGGCCCCTTTACCACACTGCCCCTCTACTATACTGCCCCTCAACATAACTTCCCCTCTACTATACTGCCCCTCCACCATACTGCCCCTCTACCATACTGTCCCTCCACCATACTGCCCCTCCACCATACTGCCCCTCTGCCATACTACCCCTCCACCATACTGCCCTTTCACATTACTGCCCCTCTACTATACTGTCCCTCCACCATACTGCCCTTTTACCATACTGCCCCTCTACTATACTGTCCTTCCACCATACTGCCCCTCCACCATACCGCCCCTTCACCATACTGCTCCCCTACCATACTGCCCCTCCACCATACTGCCCCTCTACTATACTGTCCCTCCACCATACTGCCCCTCACCAATGGTGCCCCTTTAACATGCTGCCCCTCTACAATGCTGTCCCTCCACCATACTGTCACTCTAAATTACTGTCCCTCCACCATACTGCCCCTTTACCATACAGCTCCTCGACCATGATACTGCCCCTCCACCATACTGCCCCTCTACCATACTGTCCCTCCGCCATACTGCCCCTTTACCACACTGCCCCTCTACCATACTGCCCCTTAACATAACTTCCCCTCTACTATACTGCCCCTCCACCATACTGCCCCTCTACCATACTGCCCTTCCACCATACTGCCCTTTCACCATACTGCCCCTCTACTTTACTGTCCCTCCACCATACTGCCCCTCCACCATACTGCCCCTCTACTATACTGTCCCTCCACCATGATACTGCCCCTCACCAATGCTGCCCCTTTAACATGCTGCCCCTCTACAATGCTGTCCCTCCACCATACTGTCCCTCTACAATACTGCCCCTCCACCATACTTCCCCTGTACTATAATGTCCCTATAAGGTACAGTATGGTTTGAGTCAGTATGGTTCAGGGCAGTGAGGTTGAGGGGCAGTATGATTTAAGGGCAGTATGGATTAAGGGTAGTATGGTTGAGAGGCAGTATTGTAGAGGAGCAATTTGGTGTAAGGGCAGTAACGTTGAGAGGGAGTATTGCTGAGGGACAGTATGTTGGTTGAGGGGCAGTATGGGTGAGAGGCAGTACAGTTGAGGGACAGTATGGGTGAGGGGCAGTATGGGTGAGGGGCTGTATGGTAGAGGGGCAGTATGGTAAAGGGGCAGAATGGTGGAGGACCATATTGTAGATGGGCAGTATGGTGGAGGGACAGTATTGTAAGGGGGTAGTATAGTGGAGGGTCAGTATGGCACAGTATGGTATTGTAGAGGAGCAATTTGGTGTAAGGGCAGTAACGTTGAGAGGGAGTATTGCTGAGGGACAGTATGTTGGTTGAGGGGCAGTATTGGTGAGAGGCAGTACAGTTGAGGGACAGTATGGGTGAGGGGCAGTATGGGTGAGGGGCTGTATTGCAGAGGGACAATATGGTAAAGGGGCAGTGTGGTGGAGGGGCAGTATTGTAGATGGGCAGTATGGTGGAGGGACAGTATTGTAAGGGGGCAGTATAGTGGAGGGTCAGTATGGTACAGGGGCAGTATGTTAGAGGGGCACTTTGGTGGAGGGGCAGTATGACAGAGGGACATTATAGTAGAGGGGAAGTGTGGTGGAGGGGCAGTATTGTAGAGGGACAGTATGGTGGAGGGACAGTATTGTAGAGGGGCAGTATGTTAACCCTTTGGCGCCGGGTGATGCATTAAGGCATCGCCGCACATGGCCGGATGATGCCTTAAGGCATCGCCGTTTGTGGCCGGATGATGCCTTAATAATGTATATTTAGGGACCTAGAATTTAAGGTAAAATACTTGTTTTACCCTTGCAGGAAACAACCCAGTGCAAAGGAACATACCAATAACCACTCATCAGAATACCTAGATATTGCTATTGGGACATCATAGCGCTTTCTGAAACATGGCATGTTGAAAATGATTCCTTAAGTGACTATCAATTGAAGAATTATAATAAAATCAGACATGATAGGGACTGGAAAGAAAATGATAATGATGTATCACCAAAGGTTGGAGGAGGTTTATGTACATATATTCATGAGGATTTTAAATATGACCACATTAAATTTTCCCACCTAATTTGCAGCCTAAATTATATTGAAATACAGATAATTGAAGTTACCAAAACACAAAATAAGGACTTAATCATATTTAATATATATAGACCAAATAAGGGCAATATTATTTTATTTGTTGATATGTTAACATCAATAGTAAACCAGGTAAAGGACTCATCGACGGCTGACTTGGTTCTTTTAGGAGACTTTGATATAAACACTGCTGATAAGGAAAACTACCATACAAATTACCTTAAAGGAGAACTTGAGCTTATGGGATTGAAACAATTGATCAATGATTATACTAGATATTCAGAGAATCCCTCCATTCTTGATTTAATTTTTACCACTTTAGATTGTATTAGCTCTGCAGGGGTGCTAACCCATGCCTATAGTGACCACCATGCGATCTATATGATAAAAAAAGCGAATATTATAAAGAAAACAGACAAATATGTGACAGGTCGCTTGTACATCAACTATGATAGAGACGAAATGAATCATTATTTACAAAATGTAAACTGGAACTATTATTTTAATACCTTGATTTCTACCACGGATAAATTGAATTTTATCCATAACCATATAGATACTTTCTATAAGATGCAAAGAACGCTGCTTCAAAGTAAAAGACCAATCACAACCATGGTTGGATAGAGAAACACTAGAACTTATTAAGGATAAAAATAAGATGTTAAAAAAGGCTAAGAAAACTGGAAAACCTGAAGATTGGTACTCAGCAAGAATCTTAAGAAATAGGGCTAACGCTGCAGTGAAAAATGCTAGACAAAATTACACAATTCAACAATTGGACCTTAACCATAATGATCATAATAAATTTTGGCGTATAATTAATAAAATTTTACCGGGCACAGAAACGAAATCAGAAGAGATTAGACTAAAAGATGACTTGCAGCAATTTATCCCACCCGAAGATGTTTCTAACTATATTAATAATTACTTTAATAATATCGGTGATAAGCTATCCTGTAATATGTACCTACCCTGGAAGCACTATGATCAGGAGGTGTTAGCAAATCTTGATACTGTATTAGTTAGAGATATTGATATAATAGAATTAGCCAAGGACTTGAATACAAATAAACAGTCTATGCTGGAAGGTCTGAACAGTCGAATATTCAGGGATGCATTGTTGTTAATCCCAAATGTTTTTGCTGATTTATTTAATAATGTTTTTGAGTTGGCGGATATACCAGACACATGGAAGTTATCTATTATTCGTCCAATCCTGATGGGAGGGGACCCATTTAACTGCAACAACCTAAGGCCAATTTCTTTACTCCCAATAACAAGCAAAGTAATGGAAAAATTAATGCATAAAAATATTTTAAATTTTTTAGATCAAAATAACATTCTGTCTTCCAAACAACATGGTTTTAGACCGGGACATTCGAGTACAGATGCAGTGGGCAAATTCACGGATGATATACTAATTAACAGAAATATAGGGGATGATACTTTAGCAGTTTATATAGATTTTCGTAAAGCTTTCGACACAGTAAACCACAAAATTTTAATTGGTAAATTACAAAATTATGGCATCAAGGGGAGGATTTTGAATTGGTTTCTTGACTATTTAACAAATAGGATGCAATGTGTTAAAACAAATGATATTACCTCAGGACTTAAAATCATAAAACATGGAGTGCCTCAGGGTTCTATCATGGGTCCCCTCCTCTTCCTATTATATATCAATGATTTAACCTCCCTCGTTGTAAATTCTAAAGTTATGTTATACGCCAATGATACGGTATTATATGTACATGGAAAAGACCAAACTCAAATGTTTTCTCAATTACAAAATGATCTTGATTTATTGTATATATGGTGTACCCAAAATAAGCTGTCAATCAATATTAGTAAAACAAAATACATGTACTTTAGTTCAGGTAGAAAAAGAATCAATAGAAACTTAAGTTTAAACCTTAATGATGTAAATCTCTCATAGGTAGAATCTTACAAATACCTGGGTATACACTTGGATACGAGACTTGATTATCGTCAACATATTACTCACCTAAAGAGAACAATTGGATATAGAATTTATCAATTGGTTAAAATGAGGCCCTACTTAACGAAATCAGCCTCAATAAAATTGTATAGATCAGTAATACTACCCCATTTTGATTATGGAGATGTTTTGTTTATCAATAGCCCAAATAAATATTTATCTCAATTACAACTTCTCCAAAATCGATGTTTGAAAATTTGCCTAAAAGCACCACGATTTACCTCTATTAGAAATATACATGTACTGACTGGAATACCAATGTTATCTTATAGACATGAGGCACATTTGCTGAACTACATGTTCAAAAGATCAAAATACCCGAAATATGTTGATCACAATATTCAAATAACCCGACTACATAATGCACCTGTATTATTAAATTAAACTTCAAAATAACCTTTGCATTGTTATAAAGTTCAAATGTTTTCTTTATTGTTTACGCTACCTAATGTTCACATCATGTATGGTCTTGTATAACTATATTATTCTTCACATACTTGATGTTTATCTGGAACTATAGTGGGTTGGATATGAAATGATCATATATATATTTATAAAATTAATATTGAACATTGTGTTAACTCTAGTATCAATATTATGTTGTTTATGTTGTTAGTAGACTAGTTATTATACCCAACCAAATTTGTGTAATCGATTAATTTTAGGGGTAGGGCAAAGCCATGAAAATCAACTTATATAGTTGAGGCAATTGCCCCCTTTATTGTGTCCAACAAGTTTCAAGAAAACCAAACCGATTCACGGGAAAACTCATTGTACAAAATTGGATTCAATAAAGAAAGTTGAAAAAAAATAACCCAAAAAAACATTTTTCTTTCATAATTCCAGAAGTAATGCATATTTATGATTGATAATTTATCTGTAGATACAAAACATAGTATATGATATTTCATAATGCTATTTAATGAAAAAAATAGTTCCAATTTAAAGTATGAAATGATCAATTCGAGGTCATAAATCACAGAAAGTGAGCTTTTGCCATTTTTGGACTTTCGCTGGCCCCCATTCCTAAGATTTCCATTTTATTATGCTTTTTCTTTTCTTATATAATCGGGGTCGATGAGGTCTTGATCTTACATATAGATTTTGATGATTGAAAATCCATATTTGAGGTTCCAGAGGCCTAAAATAGGCTAAAAATGACCCGTAATTGGCAAAAAAATGAATAAAAGTGACTCAATTTATAAGATTCTTGAGAAATAGTACTGGATATATGTAGTTCCTCATCTATTACCTATAGTGGGATGTCTCACGGTCAATTTCAACCAAATATTGTATCAGTGGAGTTTTTTTTTCTACATTCAAATTTTGTAAAGAGGTATGACCGGGCGATAATTCAGCAGCATATCAGCCCCCCCCCCTTTTATTACCCATAATGCATTTGGGCTCGAATTTGCCATTAAAAGTAAGACATTGATGGAAGTATATGTGTAGCGGAAAAAAGAGGAATTCCTCTGTAATCTGTTAGAGGGGCAGTATGACAGAGGGACATTATAGTAGAGGGGAAGTATGGTGGAGGGGCAGTATTGTAGAGGGACAGTATGGTGGAGGGACAGTATTGTAGAGGGGCAGTATGTTAAAGGGGCAGCATCGGTGAGGGACAGTATCATTTAGGGGCAGTATGGTTGAGGGGCAGTATTGTGGAGGGGCAGTGTGGTTGAGGGGCAAAATTATTCTAGAGCAATTTTGGTGAGGGGCAGTATGGTTGTGATATTGCTGTGATACTGTTGTGAGATTGGGATTGATGTGCTCCTGGTCTGAAGGGTAGGGACCGAAGATTGACTCCTAGAGCCCCCTATGCACCAAGAGAGAGTAGAAACACTATTTCTTAGTCAAATATAACAAGCCACATAACAGTAAACTCAATTTGAATCACCCCCCTAACCCCTATGGGACTAAATGGTATATAAACGGAAAAATGTCCGTCCGAGTGACATTTCACATAATTACAAGGTCTTTTCAATTGGATTTCTCAGGTTTTCACAGATTTCTGCCCCACTAAAGCTATATACTGCCTCAAAGTGTGTCCCCTGGGGATTTTATATCGTCAAATATAACAAGCCACATAACAGTAAACTTATTTTGAACCACTCCCTTAACCCCTATGGGGCTAAATGGTATATAAACGGAAAAATGTCCGTCCGAGTGACATTTCACATAATAACAAGGTCTTTTCAGTGGGATTTCTCAGGTTTTCACAGATTTCTGCCCCACTAAAGCTATATACTGCCTCAAAGTGTGTCCCCTGGGGATTTTATATTGTCAAATATAACAAGCCACATAACAGTAAACTTATTTTGAACCACTCCCTTAACCCCTATGGGGCTAAATGGTATATAGACGGAAAAATGTCCGTCCGAGTGATATTTCACATAATAACAAGGTCTTTTCAATGGGATTTCTCAGGTTTTCACAGATTTTTGCCCCACTAAAGCTATATACTGCCTCAAAGTGTGTCCCCTGAGGATTTTCCTCCATATAATTGATAGTGCTTACCTAACTCTGTACTCCTGTTAACCTAAACGACAAGTAATGTATATTTAGGGACCTAGAATTTAAGGTAAAATACTTGTTTTACCCTTGCATGAAACAACCCAGTGCAAAGGAACATACCAATAACCACTCATCAGAATACCTAGAACCTAACCCTTAGACACTCTTCAACTAGAAAAAATATAGAAATTGGCACCAAAATCATATTGCAACTTAGATGGTGGCCCCTAACCTGGAATACACCCAAATGTCACCCGCCTTGACATCGTTTCCAGAGTGTAAAGGTTCCATGAGTTGCCATAACAATGGTTTTCATATTTAACTCATAACACTTCATGAGCATGTGACTCAACAACTATACATTACCCACAATAAAGAACTTTAGGATACTCCAAGGTTTATTCACAGACCCCCCATTTCACCCCAGACCCCCTTTCTGTGATTTATGACCTTGAGACCTTTATCTATTATCAAATTTCACCATAATTGCGGATAGCAGCAATATCATTATATATTCCAGATATTCTGAAAATTTCATAATTTTCAGAATGGTGACATTGATTATTTCATATGGTTTCCCATTCAAAGTGTCACTGATATTTTCTGACGCGCACCGATAAGCAAAGACGGGCCATTTTCAATTTCAGACCATGAAAATTAATTATCTTTAAAATGTGATAAATCATTTTAAAGCCAATTCCGCCTCCTCATATTTAGTTAGGTACAGTGCAGTTTCTACTATCATATTCCATATTATCCCACATTTTTAACAGCAAAAAAAATAATTGAGGGGGTTTGGTGTCATCTACTACAGCTTACAAAGACACCGCTTACAGCGACCCATCCAATAATGATTCATACAATAATTTTGTCACACAAGCATTGCCAGTCACTAAGAATTGAATACTGTCCATTCTTGCCTCTCATATAGCTCATCGTGGTGGCCCAGTGGTTAGGGCAGCTGAGTTGTAGTCAGAGGTTGTTTGTCTGCATGGGTACGAATCCCAGTAGCAGCCTGACATGATGGTTTAAGTTGGTCCAACCACACACATCACACACGGCACCCACGGCGCGTCACGTCACCCACGTCGCGTCACGTCGCCCACGTCGCGTCACGTCGCGTCACGTCGCCCACGTCCCGTCACGTCACCCAAGTCGCGTGACGTCGCCCACGTCGCGTCACGTCGCGTGACGTCACCCACGTCGCGTCACGTCAACCACGTCGCGTCACGTCGGCCACGTCGCGTCACGTCGCGTCACGTCATCCACGTCGCATCACGTCGCGTCACGTCGCGTCACGTCACGCACGTCGGCCACGTCGCGTCACGTCGGCCACGTCGCGTCACGTCACCCATGTCGCGTCACGTCACCCACGTCGCGTCACGTCGCGTCACGTCGCGTCACGTCACCCACGTCGCCAAAGTCGCGTCACGTCACCCACGTCGCGTCACGTCACCCACGTCACGTCACGTCACCCACGTCGCGTCATGTCACCCAAGTCGCGTCACGTCGCCAACGTCGCGTCACGTCGCGTCACGTCATCCACGTCGCGTCATGTCACCCAAGTCGCGTTACGTCATCCACGTCGCGTCACGTCTTGTCACCCATGTCGCGTCACACATGTTGCTAGGTGTCGACACTTGTAATTAAGTTAAGTTCTGTATGATTTCATAGTCTTTAATCTGGCCACTACGTGCGGGAATTTATAAAGTAATGATTAAGTAGTTCTCTTACCTTCAGACGTCGTATACGTTCTGGGTTAAGTTGAATAAAGTTTCTCTCTTCCCCACCAGCCATCCTCTCTTCTCCATGTAAGGTCTTATTGAAGTAAACGTATAGACTTGCTACTAGAGCTCCCTCTGAAGGTTTATTATTAATTAAGACTAATTAAAAAAAACAACCACTACCAGAACAGGTGCATGTGTTGGGAGGGTGCATTAAAAAGGCGCCATGGTCCCGATACACCCCGATATAGCTCTAGTTGCAACCAGCGTAATCAACCATTTTTCTTAGATAAATCCAGAAGTAATGCATATTTATGATTGATAATTTATCTGTAGATACAAAACATAGTATATGATATTTCATAATGCTATTTAATGAAAAAATTAGTTCCAATTTAAAGTATGAAATGATCAATTTGAGGTCATAAATCACAGAAAGTGAGCTTTTGCCATTTTTTGACTTCCGCTGGCCCCCATTCCTAAGATTTCCATTTTATTATGCTTTTTCTTTTCTTATATAATCGGGGTCGGTGAGGCCTTGATGTTACATATAGATTTTGATGATTGAAAATCCATATTTGAGGTTCCAGAGGCCTAAAATAGGCTAAAAATGACCCGTAATTGGCCAAAAAATGAATGAAAGTGACTCAATTTATAAGATTCTTGAGAAATAGTACTGGATATATGTAGTTCCTCATCTATTACCTATAGTGGGATGTCTCACGGTCAATTTCAACCAAATAATGTATCAGTGGAGGTTTTTTTTCTACATTTTTGCAGAAATTCAAATTTTGTAAATAGGTATGACCGGGTGATAATTCAGCAGCATATCAGCCCCCCTTTTATTACCCATAATGCATTTGGGCTCACATTTGCCATTAAAAGTAATACATTGGTGGAAGTATATATGTGTAGCGGAAAAAAGCGGAATTCCTCTGTAATCTTTTTTCTGAGGGTATTATTAGTGCTCTCTATGAAAAATGTCCAAATTTCTCGTCCGGACACACAATTCAGATTAATGCCCATTGTGTCTGCTATTGTTGTATTTATCTATCCTAACTGTGTTAGGTCATAACCCCCCCACGTGTACCTAACTGCCAAATATATAGTTCATTTACATCTCGGTCATACTGCAAAACAGCAGGTGGGGATTACCTTTATGTCCGGGTGAGTCAATGTCCAGGCTAGTGACACCTGAGCAATAGCGACGTTTTTATTAGTTTTGATGGAAAAAACTTGACCGTTTTGGCCACCAAAAGGACCAGTAGGAGTAACTACTACATTGTCCCTCCACCATACTGCCCTTCCATCATACTGCCCCTCTAATATACTGTCCCTCCACAATACTGCCCCTTTACCATACTGCTCCTCCACCATACTGCCCCTCAACATAACTTCCCCTCTACTATAATGCCCCTCCACCATACTGCCCCTCTACCATACTGCCCTTTCACCATACTGCCCCTATACTATACTGTCCCTCCACCAGACTGCCCCTCCACCATACTGCCCCTTTACTAGACTGTCCCTCCACAATACAGCCCTTTTACCATACTGCTCCTCCACCATACTGCCCCTCCACCATGATACTGTAACTCACCAATGCTGCCCCTCTACAATGTTGTCACTCCACCATACTGCCCTTTCACCATACTGCCCCTATACTATACTGTCCCTCCACCAGACTGCCCCTCCACCATACTGCCCCTTTACTATACTGTCCCTCGACCATACTGCCCTTTTACCATACTGCTCCTCCACCATACTGCCCCTCCACCATGATACTGTCACTCACTAATGCTGCCCCTCTACAATGTTGTCACTCCACCATACTGTCCCTCTAAATTACTGTCCCTCCACCATACTACCCCTCCACCATACTGCCCCTGTACCATACTGTCCCTCCGCCATACTGCCCCTTTACCACACTGCCCCTCTACTATACTGCCCCTCAACATAACTTCCCCTCTACTATACTGCCCCTCCACCATACTGCCCCTCTACCATACTGTCCCTCCACCATACTGCCCCTCCACCATACTGCCCCTCTGCCATACTACCCCTCCACCATACTGCCCTTTCACCATACTGTCCCTCTACTATACTGTCCCTCCACCATACTGCCATTTTACCATACTGCCCCTCTACTATACTGTCCTTCCACCATACTGCCCCTCCACCATACTGCCCCTTCACCATACTGCTCCCCTACCATACTGCCCCTCCACCATACTGCCCCTCTACTATACTGTCCCTCCACCATACTGCCCCTCACCAATGGTGCCCCTTTAACATGCTGCCCCTCTACAATGCTGTCCCTCCACCATACTGTCACTCTAAATTACTGTCCCTCCACCATACTGCCCCTTTACCATACAGCTCCTCCCCCATGATACTGCCCCTCCACCATACTGCCCCTCTACCATACTGTCCCTCCGCCATACTGCCCCTTTACCACACTGCCCCTCTACTATACTGCCCCTTAACATAACTTCCCCTCTACTATACTGCCCCTCCACTATACTGCCCCTCTACCATACTGCCCTTCCACCATACTGCCCTTTCACCACACTGCCCCTCCACTATACTGTCCCTCCACCATACTGCCCCTCCACCATACTGCCCCTCTACTATACTGTCCCTCCACCATACTGCCCCTCACCAATGGTGCCCCTTTAACATGCTGCCCCTCTACAATGCTGTCCCTCCACCATACTGTCACTCTAAATTACTGTCCCTCCACCATACTGCCCCTTTACCATACAGCTCCTCCCCCATGATACTGCCCCTCCACCATACTGCCCCTCTACCATACTGTCCCTCCGCCATACTGCCCCTTTACCACACTGCCCCTCTACTATACTGCCCCTTAACATAACTTCCCCTCTACTATACTGCCCCTCCACCATACTGCCCCTCTACCATACTGCCCTTCCACCATACTGCCCTTTCACCACACTGCCCCTCCACTATACTGTCCCTCCACCATACTGCCCCTCCACCATACTGCCCCTCTACTATACTGTCCCTCCCCCATGATACTGCCCCTCCACCATACTGCCCCTCTACCATACTGTCCCTCCGCCATACTGCCCCTTCACCACACTGCCCCTCTACTATACTGCCCCTTAACATAACTTCCCCTCTACTATACTGCCCCTCCACCATACTGCCCCTCTACCATACTGCCCTTCCACCATACTGCCCTTTCACCACACTGCCCCTCCACTATACTGTCCCTCCACCATGATACTGCCCCTCACCAATGCTGCCCCTTGAACATGCTGCCCCTCTACAATGCTGTCCCTCCACCATACTGTCCCTCTACAATACTGCCCCTCCACCATACTTCCCCTGTACTATAATGTCCTATAAGGTATATTATGGTTTGAGTCAGTATGGTTCAGGGCAGTGAGGTTGAGGGGCAGTATGATTTAAGGGCAGTATGGATTAAGGGTAGTATGGTTGAGAGGCAGTATTGTAGAGGAGCAATTTGGTGTAAGGGCAGTAACGTTGAGAGGGAGTATTGCTGAGGGACAGTATGTTGGTTGAGGGGCAGTATGGGTAAGAGGCAGTACAGTTGAGGGACAGTATGGGTGAGGGGCAGTATGGGTGAGGGGCTGTATGGTAGAGGGGCAGTATGGTAAAGGGGCAGAATGGTGGAGGACCATATTGTAATTGGGCAGTATGGTGGAGGGACAGTATTGTAAGGGGGTAGTATAGTGGAGGGTCAATATGGCACAGTATGGTATTGTAGAGGAGCAATTTGGTGTAAGGGCAGTAACGTTGAGAGGGAGTATTGCTGAGGGACAGTATGTTGGTTGAGGGGCAGTATGGGTGAGAGGCAGTACAGTTGAGGGACAGTATGGGTGAGGGGCAGTATGGGTGAGGGGCTGTATTGCAGAGGGACAATATGGTAAAGGGGCAGTGTGGTGGAGGGGCAGTATTGTAGATGGGCAGTATGGTGGAGGGACAGTATTGTAAGGGGGCAGTATAGTGGAGGGTCAGTATGGTACAGGGGCAGTATGTTAGAGGGGCACTTTGGTGGAGGGGCAGTATGACAGAGGGACATTATAGTAGAGGGGAAGTGTGGTGGAGGGGCAGTATTGTAGAGGGACAGTATGGTTGAGGGACAGTATTGTAGAGGGGCAGTATGTTAACCCTTTGGCGCCGGGTGATGCATTAAGGCATCGCCGCACATGGCCGGATGATGCCTTAAGGCATCGCCGTTTGTGGCCGGATGATGCCTTAAGGCATCATTTTCTAAGACTTTCTAAATCATAGTTTAAGTGTAATAACTTCGTAAATAATTGATCAATAATGATGAAATGTTCACAGTATGTTGGTATGACATTACCATTACGGTTTTGAAATACTCATAAAATAATATCAAAGATCACGTGTTGTATCCTTTGATCAAACAGTGAAATTATCACAAGTGGCCTGAAAAGACCCCTCCCCTGGTGGTATATACTAACATCCTACCCGGCCTTACAGACATTGCTTTGTCAGAGGTACCCGGCGTGAAAGGGTTAAAGGCGCAGCATCGGTGAGGGACAGTATCATTTAGGGGCAGTATGTTTGAGGGGCAGTATGTTTGAGGGGCAGTGTGGTGGAGGGGCAAAATTATTCAAGAGCAATTTTGGTGAGGGGCAGTATGGTTGTGATATTGCTGTGATACTGTTGTGAGATTGGGATTGATGTGCTCCTGGTCTGAAGGGTAGGGACCGAAGATTGACTCCTAGAGCCCCAAGAGAGAGTAGAAACAGTATTTCTTAGTCAAATATAACAAGCCACATAACAGTAAACTTAATTTGAACCACCCCCATAACCCCTATGGGACTAAATGGTATATAAACGGAAAAATGTCCGTCCGAGTGACATTTCACATAATTACAAGGTCTTTTCAATTGGATTTCTCAGGTTTTCACAGATTTCTGCCCCACTAGAGCTATATACTGCCTCGAAGTGTGTCCCCTGGGGATTATATATTGTCAAATATAACAAGCCACATAACAGTAAACTTAATTTGAACCCCCCCCCCCCTAACCCCTATGGGGCTAAATGGTATATAAACGGAAAAATGTCCGTCCGAGTGACATTTCACATAATTACAAGGTCTTTTCAATTGGATTTCTCAGGTTTTCACAGATTTCTGCCCCACTAAAGCTATATACTGCCTCAAAGTGTGTCCCCTGGGGATTTTATATTGTCAAATATAACAAGCCACATAACAGTAAACTTATTTTGAACCACTCCCTTAACCCCTATGGGGCTAAATGGTATATAGACGGAAAAATGTCCGTCCGAGTGACATTTCACATAATAACAAGGTCTTTTCAATGGGATTTCTCAGGTTTTCACAGATTTTTGCCCCACTAAAGCTATATACTGCCTCAAAGTGTGTCCCCTGAGGATTTTCCTCCATATAATTGATAGTGCCTACCTAACTCTGTACTCCTGTTAACCTAAACGACAAGTAATGTATATTTAGGGACCTAGAATTTAAGGTAAAATACTTGTTTTACCCTTGCATGAAACAACCCAGTGCAAAGGAACATACCAATAACCACTCATCAGAATACCTAGAACCTAACCCTTAGACACTCTTCAACTAGAAAAAATATAGAAATTGGCACCAAAATCATATTGCAACTTAGATGGTGGCCCCTAACCTGGAATACACCCAAATGTCACTCGCCCTGACATCGTTTCCAGAGTGTAAAGGTTCCATGAGTTGCCATAACAATGGTTTTCATATTTAACTCATAACACTTCATGAGCATGTGACTCAACAACTATACATTACCCACAATAAAGAACTTTAGGATACTCCAAGGTTTATTCACAGACCCCCCATTTCACCCCAGACCCCCTTTCTGTGATTTATGACCTTGAGACCTTTATCTATTATCAAATTTCACCATAATTGCGGATAGCAGCATTATCATTATATATTCCAGATATTCTGAAAATTTCATAATTTTCAGAATGGTGACATTGATTATTTCATATGATTTCCCATTCAAAGTGTCACTGATATTTTCTGACGCGCACCGATAAGCAAAGACGGGCCATTTTCAATTTCAGACCATGAAAATTAATTATCTTTAAAATGTGATAAATCATTTTAAAGCCAATTCCGCCTCCTCATATTTAGTTAGGTACAGTGCAGTTTTTACTATCATATTCCATATTATCCCACATTTTTAACAGCAAAAAAAATAATTGAGGGGGTTTGGTGTCATCTACTACAGCTTACAAAGACACCGCTTACAGCGACCCATCCAATAATGATTCATACAATAATTTTGTCACACAAGCATTGCCAGTCACTAAGAATTGAATACTGTCCATTCTTGCCTCTCATATAGCTCATCGTGGTGGCCCAGTGGTTAGGGCAGCTGAGTTGTAGTCACAGGTTGTTTGTTTGCATGGGTACGAATCCCAGTAGCAGCCTGACATGATGGTTTAAGTTGGTCCAACCACACACATCACACACCTCACCCACGGCGTGTCACGTCACCCACGGCGCGTCACGTCACCCACGTCGCGTCACGTCGCCCACGTCGCGTCACGTCGCCCACGTCCCGTCACATCACCCACGTCGCGTCACGTCGGCCACGTCGCGTCACGTCGCGTCACGTCACCCACGGCGTGTCACGTCACCCACGTCGCGTCACGTCACCCACGTCGCGTCACGTCGCCCACGTCGCGTCACGTCACCCACGTCGCGTCACGTCACCCACGTCGCGTCACGTCGGCCACGTCGCGTCACGTCGCGTCACGTCACCCACGTCGCGTCACGTCACCCACGTCGCGTCACGTCACCCACGTCGCGTCACGTCGCGTCACGTCGCGTCACGTCACCCACGTCGTGGCACGTCGCCAAAGGCGCGTCACGTCATCAACGTCGCGTTACGTCACCCACGTCGCGTCACGTCACCCACGTCACGTCACGTCACCCATGTCGCGTCATGTCACCCAAGTCGCGTCACGTCGCCCACGTCGCGTCGCGTCGCGTCACGTCATCCACGTCGCGTCATGTCACCCAAGTCGCGTCACGTCATCGACGTCGCGTCACGTCTCGTCACCCATGTCGCGTCACACATGTCGCTAGGTGTCGACACTTGTAATTAAGTTAAGTTCTGTATGATTTCATAGTCTTTAATCTGGCCACTACGTGCGGGAATTTATAAAGTAATGATTAAGTAGTTCTCTAACCTCCAGACGTCGTATACGTTCTGGGTTAAGTTGAATAAAGTTTCTCTCTTCCCCACCAGCCATCCTATCTTCTCCATGTAAGGTCTTATTGAAGTAAACGTATAGACTTGCTACTAGAGCTCCCTCTGAAGGTTTATTATTAATTAAGACTAATTAAAAAAAACAACCACTACCAGAACAGGTGCATGTGTTGGGAGGGTGCATTAAAAAGGCGCCATGGTCCCGATACACCCCGATATAGCTCTAGTTGCAACCAGCGTAATCAACCATTTTTCTTAGATAAATCCAGAAGTAATGCATATTTATGATTGATAATTTATCTGTAGATACAAAACATAGTATATGATATTTCATAATGCTATTTAATGAAAAAATTAGTTCCAATTTAAAGTATGAAATGATCAATTTGAGGTCATAAATCACAGAAAGTGAGCTTTTGCCATTTTTGGACTTCCGCTGGCCCCCATTCCTAAGATTTCCATTTTATTATGCTTTTTCTTTTCTTATATAATCGGGGTCGGTGAGGTCTTGATCTTACATATAGATTTTGATGATTGAAAATCCATATTTGAGGTTCCAGAGGCCTAAAATAGGCTAAAAATGACCCGTAATTGGCCAAAAAATGAATAAAAGTGACTAAATTTATAAGATTCTTGAGAAATAGTACTGGATATATGTAGTTCCTCATCTATTACCTATAGTGGGATGTCTCACGGTCAATTTCAACCAAATATTGTATCAGTGGAGTTTTTTTTTCTACATTTTTGTAGAAATTCAAATTTTGTAAATAGGTATGACCGGGCCATAATTCAGCAGCAAATCAACCCCCCTTTTATTACCCATAATGCATTTGGGCTCACATTTGCCATTAAAAGTAAGACATTGGTGGAAGTATATATGTGTAGCAGAAAAAAGAGGAATTCCTCTGTAATCTTTTTTCTGAGGGTATTATTAGTGCTTTCTATGAAAAATGTCCAAATTTCTCGTCCGGACACACAATTCAGATTAATGCCCATTGTGTCTGCTATTGTTGTATTTATCTATCCTAACTGTGTTAAGTCATTACCCCCCACGTGTACCTAACTGCCAAATATATAGTTCATTTACATCTCGGTCATACTGCAGAACAGCAGGTGGGGATTACCTTTATGTCCGGGTGAGTCAATGTCCAGGCGAGTGACACCTGAGCAATAGCGACGTTTTTATTAGTTTTGATAGAAAAAACTTGACCGTTTTGGCCACCAAAAGGACCAGTAGGAGTAACTACTACATTGTCCCTCCACCATACTGCCCTTCCATCATACTGCCCCTCTAATATACTGTCCCTCCACCATACTGCCCCTTTACCATACTGCTCCTCCACCATACTGCCCCTCAAAATAACTTCCCCTCTACTATACTGCCCCTCCACCATACTGCCCCTCTACCATACTGCCCTTTCACCATACTGCCCCTATACTATACTGTCCCTCCACCAGACTGCCCCTCCACCATACTGCCCCTTTACTAGACTGTCCCTCCACCATACTGCCCTTTTACCATACTGCTCCTCCACCATACTGCCCCTCCACCATGATACTGTAACTCACCAATGCTGCCCCTCTACAATGTTGTCACTCCACCATACTGCCCTTTCACCATACTGCCCCTATACTATACTGTCCCTCCACCAGACTGCCCCTCCACCATACTGCCCCTTTACTATACTGTCCCTCGACCATACTGCCCTTTTACCATACTGCTCCTCCACCATACTGCCCCTCCACCATGATACTGTCACTCACCAATGCTGCCCCTCTACAATGTTGTCACTCCACCATACTGTCCCTCTAAATTACTGTCCCTCCACCATACTACCCCTCCACCATACTGCCCCTGTACCATACTGTCCCTCCGCCATACTGCCCCTTTACCACACTGCCCCTCTACTATACTGCCCCTCAACATAACTTCCCCTCTACTATACTGCCCTTTCACATTACTGCCCCTCTACTATACTGTCCCTCCACCATACTGCCCTTTTACCATACTGCCCCTCTACTATACTGTCCTTCCACCATACTGCCCCTCCACCATACCGCCCCTTCACCATACTGCTCCCCTACCATACTGCCCCTCCACCATACTGCCCCTCTACTATACTGTCCCTCCACCATACTGCCCCTCACCAATGGTGCCCCTTTAACATGCTGCCCCTCTACAATGCTGTCCCTCCACCATACTGTCACTCTAAATTACTGTCCCTCCACCATACTGCCCCTTTACCATACAGCTCCTCGACCATGATACTGCCCCTCCACCATACTGCCCCTCTACCATACTGTCCCTCCGCCATACTGCCCCTTTACCACACTGCTCCTCTACTATACTGCCCCTTAACATAACTTCCCCTCTACTATACTGCCCCTCCACCATACTGCCCCTCTACCATACTGCCCTTCCACCATACTGCCCTTTCACCATACTGCCCCTCTACTATACTGTCCCTCCACCATACTGCCCCTCCACCATACTGCCCCTCTACTATACTGTCCCTCCACCATGATACTGCCCCTCACCAATGCTGCCCCTTTAACATGCTGCCCCTCTACAATGCTGTCCCTCCACCATACTGTCCCTCTACAATACTGCCCCTCCACCATACTTCCCCTGTACTATAATGTCCCTATAAGGTACAGTATGGTTTGAGTCAGTATGGTTCAGGGCAGTGAGGTTGAGGGGCAGTATGATTTAAGGGCAGTATGGATTAAGGGTAGTATGGTTGAGAGGCAGTATTGTAGAGGAGCAATTTGGTGTAAGGGCAGTAACGTTGAGAGGGAGTATTGCTGAGGGACAGTATGTTGGTTGAGGGGCAGTATGGGTGAGAGGCAGTACAGTTGAGGGACAGTATGGGTGAGGGGCAGTATGGGTGAGGGGCTGTATGGTAGAGGGGCAGTATGGTAAAGGGGCAGAATGGTGGAGGACCATATTGTAGATGGGCAGTATGGTGGAGGGACAGTATTGTAAGGGGGTAGTATAGTGGAGGGTCAGTATGGCACAGTATGGTATTGTAGAGGAGCAATTTGGTGTAAGGGCAGTAACGTTGAGAGGGAGTATTGCTGAGGGACAGTATGTTGGTTGAGGGGCAGTATTGGTGAGAGGCAGTACAGTTGAGGGACAGTATGGGTGAGGGGCAGTATGGGTGAGGGGCTGTATTGCAGAGGGACAATATGGTAAAGGGGCAGTGTGGTGGAGGGGCAGTATTGTAGATGGGCAGTATGGTGGAGGGACAGTATTGTAAGGGGGCAGTATAGTGGAGGGTCAGTATGGTACAGGGGCAGTATGTTAGAGGGGCACTTTGGTGGAGGGGCAGTATGACAGAGGGACATTATAGTAGAGGGGAAGTGTGGTGGAGGGGCAGTATTGTAGAGGGACAGTATGGTGGAGGGACAGTATTGTAGAGGGGCAGTATGTTAACCCTTTGGCGCCGGGTGATGCATTAAGGCATCGCCGCACATGGCCGGATGATGCCTTAAGGCATCGCCGTTTGTGGCCGGATGATGCCTTAATAATGTATATTTAGGGACCTAGAATTTAAGGTAAAATACTTGTTTTACCCTTGCAGGAAACAACCCAGTGCAAAGGAACATACCAATAACCACTCATCAGAATACCTAGATATTGCTATTGGGACATCATAGCGCTTTCTGAAACATGGCATGTTGAAAATGATTCCTTAAGTGACTATCAATTGAAGAATTATAATAAAATCAGACATGATAGGGACTGGAAAGAAAATGATAATGATGTATCACCAAAGGTTGGAGGAGGTTTATGTACATATATTCATGAGGATTTTAAATATGACCACATTAAATTTTCCCACCTAATTTGCAGCCTAAATTATATTGAAATACAGATAATTGAAGTTACCAAAACACAAAATAAGGACTTAATCATATTTAATATATATAGACCAAATAAGGGCAATATTATTTTATTTGTTGATATGTTAACATCAATAGTAAACCAGGTAAAGGACTCATCGACGGCTGACTTGGTTCTTTTAGGAGACTTTGATATAAACACTGCTGATAAGGAAAACTACCATACAAATTACCTTAAAGGAGAACTTGAGCTTATGGGATTGAAACAATTGATCAATGATTATACTAGATATTCAGAGAATCCCTCCATTCTTGATTTAATTTTTACCACTATAGATTGTATTAGCTCTGCAGGGGTGCTAACCCATGCCTATAGTGACCACCATGCGATCTATATGATAAAAAAAGCGAATATTATAAAGAAAACAGACAAATATGTGACAGGTCGCTTGTACATCAACTATGATAGAGACGAAATGAATCATTATTTACAAAATGTAAACTGGAACTATTATTTTAATACCTTGATTTCTACCACGGATAAATTGAATTTTATCCATAACCATATAGATACTTTCTATAAGATGCAAAGAACGCTGCTTCAAAGTAAAAGACCAATCACAACCATGGTTGGATAGAGAAACACTAGAACTTATTAAGGATAAAAATAAGATGTTAAAAAAGGCTAAGAAAACTGGAAAACCTGAAGATTGGTACTCAGCAAGAATCTTAAGAAATAGGGCTAACGCTGCAGTGAAAAATGCTAGACAAAATTACACAATTCAACAATTGGACCTTAACCATAATGATCATAATAAATTTTGGCGTAAAATTAATAAAATTTTACCGGGCACAGAAACGAAATCAGAAGAGATTAGACTAAAAGATGACTTGCAGCAATTTATCCCACCCGAAGATGTTTCTAACTATATTAATAATTACTTTAATAATATCGGTGATAAGCTATCCTGTAATATGTACCTACCCTGGAAGCACTATGATCAGGAGGTGTTAGCAAATCTTGATACTGTATTAGTTAGAGATATTGATATAATAGAATTAGCCAAGGACTTGAATACAAATAAACAGTCTATGCTGGAAGGTCTGAACAGTCGAATATTCAGGGATGCATTGTTGTTAATCCCAAATGTTTTTGCTGATTTATTTAATAATGTTTTTGAGTTGGCGGATATACCAGACACATGGAAGTTATCTATTATTCGTCCAATCCTGAAGGGAGGGGACCCATTTAACTGCAACAACCTAAGGCCAATTTCTTTACTCCCAATAACAAGCAAAGTAATGGAAAAATTAATGCATAAAAATATTTTAAATTTTTTAGATCAAAATAACATTCTGTCTTCCAAACAACATGGTTTTAGACCGGGACATTCGAGTACAGATGCAGTGGGCAAATTCACGGATGATATACTAATTAACAGAAATATAGGGGATGATACTTTAGCAGTTTATATAGATTTTCGTAAAGCTTTCGACACAGTAAACCACAAAATTTTAATTGGTAAATTACAAAATTATGGCATCAAGGGGAGGATTTTGAATTGGTTTCTTGACTATTTAACAAATAGGATGCAATGTGTTAAAACAAATGATATTACCTCAGGACTTAAAATCATAAAACATGGAGTGCCTCAGGGTTCTATCATGGGTCCCCTCCTCTTCCTATTATATATCAATGATTTAACCTCCCTCGTTGTAAATTCTAAAGTTATGTTATACGCCAATGATACGGTATTATATGTACATGGAAAAGACCAAACTCAAATGTTTTCTCAATTACAAAATGATCTTGATTTATTGTATATATGGTGTACCCAAAATAAGCTGTCAATCAATATTAGTAAAACAAAATACATGTACTTTAGTTCAGGTAGAAAAAGAATCAATAGAAACTTAAGTAAAACCTTAATGATGTAAATCTCTCACAGGTAGAATCTTACAAATACCTGGGTATACACTTGGATACGAGACTTGATTATCGTCAACATATTACTCACCTAAAGAGA
Source organism: Alentia gelatinosa (assembly GCA_950022655.1). Lineage (NCBI taxonomy): Eukaryota > Metazoa > Annelida > Polychaeta > Phyllodocida > Polynoidae > Alentia > Alentia gelatinosa. Next base: position 14,055,053 of record OX465584.1, on the reverse strand, counting down.
ACAATTGGATATAGAATTTATCAATTGGTTAAAATGAGGCCCTACTTAACGAATCAGCCTCAATAAAATTGTATAGATCAGTAATACTACCCCATTTTGATTATGGAGATGTTTTGTTTATCAATAGCCCAAATAAATATTTATCTCAATTACAACTTCTCCAAAATCGATGTTTGAAAATTTGCCTAAAAGCACCACGATTTACCTCTATTAGAAATATACATGTACTGACTGGAATACCAATGTTATCTTATAGACATGAGGCACATTTGCTGAACTACATGTTCAAAAGATCAAAATACCCGAAATATGTTGATCACAATATTCAAATAACCCGACTACATAATGCACCTGTATTATTAAATTAAACTTCAAAATAACCTTTGTATTGTTATAAAGTTCAAATGTTTTCTTTATTGTTTACGCTACCTAATGTTCACATCATGTATGGTCTTGTATAACTATATTATTCTTCACATACTTGATGTTTATCTGGAACTATAGTGGGTTGGATATGAAATGATCATATATATATTTATAAAGTTAATATTGAACATTGTGTTAACTCTAGTATCAATATTATGTTGTTTATGTTGTTAGTAGACTAGTTATTATACCCAACCAAATTTGTGTAATCGATTAATTTTAGGGGTAGGGCAAAGCCATGAAAATCAACTTATATAGTTGAGGCAATTGCCCCCTTTATTGTGTCCAACAAGTTTCAAGAAAACCAAACCGATTCACGGGAAAACTCATTGTACAAAATTGGATTCAATAAAGAAAGTTGAAAAAAAATAACCCAAAAAAACATTTTTCTTTCATAATTCCAGAAGTAATGCATATTTATGATTGATAATTTATCTGTAGATACAAAACATAGTATATGATATTTCATAATGCTATTTAATGAAAAAAATAGTTCCAATTTAAAGTATGAAATGATCAATTCGAGGTCATAAATCACGGAAAGTGAGCTTTTGCCATTTTTGGACTTTCGCTGGCCCCCATTCCTAAGATTTCCATTTTATTATGCTTTTTCTTTTCTTATATAATCGGGGTCGATGAGGTCTTGATGTTACATATAGATTTTGATGATTGAAAATCCATATTTGAGGTTCCAGAGGCCTAAAATAGGCTAGAAATGACCCGTAATTGGCCAAAAAATGAATAAAGTGACTCAATTTATAAGATTCTTGAGAAATAGTACTGGATATATGTAGTTCCTCATCTATTACCTATAGTGGGATGTCTCACGGTCAATTTCAACCAAATATTGTATCAGTGGAGTTTTTTTTTCTACATTCAAATTTTGTAAAGAGGTATGACCGGGCGATAATTCAGCAGCATATCAGCCCCCCCCCTTTTATTACCCATAATGCATTTGGGCTCGAATTTGCCATTAAAAGTAAGACATTGATGGAAGTATATGTGTAGCGGAAAAAAGAGGAATTCCTCTGTAATCTGTTAGAGGGGCAGTTTGGTGGAGGGGCAGTATGACAGAGGGACATTATAGTAGAGGGGAAGTATGGTGGAGGGGCAGTATTGTAGAGGGACAGTATGGTGGAGGGACAGTATTGTAGAGGGGCAGTATGTTAAAGGGGCAGCATCGGTGAGGGACAGTATCATTTAGGGGCAGTATGGTTGAGGGGCAGTATTGTGGAGGGGCAGTGTGGTTGAGGGGCAAAATTATTCTAGAGCAATTTTGGTGAGGGGCAGTATGGTTGTGATATTGCTGTGATACTGTTGTGAGATTGGGATTGATGTGCTCCTGGTCTGAAGGGTAGGGACCGAAGATTGACTCCTAGAGCCCCCTATGCACCAAGAGAGAGTAGAAACACTATTTCTTAGTCAAATATAACAAGCCACATAACAGTAAACTCAATTTGAATCACCCCCCTAGCCCCTATGGGACTAAATGGTATATAAATGGAAAAATGTCCGTCCGAGTGACATTTCACATAATTACAAGGTCTTTTCAATTGGATTTCTCAGGTTTTCACAGATTTCTGCCCCACTAAAGCTATATACTGCCTCAAAGTGTGTCCCCTGGGGATTTTATATCGTCAAATATAACAAGCCACATAACAGTAAACTTATTTTGAACCACTCCCTTAACCCCTATGGGGCTAAATGGTATATAAACGGAAAAATGTCCGTCCGAGTGACATTTCACATAATTACAAGGTCTTTTCAATTGGATTTCTCAGGTTTTCACAGATTTCTGCCCCACTAAAGCTATATACTGCCTCAAAGTGTGTCCCCTGGGGATTTTATATCGTCAAATATAACAAGCCACATAACAGTAAACTTATTTTGAACCACTCCCTTAACCCCTATGGGGCTAAATGGTATATAAACGGAAAAATGTCCGTCCGAGTGACATTTCACATAATAACAAGGTCTTTTCAGTGGGATTTCTCAGGTTTTCACAGATTTCTGCCCCACTAAAGCTATATACTGCCTCAAAGTGTGTCCCCTGGGGATTTTATATTGTCAAATATAACAAGCCACATAACAGTAAACTTATTTTGAACCACTCCCTTAACCCCTATGGGGCTAAATGGTATATAGACGGAAAAATGTCCGTCCGAGTGATATTTCACATAATAACAAGGTCTTTTCAATGGGATTTCTCAGGTTTTCACAGATTTTTGCCCCACTAAAGCTATATACTGCCTCAAAGTGTGTCCCCTGGGGATTTTCCTCCATATAATTGATAGTGCTTACCTAACTCTGTACTCCTGTTAACCTAAACGACAAGTAATGTATATTTAGGGACCTAGAATTTAAGGTAAAATACTTGTTTTACCCTTGCATGAAACAACCCAGTGCAAAGGAACATACCAATAACCACTCATCAGAATACCTAGAACCTAACCCTTAGACACTCTTCAACTAGAAAAAATATAGAAATTGGCACCAAAATCATATTGCAACTTAGATGGTGGCCCCTAACCTGGAATACACCCAAATGTCACCCGCCCTGACATCGTTTCCAGAGTGTAAAGGTTCCATGAGTTGCCATAACAATGGTTTTCATATTTAACTCATAACACTTCATGAGCATGTGACTCAACAACTATACATTACCCACAATAAAGAACTTTAGGATACTCCAAGGTTTATTCACAGACCCCCCATTTCACCCCAGACCCCCTTTCTGTGATTTATGACCTTGAGACCTTTATCTATTATCAAATTTCACCATAATTGCGGATAGCAGCAATATCATTATATATTCCAGATATTCTGAAAATTTCATAATTTTCAGAATGGTGACATTGATTATTTCATATGATTTCCCATTCAAAGTGTCACTGATATTTTCTGACGCGCACCGATAAGCAAAGACGGGCCATTTTCAATTTCAGACCATGAAAATTAATTATCTTTAAAATGTGATAAATCATTTTAAAGCCAATTCCGCCTCCTCATATTTAGTTAGGTACAGTGCAGTTTCTACTATCATATTCCATATTATCCCACATTTTTAACAGCAAAAAAAATAATTGAGGGGGTTTGGTGTCATCTACTACAGCTTACAAAGACACCGCTTACAGCGACCCATCCAATAATGATTCATACAATAATTTTGTCACACAAGCATTGCCAGTCACTGAGAATTGAATACTGTCCATTCTTGCCTCTCATATAGCTCATCGTGGTGGCCCAGTGGTTAGGGCAGCTGAGTTGTAGTCAGAGGTTGTTTGTCTGCATGGGTACGAATCCCAGTAGCAGCCTGACATGATGGTTTAAGTTGGTCCAACCACACACATCACACACGGCACCCACGGCGTGTCACGTCAACCACGGCGCGTCACGTCACCCACGTCGCGTCACGTCGCCCACGTCGCGTCACGTCGCGTCACGTCGCCCACGTCCCGTCACGTCACCCAAGTCGCGTGACGTCGCCCACGTCGCGTCACGTCGCGTGACGTCACCCACGTCGCGTCATGTCAACCACGTCGCGTCACGTCGGCCACGTCGCGTCACGTCGCTTCACGTCACCCACGTCGCGTCACGTCGCGTCACGTCACGCACGTCGGCCACGTCGCGTCACGTCGGCCACGTCGCGTCACGTCACCCACGTCGCGTCACGTCACCTACGTCGCGTCACGTCGCGTCGCGTCGTCACCCACGTCGCCAAAGTCGCGTCACGTCACCCACGTCGCGTCACGTCACCCACGTCACGTCACGTCACCCACGTCGCGTCATGTCACCCAAGTCGCGTCACGTCGCCAACGTCGCGTCACGTCATCCACGTCGCGTCATGTCACCCAAGTCGCGTCACGTCATCCACGTCGCGTCACGTCTTGTCACCCATGTCGCGTCACACATGTTGCTAGGTGTCGACACTTGTAATTAAGTTAAGTTCTGTATGATTTCATAGTCTTTAATCTGGCCACTACGTGCGGGAATTTATAAAGTAATGATTAAGTAGTTCTCTAACCTCCAGACGTCGTATACGTTCTGGGTTAAGTTGAATAAAGTTTCTCTCTTCCCCACCAGCCATCCTATCTTCTCCATGTAAGGTCTTATTGAAGTAAACGTATAGACTTGCTACTAGAGCTCCCTCTGAAGGTTTATTATTAATTAAGACTAATTAAAAAAAACAACCACTACCAGAACAGGTGCATGTGTTGGGAGGGTGCATTAAAAAGGCGCCATGGTCCCGATACACCCCGATATAGCTCTAGTTGCAACCAGCGTAATCAACCATTTTTCTTAGATAAATCCAGAAGTAATGCATATTTATGATTGATAATTTATCTGTAGATACAAAACATAGTATATGATATTTCATAATGCTATTTAATGAAAAAATTAGTTCCAATTTAAAGTATGAAATGATCAATTTGAGGTCATAAATCACAGAAAGTGAGCTTTTGCCATTTTTGGACTTCCGCTGGCCCCCATTCCTAAGATTTCCATTTTATTATGCTTTTTCTTTTCTTATATAATCGGGGTCGGTGAGGCCTTGATGTTACATATAGATTTTGATGATTGAAAATCCATATTTGAGGTTCCAGAGGCCTAAAATAGGCTAAAAATGACCCGTAATTGGCCAAAAAATGAATAAAAGTGACTCAATTTATAAGATTCTTGAGAAATAGTACTGGATATATGTAGTTCCTCATCTATTACCTATAGTGGGATGTCTCACGGTCAATTTCAACCAAATAATGTATCAGTGGAGGGTTTTTTTCTACATTTTTGCAGAAATTCAAATTTTGTAAATAGGTATGACCGGGTGATAATTCAGCAGCATATCAGCCCCCCTTTTATTACCCATAATGCATTTGGGCTCACATTTGCCATTAAAAGTAAAACATTGGTGGAAGTATATATGTGTAGCGGAAAAAAGCGGAATTCCTCTGTAATCTTTTTTCTGAGGGTATTATTAGTGCTCTCTATGAAAAATGTCCAAATTTCTCGTCCGGACACACAATTCAGATTAATGCCCATTGTGTCTGCTATTGTTGTATTTATCTATCCTAACTGTGTTAGGTCATAACCCCCCACGTGTACCTAACTGCCAAATATATAGTTCATTTACATCTCGGTCATACTGCAAAACAGCAGGTGGGGATTACCTTTATGTCCCGGAGAGTCAATGTCCAGGCTAGTGACACCTGAGCAATAGCGACGTTTTTATTAGTTTTGATGGAAAAAACTTGACCGTTTTGGCCACCAAAAGGACCAGTAGGAGTAACTACTACATTGTCCCTCCACCATACTGCCCTTCCATCATACTGCCCCTCTAATATACTGTCCCTCCACAATACTGCCCCTTTACCATACTGCTCCTCCACCATACTGCCCCTCAACATAACTTCCCCTCTACTATACTGCCCCTCCACCATACTGCCCCTCTACCATACTGCCCTTTCACCATACTGCCCCTATACTATACTGTCCCTCCACCAGACTGCCCCTCCACCATACTGCCCCTTTACTAGACTGTCCCTCCACCATACTGCCCTTTTACCATACTGCTCCTCCACCATACTGCCCCTCCACCATGATACTGTAACTCACCAATGCTGCCCCTCTACAATGTTGTCACTCCACCATACTGCCCTTTCACCATACTGCCCCTATACTATACTGTCCCTCCACCAGACTGCCCCTCCACCATACTGCCCCTTTACTATACTGTCCCTCGACCATACTGCCCTTTTACCATACTGCTCCTCCACCATACTGCCCCTCCATCATGATACTGTCACTCACTAATGCTGCCCCTCTACAATGTTGTCACTCCACCATACTGTCCCTCTAAATTACTGTCCCTCCACCATACTACCCCTCCACCATACTGCCCCTGTACCATACTGTCCCTCTGCCATACTGCCCCTTTACCACACTGCCCCTCTACTATACTGCCCCTCAACATAACTTCCCCTCTACTATACTGCCCCTCCACCATACTGCCCCTCTACCATACTGTCCCTCCACCATACTGCCCCTCCACCATACTGCCCCTCTGCCATACTACCCCTCCACCATACTGCCCTTTCACCATACTGCCCCTCTACTATACTGTCCCTCCACCATACTGCCATTTTACCATACTGCCCCTCTACTATACTGTCCTTCCACCATACTGCCCCTCCACCATACTGCCCCTTCACCATACTGCTCCCCTACCATACTGCCCCTCCACCATACTGCCCCTCTACTATACTGTCCCTCCACCATACTGCCCCTCACCAATGGTGCCCCTTTAACATGCTGCCCCTCTACAATGCTGTCCCTCCACCATACTGTCACTCTAAATTACTGTCCCTCCACCATACTGCCCCTTTACCATACAGCTCCTCCCCCATGATACTGCCCCTCCACCATACTGCCCCTCTACCATACTGTCCCTCCGCCATACTGCCCCTTTACCACACTGCCCCTCTACTATACTGCCCCTTAACATAACTTCCCCTCTACTATACTGCCCTCCACTATACTGCCCCTCTACCATACTGCCCTTCCACCATACTGCCCTTTCACCACACTGCCCCTCCACTATACTGTCCCTCCACCATACTGCCCCTCCACCATACTGCCCCTCTACTATACTGTCCCTCCACCATACTGCCCCTCACCAATGGTGCCCCTTTAACATGCTGCCCCTCTACAATGCTGTCCCTCCACCATACTGTCACTCTAAATTACTGTCCCTCCACCATACTGCCCCTTTACCATACAGCTCCTCCCCCATGATACTGCCCCTCCACCATACTGCCCCTCTACCATACTGTCCCTCCGCCATACTGCCCCTTTACCACACTGCCCCTCTACTATACTGCCCCTTAACATAACTTCCCCTCTACTATACTGCCCCTCCACCATACTGCCCCTCTACCATACTGCCCTTCCACCATACTGCCCTTTCACCACACTGCCCCTCCACTATACTGTCCCTCCACCATACTGCCCCTCCACCATACTGCCCCTCTACTATACTGTCCCTCCCCCATGATACTGCCCCTCCACCATACTGCCCCTCTACCATACTGTCCCTCCGCCATACTGCCCCTTTACCACACTGCCCCTCTACCATACTGCCCCTTAACATAACTTCCCCTCTACTATACTGCCCCTCCACCATACTGCCCCTCTACCATACTGCCCTTCCACCATACTGCCCTTTCACCACACTGCCCCTCCACTATACTGTCCCTCCACCATACTGCCCCTCCACCATACTGCCCCTCTACTATACTGTCCCTCCACCATGATACTGCCCCTCACCAATGCTGCCCCTTTAACATGCTGCCCCTCTACAATGCTGTCCCTCCACCATACTGTCCCTCTACAATACTGCCCCTCCACCATACTTCCCCTGTACTATAATGTCCTATAAGGTACAGTATGGTTTGAGTCAGTATGGTTCAGGGCAGTGAGGTTGAGGGGCAGTATGATTTAAGGGCAGTATGGATTAAGGGTAGTATGGTTGAGAGGCAGTATTGTAGAGGAGCAATTTGGTGTAAGGGCAGTAACGTTGAGAGGGAGTATTGCTGAGGGACAGTATGTTGGTTGAGGGGCAGTATGGGTAAATGGCAGTACAGTTGAGGGACAGTATGGGTGAGGGGCAGTATGGGTGAGGGGCTGTATGGTAGAGGGGCAGTATGGTAAAGGGGCAGAATGGTGGAGGACCATATTGTAATTGGGCAGTATGGTGGAGGGACAGTATTGTAAGGGGGTAGTATAGTGGAGGGTCAATATGGCACAGTATGGTATTGTAGAGGAGCAATTTGGTGTAAGGGCAGTAACGTTGAGAGGGAGTATTGCTGAGGGACAGTATGTTGGTTGAGGGGCAGTATGGGTGAGAGGCAGTACAGTTGAGGGACAGTATGGGTGAGGGGCAGTATGGGTGAGGGGCTGTATTGCAGAGGGACAATATGGTAAAGGGGCAGTGTGGTGGAGGGGCAGTATTGTAGATGGGCAGTATGGTGGAGGGACAGTATTGTAAGGGGGCAGTATAGTGGAGGGTCAGTATGGTACAGGGGCAGTATGTTAGAGGGGCACTTTGGTGGAGGGGCAGTATGACAGAGGGACATTATAGTAGAGGGGAAGTGTGGTGGAGGGGCAGTATTGTAGAGGGACAGTATGGTTGAGGGACAGTATTGTAGAGGGGCAGTATGTTAACCCTTTGGCGCCGGGTGATGCATTAAGGCATCGCCGCACATGGCCGGATGATGCCTTAAGGCATCGCCGTTTGTGGCCGGATGATGCCTTAAGGCATCATTTTCTAAGACTTTCTAAATCATAGTTTAAGTGTAATAACTTCGTAAATAATTGATCAATAATGATGAAATGTTCACAGTATGTTGGTATGACATTACCATTACGGTTTTGAAATACTCATAAAATAATATCAAAGATCACGTGTTGTATCCTTTGATCAAACAGTGAAATTATCACAAGTGGCCTGAAAAGACCCCTCCCCTGGTGGTATATACTAACATCCTACCCGGCCTTACAGACATTGCTTTGTCAGAGGTACCCGGCGTGAAAGGGTTAAAGGCGCAGCATCGGTGAGGGACAGTATCATTTAGGGGCAGTGTGGTTGAGGGGCAAAATTATTCTAGAGCAATTTTGGTGAGGGGCAGTATGGTTGTGATATTGCTGTGATACTGTTGTGAGATTGGGATTGATGTGCTCCTGGTCTGAAGGGTAGGGACCGAAGATTGACTCCTAGAGCCCCAAGAGAGAGTAGAAACAGTATTTCTTAGTCAAATATAACAAGCCACATAACAGTAAACTTAATTTGAACCACCCCCCTAACCCCTATGGGACTAAATGGTATATAAACGGAAAAATGTCCGTCCGAGTGACATTTCACATAATTACAAGGTCTTTTCAATTGGATTTCTCAGGTTTTCACAGATTTCTGCCCCACTAGAGCTATATACTGCCTCGAAGTGTGTCCCCTGGGGATTATATATTGTCAAATATAACAAGCCACATAACAGTAAACTTAATTTGAACCCCCCCCCCCTAACCCCTATGGGACTAAATGGTATATAAACGGAAAAATGTCCGTCCGAGTGACATTTCACATAATTACAAGGTCTTTTCAATTGGATTTCTCAGGTTTTCACAGATTTCTGCCCCACTAAAGCTATATACTGCCTCAAAGTGTGTCCCCTGGGGATTTTATATTGTCAAATATAACAAGCCACATAACAGTAAACTTATTTTGAACCACTCCCTTAACCCCTATGGGGCTAAATGGTATATAGACGGAAAAATGTCCGTCCGAGTGACATTTCACATAATAACAAGGTCTTTTCAATGGGATTTCTCAGGTTTTCACAGATTTTTGCCCCACTAAAGCTATATACTGCCTCAAAGTGTGTCCCCTGAGGATTTTCCTCCATATAATTGATAGTGCCTACCTAACTCTGTACTCCTGTTAACCTAAACGACAAGTAATGTATATTTAGGGACCTAGAATTTAAGGTAAAATACTTGTTTTACCCTTGCATGAAACAACCCAGTGCAAAGGAACATACCAATAACCACTCATCAGAATACCTAGAACCTAACCCTTAGACACTCTTCAACTAGAAAAAATATAGAAATTGGCACCAAAATCATATTGCAACTTAGATGGTGGCCCCTAACCTGGAATACACCCAAATGTCACTCGCCCTGACATCGTTTCCAGAGTGTAAAGGTTCCATGAGTTGCCATAACAATGGTTTTCATATTTAACTCATAACACTTCATGAGCATGTGACTCAACAACTATACATTACCCACAATAAAGAACTTTAGGATACTCCAAGGTTTATTCACAGACCCCCCATTTCACCCCAGACCCCCTTTCTGTGATTTATGACCTTGAGACCTTTATCTATTATCAAATTTCACCATAATTGCGGATAGCAGCATTATCATTATATATTCCAGATATTCTGAAAATTTCATAATTTTCAGAATGGTGACATTGATTATTTCATATGATTTCCCATTCAAAGTGTCACTGATATTTTCTGACGCGCACCGATAAGCAAAGACGGGCCATTTTCAATTTCAGACCATGAAAATTAATTATCTTTAAAATGTGATAAATCATTTTAAAGCCAATTCCGCCTCCTCATATTTAGTTAGGTACAGTGCAGTTTCTACTATCATATTCCATATTATCCCACATTTTTAACAGCAAAAAAAATAATTGAGGGGGTTTGGTGTCATCTACTACAGCTTACAAAGACACCGCTTACAGCGACCCATCCAATAATGATTCATACAATAATTTTGTCACACAAGCATTGCCAGTCACTAAGAATTGAATACTGTCCATTCTTGCCTCTCATATAGCTCATCGTGGTGGCCCAGTGGTTAGGGCAGCTGAGTTGTAGTCACAGGTTGTTTGTTTGCATGGGTACGAATCCCAGTAGCAGCCTGACATGATGGTTTAAGTTGGTCCAACCACACACATCACACACGGCACCCACGGCGTGTCACGTCACCCACGGCGCGTCACGTCACCCACGTCGCGTCACGTCGCCCACGTCGCGTCACGTCGCCCACGTCCCGTCACATCACCCACGTCGCGTCACGTCGGCCACGTCGCGTCACGTCGCGTCACGTCACCCACGGCGTGTCACGTCACCCACGTCGCGTCACGTCGCCCACGTCGCGTCACGTCACCCACGTCGCGTCACGTCACCCACGTCGCGTCACGTCGGCCACGTCGCGTCACGTCACCCACGTCGCGTCACGTCGGCCACGTCGCGTCACGTCGCGTCACGTCACCCACGTCGCGTCACGTCACCCACGTCGCGTCACGTCACCCACGTCGCGTCACGTCGCGTCACGTCGCGTCACGTCACCCACGTCGTGGCACGTCGCCAAAGGCGCGTCACGTCATCAACGTCGCGTTACGTCACCCACGTCGCGTCACGTCACCCACGTCACGTCACGTCACCCATGTCGCGTCATGTCACCCAAGTCGCGTCACGTCGCCCACGTCGCGTCGCGTCGCGTCACGTCATCCACGTCGCGTCATGTCACCCAAGTCGCGTCACGTCATCGACGTCGCGTCACGTCTCGTCACCCATGTCGCGTCACACATGTCGCTAGGTGTCGACACTTGTAATTAAGTTAAGTTCTGTATGATTTCATAGTCTTTAATCTGGCCACTACGTGCGGTAATTTATAAAGTAATGATTAAGTAGTTCTCTAACCTCCAGACGTCGTATACGTTCTGGGTTAAGTTGAATAAAGTTTCTCTCTTCCCCACCAGCCATCCTATCTTCTCCATGTAAGGTCTTATTGAAGTAAACGTATAGACTTGCTACTAGAGCTCCCTCTGAAGGTTTATTATTAATTAAGACTAATTAAAAAAAACAACCACTACCAGAACAGGTGCATGTGTTGGGAGGGTGCATTAAAAAGGCGCCATGGTCCCGATACACCCCGATATAGCTCTAGTTGCAACCAGCGTAATCAACCATTTTTCTTAGATAAATCCAGAAGTAATGCATATTTATGATTGATAATTTATCTGTAGATACAAAACATAGTATATGATATTTCATAATGCTATTTAATGAAAAAATTAGTTCCAATTTAAAGTATGAAATGATCAATTTGAGGTCATAAATCACAGAAAGTGAGCTTTTGCCATTTTTTGACTTCCGCTGGCCCCCATTCCTAAGATTTCCATTTTATTATGCTTTTTCTTTTCTTATATAATCGGGGTCGGTGAGGTCTTGATGTTACATATAGATTTTGATGATTGAAAATCCATATTTGAGGTTCCAGAGGCCTAAAATAGGCTAAAAATGACCCGTAATTGGCCAAAAAATGAATAAAAATGACTCAATTCATAAGATTCTTGAGAAATAGTACTGGATATATGTAGTTCCTCATCTATTACCTATAGTGGGATGTCTCACGGTCAATTTCAACCAAATATTGTATCAGTGGAGTTTTTTTTTCTACATTTTTGTAGAAATTCAAATTTTGTAAATAGGTATGACCGGGCCATAATTCAGCAGCAAATCAACCCCCCTTTTATTACCCATAATGCATTTGGGCTCACATTTGCCATTAAAAGTAATACATTGGTGGAAGTATATATGTGTAGCGGAAAAAAGCGGAATTCCTCTGTAATCTTTTTTCTGAGGGTATTATTAGTGCTTTCTATGAAAAATGTCCAAATTTCTCGTCCGGACACACAATTCAGATTAATGCCCATTGTGTCTGCTATTGTTGTATTTATCTATCCTAACTGTGTTAGGTCATTACCCCCCACGTGTACCTAACTGCCAAATAAATAGTTCATTTACATCTCGGTCATACTGCAGAACAGCAGGTGGGGATTACCTTTATGTCCGGGCGAGTCAATGTCCAGGCGAGTGACACCTGAGCAATAGCGACGTTTTTATTAGTTTTGATAGAAAAAACTTGACCGTTTTGGCCACCAAAAGGACCAGTAGGAGTAACTACTACATTGTCCCTCCACCATACTGCCCTTCCATCATACTGCCCCTCTAATATACTGTCCCTCCACCATACTGCCCCTTTACCATACTGCTCCTCCACCATACTGCCCCTCAACATAACTTCCCCTCTACTATCCTGCCCCTCCACCATACTGCCCCTCTACCATACTGCCCTTTCACCATACTGCCCCTATACTATACTGTCCCTCCACCAGACTGCCCCTCCACCATACTGCCCCTTTACTAGACTGTCCCTCCACCATACTGCCCTTTTACCATACTGCTCCTCCACCATACTGCCCCTCCACCATGATACTGTAACTCACCAATGCTGCCCCTCTACAATGTTGTCACTCCACCATACTGCCCTTTCACCATACTGCCCCTATACTATACTGTCCCTCCACCAGACTGCCCCTCGACCATACTGCCCCTTTACTATACTGTCCCTCGACCATACTGCCCTTTTACCATACTGCTCCTCCACCATACTGCCCCTCCACCATGATACTGTCACTCACCAATGCTGCCCCTCTACAATGTTGTCACTCCACCATACTGTCCCTCTAAATTACTGTCCCTCCACCATACTACCCCTCCACCATACTGCCCCTGTACCATACTGTCCCTCCGCCATACGGCCCCTTTACCACACTGCCCCTCTACTATACTGCCCCTCAACATAACTTCCCCTCTACTATACTGCCCCTCCACCATACTGCCCCTCTACCATACTGTCCCTCCACCATACTGCCCCTCCACCATACTGCCCCTCTGCCATACTACCCCTCCACCATACTGCCCTTTCACATTACTGCCCCTCTACTATACTGTCCCTCCACCATACTGCCCTTTTACCATACTGCCCCTCTACTATACTGTCCTTCCACCATACTGCCCCTCCACCATACCGCCCCTTCACCATACTGCTCCCCTACCATACTGCCCCTCCACCATACTGCCCCTCTACTATACTGTCCCTCCACCATACTGCCCCTCACCAATGGTGCCCCTTTAACATGCTGCCCCTCTACAATGCTGTCCCTCCACCATACTGTCACTCTAAATTACTGTCCCTCCACCATACTGCCCCTTTACCATACAGCTCCTCGACCATGATACTGCCCCTCCACCATACTACCCCTCTACCATACTGTCCCTCCGCCATACTGCCCCTTTACCACACTGCTCCTCTACTATACTGCCCCTTAACATAACTTCCCCTCTACTATACTGCCCCTCCACCATACTGCCCCTCTACCATACTGCCCTTCCACCATACTGCCCTTTCACCATACTGCCCCTCTAATATACTGTCCCTCCACCATACTGCCCCTCCACCATACTGCCCCTCTACTATACTGTCCCTCCACCATGATACTGCCCCTCACCAATGCTGCCCCTTTAACATGCTGCCCCTCTACAATGCTGTCCCTCCACCATACTGTCCCTCTACAATACTGCCCCTCCACCATACTTCCCCTGTACTATAATGTCCCTATAAGGTACAGTATGGTTTGAGTCAGTATGGTTCAGGGCAGTGAGGTTGAGGGGCAGTATGATTTAAGGGCAGTATGGATTAAGGGTAGTATGGTTGAGAGGCAGTATTGTAGAGGAGCAATTTGGTGTAAGGGCAGTAACGTTGAGAGGGAGTATTGCTGAGGGACAGTATGTTGGTTGAGGGGCAGTATTGGTGAGAGGCAGTACAGTTGAGGGACAGTATGGGTGAGGGGCAGTATGGGTGAGGGGCTGTATTGCAGAGGGACAATATGGTAAAGGGGCAGTGTGGTGGAGGGGCAGTATTGTAGATGGGCAGTATGGTGGAGGGACAGTATTGTAAGGGGGCAGTATAGTGGAGGGTCAGTATGGTACAGGGGCAGTATGTTAGAGGGGCACTTTGGTGGAGGGGCAGTATGACAGAGGGACATTATAGTAGAGGGGAAGTGTGGTGGAGGGGCAGTATTGTAGAGGGACAGTATGGTGGAGGGACAGTATTGTAGAGGGGCAGTATGTTAACCCTTTGGCGCCGGGTGATGCATTAAGGCATCGCCGCACATGGCCGGATGATGCCTTAAGGCATCGCCGTTTGTGGCCGGATGATGCCTTAATAATGTATATTTAGGGACCTAGAATTTAAGGTAAAATACTTGTTTTACCCTTGCAGGAAACAACCCAGTGCAAAGGAACATATCAATAACCACTCATCAGAATACCTAGATATTGCTATTGGGACATCATAGCGCTTTCTGAAACATGGCATGTTGAAAATGATTCCTTAAGTGACTATCAATTGAAGAATTATAATAAAATCAGACATGATAGGGACTGGAAAGAAAATGATAATGATGTATCACCAAAGGTTGGAGGAGGTTTATGTACATATATTCATGAGGATTTTAAATATGACCACATTAAAATTTCCCACCTTATTTGCAGCCTAAATTATATTGAAATACAGATAATTGAAGTTACCAAAACACAAAATAAGGACTTAATCATATTTAATATATATAGACCAAATAAGGGCAATATTATTTTATTTGTTGATATGTTAACATCAATAGTAAACCAGGTAAAGGACTCATCGACGGCTGACTTGGTTCTTTTAGGAGACTTTGATATAAACACTGCTGATCAGGAAAACTACCATACAAATTACCTTAAAGGAGAACTTGAGCTTATGGGATTGAAACAATTGATCAATGATTATACTAGATATTCAGAGAATCCCTCCATTCTTGATTTAATTTTTACCACTTTAGATTGTATTAGCTCTGCAGGGGTGCTAACCCATGCCTATAGTGACCACCATGCGATCTATATGATAAAAAAAGCGAATATTATAAAGAAAACAGACAAATATGTGACAGGTCGCTTGTACATCAACTATGATAGAGACGAAATGAATCATTATTTACAAAATGTAAACTGGAACTATTATTTTAATACCTTGATTTCTACCACGGATAAATTGAATTTTATCCATAACCATATAGATACTTTCTATAAGATGCAAAGAACGCTGCTTCAAAGTAAAAGACCAATCACAACCATGGTTGGATAGAGAAACACTAGAACTTATTAAGGATAAAAATAAGATGTTAAAAAAGGCTAAGAAAACTGGAAAACCTGAAGATTGGTACTCAGCAAGAATCTTAAGAAATAGGGCTAACGCTGCAGTGAAAAATGCTAGACAAAATTACACAATTCAACAATTGGACCTTAACCATAATGATCATAATAAATTTTGGCGTATAATTAATAAAATTTTACCGGGCACAGAAACGAAATCAGAAGAGATTAGACTAAAAGATGACTTGCAGCAATTTATCCCACCCGAAGATGTTTCTAACTATATTAATAATTACTTTAATAATATCGGTGATAAGCTATCCTGTAATATGTACCTACCCTGGAAGCACTATGATCAGGAGGTGTTAGCAAATCTTGATACTGTATTAGTTAGAGATATTGATATAATAGAATTAGCCAAGGACTTGAATACAAATAAACAGTCTATGCTGGAAGGTCTGAACAGTCGAATATTCAGGGATGCATTGTTGTTAATCCCAAATGTTTTTGCTGATTTATTTAATAATGTTTTTGAGTTGGCGGATATACCAGACACATGGAAGTTATCTATTATTCGTCCAATCCTGATGGGAGGGGACCCATTTAACTGCAACAACCTAAGGCCAATTTCTTAACTCCCAATAACAAGCAAAGTAATGGAAAAATTAATGCATAAAAATATTTTAAATTTTTTAGATCAAAATAACATTCTGTCTTCCAAACAACATGGTTTTAGACCGGGACATTCGAGTACAGATGCAGTGGGCAAATTCACGGATGATATACTAATTAACAGAAATATAGGGGATGATACTTTAGCAGTTTATATAGATTTTCGTAAAGCTTTCGACACAGTAAACCACAAAATTTTAATTGGTAAATTACAAAATTATGGCATCAAGGGGAGGATTTTGAATTGGTTTCTTGACTATTTAACAAATAGGATGCAATGTGTTAAAACAAATGATATTACCTCAGGACTTAAAATCATAAAACATGGAGTGCCTCAGGGTTCTATCATGGGTCCCCTCCTCTTCCTATTATATATCAATGATTTAACCTCCCTCGTTGTAAATTCTAAAGTTATGTTATACGCCAATGATACGGTATTATATGTACATGGAAAAGACCAAACTCAAATGTTTTCTCAATTACAAAATGATCTTGATTTATTGTATATATGGTGTACCCAAAATAAGCTGTCAATCAATATTAGTAAAACAAAATACATGTACTTTAGTTCAGGTAGAAAAAGAATCAATAGAAACTTAAGTTTAAACCTTAATGATGTAAATCTCTCACAGGTAGAATCTTACAAATACCTGGGTATACACTTGGATACGAGACTTGATTATCGTCAACATATTACTCACCTAAAGAGAACAATTGGATATAGAATTTATCAATTGGTTAAAATGATGCCCTACTTAACGAAATCAGCCTCAATAAAATTGTATAGATCAGTAATACTACCCCATTTTGATTATGGAGATGTTTTGTTTATCAATAGCCCAAATAAATATTTATCTCAATTACAACTTCTCCAAAATCGATGTTTGAAAATTTGCCTAAAAGCACCACGATTTACCTCTATTAGAAATATACATGTACTGACTGGAATACCAATGTTATCTTATAGACATGAGGCACATTTGCTGAACTACATGTTCAAAAGATCAAAATACCCGAAATATGTTGATCACAATATTCAAATAACCCGACTACATAATGCACCTGTATTATTAAATTAAACTTCAAAATAACCTTTGTATTGTTATAAAGTTCAAATGTTTTCTTTATTGTTTACGCTACCTAATGTTCACATCATGTATGGTCTTGTATAACTATATTATTCTTCACATACTTGATGTTTATCTGGAACTATAGTGGGTTGGATATGAAATGATCATATATATATTTATAAAATTAATATTGAACATTGTGTTAACTCTAGTATCAATATTATGTTGTTTATGTTGTTAGTAGACTAGTTATTATACCCAACCAAATTTGTGTAATCGATTAATTTTAGGGGTAGGGCAAAGCCATGAAAATCAACTTATATAGCAGAGGCAATTGCCCCCTTTATTGTGTCCAACAAGTTTCAAGAAAACCAAACCGATTCACGGGAAAACTCATTGTACAAAATTGGATTCAATAAAGAAAGTTGAAAAAAAATAACCCAAAAAAACATTTTTCTTTCATAATTCCAGAAGTAATGCATATTTATGATTGATAATTTATCTGTAGATACAAAACATAGTATATGATATTTCATAATGCTATTTAATGAAAAAAATAGTTCCAATTTAAAGTATGAAATGATCAATTCGAGGTCATAAATCACAGAAAGTGAGCTTTTGCCATTTTTGGACTTTCGCTGGCCCCCATTCCTAAGATTTCCATTTTATTATGCTTTTTCTTTTCTTATATAATCGGGGTCGATGAGGTCTTGATCTTACATATAGATTTTGATGATTGAAAATCCATATTTGAGGTTCCAGAGGCCTAAAATAGGCTAAAAATGACCCGTAATTGGCAAAAAAATGAATAAAAGTGACTCAATTTATAAGATTCTTGAGAAATAGTACTGGATATATGTAGTTCCTCATCTATTACCTATAGTGGGATGTCTCACGGTCAATTTCAACCAAATATTGTATCAGTGGAGTTTTTTTTTCTACATTCAAATTTTGTAAAGAGGTATGACCGGGCGATAATTCAGCAGCATATCAGCCCCCCCCCCTTTTATTACCCATAATGCATTTGGGCTCGAATTTGCCATTGAAAGTAAGACATTGATGGAAGTATATGTGTAGCGGAAAAAAGAGGAATTCCTCTGTAATCTGTTAGAGGGGCAGTATGACAGAGGGACATTATAGTAGAGGGGAAGTATGGTGGAGGGGCAGTATTGTAGAGGGACAGTATGGTGGAGGGACAGTATTGTAGAGGGGCAGTATGTTAAAGGGGCAGCATCGGTGAGGGACAGTATCATTTAGGGGCAGTATGGTTGAGGGGCAGTATTGTGGAGGGGCAGTGTGGTTGAGGGGCAAAATTATTTTAGAGCAATTTTGGTGAGGGGCAGTATGGTTGTGATATTGCTGTGATACTGTTGTGAGATTGGGATTGATGTGCTCCTGGTCTGAAGGGTAGGGACCGAAGATTGACTCCTAGAGCCCCCTATGCACCAAGAGAGAGTAGAAACACTATTTCTTAGTCAAATATAACAAGCCACATAACAGTAAACTCAATTTGAATCACCCCCCTAACCCCTATGGGACTAAATGGTATATAAACGGAAAAATGTCCGTCCGAGTGACATTTCACATAATTACAAGGTCTTTTCAATTGGATTTCTCAGGTTTTCACAGATTTCTGCCCCACTAAAGCTATATACTGCCTCAAAGTGTGTCCCCTGGGGATTTTATATCGTCAAATATAACAAGCCACATAACAGTAAACTTATTTTGAACCACTCTCTTAACCCCTATGGGGCTAAATGGTATATAAACGGAAAAATGTCCGTCCGAGTGACATTTCACATAATAACAAGGTCTTTTCAGTGGGATTTCTCAGGTTTTCACAGATTTCTGCCCCACTAAAGCTATATACTGCCTCAAAGTGTGTCCCCTGGGGATTTTATATTGTCAAATATAACAAGCCACATAACAGTAAACTTATTTTGAACCACTCCCTTAACCCCTATGGGGCTAAATGGTATATAGACGGAAAAATGTCCGTCCGAGTGATATTTCACATAATAACAAGGTCTTTTCAATGGGATTTCTCAGGTTTTCACAGATTTTTGCCCCACTAAAGCTATATACTGCCTCAAAGTGTGTCCCCTGAGGATTTTCCTCCATATAATTGATAGTGCTTACCTAACTCTGTACTCCTGTTAACCTAAACGACAAGTAATGTATATTTAGGGACCTAGAATTTAAGGTAAAATACTTGTTTTACCCTTGCATGAAACAACCCAGTGCAAAGGAACATACCAATAACCACTCATCAGAATACCTAGAACCTAACCCTTAGACACTCTTCAACTAGAAAAAATATAGAAATTGGCACCAAAATCATATTGCAACTTAGATGGTGGCCCCTAACCTGGAATACACCCAAATGTCACCCGCCCTGACATCGTTTCCAGAGTGTAAAGGTTCCATGAGTTGCCATAACAATGGTTTTCATATTTAACTCATAACACTTCATGAGCATGTGACTCAACAACTATACATTACCCACAATAAAGAACTTTAGGATACTCCAAGGTTTATTCACAGACCCCCCATTTCACCCCAGACCCCCTTTCTGTGATTTATGACCTTGAGACCTTTATCTATTATCAAATTTCACCATAATTGCGGATAGCAGCAATATCATTATATATTCCAGATATTCTGAAAATTTCATAATTTTCAGAATGGTGACATTGATTATTTCATATGATTTCCCATTCAAAGTGTCACTGATATTTTCTGACGCGCACCGATAAGCAAAGACGGGCCATTTTCAATTTCAGACCATGAAAATTAATTATCTTTAAAATGTGATAAATCATTTTAAAGCCAATTCCGCCTCCTCATATTTAGTTAGGTACAGTGCAGTTTCTACTATCATATTCCATATTATCCCACATTTTTAACAGCAAAAAAAATAATTGAGGGGGTTTGGTGTCATCTACTACAGCTTACAAAGACACCGCTTACAGCGACCCATCCAATAATGATTCATACAATAATTTTGTCACACAAGCATTGCCAGTCACTGAGAATTGAATACTGTCCATTCTTGCCTCTCATATAGCTCATCGTGGTGGCCCAGTGGTTAGGGCAGCTGAGTTGTAGTCAGAGGTTGTTTGTCTGCATGGGTACGAATCCCAGTAGCAGCCTGACATGATGGTTTAAGTTGGTCCAACCACACACATCACACACGGCACCCACGGCGTGTCACGTCAACCACGGCGCGTCACGTCACCCACGTCGCGTCACGTCGCCCACGTCGCGTCACGTCGCGTCACGTCGCCCACGTCCC
Organism: Alentia gelatinosa; assembly: GCA_950022655.1. Lineage (NCBI taxonomy): Eukaryota > Metazoa > Annelida > Polychaeta > Phyllodocida > Polynoidae > Alentia > Alentia gelatinosa. The sequence continues at coordinate 14,033,985 of OX465584.1, read as the reverse complement.
GTCACGTCACCCAAGTCGCGTGACGTCGCCCACGTCGCGTCACGTCACGTGACGTCACCCACGTCGCGTCATGTCAACCACGTCGCGTCACGTCGGCCACGTCGCGTCACGTCGCTTCACGTCACCCACGTCGCGTCACGTCGCGTCACGTCACGCACGTCGGCCACGTCGCGTCACGTCGGCCACGTCGCGTCACGTCACCCACGTCGCGTCACGTCACCCACGTCGCGTCACGTCACCCACGTCGCGTCACGTCGCGTCGCGTCACGTCACCCACGTCGCCAAAGTCGCGTCACGTCACCCACGTCGCGTCACGTCACCCACGTCACGTCACGTCACCCACGTCGCGTCATGTCACCCAAGTCGCGTCACGTCGCCAACGTCGCGTCACGTCGCGTCACGTCATCCACGTCGCGTCATGTCACCCAAGTCGCGTCACGTCATCCACGTCGCGTCACGTCTTGTCACCCATGTCGCGTCACACATGTTGCTAGGTGTCGACACTTGTAATTAAGTTAAGTTCTGTATGATTTCATAGTCTTTAATCTGGCCACTACGTGCGGGAATTTATAAAGTAATGATTAAGTAGTTCTCTAACCTCCAGACGTCGTATACGTTCTGGGTTAAGTTGAATAAAGTTTCTCTCTTCCCCACCAGCCATCCTATCTTCTCCATGTAAGGTCTTATTGAAGTAAACGTATAGACTTGCTACTAGAGCTCCCTCTGAAGGTTTATTATTAATTAAGACTAATTAAAAAAAACAACCACTACCAGAACAGGTGCATGTGTTGGGAGGGTGCATTAAAAAGGCGCCATGGTCCCGATACACCCCGATATAGCTCTAGTTGCAACCAGCGTAATCAACCATTTTTCTTAGATAAATCCAGAAGTAATGCATATTTATGATTGATAATTTATCTGTAGATACAAAACATAGTATATGATATTTCATAATGCTATTTAATGAAAAAATTAGTTCCAATTTAAAGTATGAAATGATCAATTTGAGGTCATAAATCACAGAAAGTGAGCTTTTGCCATTTTTGGACTTCCGCTGGCCCCCATTCCTAAGATTTCCATTTTATTATGCTTTTTCTTTTCTTATATAATCGGGGTCGGTGAGGCCTTGATGTTACATATAGATTTTGATGATTGAAAATCCATATTTGAGGTTCCAGAGGCCTAAAATAGGCTAAAAATGACCCGTAATTGGCCAAAAAATGAATAAAAGTGACTCAATTTATAAGATTCTTGAGAAATAGTACTGGATATATGTAGTTCCTCATCTATTACCTATAGTGGGATGTCTCACGGTCAATTTCAACCAAATAATGTATCAGTGGAGGGTTTTTTTCTACATTTTTGCAGAAATTCAAATTTTGTAAATAGGTATGACCGGGTGATAATTCAGCAGCATATCAGCCCCCCTTTTATTACCCATAATGCATTTGGGCTCACATTTGCCATTAAAAGTAATACATTGGTAGAAGTATATATGTGTAGCGGAAAAAAGCGGAATTCCTCTGTAATCTTTTTTCTGAGGGTATTATTAGTGCTCTCTATGAAAAATGTCCAAATTTCTCGTCCGGACACACAATTCAGATTAATGCCCATTGTGTCTGCTATTGTTGTATTTATCTATCCTAACTGTGTTAGGTCATAACCCCCCACGTGTACCTAACTGCCAAATATATAGTTCATTTACATCTCGGTCATACTGCAAAACAGCAGGTGGGGATTACCTTTATGTCCCGGCGAGTCAATGTCCAGGCTAGTGACACCTGAGCAATAGCGACGTTTTTATTAGTTTTGATGGAAAAAACTTGACCGTTTTGGCCACCAAAAGGACCAGTAGGAGTAACTACTACATTGTCCCTCCACCATACTGCCCTTCCATCATACTGCCCCTCTAATATACTGTCCCTCCACAATACTGCCCCTTTACCATACTGCTCCTCCACCATACTGCCCCTCAACATAACTTCCCCTCTACTATACTGCCCCTCCACCATACTGCCCCTCTACCATACTGCCCTTTCACCATACTGCCCCTATACTATACTGTCCCTCCACCAGACTGCCCCTCCACCATACTGCCCCTTTACTAGACTGTCCCTCCACCATACTGCCCTTTTACCATACTGCTCCTCCACCATACTGCCCCTCCACCATGATACTGTAACTCACCAATGCTGCCCCTCTACAATGTTGTCACTCCACCATACTGCCCTTTCACCATACTGCCCCTATACTATACTGTCCCTCCACCAGACTGCCCCTCCACCATACTGCCCCTTTACTATACTGTCCCTCGACCATACTGCCCCTTTACCATACTGCTCCTCCACCATACTGCCCCTCCACCATGATACTGTCACTCACTAATGCTGCCCCTCTACAATGTTGTCACTCCACCATACTGTCCCTCTAAATTACTGTCCCTCCACCATACTACCCCTCCACCATACTGCCCCTGTACCATACTGTCCCTCTGCCATACTGCCCCTTTACCACACTGCCCCTCTACTATACTGCCCCTCAACATAACTTCCCCTCTACTATACTGCCCCTCCACCATACTGCCCCTCTACCATACTGTCCCTCCACCATACTGCCCCTCCACCATACTGCCCCTCTGCCATACTACCCCTCCACCATACTGCCCTTTCACCATACTGCCCCTCTACTATACTGTCCCTCCACCATACTGCCATTTTACCATACTGCCCCTCTACTATACTGTCCTTCCACCATACTGCCCCTCCACCATACTGCCCCTTCACCATACTGCTCCCCTACCATACTGCCCCTCCACCATACTGCCCCTCTACTATACTGTCCCTCCACCATACTGCCCCTCACCAATGGTGCCCCTTTAACATGCTGCCCCTCTACAATGCTGTCCCTCCACCATACTGTCACTCTAAATTACTGTCCCTCCACCATACTGCCCCTTTACCATACAGCTCCTCCCCCATGATACTGCCCCTCCACCATACTGCCCCTCTACCATACTGTCCCTCCGCCATACTGCCCCTTTACCACACTGCCCCTCTACTATACTGCCCCTTAACATAATTTCCCCTCTACTATACTGCCCCTCCACTATACTGCCCCTCTACCATACTGCCCTTCCACCATACTGCCCTTTCACCACACTGCCCCTCCACTATACTGTCCCTCCACCATACTGCCCCTCCACCATACTGCCCCTCTACTATACTGTCCCTCCACCATACTGCCCCTCACCAATGGTGCCCCTTTAACATGCTGCCCCTCTACAATGCTGTCCCTCCACCATACTGTCACTCTAAATTACTGTCCCTCCACCATACTGCCCCTTTACCATACAGCTCCTCCCCCATGATACTGCCCCTCCACCATACTGCCCCTCTACCATACTGTCCCTCCGCCATACTGCCCCTTTACCACACTGCCCCTCTACTATACTGCCCCTTAACATAACTTCCCCTCTACTATACTGCCCCTCCACCATACTGCCCCTCTACCATACTGCCCTTCCACCATACTGCCCTTTCACCACACTGCCCCTCCACTATACTGTCCCTCCACCATACTGCCCCTCCACCATACTGCCCCTCTACTATACTGTCCCTCCCCCATGATACTGCCCCTCCACCATACTGCCCCTCTACCATACTGTCCCTCCGCCATACTGCCCCTTTACCACACTGCCCCTCTACCATACTGCCCCTTAACATAACTTCCCCTCTACTATACTGCCCCTTCACCATACTGCCCCTCTACCATACTGCCCTTCCACCATACTGCCCTTTCACCACACTGCCCCTCCACTATACTGTCCCTCCACCATACTGCCCCTCCACCATACTGCCCCTCTACTATACTGTCCCTCCACCATGATACTGCCCCTCACCAATGCTGCCCCTTGAACATGCTGCCCCTCTACAATGCTGTCCCTCCACCATACTGTCCCTCTACAATACTGCCCCTCCACCATACTTCCCCTGTACTATAATGTCCTATAAGGTACAGTATGGTTTGAGTCAGTATGGTTCAGGGCAGTGAGGTTGAGGGGCAGTATGATTTAAGGGCAGTATGGATTAAGGGTAGTATGGTTGAGAGGCAGTATTGTAGAGGAGCAATTTGGTGTAAGGGCAGTAACGTTGAGAGGGAGTATTGCTGAGGGACAGTATGTTGGTTGAGGGGCAGTATGGGTAAATGGCAGTACAGTTGAGGGACAGTATGGGTGAGGGGCAGTATGGGTGAGGGGCTGTATGGTAGAGGGGCAGTATGGTAAAGGGGCAGAATGGTGGAGGACCATATTGTAATTGGGCAGTATGGTGGAGGGACAGTATTGTAAGGGGGTAGTATAGTGGAGGGTCAATATGGCACAGTATGGTATTGTAGAGGAGCAATTTGGTGTAAGGGCAGTAACGTTGAGAGGGAGTATTGCTGAGGGACAGTATGTTGGTTGAGGGGCAGTATGGGTGAGAGGCAGTACAGTTGAGGGACAGTATGGGTGAGGGGCAGTATGGGTGAGGGGCTGTATTGCAGAGGGACAATATGGTAAAGGGGCAGTGTGGTGGAGGGGCAGTATTGTAGATGGGCAGTATGGTGGAGGGACAGTATTGTAAGGGGGCAGTATAGTGGAGGGTCAGTATGGTACAGGGGCAGTATGTTAGAGGGGCACTTTGGTGGAGGGGCAGTATGACAGAGGGACATTATAGTAGAGGGGAAGTGTGGTGGAGGGGCAGTATTGTAGAGGGACAGTATGGTTGAGGGACAGTATTGTAGAGGGGCAGTATGTTAACCCTTTGGCGCCGGGTGATGCATTAAGGCATCGCCGCACATGGCCGGATGATGCCTTAAGGCATCGCCGTTTGTGGCCGGATGATGCCTTAAGGCATCATTTTCTAAGACTTTCTAAATCATAGTTTAAGTGTAATAACTTCGTAAATAATTGATCAATAATGATGAAATGTTCACAGTATGTTGGTATGACATTACCATTACGGTTTTGAAATACTCATAAAATAATATCAAAGATCACGTGTTGTATCCTTTGATCAAACAGTGAAATTATCACAAGTGGCCTGAAAAGACCCCTCCCCTGGTGGTATATACTAACATCCTACCCGGCCTTACAGACATTGCTTTGTCAGAGGTACCCGGCGTGAAAGGGTTAAAGGCGCAGCATCGGTGAGGGACAGTATCATTTAGGGGCAGTATGTTTGAGGGGCAGTATGTTTGAGGGGCAGTGTGGTGGAGGGGCAAAATTATTCAAGAGCAATTTTGGTGAGGGGCAGTATGGTTGTGATATTGCTGTGATACTGTTGTGAGATTGGGATTGATGTGCTCCTGGTCTGAAGGGTAGGGACCGAAGATTGACTCCTAGAGCCCCAAGAGAGAGTAGAAACAGTATTTCTTAGTCAAATATAACAAGCCACATAACAGTAAACTTAATTTGAACCACCCCCCTAACCCCTATGGGACTAAATGGTATATAAACGGAAAAATGTCCGTCCGAGTGACATTTCACATAATTACAAGGTCTTTTCAATTGGATTTCTCAGGTTTTCACAGATTTCTGCCCCACTAGAGCTATATACTGCCTCGAAGTGTGTCCCCTGGGGATTATATATTGTCAAATATAACAAGCCACATAACAGTAAACTTAATTTGAACCCCCCCCCCCCCTAACCCCTATGGGACTAAATGGTATATAAACGGAAAAATGTCCGTCCGAGTGACATTTCACATAATTACAAGGTCTTTTCAATTGGATTTCTCAGGTTTTCACAGATTTCTGCCCCACTAAAGCTATATACTGCCTCAAAGTGTGTCCCCTGGGGATTTTATATTGTCAAATATAACAAGCCACATAACAGTAAACTTATTTTGAACCACTCCCTTAACCCCTATGGGGCTAAATGGTATATAGACGGAAAAATGTCCGTCCGAGTGACATTTCACATAATAACAAGGTCTTTTCAATGGGATTTCTCAGGTTTTCAGAGATTTTTGCCCCACTAAAGCTATATACTGCCTCAAAGTGTGTCCCCTGAGGATTTTCCTCCATATAATTGATAGTGCCTACCTAACTCTGTACTCCTGTTAACCTAAACGACAAGTAATGTATATTTAGGGACCTAGAATTTAAGGTAAAATACTTGTTTTACCCTTGCATGAAACAACCCAGTGCAAAGGAACATACCAATAACCACTCATCAGAATACCTAGAACCTAACCCTTAGACACTCTTCAACTAGAAAAAATATAGAAATTGGCACCAAAATCATATTGCAACTTAGATGGTGGCCCCTAACCTGGAATACACCCAAATGTCACTCGCCCTGACATCGTTTCCAGAGTGTAAAGGTTCCATGAGTTGCCAAAACAATGGTTTTCATATTTAACTCATAACACTTCATGAGCATGTGACTCAACAACTATACATTACCCACAATAAAGAACTTTAGGATACTCCAAGGTTTATTCACAGACCCCCCATTTCACCCCAGACCCCCTTTCTGTGATTTATGACCTTGAGACCTTTATCTATTATCAAATTTCACCATAATTGCGGATAGCAGCATTATCATTATATATTCCAGATATTCTGAAAATTTCATAATTTTCAGAATGGTGACATTGATTATTTCATATGATTTCCCATTCAAAGTGTCACTGATATTTTCTGACGCGCACCGATAAGCAAAGACGGGCCATTTTCAATTTCAGACCATGAAAATTAATTATCTTTAAAATGTGATAAATCATTTTAAAGCCAATTCCGCCTCCTCATATTTAGTTAGGTACAGTGCAGTTTCTACTATCATATTCCATATTATCCCACATTTTTAACAGCAAAAAAAATAATTGAGGGGGTTTGGTGTCATCTACTACAGCTTACAAAGACACCGCTTACAGCGACCCATCCAATAATGATTCATACAATAATTTTGTCACACAAGCATTGCCAGTCACTAAGAATTGAATACTGTCCATTCTTGCCTCTCATATAGCTCATCGTGGTGGCCCAGTGGTTAGGGCAGCTGAGTTGTAGTCACAGGTTGTTTGTTTGCATGGGTACGAATCCCAGTAGCAGCCTGACATGATGGTTTAAGTTGGTCCAACCACACACATCACACACGGCACCCACGACGTGTCACGTCACCCACGGCGCGTCACGTCACCCACGTCGCGTCACGTCGCCCACGTCGCGTCACGTCGCCCACGTCCCGTCACATCACCCACGTCGCGTCACGTCGGCCACGTCGCGTCACGTCGCGTCACGTCACCCACGGCGTGTCACGTCACCCACGTCGCGTCACGTCACCCACGTCGCGACACGTCGCCCACGTCGCGTCACGTCGCCCACGTCGCGTCACGTCACCCACGTCGCGTCACGTCACCCACGTCGCGTCACGTCGGCCACGTCGCGTCACGTCGCGTCACCCACGTCGCGTCACGTCACCCACGTCGCGTCACGTCACCCACGTCGCGTCACGTCGCGTCACGTCGCGTCACGTCACCCACGTCGTGGCACGTCGCCAAAGGCGCGTCACGTCATCAACGTCGCGTTACGTCACCCACGTCGCGTCACGTCACCCACGTCACGTCACGTCACCCATGTCGCGTCATGTCACCCAAGTCGCGTCACGTCGCCCACGTCGCGTCGCGTCGCGTCACGTCATCCACGTCGCGTCATGTCACCCAAGTCGCGTCACGTCATCGACGTCGCGTCACGTCTCGTCACCCATGTCGCGTCACACATGTCGCTAGGTGTCGACACTTGTAATTAAGTTAAGTTCTGTATGATTTCATAGTCTTTAATCTGGCCACTACGTGCGGTAATTTATAAAGTAATGATTAAGTAGTTCTCTAACCTCCAGACGTCGTATACGTTCTGGGTTAAGTTGAATAAAGTTTCTCTCTTCCCCACCAGCCATCCTATCTTCTCCATGTAAGGTCTTATTGAAGTAAACGTATAGACTTGCTACTAGAGCTCCCTCTGAAGGTTTATTATTAATTAAGACTAATTAAAAAAAACAACCACTACCAGAACAGGTGCATGTGTTGGGAGGGTGCATTAAAAAGGCGCCATGGTCCCGATACACCCCGATATAGCTCTAGTTGCAACCAGCGTAATCAACCATTTTTCTTAGATAAATCCAGAAGTAATGCATATTTATGATTGATAATTTATCTGTAGATACAAAACATAGTATATGATATTTCATAATGCTATTTAATGAAAAAATTAGTTCCAATTTAAAGTATGAAATGATCAATTTGAGGTCATAAATCACAGAAAGTGAGCTTTTGCCATTTTTGGACTTCCGCTGGCCCCCATTCCTAAGATTTCCATTTTATTATGCTTTTTCTTTTCTTATATAATCGGGGTCGGTGAGGTCTTGATCTTACATATAGATTTTGATGATTGAAAATCCATATTTGAGGTTCCAGAGGCCTAAAATAGGCTAAAAATGACCCGTAATTGGCCAAAAAATGAATAAAAGTGACTCAATTTATAAGATTCTTGAGAAATAGTACTGGATATATGTAGTTCCTCATCTATTACCTATAGTGGGATGTCTCACGGTCAATTTCAACCAAATAATGTATCAGTGGAGTTTTTTTTTCTACATTTTTGTAGAAATTCAAATTTTGTAAATAGGTATGACCGGGCCATAATTCAGCAGCAAATCAACCCCCCTTTTATTACCCATAATGCATTTGGGCTCACATTTGCCATTAAAAGTAATACATTGGTGGAAGTATATATGTGTAGCAGAAAAAAGAGGAATTCCTCTGTAATCTTTTTTCTGAGGGTATTATTAGTGCTTTCTATGAAAAATGTCCAAATTTCTCGTCCGGACACACAATTCAGATTAATGCCCATTGTGTCTGCTATTGTTGTATTTATCTATCCTAACTGTGTTAAGTCATTACCCCCCACGTGTACCTAACTGCCAAATATATAGTTCATTTACATCTCGGTCATACTGCAGAACAGCAGGTGGGGATTACCTTTATGTCCGGGTGAGTCAATGTCCAGGCGAGTGACACCTGAGCAATAGCGACGTTTTTATTAGTTTTGATAGAAAAAACTTGACCGTTTTGGCCACCAAAAGGACCAGTAGGAGTAACTACTACATTGTCCCTCCACCATACTGCCCTTCCATCATACTGCCCCTCTAATATACTGTCCCTCCACCATACTGCCCCTTTACCATACTGCTCCTCCACCATACTGCCCCTCAACATAACTTCCCCTCTACTATACTGCCCCTCCACCATACTGCCCCTCTACCATACTGCCCTTTCACCATACTGCCCCTATACTATACTGTCCCTCCACCAGACTGCCCCTCCACCATACTGCCCCTTTACTAGACTGTCCCTCCACCATACTGCCCTTTTACCATACTGCTCCTCCACCATACTGCCCCTCCACCATGATACTGTAACTCACCAATGCTGCCCCTCTACAATGTTGTCACTCCACCATACTGCCCTTTCACCATACTGCCCCTATACTATACTGTCCCTCCACCAGACTGCCCCTCCACCATACTGCCCCTTTACTATACTGTCCCTCGACCATACTGCCCTTTTACCATACTGCTCCTCCACCATACTGCCCCTCCACCATGATACTGTCACTCACCAATGCTGCCCCTCTACAATGTTGTCACTCCACCATACTGTCCCTCTAAATTACTGTCCCTCCACCATACTACCCCTCCACCATACTGCCCCTGTACCATACTGTCCCTCCGCCATACTGCCCCTTAACCACACTGCCCCTCTACTATACTGCCCCTCAACATAACTTCCCCTCTACTATACTGCCCTTTCACATTACTGCCCCTCTACTATACTGTCCCTCCACCATACTGCCCTTTTACCATACTGCCCCTCTACTATACTGTCCTTCCACCATACTGCCCCTCCACCATACCGCCCCTTCACCATACTGCTCCCCTACCATACTGCCCCTCCACCATACTGCCCCTCTACTATACTGTCCCTCCACCATACTGCCCCTCACCAATGGTGCCCCTTTAACATGCTGCCCCTCTACAATGCTGTCCCTCCACCATACTGTCACTCTAAATTACTGTCCCTCCACCATACTGCCCCTTTACCATACAGCTCCTCGACCATGATACTGCCCCTCCACCATACTGCCCCTCTACCATACTGTCCCTCCGCCATACTGCCCCTTTACCACACTGCTCCTCTACTATACTGCCCCTTAACATAACTTCCCCTCTACTATACTGCCCCTCCACCATACTGCCCCTCTACCATACTGCCCTTCCACCATACTGCCCTTTCACCATACTGCCCCTCTACTATACTGTCCCTCCACCATACTGCCCCTCCACCATACTGCCCCTCTACTATACTGTCCCTCCACCATGATACTGCCCCTCACCAATGCTGCCCCTTTAACATGCTGCCCCTCTACAATGCTGTCCCTCCACCATACTGTCCCTCTACAATACTGCCCCTCCACCATACTTCCCCTGTACTATAATGTCCCTATAAGGTACAGTATGGTTTGAGTCAGTATGGTTCAGGGCAGTGAGGTTGAGGGGCAGTATGATTTAAGGGCAGTATGGATTAAGGGTAGTATGGTTGAGAGGCAGTATTGTAGAGGAGCAATTTGGTGTAAGGGCAGTAACGTTGAGAGGGAGTATTGCTGAGGGACAGTATGTTGGTTGAGGGGCAGTATGGGTGAGAGGCAGTACAGTTGAGGGACAGTATGGGTGAGGGGCAGTATGGGTGAGGGGCTGTATGGTAGAGGGGCAGTATGGTAAAGGGGCAGAATGGTGGAGGACCATATTGTAGATGGGCAGTATGGTGGAGGGACAGTATTGTAAGGGGGTAGTATAGTGGAGGGTCAGTATGGCACAGTATGGTATTGTAGAGGAGCAATTTGGTGTAAGGGCAGTAACGTTGAGAGGGAGTATTGCTGAGGGACAGTATGTTGGTTGAGGGGCAGTATTGGTGAGAGGCAGTACAGTTGAGGGACAGTATGGGTGAGGGGCAGTATGGGTGAGGGGCTGTATTGCAGAGGGACAATATGGTAAAGGGGCAGTGTGGTGGAGGGGCAGTATTGTAGATGGGCAGTATGGTGGAGGGACAGTATTGTAAGGGGGCAGTATAGTGGAGGGTCAGTATGGTACAGGGGCAGTATGTTAGAGGGGCACTTTGGTGGAGGGGCAGTATGACAGAGGGACATTATAGTAGAGGGGAAGTGTGGTGGAGGGGCAGTATTGTAGAGGGACAGTATGGTGGAGGGACAGTATTGTAGAGGGGCAGTATGTTAACCCTTTGGCGCCGGGTGATGCATTAAGGCATCGCCGCACATGGCCGGATGATGCCTTAAGGCATCGCCGTTTGTGGCCGGATGATGCCTTAATAATGTATATTTAGGGACCTAGAATTTAAGGTAAAATACTTGTTTTACCCTTGCAGGAAACAACCCAGTGCAAAGGAACATACCAATAACCACTCATCAGAATACCTAGATATTGCTATTGGGACATCATAGCGCTTTCTGAAACATGGCATGTTGAAAATGATTCCTTAAGTGACTATCAATTGAAGAATTATAATAAAATCAGACATGATAGGGACTGGAAAGAAAATGATAATGATGTATCACCAAAGGTTGGAGGAGGTTTATGTACATATATTCATGAGGATTTTAAATATGACCACATTAAATTTTCCCACCTAATTTGCAGCCTAAATTATATTGAAATACAGATAATTGAAGTTACCAAAACACAAAATAAGGACTTAATCATATTTAATATATATAGACCAAATAAGGGCAATATTATTTTATTTGTTGATATGTTAACATCAATAGTAAACCAGGTAAAGGACTCATCGACGGCTGACTTGGTTCTTTTAGGAGACTTTGATATAAACACTGCTGATAAGGAAAACTACCATACAAATTACCTTAAAGGAGAACTTGAGCTTATGGGATTGAAACAATTGATCAATGATTATACTAGATATTCAGAGAATCCCTCCATTCTTGATTTAATTTTTACCACTATAGATTGTATTAGCTCTGCAGGGGTGCTAACCCATGCCTATAGTGACCACCATGCGATCTATATGATAAAAAAAGCGAATATTATAAAGAAAACAGACAAATATGTGACAGGTCGCTTGTACATCAACTATGATAGAGACGAAATGAATCATTATTTACAAAATGTAAACTGGAACTATTATTTTAATACCTTGATTTCTACCACGGATAAATTGAATTTTATCCATAACCATATAGATACTTTCTATAAGATGCAAAGAACGCTGCTTCAAAGTAAAAGACCAATCACAACCATGGTTGGATAGAGAAACACTAGAACTTATTAAGGATAAAAATAAGATGTTAAAAAAGGCTAAGAAAACTGGAAAACCTGAAGATTGGTACTCAGCAAGAATCTTAAGAAATAGGGCTAACGCTGCAGTGAAAAATGCTAGACAAAATTACACAATTCAACAATTGGACCTTAACCATAATGATCATAATAAATTTTGGCGTATAATTAATAAAATTTTACCGGGCACAGAAACGAAATCAGAAGAGATTAGACTAAAAGATGACTTGCAGCAATTTATCCCACCCGAAGATGTTTCTAACTATATTAATAATTACTTTAATAATATCGGTGATAAGCTATCCTGTAATATGTACCTACCCTGGAAGCACTATGATCAGGAGGTGTTAGCAAATCTTGATACTGTATTAGTTAGAGATATTGATATAATAGAATTAGCCAAGGACTTGAATACAAATAAACAGTCTATGCTGGAAGGTCTGAACAGTCGAATATTCAGGGATGCATTGTTGTTAATCCCAAATGTTTTTGCTGATTTATTTAATAATGTTTTTGAGTTGGCGGATATACCAGACACATGGAAGTTATCTATTATTCGTCCAATCCTGATGGGAGGGGACCCATTTAACTGCAACAACCTAAGGCCAATTTCTTTACTCCCAATAACAAGCAAAGTAATGGAAAAATTAATGCATAAAAATATTTTAAATTTTTTAGATCAAAATAACATTCTGTCTTCCAAACACCATGGTTTTAGACCGGGACATTCGAGTACAGATGCAGTGGGCAAATTCACGGATGATATACTAATTAACAGAAATATAGGGGATGATACTTTAGCAGTTTATATAGATTTTCGTAAAGCTTTCGACACAGTAAACCACAAAATTTTAATTGGTAAATTACAAAATTATGGCATCAAGGGGAGGATTTTGAATTGGTTTCTTGACTATTTAACAAATAGGATGCAATGTGTTAAAACAAATGATATTACCTCAGGACTTAAAATCATAAAACATGGAGTGCCTCAGGGTTCTATCATGGGTCCCCTCCTCTTCCTATTATATATCAATGATTTAACCTCCCTCGTTGTAAATTCTAAAGTTATGTTATACGCCAATGATACGGTATTATATGTACATGGAAAAGACCAAACTCAAATGTTTTCTCAATTACAAAATGATCTTGATTTATTGTATATATGGTGTACCCAAAATAAGCTGTCAATCAATATTAGTAAAACAAAATACATGTACTTTAGTTCAGGTAGAAAAAGAATCAATAGAAACTTAAGTTTAAACCTTAATGATGTAAATCTCTCACAGGTAGAATCTTACAAATACCTGGGTATACACTTGGATACGAGACTTGATTATCGTCAACATATTACTCACCTAAAGAGAACAATTGGATATAGAATTTATCAATTGGTTAAAATGAGGCCCTACTTAACGAAATCAGCCTCAATAAAATTGTATAGATCAGTAATACTACCCCATTTTGATTATGGAGATGTTTTGTTTATCAATAGCCCAAATAAATATTTATCTCAATTACAACTTCTCCAAAATCGATGTTTGAAAATTTGCCTAAAAGCACCACGATTTACCTCTATTAGAAATATACATGTACTGACTGGAATACCAATGTTATCTTATAGACATGAGGCACATTTGCTGAACTACATGTTCAAAAGATCAAAATACCCGAAATATGTTGATCACAATATTCAAATAACCCGACTACATAATGCACCTGTATTATTAAATTAAACTTCAAAATAACCTTTGTATTGTTATAAAGTTCAAATGTTTTCTTTATTGTTTACGCTACCTAATGTTCACATCATGTATGGTCTTGTATAACTATATTATTCTTCACATACTTGATGTTTATCTGGAACTATAGTGGGTTGGATATGAAATGATCATATATATATTTATAAAATTAATATTGAACATTGTGTTAACTCTAGTATCAATATTATGTTGTTTATGTTGTTAGTAGACTAGTTATTATACCCAACCAAATTTGTGTAATCGATTAATTTTAGGGGTAGGGCAAAGCCATGAAAATCAACTTATATAGTTGAGGCAATTGCCCCCTTTATTGTGTCCAACAAGTTTCAAGAAAACCAAACCGATTCACGGGAAAACTCATTGTACAAAATTGGATTCAATAAAGAAAGTTGAAAAAAAATAACCCAAAAAAACATTTTTCTTTCATAATTCCAGAAGTAATGCATATTTATGATTGATAATTTATCTGTAGATACAAAACATAGTATATGATATTTCATAATGCTATTTAATGAAAAAAATAGTTCCAATTTAAAGTATGAAATGATCAATTCGAGGTCATAAATCACAGAAAGTGAGCTTTTGCCATTTTTGGACTTTCGCTGGCCCCCATTCCTAAGATTTCCATTTTATTATGCTTTTTCTTTTCTTATATAATCGGGGTCGATGAGGTCTTGATCTTACATATAGATTTTGATGATTGAAAATCCATATTTGAGGTTCCAGAGGCCTAAAATAGGCTAAAAATGACCCGTAATTGGCCAAAAAATGAATAAAAGTGACTCAATTTATAAGATTCTTGAGAAATAGTACTGGATATATGTAGTTCCTCATCTATTACCTATAGTGGGATGTCTCACGGTCAATTTCAACCAAATATTGTATCAGTGGAGTTTTTTTTTCTACATTCAAATTTTGTAAAGAGGTATGACCGGGCGATAATTCAGCAGCATATCAGCCCCCCCCCCCCTTTTATTACCCATAATGCATTTGGGCTCGAATTTGCCATTAAAAGTAAGACATTGATGGAAGTATATGTGTAGCGGAAAAAAGAGGAATTCCTCTGTAATCTGTTAGAGGGGCAGTATGACAGAGGGACATTATAGTAGAGGGGAAGTATGGTGGAGGGGCAGTATTGTAGAGGGACAGTATGGTGGAGGGACAGTATTGTAGAGGGGCAGTATGTTAAAGGGGCAGCATCGGTGAGGGACAGTATCATTTAGGGGCAGTATGGTTGAGGGGCAGTATTGTGGAGGGGCAGTGTGGTTGAGGGGCAAAATTATTCTAGAGCAATTTTGGTGAGGGGCAGTATGGTTGTGATATTGCTGTGATACTGTTGTGAGATTGGGATTGATGTGCTCCTGGTCTGAAGGGTAGGGACCGAAGATTGACTCCTAGAGCCCCCTATGCACCAAGAGAGAGTAGAAACACTATTTCTTAGTCAAATATAACAAGCCACATAACAGTAAACTCAATTTGAATCACCCCCCTAACCCCTATGGGACTAAATGGTATATAAACGGAAAAATGTCCGTCCGAGTGACATTTCACATAATTACAAGGTCTTTTCAATTGGATTTCTCAGGTTTTCACAGATTTCTGCCCCACTAAAGCTATATACTGCCTCAAAGTGTGTCCCCTGGGGATTTTATATCGTCAAATATAACAAGCCACATAACAGTAAACTTATTTTGAACCACTCCCTTAACCCCTATGGGGCTAAATGGTATATAAACGGAAAAATGTCCGTCCGAGTGACATTTCACATAATAACAAGGTCTTTTCAGTGGGATTTCTCAGGTTTTCACAGATTTCTGCCCCACTAAAGCTATATACTGCCTCAAAGTGTGTCCCCTGGGGATTTTATATTGTCAAATATAACAAGCCACATAACAGTAAACTTATTTTGAACCACTCCCTTAACCCCTATGGGGCTAAATGGTATATAGACGGAAAAATGTCCGTCCGAGTGATATTTCACATAATAACAAGGTCTTTTCAATGGGATTTCTCAGGTTTTCACAGATTTTTGCCCCACTAAAGCTATATACTGCCTCAAAGTGTGTCCCCTGAGGATTTTCCTCCATATAATTGATAGTGCTTACCTAACTCTGTACTCCTGTTAACCTAAACGACAAGTAATGTATATTTAGGGACCTAGAATTTAAGGTAAAATACTTGTTTTACCCTTGCATGAAACAACCCAGTGCAAAGGAACATACCAATAACCACTCATCAGAATACCTAGAACCTAACCCTTAGACACTCTTCAACTAGAAAAAATATAGAAATTGGCACCAAAATCATATTGCAACTTAGATGGTGGCCCCTAACCTGGAATACACCCAAATGTCACCCGCCTTGACATCGTTTCCAGAGTGTAAAGGTTCCATGAGTTGCCATAACAATGGTTTTCATATTTAACTCATAACACTTCATGAGCATGTGACTCAACAACTATACATTACCCACAATAAAGAACTTTAGGATACTCCAAGGTTTATTCACAGACCCCCCATTTCACCCCAGACCCCCTTTCTGTGATTTATGACCTTGAGACCTTTATCTATTATCAAATTTCACCATAATTGCGGATAGCAGCAATATCATTATATATTCCAGATATTCTGAAAATTTCATAATTTTCAGAATGGTGACATTGATTATTTCATATGGTTTCCCATTCAAAGTGTCACTGATATTTTCTGACGCGCACCGATAAGCAAAGACGGGCCATTTTCAATTTCAGACCATGAAAATTAATTATCTTTAAAATGTGATAAATCATTTTAAAGCCAATTCCGCCTCCTCATATTTAGTTAGGTACAGTGCAGTTTCTACTATCATATTCCATATTATCCCACATTTTTAACAGCAAAAAAAATAATTGAGGGGGTTTGGTGTCATCTACTACAGCTTACAAAGACACCGCTTACAGCGACCCATCCAATAATGATTCATACAATAATTTTGTCACACAAGCATTGCCAGTCACTGAGAATTGAATACTGTCCATTCTTGCCTCTCATATAGCTCATCGTGGTGGCCCAGTGGTTAGGGCAGCTGAGTTGTAGTCAGAGGTTGTTTGTCTGCATGGGTACGAATCCCAGTAGCAGCCTGACATGATGGTTTAAGTTGGTCCAACCACACACATCACACACGGCACCCACGGCGTGTCACGTCAACCACGGCGCGTCACGTCACCCACGTCGCGTCACGTCGCCCACGTCGCGTCACGTCGCGTCACGTCGCCCACGTCCCGTCACGTCACCCAAGTCGCGTGACGTCGCCCACGTCGCGTCACGTCGCGTGACGTCACCCACGTCGCGTCATGTCAACCACGTCGCGTCACGTCGGCCACGTCGCGTCACGTCGCTTCACGTCACCCACGTCGCGTCACGTCGCGTCACGTCACGCACGTCGGCCACGTCGCGTCACGTCGGCCACGTCGCGTCACGTCACCCACGTCGCGTCACGTCACCCACGTCGCGTCACGTCACCCACGTCGCGTCACGTCGCGTCGCGTCACGTCACCCACGTCGCCAAAGTCGCGTCACGTCACCCACGTCGCGTCACGTCACCCACGTCACGTCACGTCACCCACGTCGCGTCATGTCACCCAAGTCGCGTCACGTCGCCAACGTCGCGTCACGTCGCGTCACGTCATCCACGTCGCGTCATGTCACCCAAGTCGCGTCACGTCATCCACGTCGCGTCACGTCTTGTCACCCATGTCGCGTCACACATGTTGCTAGGTGTCGACACTTGTAATTAAGTTAAGTTCTGTATGATTTCATAGTCTTTAATCTGGCCACTACGTGCGGGAATTTATAAAGTAATGATTAAGTAGTTCTCTAACCTCCAGACGTCGTATACGTTCTGGGTTAAGTTGAATAAAGTTTCTCTCTTCCCCACCAGCCATCCTATCTTCTCCATGTAAGGTCTTATTGAAGTAAACGTATAGACTTGCTACTAGAGCTCCCTCTGAAGGTTTATTATTAATTAAGACTAATTAAAAAAAACAACCACTACCAGAACAGGTGCATGTGTTGGGAGGGTGCATTAAAAAGGCGCCATGGTCCCGATACACCCCGATATAGCTCTAGTTGCAACCAGCGTAATCAACCATTTTTCTTAGATAAATCCAGAAGTAATGCATATTTATGATTGATAATTTATCTGTAGATACAAAACATAGTATATGATATTTCATA
This sequence comes from Alentia gelatinosa, assembly GCA_950022655.1. Lineage (NCBI taxonomy): Eukaryota > Metazoa > Annelida > Polychaeta > Phyllodocida > Polynoidae > Alentia > Alentia gelatinosa. Next base: position 14,015,607 of record OX465584.1, on the reverse strand, counting down.
ATGCTATTTAATGAAAAAATTAGTTCCAATTTAAAGTATGAAATGATCAATTTGAGGTCATAAATCACAGAAAGTGAGCTTTTGCCATTTTTGGACTTCCGCTGGCCCCCATTCCTAAGATTTCCATTTTATTATGCTTTTTCTTTTCTTATATAATCGGGGTCGGTGAGGCCTTGATGTTACATATAGATTTTGATGATTGAAAATCCATATTTGAGGTTCCAGAGGCCTAAAATAGGCTAAAAATGACCCGTAATTGGCCAAAAAATGAATAAAAGTGACTCAATTTATAAGATTCTTGAGAAATAGTACTGGATATATGTAGTTCCTCATCTATTACCTATAGTGGGATGTCTCACGGTCAATTTCAACCAAATAATGTATCAGTGGAGGGTTTTTTTCTACATTTTTGCAGAAATTCAAATTTTGTAAATAGGTATGACCGGGTGATAATTCAGCAGCATATCAGCCCCCCTTTTATTACCCATAATGCATTTGGGCTCACATTTGCCATTAAAAGTAATACATTGGTGGAAGTATATATGTGTAGCGGAAAAAAGCGGAATTCCTCTGTAATCTTTTTTCTGAGGGTATTATTAGTGCTCTCTATGAAAAATGTCCAAATTTCTCGTCCGGACACACAATTCAGATTAATGCCCATTGTGTCTGCTATTGTTGTATTTATCTATCCTAACTGTGTTAGGTCATAACCCCCCCACGTGTACCTAACTGCCAAATATATAGTTCATTTACATCTCGGTCATACTGCAAAACAGCAGGTGGGGATTACCTTTATGTCCGGGTGAGTCAATGTCCAGGCTAGTGACACCTGAGCAATAGCGACGTTTTTATTAGTTTTGATGGAAAAAACTTGACCGTTTTGGCCACCAAAAGGACCAGTAGGAGTAACTACTACATTGTCCCTCCACCATACTGCCCTTCCATCATACTGCCCCTCTAATATACTGTCCCTCCACAATACTGCCCCTTTACCATACTGCTCCTCCACCATACTGCCCCTCAACATAACTTCCCCTCTACTATACTGCCCCTCCACCATACTGCCCCTCTACCATACTGCCCTTTCACCATACTGCCCCTATACTATACTGTCCCTCCACCAGACTGCCCCTCCACCATACTGCCCCTTTACTAGACTGTCCCTCCACCATACTGCCCTTTTACCATACTGCTCCTCCACCATACTGCCCCTCCACCATGATACTGTAACTCACCAATGCTGCCCCTCTACAATGTTGTCACTCCACCATACTGCCCTTTCACCATACTGCCCCTATACTATACTGTCCCTCCACCAGACTGCCCCTCCACCATACTGCCCCTTTACTATACTGTCCCTCGACCATACTGCCCTTTTACCATACTGCTCCTCCACCATACTGCCCCTCCACCATGATACTGTCACTCACTAATGCTGCCCCTCTACAATGTTGTCACTCCACCATACTGTCCCTCTAAATTACTGTCCCTCCACCATACTACCCCTCCACCATACTGCCCCTGTACCATACTGTCCCTCTGCCATACTGCCCCTTTACCACACTGCCCCTCTACTATACTGCCCCTCAACATAACTTCCCCTCTACTATACTGCCCCTCCACCATACTGCCCCTCTACCATACTGTCCCTCCACCATACTGCCCCTCCACCATACTGCCCCTCTGCCATACTACCCCTCCACCATACTGCCCTTTCACCATACTGCCCCTCTACTATACTGTCCCTCCACCATACTGCCATTTTACCATACTGCCCCTCTACTATACTGTCCTTCCACCATACTGCCCCTCCACCATACTGCCCCTTCACCATACTGCTCCCCTACCATACTGCCCCTCCACCATACTGCCCCTCTACTATACTGTCCCTCCACCATACTGCCCCTCACCAATGGTGCCCCTTTAACATGCTGCCCCTCTACAATGCTGTCCCTCCACCATACTGTCACTCTAAATTACTGTCCCTCCACCATACTGCCCCTTTACCATACAGCTCCTCCCCCATGATACTGCCCCTCCACCATACTGCCCCTCTACCATACTGTCCCTCCGCCATACTGCCCCTTTACCACACTGCCCCTCTACTATACTGCCCCTTAACATAATTTCCCCTCTACTATACTGCCCCTCCACTATACTGCCCCTCTACCATACTGCCCTTCCACCATACTGCCCTTTCACCACACTGCCCCTCCACTATACTGTCCCTCCACCATACTGCCCCTCCACCATACTGCCCCTCTACTATACTGTCCCTCCACCATACTGCCCCTCACCAATGGTGCCCCTTTAACATGCTGCCCCTCTACAATGCTGTCCCTCCACCATACTGTCACTCTAAATTACTGTCCCTCCACCATACTGCCCCTTTACCATACAGCTCCTCCCCCATGATACTGCCCCTCCACCATACTGCCCCTCTACCATACTGTCCCTCCGCCATACTGCCCCTTTACCACACTGCCCCTCTACTATACTGCCCCTTAACATAACTTCCCCTCTACTATACTGCCCCTCCACCATACTGCCCCTCTACCATACTGCCCTTCCACCATACTGCCCTTTCACCACACTGCCCCTCCACTATACTGTCCCTCCACCATACTGCCCCTCCACCATACTGCCCCTCTACTATACTGTCCCTCCCCCATGATACTGCCCCTCCACCATACTGCCCCTCTACCATACTGTCCCTCCGCCATACTGCCCCTTTACCACACTGCCCCTCTACCATACTGCCCCTTAACATAACTTCCCCTCTACTATACTGCCCCTTCACCATACTGCCCCTCTACCATACTGCCCTTCCACCATACTGCCCTTTCACCACACTGCCCCTCCACTATACTGTCCCTCCACCATACTGCCCCTCCACCATACTGCCCCTCTACTATACTGTCCCTCCACCATGATACTGCCCCTCACCAATGCTGCCCCTTGAACATGCTGCCCCTCTACAATGCTGTCCCTCCACCATACTGTCCCTCTACAATACTGCCCCTCCACCATACTTCCCCTGTACTATAATGTCCTATAAGGTACAGTATGGTTTGAGTCAGTATGGTTCAGGGCAGTGAGGTTGAGGGGCAGTATGATTTAAGGGCAGTATGGATTAAGGGTAGTATGGTTGAGAGGCAGTATTGTAGAGGAGCAATTTGGTGTAAGGGCAGTAACGTTGAGAGGGAGTATTGCTGAGGGACAGTATGTTGGTTGAGGGGCAGTATGGGTAAATGGCAGTACAGTTGAGGGACAGTATGGGTGAGGGGCAGTATGGGTGAGGGGCTGTATGGTAGAGGGGCAGTATGGTAAAGGGGCAGAATGGTGGAGGACCATATTGTAATTGGGCAGTATGGTGGAGGGACAGTATTGTAAGGGGGTAGTATAGTGGAGGGTCAATATGGCACAGTATGGTATTGTAGAGGAGCAATTTGGTGTAAGGGCAGTAACGTTGAGAGGGAGTATTGCTGAGGGACAGTATGTTGGTTGAGGGGCAGTATGGGTGAGAGGCAGTACAGTTGAGGGACAGTATGGGTGAGGGGCAGTATGGGTGAGGGGCTGTATTGCAGAGGGACAATATGGTAAAGGGGCAGTGTGGTGGAGGGGCAGTATTGTAGATGGGCAGTATGGTGGAGGGACAGTATTGTAAGGGGGCAGTATAGTGGAGGGTCAGTATGGTACAGGGGCAGTATGTTAGAGGGGCACTTTGGTGGAGGGGCAGTATGACAGAGGGACATTATAGTAGAGGGGAAGTGTGGTGGAGGGGCAGTATTGTAGAGGGACAGTATGGTTGAGGGACAGTATTGTAGAGGGGCAGTATGTTAACCCTTTGGCGCCGGGTGATGCATTAAGGCATCGCCGCACATGGCCGGATGATGCCTTAAGGCATCGCCGTTTGTGGCCGGATGATGCCTTAAGGCATCATTTTCTAAGACTTTCTAAATCATAGTTTAAGTGTAATAACTTCGTAAATAATTGATCAATAATGATGAAATGTTCACAGTATGTTGGTATGACATTACCATTACGGTTTTGAAATACTCATAAAATAATATCAAAGATCACGTGTTGTATCCTTTGATCAAACAGTGAAATTATCACAAGTGGCCTGAAAAGACCCCTCCCCTGGTGGTATATACTAACATCCTACCCGGCCTTACAGACATTGCTTTGTCAGAGGTACCCGGCGTGAAAGGGTTAAAGGCGCAGCATCGGTGAGGGACAGTATCATTTAGGGGCAGTATGTTTGAGGGGCAGTATGTTTGAGGGGCAGTGTGGTGGAGGGGCAAAATTATTCAAGAGCAATTTTGGTGAGGGGCAGTATGGTTGTGATATTGCTGTGATACTGTTGTGAGATTGGGATTGATGTGCTCCTGGTCTGAAGGGTAGGGACCGAAGATTGACTCCTAGAGCCCCAAGAGAGAGTAGAAACAGTATTTCTTAGTCAAATATAACAAGCCACATAACAGTAAACTTAATTTGAACCACCCCCCTAACCCCTATGGGACTAAATGGTATATAAACGGAAAAATGTCCGTCCGAGTGACATTTCACATAATTACAAGGTCTTTTCAATTGGATTTCTCAGGTTTTCACAGATTTCTGCCCCACTAGAGCTATATACTGCCTCGAAGTGTGTCCCCTGGGGATTATATATTGTCAAATATAACAAGCCACATAACAGTAAACTTAATTTGAACCCCCCCCCCCCCTAACCCCTATGGGACTAAATGGTATATAAACGGAAAAATGTCCGTCCGAGTGACATTTCACATAATTACAAGGTCTTTTCAATTGGATTTCTCAGGTTTTCACAGATTTCTGCCCCACTAAAGCTATATACTGCCTCAAAGTGTGTCCCCTGGGGATTTTATATTGTCAAATATAACAAGCCACATAACAGTAAACTTATTTTGAACCACTCCCTTAACCCCTATGGGGCTAAATGGTATATAGACGGAAAAATGTCCGTCCGAGTGACATTTCACATAATAACAAGGTCTTTTCAATGGGATTTCTCAGGTTTTCAGAGATTTTTGCCCCACTAAAGCTATATACTGCCTCAAAGTGTGTCCCCTGAGGATTTTCCTCCATATAATTGATAGTGCCTACCTAACTCTGTACTCCTGTTAACCTAAACGACAAGTAATGTATATTTAGGGACCTAGAATTTAAGGTAAAATACTTGTTTTACCCTTGCATGAAACAACCCAGTGCAAAGGAACATACCAATAACCACTCATCAGAATACCTAGAACCTAACCCTTAGACACTCTTCAACTAGAAAAAATATAGAAATTGGCACCAAAATCATATTGCAACTTAGATGGTGGCCCCTAACCTGGAATACACCCAAATGTCACTCGCCCTGACATCGTTTCCAGAGTGTAAAGGTTCCATGAGTTGCCAAAACAATGGTTTTCATATTTAACTCATAACACTTCATGAGCATGTGACTCAACAACTATACATTACCCACAATAAAGAACTTTAGGATACTCCAAGGTTTATTCACAGACCCCCCATTTCACCCCAGACCCCCTTTCTGTGATTTATGACCTTGAGACCTTTATCTATTATCAAATTTCACCATAATTGCGGATAGCAGCATTATCATTATATATTCCAGATATTCTGAAAATTTCATAATTTTCAGAATGGTGACATTGATTATTTCATATGATTTCCCATTCAAAGTGTCACTGATATTTTCTGACGCGCACCGATAAGCAAAGACGGGCCATTTTCAATTTCAGACCATGAAAATTAATTATCTTTAAAATGTGATAAATCATTTTAAAGCCAATTCCGCCTCCTCATATTTAGTTAGGTACAGTGCAGTTTCTACTATCATATTCCATATTATCCCACATTTTTAACAGCAAAAAAAATAATTGAGGGGGTTTGGTGTCATCTACTACAGCTTACAAAGACACCGCTTACAGCGACCCATCCAATAATGATTCATACAATAATTTTGTCACACAAGCATTGCCAGTCACTAAGAATTGAATACTGTCCATTCTTGCCTCTCATATAGCTCATCGTGGTGGCCCAGTGGTTAGGGCAGCTGAGTTGTAGTCACAGGTTGTTTGTTTGCATGGGTACGAATCCCAGTAGCAGCCTGACATGATGGTTTAAGTTGGTCCAACCACACACATCACACACGGCACCCACGGCGTGTCACGTCACCCACGGCGCGTCACGTCACCCACGTCGCGTCACGTCGCCCACGTCGCGTCACGTCGCCCACGTCCCGTCACATCACCCACGTCGCGTCACGTCGGCCACGTCGCGTCACGTCGCGTCACGTCGCGTCACGTCACCCACGGCGTGTCACGTCACCCACGTCGCGTCACGTCGCCCACGTCGCGTCACGTCACCCACGTCGCGTCACGTCACCCACGTCGCGTCACGTCGGCCACGTCGCGTCACGTCACCCACGTCGCGTCACGTCGGCCACGTCGCGTCACGTCGCGTCACGTCACCCACGTCGCGTCACGTCACCCACGTCGCGTCACGTCACCCACGTCGCGTCACGTCGCGTCACGTCGCGTCACGTCACCCACGTCGTGGCACGTCGCCAAAGGCGCGTCACGTCATCAACGTCGCGTTACGTCACCCACGTCGCGTCACGTCACCCACGTCACGTCACGTCACCCATGTCGCGTCATGTCACCCAAGTCGCGTCACGTCGCCCACGTCGCGTCGCGTCGCGTCACGTCATCCACGTCGCGTCATGTCACCCAAGTCGCGTCACGTCATCGACGTCGCGTCACGTCTCGTCACCCATGTCGCGTCACACATGTCGCTAGGTGTCGACACTTGTAATTAAGTTAAGTTCTGTATGATTTCATAGTCTTTAATCTGGCCACTACGTGCGGTAATTTATAAAGTAATGATTAAGTAGTTCTCTAACCTCCAGACGTCGTATACGTTCTGGGTTAAGTTGAATAAAGTTTCTCTCTTCCCCACCAGCCATCCTATCTTCTCCATGTAAGGTCTTATTGAAGTAAACGTATAGACTTGCTACTAGAGCTCCCTCTGAAGGTTTATTATTAATTAAGACTAATTAAAAAAAACAACCACTACCAGAACAGGTGCATGTGTTGGGAGGGTGCATTAAAAAGGCGCCATGGTCCAGATACACCCCGATATAGCTCTAGTTGCAACCAGCGTAATCAACCATTTTTCTTAGATAAATCCAGAAGTAATGCATATTTATGATTGATAATTTATCTGTAGATACAAAACATAGTATATGATATTTCATAATGCTATTTAATGAAAAAATTAGTTCCAATTTAAAGTATGAAATGATCAATTTGAGGTCATAAATCACAGAAAGTGAGCTTTTGCCATTTTTGGACTTCCGCTGGCCCCCATTCCTAAGATTTCCATTTTATTATGCTTTTTCTTTTCTTATATAATCGGGGTCGGTGAGGTCTTGATGTTACATATAGATTTTGATGATTGAAAATCCATATTTGAGGTTCCAGAGGCCTAAAATAGGCTAAAAATGACCCGTAATTGGCCAAAAAATGAATAAAAATGACTCAATTTATAAGATTCTTGAGAAATAGTACTGGATATATGTAGTTCCTCATCTATTACCTATAGTGGGATGTCTCACGGTCAATTTCAACCAAATATTGTATCAGTGGAGTTTTTTTTTCTACATTTTTGTAGAAATTCAAATTTTGTAAATAGGTATGACCGGGCCATAATTCAGCAGCAAATCAACCCCCCTTTTATTACCCATAATGCATTTGGGCTCACATTTGCCATTAAAAGTAATACATTGGTGGAAGTATATATGTGTAGCGGAAAAAAGAGGAATTCCTCTGTAATCTTTTTTCTGAGGGTATTATTAGTGCTTTCTATGAAAAATGTCCAAATTTCTCGTCCGGACACACAATTCAGATTAATGCCCATTGTGTCTGCTATTGTTGTATTTATCTATCCTAACTGTGTTAGGTCATTACCCCCCACGTGTACCTAACTGCCAAATATATAGTTCATTTACATCTCGGTCATACTGCAGAACAGCAGGTGGGGATTACCTTTATGTCCGGGCGAGTCAATGTCCAGGCGAGTGACACCTGAGCAATAGCGACGTTTTTATTAGTTTTGATAGAAAAAACTTGACCGTTTTGGCCACCAAAAGGACCAGTAGGAGTAACTACTACATTGTCCCTCCACCATACTGCCCTTCCATCATACTGCCCCTCTAATATACTGTCCCTCCACCATACTGCCCCTTTACCATACTGCTCCTCCACCATACTGCCCCTCAACATAACTTCCCCTCTACTATACTGCCCCTCCACCATACTGCCCCTCTACCATACTGCCCTTTCACCATACTGCCCCTATACTATACTGTCCCTCCACCAGACTGCCCCTCCACCATACTGCCCCTGCACTAGACTGTCCCTCCACCATACTGCCCTTTTACCATACTGCTCCTCCACCATACTGCCCCTCCACCATGATACTGTAACTCACCAATGCTGCCCCTCTACAATGTTGTCACTCCACCATACTGCCCTTTCACCATACTGCCCCTATACTATACTGTCCCTCCACCAGACTGCCCCTCGACCATACTGCCCCTTTACTATACTGTCCCTCGACCATACTGCCCTTTTACCATACTGCTCCTCCACCATACTGCCCCTCCACCATGATACTGTCACTCACCAATGCTGCCCCTCTACAATGTTGTCACTCCACCATACTGTCCCTCTAAATTACTGTCCCTCCACCATACTACCCCTCCACCATACTGCCCCTGTACCATACTGTCCCTCCGCCATACGGCCCCTTTACCACACTGCCCCTCTACTATACTGCCCCTCAACATAACTTCCCCTCTACTATACTGCCCCTCCACCATACTGCCCCTCTACCATACTGTCCCTCCACCATACTGCCCCTCCACCATACTGCCCCTCTGCCATACTACCCCTCCACCATACTGCCCTTTCACATTACTGCCCCTCTACTATACTGTCCCTCCACCATACTGCCCTTTTACCATACTGCCCCTCTACTATACTGTCCTTCCACCATACTGCCCCTCCACCATACCGCCCCTTCACCATACTGCTCCCCTACCATACTGCCCCTCCACCATACTGCCCCTCTACTATACTGTCCCTCCACCATACTGCCCCTCACCAATGGTGCCCCTTTAACATGCTGCCCCTCTACAATGCTGTCCCTCCACCATACTGTCACTCTAAATTACTGTCCCTCCACCATACTGCCCCTTTACCATACAGCTCCTCGACCATGATACTGCCCCTCCACCATACTGCCCCTCTACCATACTGTCCCTCCGCCATACTGCCCCTTTACCACACTGCCCCTCTACCATACTGCCCCTTAACATAACTTCCCCTCTACTATACTGCCCCTCCACCATACTGCCCCTCTACCATACTGCCCTTCCACCATACTGCCCTTTCACCATACTGCCCCTCTACTTTACTGTCCCTCCACCATACTGCCCCTCCACCATACTGCCCCTCTACTATACTGTCCCTCCACCATGATACTGCCCCTCACCAATGCTGCCCCTTTAACATGCTGCCCCTCTACAATGCTGTCCCTCCACCATACTGTCCCTCTACAATACTGCCCCTCCACCATACTTCCCCTGTACTATAATGTCCCTATAAGGTACAGTATGGTTTGAGTCAGTATGGTTCAGGGCAGTGAGGTTGAGGGGCAGTATGATTTAAGGGCAGTATGGATTAAGGGTAGTATGGTTGAGAGGCAGTATTGTAGAGGAGCAATTTGGTGTAAGGGCAGTAACGTTGAGAGGGAGTATTGCTGAGGGACAGTATGTTGGTTGAGGGGCAGTATGGGTGAGAGGCAGTACAGTTGAGGGACAGTATGGGTGAGGGGCAGTATGGGTGAGGGGCTGTATGGTAGAGGGGCAGTATGGTAAAGGGGCAGAATGGTGGAGGACCATATTGTAGATGGGCAGTATGGTGGAGGGACAGTATTGTAAGGGGGTAGTATAGTGGAGGGTCAGTATGGCACAGTATGGTATTGTAGAGGAGCAATTTGGTGTAAGGGCAGTAACGTTGAGAGGGAGTATTGCTGAGGGACAGTATGTTGGTTGAGGGGCAGTATTGGTGAGAGGCAGTACAGTTGAGGGACAGTATGGGTGAGGGGCAGTATGGGTGAGGGGCTGTATTGCAGAGGGACAATATGGTAAAGGGGCAGTGTGGTGGAGGGGCAGTATTGTAGATGGGCAGTATGGTGGAGGGACAGTATTGTAAGGGGGCAGTATAGTGGAGGGTCAGTATGGTACAGGGGCAGTATGTTAGAGGGGCACTTTGGTGGAGGGGCAGTATGACAGAGGGACATTATAGTAGAGGGGAAGTGTGGTGGAGGGGCAGTATTGTAGAGAGACAGTATGGTGGAGGGACAGTATTGTAGAGGGGCAGTATGTTAACCCTTTGGCGCCGGGTGATGCATTAAGGCATCGCCGCACATGGCCGGATGATGCCTTAAGGCATCGCCGTTTGTGGCCGGATGATGCCTTAATAATGTATATTTAGGGACCTAGAATTTAAGGTAAAATACTTGTTTTACCCTTGCAGGAAACAACCCAGTGCAAAGGAACATACCAATAACCACTCATCAGAATACCTAGATATTGCTATTGGGACATCATAGCGCTTTCTGAAACATGGCATGTTGAAAATGATTCCTTAAGTGACTATCAATTGAAGAATTATAATAAAATCAGACATGATAGGGACTGGAAAGAAAATGATAATGATGTATCACCAAAGGTTGGAGGAGGTTTATGTACATATATTCATGAGGATTTTAAATATGACCACATTAAATTTTCCCACCTAATTTGCAGCCTAAATTATATTGAAATACAGATAATTGAAGTTACCAAAACACAAAATAAGGACTTAATCATATTTAATATATATAGACCAAATAAGGGCAATATTATTTTATTTGTTGATATGTTAACATCAATAGTAAACCAGGTAAAGGACTCATCGACGGCTGACTTGGTTCTTTTAGGAGACTTTGATATAAACACTGCTGATAAGGAAAACTACCATACAAATTACCTTAAAGGAGAACTTGAGCTTATGGGATTGAAACAATTGATCAATGATTATACTAGATATTCAGAGAATCCCTCCATTCTTGATTTAATTTTTACCACTTTAGATTGTATTAGCTCTGCAGGGGTGCTAACCCATGCCTATAGTGACCACCATGCGATCTATATGATAAAAAAAGCGAATATTATAAAGAAAACAGACAAATATGTGACAGGTCGCTTGTACATCAACTATGATAGAGACGAAATGAATCATTATTTACAAAATGTAAACTGGAACTATTATTTTAATACCTTGATTTCTACCACGGATAAATTGAATTTTATCCATAACCATATAGATACTTTCTATAAGATGCAAAGAACGCTGCTTCAAAGTAAAAGACCAATCACAACCATGGTTGGATAGAGAAACACTAGAACTTATTAAGGATAAAAATAAGATGTTAAAAAAGGCTAAGAAAACTGGAAAACCTGAAGATTGGTACTCAGCAAGAATCTTAAGAAATAGGGCTAACGCTGCAGTGAAAAATGCTAGACAAAATTACACAATTCAACAATTGGACCTTAACCATAATGATCATAATAAATTTTGGCGTATAATTAATAAAATTTTACCGGGCACAGAAACGAAATCAGAAGAGATTAGACTAAAAGATGACTTGCAGCAATTTATCCCACCCGAAGATGTTTCTAACTATATTAATAATTACTTTAATAATATCGGTGATAAGCTATCCTGTAATATGTACCTACCCTGGAAGCACTATGATCAGGAGGTGTTAGCAAATCTTGATACTGTATTAGTTAGAGATATTGATATAATAGAATTAGCCAAGGACTTGAATACAAATAAACAGTCTATGCTGGAAGGTCTGAACAGTCGAATATTCAGGGATGCATTGTTGTTAATCCCAAATGTTTTTGCTGATTTATTTAATAATGTTTTTGAGTTGGCGGATATACCAGACACATGGAAGTTATCTATTATTCGTCCAATCCTGATGGGAGGGGACCCATTTAACTGCAACAACCTAAGGCCAATTTCTTTACTCCCAATAACAAGCAAAGTAATGGAAAAATTAATGCATAAAAATATTTTAAATTTTTTAGATCAAAATAACATTCTGTCTTCCAAACAACATGGTTTTAGACCGGGACATTCGAGTACAGATGCAGTGGGCAAATTCACGGATGATATACTAATTAACAGAAATATAGGGGATGATACTTTAGCAGTTTATATAGATTTTCGTAAAGCTTTCGACACAGTAAACCACAAAATTTTAATTGGTAAATTACAAAATTATGGCATCAAGGGGAGGATTTTGAATTGGTTTCTTGACTATTTAACAAATAGGATGCAATGTGTTAAAACAAATGATATTACCTCAGGACTTAAAATCATAAAACATGGAGTGCCTCAGGGTTCTATCATGGGTCCCCTCCTCTTCCTATTATATATCAATGATTTAACCTCCCTCGTTGTAAATTCTAAAGTTATGTTATACGCCAATGATACGGTATTATATGTACATGGAAAAGACCAAACTCAAATGTTTTCTCAATTACAAAATGATCTTGATTTATTGTATATATGGTGTACCCAAAATAAGCTGTCAATCAATATTAGTAAAACAAAATACATGTACTTTAGTTCAGGTAGAAAAAGAATCAATAGAAACTTAAGTTTAAACCTTAATGATGTAAATCTCTCACAGGTAGAATCTTACAAATACCTGGGTATACACTTGGATACGAGACTTGATTATCGTCAACATATTACTCACCTAAAGAGAACAATTGGATATAGAATTTATCAATTGGTTAAAATGAGGCCCTACTTAACGAAATCAGCCTCAATAAAATTGTATAGATCAGTAATACTACCCCATTTTGATTATGGAGATGTTTTGTTTATCAATAGCCCAAATAAATATTTATCTCAATTACAACTTCTCCAAAATCGATGTTTGAAAATTTGCCTAAAAGCACCACGATTTACCTCTATTAGAAATATACATGTACTGACTGGAATACCAATGTTATCTTATAGACATGAGGCACATTTGCTGAACTACATGTTCAAAAGATCAAAATACCCGAAATATGTTGATCACAATATTCAAATAACCCGACTACATAATGCACCTGTATTATTAAATTAAACTTCAAAATAACCTTTGTATTGTTATAAAGTTCAAATGTTTTCTTTATTGTTTACGCTACCTAATGTTCACATCATGTATGGTCTTGTATAACTATATTATTCTTCACATACTTGATGTTTATCTGGAACTATAGTGGGTTCGATATGAAATGATCATATATATATTTATAAAATTAATATTGAACATTGTGTTAACTCTAGTATCAATATTATGTTGTTTATGTTGTTAGTAGACTAGTTATTATACCCAACCAAATTTGTGTAATCGATTAATTTTAGGGGTAGGGCAAAGCCATGAAAATCAACTTATATAGTTGAGGCAATTGCCCCCTTTATTGTGTCCAACAAGTTTCAAGAAAACCAAACCGATTCACAGGAAAACTCATTGTACAAAATTGGATTCAATAAAGAAAGTTGAAAAAAAATAACCCAAAAAAACATTTTTCTTTCATAATTCCAGAAGTAATGCATATTTATGATTGATAATTTATCTGTAGATACAAAACATAGTATATGATATTTCATAATGCTATTTAATGAAAAAAATAGTTCCAATTTAAAGTATGAAATGATCAATTCGAGGTCATAAATCACAGAAAGTGAGCTTTTGCCATTTTTGGACTTTCGCTGGCCCCCATTCCTAAGATTTCCATTTTATTATGCTTTTTCTTTTCTTATATAATCGGGGTCGATGAGGTCTTGATCTTACATATAGATTTTGATGATTGAAAATCCATATTTGAGGTTCCAGAGGCCTAAAATAGGCTAAAAATGACCCGTAATTGGCCAAAAAATGAATAAAAGTGACTCAATTTATAAGATTCTTGAGAAATAGTACTGGATATATGTAGTTCCTCATCTATTACCTATAGTGGGATGTCTCACGGTCAATTTCAACCAAATATTGTATCAGTGGAGTTTTTTTTTCTACATTCAAATTTTGTAAAGAGGTATGACCGGGCGATAATTCAGCAGCATATCAGTCCCCCCCCCTTTTATTACCCATAATGCATTTGGGCTCGAATTTGCCATTAAAAGTAAGACATTGATGGAAGTATATGTGTAGCGGAAAAAAGAGGAATTCCTCTGTAATCTGTTAGAGGGGCAGTATGACAGAGGGACATTATAGTAGAGGGGAAGTATGGTGGAGGGGCAGTATTGTAGAGGGACAGTATGGTGGAGGGACAGTATTGTAGAGGGGCAGTATGTTAAAGGGGCAGCATCGGTGAGGGACAGTATCATTTAGGGGCAGTATGGTTGAGGGGCAGTATTGTGGAGGGGCAGTGTGGTTGAGGGGCAAAATTATTCTAGAGCAATTTTGGTGAGGGGCAGTATGGTTGTGATATTGCTGTGATACTGTTGTGAGATTGGGATTGATGTGCTCCTGGTCTGAAGGGTAGGGACCGAAGATTGACTCCTAGAGCCCCCTATGCACCAAGAGAGAGTAGAAACACTATTTCTTAGTCAAATATAACAAGCCACATAACAGTAAACTCAATTTGAATCACCCCCCTAACCCCTATGGGACTAAATGGTATATAAACGGAAAAATGTCCGTCCGAGTGACATTTCACATAATTACAAGGTCTTTTCAATTGGATTTCTCAGGTTTTCACAGATTTCTGCCCCACTAAAGCTATATACTGCCTCAAAGTGTGTCCCCTGGGGATTTTATATCGTCAAATATAACAAGCCACATAACAGTAAACTTATTTTGAACCACTCCCTTAACCCCTATGGGGCTAAATGGTATATAAACGGAAAAATGTCCGTCCGAGTGACATTTCACATAATAACAAGGTCTTTTCAGTGGGATTTCTCAGGTTTTCACAGATTTCTGCCCCACTAAAGCTATATACTGCCTCAAAGTGTGTCCCCTGGGGATTTTATATTGTCAAATATAACAAGCCACATAACAGTAAACTTATTTTGAACCACTCCCTTAACCCCTATGGGGCTAAATGGTATATAGACGGAAAAATGTCCGTCCGAGTGATATTTCACATAATAACAAGGTCTTTTCAATGGGATTTCTCAGGTTTTCACAGATTTTTGCCCCACTAAAGCTATATACTGCCTCAAAGTGTGTCCCCTGAGGATTTTCCTCCATATAATTGATAGTGCTTACCTAACTCTGTACTCCTGTTAACCTAAACGACAAGTAATGTATATTTAGGGACCTAGAATTTAGGGAAAAATACTTGTTTTACCCTTGCATGAAACAACCCAGTGCAAAGGAACATACCAATAACCACTCATCAGAATACCTAGAACCTAACCCTTAGACACTCTTCAACTAGAAAAAATATAGAAATTGGCACCAAAATCATATTGCAACTTAGATGGTGGCCCCTAACCTGGAATACACCCAAATGTCACCCGCCTTGACATCGTTTCCAGAGTGTAAAGGTTCCATGAGTTGCCATAACAATGGTTTTCATATTTAACTCATAACACTTCATGAGCATGTGACTCAACAACTATACATTACCCACAATAAAGAACTTTAGGATACTCCAAGGTTTATTCACAGACCCCCCATTTCACCCCAGACCCCCTTTCTGTGATTTATGACCTTGAGACCTTTATCTATTATCAAATTTCACCATAATTGCGGATAGCAGCAATATCATTATATATTCCAGATATTCTGAAAATTTCATAATTTTCAGAATGGTGACATTGATTATTTCATATGGTTTCCCATTCAAAGTGTCACTGATATTTTCTGACGCGCACCGATAAGCAAAGACGGGCCATTTTCAATTTCAGACCATGAAAATTAATTATCTTTAAAATGTGATAAATCATTTTAAAGCCAATTCCGCCTCCTCATATTTAGTTAGGTACAGTGCAGTTTCTACTATCATATTCCATATTATCCCACATTTTTAACAGCAAAAAAAATAATTGAGGGGGTTTGGTGTCATCTACTACAGCTTACAAAGACACCGCTTACAGCGACCCATCCAATAATGATTCATACAATAATTTTGTCACACAAGCATTGCCAGTCACTAAGAATTGAATACTGTCCATTCTTGCCTCTCATATAGCTCATCGTGGTGGCCCAGTGGTTAGGGCAGCTGAGTTGTAGTCAGAGGTTGTTTGTCTGCATGGGTACGAATCCCAGTAGCAGCCTGACATGATGGTTTAAGTTGGTCCAACCACACACATCACACACGGCACCCACGGCGCGTCACGTCACCCACGTCGCGTCACGTCGCCCACGTCGCGTCACGTCGCGTCACGTCGCCCACGTCCCGTCACGTCACCCAAGTCGCGTGACGTCGCCCACGTCGCGTCACGTCGCGTGACGTCACCCACGTCGCGTCACGTCAACCACGTCGCGTCACGTCGGCCACGTCGCGTCACGTCGCTTCACGTCACCCACGTCGCGTCACGTCACCCACGTCGCATCACGTCGCGTCACGTCGCGTCACGTCACGCACGTCGGCCACGTCGCGTCACGTCGGCCACGTCGCGTCACGTCACCCATGTCGCGTCACGTCACCCACGTCGCGTCACGTCGCGTCACGTCGCGTCACGTCACCCACGTCGCCAAAGTCGCGTCACGTCACCCACGTCGCGTCACGTCACCCACGTCACGTCACGTCACCCACGTCGCGTCATGTCACCCAAGTCGCGTCACGTCGCCAACGTCGCGTCACGTCGCGTCACGTCATCCACGTCGCGTCATGTCACCCAAGTCGCGTCACGTCATCCACGTCGCGTCACGTCTTGTCACCCATGTCGCGTCACACATGTTGCTAGGTGTCGACACTTGTAATTAAGTTAAGTTCTGTATGATTTCATAGTCTTTAATCTGGCCACTACGTGCGGGAATTTATAAAGTAATGATTAAGTAGTTCTCTTACCTTCAGACGTCGTATACGTTCTGGGTTAAGTTGAATAAAGTTTCTCTCTTCCCCACCAGCCATCCTCTCTTCTCCATGTAAGGTCTTATTGAAGTAAACGTATAGACTTGCTACTAGAGCTCCCTCTGAAGGTTTATTATTAATTAAGACTAATTAAAAAAAACAACCACTACCAGAACAGGTGCATGTGTTGGGAGGGTGCATTAAAAAGGCGCCATGGTCCCGATACACCCCGATATAGCTCTAGTTGCAACCAGCGTAATCAACCATTTTTCTTAGATAAATCCAGAAGTAATGCATATTTATGATTGATAATTTATCTGTAGATACAAAACATAGTATATGATATTTCATAATGCTATTTAATGAAAAAATTAGTTCCAATTTAAAGTATGAAATGATCAATTTGAGGTCATAAATCACAGAAAGTGAGCTTTTGCCATTTTTGGACTTCCGCTGGCCCCCATTCCTAAGATTTCCATTTTATTATGCTTTTTCTTTTCTTATATAATCGGGGTCGGTGAGGCCTTGATGTTACATATAGATTTTGATGATTGAAAATCCATATTTGAGGTTCCAGAGGCCTAAAATAGGCTAAAAATGACCCGTAATTGGCCAAAAAATGAATAAAAGTGACTCAATTTATAAGATTCTTGAGAAATAGTACTGGATATATGTAGTTCCTCATCTATTACCTATAGTGGGATGTCTCACGGTCAATTTCAACCAAATAATGTATCAGTGGAGGTTTTTTTTCTACATTTTTGCAGAAATTCAAATTTTGTAAATAGGTATGACCGGGTGATAATTCAGCAGCATATCAGCCCCCCTTTTATTACCCATAATGCATTTGGGCTCACATTTGCCATTAAAAGTAATACATTGGTGGAAGTATATATGTGTAGCGGAAAAAAGCGGAATTCCTCTGTAATCTTTTTTCTGAGGGTATTATTAGTGCTCTCTATGAAAAATGTCCAAATTTCTCGTCCGGACACACAATTCAGATTAATGCCCATTGTGTCTGCTATTGTTGTATTTATCTATCCTAACTGTGTTAGGTCATAACCCCCCCACGTGTACCTAACTGCCAAATATATAGTTCATTTACATCTCGGTCATACTGCAAAACAGCAGGTGGGGATTACCTTTATGTCCGGGTGAGTCAATGTCCAGGCTAGTGACACCTGAGCAATAGCGACGTTTTTATTAGTTTTGATGGAAAAAACTTGACCGTTTTGGCCACCAAAAGGACCAGTAGGAGTAACTACTACATTGTCCCTCCACCATACTGCCCTTCCATCATACTGCCCCTCTAATATACTGTCCCTCCACAATACTGCCCCTTTACCATACTGCTCCTCCACCATACTGCCCCTCAACATAACTTCCCCTCTACTATAATGCCCCTCCACCATACTGCCCCTCTACCATACTGCCCTTTCACCATACTGCCCCTATACTATACTGTCCCTCCACCAGACTGCCCCTCCACCATACTGCCCCTTTACTAGACTGTCCCTCCACCATACTGCCCTTTTACCATACTGCTCCTCCACCATACTGCCCCTCCACCATGATACTGTAACTCACCAATGCTGCCCCTCTACAATGTTGTCACTCCACCATACTGCCCTTTCACCATACTGCCCCTATACTATACTGTCCCTCCACCAGACTGCCCCTCCACCATACTGCCCCTTTACTATACTGTCCCTCGACCATACTGCCCTTTTACCATACTGCTCCTCCACCATACTGCCCCTCCACCATGATACTGTCACTCACTAATGCTGCCCCTCTACAATTTTGTCACTCCACCATACTGTCCCTCTAAATTACTGTCCCTCCACCATACTACCCCTCCACCATACTGCCCCTGTACCATACTGTCCCTCCGCCATACTGCCCCTTTACCACACTGCCCCTCTACTATACTGCCCCTCAACATAACTTCCCCTCTACTATACTGCCCCTCCACCATACTGCCCCTCTACCATACTGTCCCTCCACCATACTGCCCCTCCACCATACTGCCCCTCTGCCATACTACCCCTCCACCATACTGCCCTTTCACCATACTGTCCCTCTACTATACTGTCCCTCCACCATACTGCCATTTTACCATACTGCCCCTCTACTATACTGTCCTTCCACCATACTGCCCCTCCACCATACTGCCCCTTCACCATACTGCTCCCCTACCATACTGCCCCTCCACCATACTGCCCCTCTACTATACTGTCCCTCCACCATACTGCCCCTCACCAATGGTGCCCCTTTAACATGCTGCCCCTCTACAATGCTGTCCCTCCACCATACTGTCACTCTAAATTACTGTCCCTCCACCATACTGCCCCTTTACCATACAGCTCCTCCCCCATGATACTGCCCCTCCACCATACTGCCCCTCTACCATACTGTCCCTCCGCCATACTGCCCCTTTACCACACTGCCCCTCTACTATACTGCCCCTTAACATAACTTCCCCTCTACTATACTGCCCCTCCACTATACTGCCCCTCTACCATACTGCCCTTCCACCATACTGCCCTTTCACCACACTGCCCCTCCACTATACTGTCCCTCCACCATACTGCCCCTCCACCATACTGCCCCTCTACTATACTGTCCCTCCACCATACTGCCCCTCACCAATGGTGCCCCTTTAACATGCTGCCCCTCTACAATGCTGTCCCTCCACCATACTGTCACTCTAAATTACTGTCCCTCCACCATACTGCCCCTTTACCATACAGCTCCTCCCCCATGATACTGCCCCTCCACCATACTGCCCCTCTACCATACTGTCCCTCCGCCATACTGCCCCTTTACCACACTGCCCCTCTACTATACTGCCCCTTAACATAACTTCCCCTCTACTATACTGCCCCTCCACCATACTGCCCCTCTACCATACTGCCCTTCCACCATACTGCCCTTTCACCACACTGCCCCTCCACTATACTGTCCCTCCACCATACTGCCCCTCCACCATACTGCCCCTCTACTATACTGTCCCTCCCCCATGATACTGCCCCTCCACCATACTGCCCCTCTACCATACTGTCCCTCCGCCATACTGCCCCTTTACCACACTGCCCCTCTACTATACTGCCCCTTAACATAACTTCCCCTCTACTATACTGCCCCTCCACCATACTGCCCCTCTACCATACTGCCCTTCCACCATACTGCCCTTTCACCACACTGCCCCTCCACTATACTGTCCCTCCACCATACTGCCCCTCCACCATACTGCCCCTCTACTATACTGTCCCTCCACCATGATACTGCCCCTCACCAATGCTGCCCCTTGAACATGCTGCCCCTCTACAATGCTGTCCCTCCACCATACTGTCCCTCTACAATACTGCCCCTCCACCATACTTCCCCTGTACTATAATGTCCTATAAGGTATATTATGGTTTGAGTCAGTATGGTTCAGGGCAGTGAGGTTGAGGGGCAGTATGATTTAAGGGCAGTATGGATTAAGGGTAGTATGGTTGAGAGGCAGTATTGTAGAGGAGCAATTTGGTGTAAGGGCAGTAACGTTGAGAGGGAGTATTGCTGAGGGACAGTATGTTGGTTGAGGGGCAGTATGGGTAAGAGGCAGTACAGTTGAGGGACAGTATGGGTGAGGGGCAGTATGGGTGAGGGGCTGTATGGTAGAGGGGCAGTATGGTAAAGGGGCAGAATGGTGGAGGACCATATTGTAATTGGGCAGTATGGTGGAGGGACAGTATTGTAAGGGGGTAGTATAGTGGAGGGTCAATATGGCACAGTATGGTATTGTAGAGGAGCAATTTGGTGTAAGGGCAGTAACGTTGAGAGGGAGTATTGCTGAGGGACAGTATGTTGGTTGAGGGGCAGTATGGGTGAGAGGCAGTACAGTTGAGGGACAGTATGGGTGAGGGGCAGTATGGGTGAGGGGCTGTATTGCAGAGGGACAATATGGTAAAGGGGCAGTGTGGTGGAGGGGCAGTATTGTAGATGGGCAGTATGGTGGAGGGACAGTATTGTAAGGGGGCAGTATAGTGGAGGGTCAGTATGGTACAGGGGCAGTATGTTAGAGGGGCACTTTGGTGGAGGGGCAGTATGACAGAGGGACATTATAGTAGAGGGGAAGTGTGGTGGAGGGGCAGTATTGTAGAGGGACAGTATGGTTGAGGGACAGTATTGTAGAGGGGCAGTATGTTAACCCTTTGGCGCCGGGTGATGCATTAAGGCATCGCCGCACATGGCCGGATGATGCCTTAAGGCATCGCCGTTTGTGGCCGGATGATGCCTTAAGGCATCATTTTCTAAGACTTTCTAAATCATAGTTTAAGTGTAATAACTTCGTAAATAATTGATCAATAATGATGAAATGTTCACAGTATGTTGGTATGACATTACCATTACGGTTTTGAAATACTCATAAAATAATATCAAAGATCACGTGTTGTATCCTTTGATCAAACAGTGAAATTATCACAAGTGGCCTGAAAAGACCCCTCCCCTGGTGGTATATACTAACATCCTACCCGGCCTTACAGACATTGCTTTGTCAGAGGTACCCGGCGTGAAAGGGTTAAAGGCGCAGCATCGGTGAGGGACAGTATCATTTAGGGGCAGTATGTTTGAGGGGCAGTATGTTTGAGGGGCAGTGTGGTGGAGGGGCAAAATTATTCAAGAGCAATTTTGGTGAGGGGCAGTATGGTTGTGATATTGCTGTGATACTGTTGTGAGATTGGGATTGATGTGCTCCTGGTCTGAAGGGTAGGGACCGAAGATTGACTCCTAGAGCCCCAAGAGAGAGTAGAAACAGTATTTCTTAGTCAAATATAACAAGCCACATAACAGTAAACTTAATTTGAACCACCCCCATAACCCCTATGGGACTAAATGGTATATAAACGGAAAAATGTCCGTCCGAGTGACATTTCACATAATTACAAGGTCTTTTCAATTGGATTTCTCAGGTTTTCACAGATTTCTGCCCCACTAGAGCTATATACTGCCTCGAAGTGTGTCCCCTGGGGATTATATATTGTCAAATATAACAAGCCACATAACAGTAAACTTAATTTGAACCCCCCCCCCCTAACCCCTATGGGGCTAAATGGTATATAAACGGAAAAATGTCCGTCCGAGTGACATTTCACATAATTACAAGGTCTTTTCAATTGGATTTCTCAGGTTTTCACAGATTTCTGCCCCACTAAAGCTATATACTGCCTCAAAGTGTGTCCCCTGGGGATTTTATATTGTCAAATATAACAAGCCACATAACAGTAAACTTATTTTGAACCACTCCCTTAACCCCTATGGGGCTAAATGGTATATAGACGGAAAAATGTCCGTCCGAGTGACATTTCACATAATAACAAGGTCTTTTCAATGGGATTTCTCAGGTTTTCACAGATTTTTGCCCCACTAAAGCTATATACTGCCTCAAAGTGTGTCCCCTGAGGATTTTCCTCCATATAATTGATAGTGCCTACCTAACTCTGTACTCCTGTTAACCTAAACGACAAGTAATGTATATTTAGGGACCTAGAATTTAAGGTAAAATACTTGTTTTACCCTTGCATGAAACAACCCAGTGCAAAGGAACATACCAATAACCACTCATCAGAATACCTAGAACCTAACCCTTAGACACTCTTCAACTAGAAAAAATATAGAAATTGGCACCAAAATCATATTGCAACTTAGATGGTGGCCCCTAACCTGGAATACACCCAAATGTCACTCGCCCTGACATCGTTTCCAGAGTGTAAAGGTTCCATGAGTTGCCATAACAATGGTTTTCATATTTAACTCATAACACTTCATGAGCATGTGACTCAACAACTATACATTACCCACAATAAAGAACTTTAGGATACTCCAAGGTTTATTCACAGACCCCCCATTTCACCCCAGACCCCCTTTCTGTGATTTATGACCTTGAGACCTTTATCTATTATCAAATTTCACCATAATTGCGGATAGCAGCATTATCATTATATATTCCAGATATTCTGAAAATTTCATAATTTTCAGAATGGTGACATTGATTATTTCATATGATTTCCCATTCAAAGTGTCACTGATATTTTCTGACGCGCACCGATAAGCAAAGACGGGCCATTTTCAATTTCAGACCATGAAAATTAATTATCTTTAAAATGTGATAAATCATTTTAAAGCCAATTCCGCCTCCTCATATTTAGTTAGGTACAGTGCAGTTTCTACTATCATATTCCATATTATCCCACATTTTTAACAGCAAAAAAAATAATTGAGGGGGTTTGGTGTCATCTACTACAGCTTACAAAGACACCGCTTACAGCGACCCATCCAATAATGATTCATACAATAATTTTGTCACACAAGCATTGCCAGTCACTAAGAATTGAATACTGTCCATTCTTGCCTCTCATATAGCTCATCGTGGTGGCCCAGTGGTTAGGGCAGCTGAGTTGTAGTCACAGGTTGTTTGTTTGCATGGGTACGAATCCCAGTAGCAGCCTGACATGATGGTTTAAGTTGGTCCAACCACACACATCACACACCTCACCCACGGCGTGTCACGTCACCCACGGCGCGTCACGTCACCCACGTCGCGTCACGTCGCCCACGTCGCGTCACGTCGCCCACGTCCCGTCACATCACCCACGTCGCGTCACGTCGGCCACGTCGCGTCACGTCGCGTCACGTCACCCACGGCGTGTCACGTCACCCACGTCGCGTCACGTCACCCACGTCGCGTCACGTCGCGTCACGTCGCCCACGTCGCGTCACGTCGCCCACGTCGCGTCACGTCACCCACGTCGCGTCACGTTACCAACGTCGCGTCACGTCGGCCACGTCGCGTCACGTCGCGTCACGTCACCCACGTCGCGTCACGTCACCCACGTCGCGTCACGTCACCCACGTCGCGTCACGTCGCGTCACGTCGCGTCACGTCACCCACGTCGTGGCACGTCGCCAAAGGCGCGTCACGTCATCAACGTCGCGTTACGTCACCCACGTCGCGTCACGTCACCCACGTCACGTCACGTCACCCATGTCGCGTCATGTCACCCAAGTCGCGTCACGTCGCCCACGTCGCGTCGCGTCGCGTCACGTCATCCACGTCGCGTCATGTCACCCAAGTCGCGTCACGTCATCGACGTCGCGTCACGTCTCGTCACCCATGTCGCGTCACACATGTCGCTAGGTGTCGACACTTGTAATTAAGTTAAGTTCTGTATGATTTCATAGTCTTTAATCTGGCCACTACGTGCGGGAATTTATAAAGTAATGATTAAGTAGTTCTCTAACCTCCAGACGTCGTATACGTTCTGGGTTAAGTTGAATAAAGTTTCTCTCTTCCCCACCAGCCATCCTATCTTCTCCATGTAAGGTCTTATTGAAGTAAACGTATAGACTTGCTACTAGAGCTCCCTCTGAAGGTTTATTATTAATTAAGACTAATTAAAAAAAACAACCACTACCAGAACAGGTGCATGTGTTGGGAGGGTGCATTAAAAAGGCGCCATGGTCCCGATACACCCCGATATAGCTCTAGTTGCAACCAGCGTAATCAACCATTTTTCTTAGATAAATCCAGAAGTAATGCATATTTATGATTGATAATTTATCTGTAGATACAAAACATAGTATATGATATTTCATAATGCTATTTAATGAAAAAATTAGTTCCAATTTAAAGTATGAAATGATCAATTTGAGGTCATAAATCACAGAAAGTGAGCTTTTGCCATTTTTGGACTTCCGCTGGCCCCCATTCCTAAGATTTCCATTTTATTATGCTTTTTCTTTTCTTATATAATCGGGGTCGGTGAGGTCTTGATCTTACATATAGATTTTGATGATTGAAAATCCATATTTGAGGTTCCAGAGGCCTAAAATAGGCTAAAAATGACCCGTAATTGGCCAAAAAATGAATAAAAGTGACTCAATTTATAAGATTCTTGAGAAATAGTACTGGATATATGTAGTTCCTCATCTATTACCTATAGTGGGATGTCTCACGGTCAATTTCAACCAAATATTGTATCAGTGGAGTTTTTTTTTCTACATTTTTGTAGAAATTCAAATTTTGTAAATAGGTATGACCGGGCCATAATTCAGCAGCAAATCAACCCCCCTTTTATTACCCATAATGCATTTGGGCTCACATTTGCCATTAAAAATAATACATTGGTGGAAGTATATATGTGTAGCAGAAAAAAGAGGAATTCCTCTGTAATCTTTTTTCTGAGGGTATTATTAGTGCTTTCTATGAAAAATGTCCAAATTTCTCGTCCGGACACACAATTCAGATTAATGCCCATTGTGTCTGCTATTGTTGTATTTATCTATCCTAACTGTGTTAAGTCATTACCCCCCACGTGTACCTAACTGCCAAATATATAGTTCATTTACATCTCGGTCATACTGCAGAACAGCAGGTGGGGATTACCTTTATGTCCGGGTGAGTCAATGTCCAGGCGAGTGACACCTGAGCAATAGCGACGTTTTTATTAGTTTTGATAGAAAAAACTTGACCGTTTTGGCCACCAAAAGGACCAGTAGGAGTAACTACTACATTGTCCCTCCACCATACTGCCCTTCCATCATACTGCCCCTCTAATATACTGTCCCTCCACCATACTGCCCCTTTACCATACTGCTCCTCCACCATACTGCCCCTCAACATAACTTCCCCTCTACTATACTGCCCCTCCACCATACTGCCCCTCTACCATACTGCCCTTTCACCATACTGCCCCTATACTATACTGTCCCTCCACCAGACTGCCCCTCCACCATACTGCCCCTTTACTAGACTGTCCCTCCACCATACTGCCCTTTTACCATACTGCTCCTCCACCATACTGCCCCTCCACCATGATACTGTAACTCACCAATGCTGCCCCTCTACAATGTTGTCACTCCACCATACTGCCCTTTCACCATACTGCCCCTATACTATACTGTCCCTCCACCAGACTGCCCCTCCACCATACTGCCCCTTTACTATACTGTCCCTCGACCATACTGCCCTTTTACCATACTGCTCCTCCACCATACTGCCCCTCCACCATGATACTGTCACTCACCAATGCTGCCCCTCTACAATTTTGTCACTCCACCATACTGTCCCTCTAAATTACTGTCCCTCCACCATACTACCCCTCCACCATACTGCCCCTGTACCATACTGTCCCTCCGCCATACTGCCCCTTTACCACACTGCCCCTCTACTATACTGCCCCTCAACATAACTTCCCCTCTACTATACTGCCCTTTCACATTACTGCCCCTCTACTATACTGTCCCTCCACCATACTGCCCTTTTACCATACTGCCCCTCTACTATACTGTCCTTCCACCATACTGCCCCTCCACCATACCGCCCCTTCACCATACTGCTCCCCTACCATACTGCCCCTCCACCATACTGCCCCTCTACTATACTGTCCCTCCACCATACTGCCCCTCACCAATGGTGCCCCTTTAACATGCTGCCCCTCTACAATGCTGTCCCTCCACCATACTGTCACTCTAAATTACTGTCCCTCCACCATACTGCCCCTTTACCATACAGCTCCTCGACCATGATACTGCCCCTCCACCATACTGCCCCTCTACCATACTGTCCCTCCGCCATACTGCCCCTTTACCACACTGCTCCTCTACTATACTGCCCCTTAACATAACTTCCCCTCTACTATACTGCCCCTCCACCATACTGCCCCTCTACCATACTGCCCTTCCACCATACTGCCCTTTCACCATACTGCCCCTCTACTATACTGTCCCTCCACCATACTGCCCCTCCACCATACTGCCCCTCTACTATACTGTCCCTCCACCATGATACTGCCCCTCACCAATGCTGCCCCTTTAACATGCTGCCCCTCTACAATGCTGTCCCTCCACCATACTGTCCCTCTACAATACTGCCCCTCCACCATACTTCCCCTGTACTATAATGTCCCTATAAGGTACAGTATGGTTTGAGTCAGTATGGTTCAGGGCAGTGAGGTTGAGGGGCAGTATGATTTAAGGGCAGTATGGATTAAGGGTAGTATGGTTGAGAGGCAGTATTGTAGAGGAGCAATTTGGTGTAAGGGCAGTAACGTTGAGAGGGAGTATTGCTGAGGGACAGTATGTTGGTTGAGGGGCAGTATGGGTGAGAGGCAGTACAGTTGAGGGACAGTATGGGTGAGGGGCAGTATGGGTGAGGGGCTGTATGGTAGAGGGGCAGTATGGTAAAGGGGCAGAATGGTGGAGGACCATATTGTAGATGGGCAGTATGGTGGAGGGACAGTATTGTAAGGGGGTAGTATAGTGGAGGGTCAGTATGGCACAGTATGGTATTGTAGAGGAGCAATTTGGTGTAAGGGCAGTAACGTTGAGAGGGAGTATTGCTGAGGGACAGTATGTTGGTTGAGGGGCAGTATTGGTGAGAGGCAGTACAGTTGAGGGACAGTATGGGTGAGGGGCAGTATGGGTGAGGGGCTGTATTGCAGAGGGACAATATGGTAAAGGGGCAGTGTGGTGGAGGGGCAGTATTGTAGATGGGCAGTATGGTGGAGGGACAGTATTGTAAGGGGGCAGTATAGTGGAGGGTCAGTATGGTACAGGGGCAGTATGTTAGAGGGGCACTTTGGTGGAGGGGCAGTATGACAGAGGGACATTATAGTAGAGGGGAAGTGTGGTGGAGGGGCAGTATTGTAGAGGGACAGTATGGTGGAGGGACAGTATTGTAGAGGGGCAGTATGTTAACCCTTTGGCGCCGGGTGATGCATTAAGGCATCGCCGCACATGGCCGGATGATGCCTTAAGGCATCGCCGTTTGTGGCCGGATGATGCCTTAATAATGTATATTTAGGGACCTAGAATTTAAGGTAAAATACTTGTTTTACCCTTGCAGGAAACAACCCAGTGCAAAGGAACATACCAATAACCACTCATCAGAATACCTAGATATTGCTATTGGGACATCATAGCGCTTTCTGAAACATGGCATGTTGAAAATGATTCCTTAAGTGACTATCAATTGAAGAATTATAATAAAATCAGACATGATAGGGACTGGAAAGAAAATGATAATGATGTATCACCAAAGGTTGGAGGAGGTTTATGTACATATATTCATGAGGATTTTAAATATGACCACATTAAATTTTCCCACCTAATTTGCAGCCTAAATTATATTGAAATACAGATAATTGAAGTTACCAAAACACAAAATAAGGACTTAATCATATTTAATATATATAGACCAAATAAGGGCAATATTATTTTATTTGTTGATATGTTAACATCAATAGTAAACCAGGTAAAGGACTCATCGACGGCTGACTTGGTTCTTTTAGGAGACTTTGATATAAACACTGCTGATAAGGAAAACTACCATACAAATTACCTTAAAGGAGAACTTGAGCTTATGGGATTGAAACAATTGATCAATGATTATACTAGATATTCAGAGAATCCCTCCATTCTTGATTTAATTTTTACCACTATAGATTGTATTAGCTCTGCAGGGGTGCTAACCCATGCCTATAGTGACCACCATGCGATCTATATGATAAAAAAAGCGAATATTATAAAGAAAACAGACAAATATGTGACAGGTCGCTTGTACATCAACTATGATAGAGACGAAATGAATCATTATTTACAAAATGTAAACTGGAACTATTATTTTAATACCTTGATTTCTACCACGGATAAATTGAATTTTATCCATAACCATATAGATACTTTCTATAAGATGCAAAGAACGCTGCTTCAAAGTAAAAGACCAATCACAACCATGGTTGGATAGAGAAACACTAGAACTTATTAAGGATAAAAATAAGATGTTAAAAAAGGCTAAGAAAACTGGAAAACCTGAAGATTGGTACTCAGCAAGAATCTTAAGAAATAGGGCTAACGCTGCAGTGAAAAATGCTAGACAAAATTACACAATTCAACAATTGGACCTTAACCATAATGATCATAATAAATTTTGGCGTAAAATTAATAAAATTTTACCGGGCACAGAAACGAAATCAGAAGAGATTAGACTAAAAGATGACTTGCAGCAATTTATCCCACCCGAAGATGTTTCTAACTATATTAATAATTACTTTAATAATATCGGTGATAAGCTATCCTGTAATATGTACCTACCCTGGAAGCACTATGATCAGGAGGTGTTAGCAAATCTTGATACTGTATTAGTTAGAGATATTGATATAATAGAATTAGCCAAGGACTTGAATACAAATAAACAGTCTATGCTGGAAGGTCTGAACAGTCGAATATTCAGGGATGCATTGTTGTTAATCCCAAATGTTTTTGCTGATTTATTTAATAATGTTTTTGAGTTGGCGGATATACCAGACACATGGAAGTTATCTATTATTCGTCCAATCCTGAAGGGAGGGGACCCATTTAACTGCAACAACCTAAGGCCAATTTCTTTACTCCCAATAACAAGCAAAGTAATGGAAAAATTAATGCATAAAAATATTTTAAATTTTTTAGATCAAAATAACATTCTGTCTTCCAAACAACATGGTTTTAGACCGGGACATTCGAGTACAGATGCAGTGGGCAAATTCACGGATGATATACTAATTAACAGAAATATAGGGGATGACACTTTAGCAGTTTATATAGATTTTCGTAAAGCTTTCGACACAGTAAACCACAAAATTTTAATTGGTAAATTACAAAATTATGGCATCAAGGGGAGGATTTTGAATTGGTTTCTTGACTATTTAACAAATAGGATGCAATGTGTTAAAACAAATGATATTACCTCAGGACTTAAAATCATAAAACATGGAGTGCCTCAGGGTTCTATCATGGGTCCCCTCCTCTTCCTATTATATATCAATGATTTAACCTCCCTCGTTGTAAATTCTAAAGTTATGTTATACGCCAATGATACGGTATTATATGTACATGGAAAAGACCAAACTCAAATGTTTTCTCAATTACAAAATGATCTTGATTTATTGTATATATGGTGTACCCAAAATAAGCTGTCAATCAATATTAGTAAAACAAAATACATGTACTTTAGTTCAGGTAGAAAAAGAATCAATAGAAACTTAAGTAAAACCGTAATGATGTAAATCTCTCACAGGTAGAATCTTACAAATACCTGGGTATACACTTGGATACGAGACTTGATTATCGTCAACATATTACTCACCTAAAGAGAACAATTGGATATAGAATTTATCAATTGGTTAAAATGAGGCCCTACTTAACGAATCAGCCTCAATAAAATTGTATAGATCAGTAATACTACCCCATTTTGATTATGGAGATGTTTTGTTTATCAATAGCCCAAATAAATATTTATCTCAATTACAACTTCTCCAAAATCGATGTTTGAAAATTTGCCTAAAAGCACCACGATTTACCTCTATTAGAAATATACATGTACTGACTGGAATACCAATGTTATCTTATAGACATGAGGCACATTTGCTGAACTACATGTTCAAAAGATCAAAATACCCGAAATATGTTGATCACAATATTCAAATAACCCGACTACATAATGCACCTGTATTATTAAATTAAACTTCAAAATAACCTTTGTATTGTTATAAAGTTCAAATGTTTTCTTTATTGTTTACGCTACCTAATGTTCACATCATGTATGGTCTTGTATAACTATATTATTCTTCACATACTTGATGTTTATCTGGAACTATAGTGGGTTGGATATGAAATGATCATATATATATTTATAAAGTTAATATTGAACATTGTGTTAACTCTAGTATCAATATTATGTTGTTTATGTTGTTAGTAGACTAGTTATTATACCCAACCAAATTTGTGTAATCGATTAATTTTAGGGGTAGGGCAAAGCCATGAAAATCAACTTATATAGTTGAGGCAATTGCCCCCTTTATTGTGTCCAACAAGTTTCAAGAAAACCAAACCGATTCACGGGAAAACTCATTGTACAAAATTGGATTCAATAAAGAAAGTTGAAAAAAAATAACCCAAAAAAACATTTTTCTTTCATAATTCCAGAAGTAATGCATATTTATGATTGATAATTTATCTGTAGATACAAAACATAGTATATGATATTTCATAATGCTATTTAATGAAAAAAATAGTTCCAATTTAAAGTATGAAATGATCAATTCGAGGTCATAAATCACGGATAGTGAGCTTTTGCCATTTTTGGACTTTCGCTGGCCCCCATTCCTAAGATTTCCATTTTATTATGCTTTTTCTTTTCTTATATAATCGGGGTCGATGAGGTCTTGATGTTACATATAGATTTTGATGATTGAAAATCCATATTTGAGGTTCCAGAGGCCTAAAATAGGCTAAAAATGACCCGTAATTGGCCAAAAAATGAATAAAAGTGACTCAATTTATAAGATTCTTGAGAAATAGTACTGGATATATGTAGTTCCTCATCTATTACCTATAGTGGGATGTCTCACGGTCAATTTCAACCAAATATTGTATCAGTGGAGTTTTTTTTTCTACATTCAAATTTTGTAAAGAGGTATGACCGGGCGATAATTCAGCAGCATATCAGCCCCCCCCCTTTTATTACCCATAATGCATTTGGGCTCGAATTTGCCATTAAAAGTAAGACATTGATGGAAGTATATGTGTAGCGGAAAAAAGAGGAATTCCTCTGTAATCTGTTAGAGGGGCAGTTTGGTGGAGGGGCAGTATGACAGAGGGACATTATAGTAGAGGGGAAGTATGGTGGAGGGGCAGTATTGTAGAGGGACAGTATGGTGGAGGGACAGTATTGTAGAGGGGCAGTATGTTAAAGGGGCAGCATCGGTCAGGGACAGTATCATTTAGGGGCAGTATGGTTGAGGGGCAGTATTGTGGAGGGGCAGTGTGGTTGAGGGGCAAAATTATTCTAGAGCAATTTTGGTGAGGGGCAGTATGGTTGTGATATTGCTGTGATACTGTTGTGAGATTGGGATTGATGTGCTCCTGGTCTGAAGGGTAGGGACCGAAGATTGACTCCTAGAGCCCCCTATGCACCAAGAGAGAGTAGAAACACTATTTCTTAGTCAAATATAACAAGCCACATAACAGTAAACTCAATTTGAATCACCCCCCTAGCCCCTATGGGACTAAATGGTATATAAACGGAAAAATGTCCGTCCGAGTGACATTTCACATAATTACAAGGTCTTTTCAATTGGATTTCTCAGGTTTTCACAGATTTCTGCCCCACTAAAGCTATATACTGCCTCAAAGTGTGTCCCCTGGGGATTTTATATCGTCAAATATAACAAGCCACATAACAGTAAACTTATTTTGAACCACTCCCTTAACCCCTATGGGGCTAAATGGTATATAAACGGAAAAATGTCCGTCCGAGTGACATTTCACATAATAACAAGGTCTTTTCAGTGGGATTTCTCAGGTTTTCACAGATTTCTGCCCCACTAAAGCTATATACTGCCTCAAAGTGTGTCCCCTGGGGATTTTATATTGTCAAATATAACAAGCCACATAACAGTAAACTTATTTTGAACCACTCCCTTAACCCCTATGGGGCTAAATGGTATATAGACGGAAAAATGTCCGTCCGAGTGATATTTCACATAATAACAAGGTCTTTTCAATGGGATTTCTCAGGTTTTCACAGATTTTTGCCCCACTAAAGCTATATACTGCCTCAAAGTGTGTCCCCTGGGGATTTTCCTCCATATAATTGATAGTGCTTACCTAACTCTGTACTCCTGTTAACCTAAACGACAAGTAATGTATATTTAGGGACCTAGAATTTAAGGTAAAATACTTGTTTTACCCTTGCATGAAACAACCCAGTGCAAAGGAACATACCAATAACCACTCATCAGAATACCTAGAACCTAACCCTTAGACACTCTTCAACTAGAAAAAATATAGAAATTGGCACCAAAATCATATTGCAACTTAGATGGTGGCCCCTAACCTGGAATACACCCAAATGTCACCCGCCCTGACATCGTTTCCAGAGTGTAAAGGTTCCATGAGTTGCCATAACAATGGTTTTCATATTTAACTCATAACACTTCATGAGCATGTGACTCAACAACTATACATTACCCACAATAAAGAACTTTAGGATACTCCAAGGTTTATTCACAGACCCCCCATTTCACCCCAGACCCCCTTTCTGTGATTTATGACCTTGAGACCTTTATCTATTATCAAATTTCACCATAATTGCGGATAGCAGCAATATCATTATATATTCCAGATATTCTGAAAATTTCATAATTTTCAGAATGGTGACATTGATTATTTCATATGATTTCCCATTCAAAGTGTCACTGATATTTTCTGACGCGCACCGATAAGCAAAGACGGGCCATTTTCAATTTCAGACCATGAAAATTAATTATCTTTAAAATGTGATAAATCATTTTAAAGCCAATTCCGCCTCCTCATATTTAGTTAGGTACAGTGCAGTTTCTACTATCATATTCCATATTATCCCACATTTTTAACAGCAAAAAAAATAATTGAGGGGGTTTGGTGTCATCTACTACAGCTTACAAAGACACCGCTTACAGCGACCCATCCAATAATGATTCATACAATAATTTTGTCACACAAGCATTGCCAGTCACTGAGAATTGAATACTGTCCATTCTTGCCTCTCATATAGCTCATCGTGGTGGCCCAGTGGTTAGGGCAGCTGAGTTGTAGTCAGAGGTTGTTTGTCTGCATGGGTACGAATCCCAGTAGCAGCCTGACATGATGGTTTAAGTTGGTCCAACCACACACATCACACACGGCACCCACGGCGTGTCACGTCAACCACGGCGCGTCACGTCACCCACGTCGCGTCACGTCGCGTCACGTCGCGTCACGTCGCCCACGTCCCGTCACGTCACCCAAGTCGCGTGACGTCGCCCACGTCGCGTCACGTCGCGTGACGTCACCCACGTCGCGTCATGTCAACCACGTCGCGTCACGTCGGCCACGTCGCGTCACGTCGCTTCACGTCACCCACGTCGCGTCACGTCGCGTCACGTCACGCACGTCGGCCACGTCGCGTCACGTCGGCCACGTCGCGTCACGTCACCCACGTCGCGTCACGTCACCTACGTCGCGTCACGTCGCGTCGCGTCACGTCACCCACGTCGCCAAAGTCGCGTCACGTCACCCACGTCGCGTCACGTCACCCACGTCACGTCACGTCACCCACGTCGCGTCATGTCACCCAAGTCGCGTCACGTCGCCAACGTCGCGTCACGTCATCCACGTCGCGTCATGTCACCCAAGTCGCGTCACGTCATCCACGTCGCGTCACGTCTTGTCACCCATGTCGCGTCACACATGTTGCTAGGTGTCGACACTTGTAATTAAGTTAAGTTCTGTATGATTTCATAGTCTTTAATCTGGCCACTACGTGCGGGAATTTATAAAGTAATGATTAAGTAGTTCTCTAACCTCCAGACGTCGTATACGTTCTGGGTTAAGTTGAATAAAGTTTCTCTCTTCCCCACCAGCCATCCTATCTTCTCCATGTAAGGTCTTATTGAAGTAAACGTATAGACTTGCTACTAGAGCTCCCTCTGAAGGTTTATTATTAATTAAGACTAATTAAAAAAAACAACCACTACCAGAACAGGTGCATGTGTTGGGAGGGTGCATTAAAAAGGCGCCATGGTCCCGATACACCCCGATATAGCTCTAGTTGCAACCAGCGTAATCAACCATTTTTCTTAGATAAATCCAGAAGTAATGCATATTTATGATTGATAATTTATCTGTAGATACAAAACATAGTATATGATATTTCATAATGCTATTTAATGAAAAAATTAGTTCCAATTTAAAGTATGAAATGATCAATTTGAGGTCATAAATCACAGAAAGTGAGCTTTTGCCATTTTTGGACTTCCGCTGGCCCCCATTCCTAAGATTTCCATTTTATTATGCTTTTTCTTTTCTTATATAATCGGGGTCGGTGAGGCCTTGATGTTACATATAGATTTTGATGATTGAAAATCCATATTTGAGGTTCCAGAGGCCTAAAATAGGCTAAAAATGACCCGTAATTGGCCAAAAAATGAATAAAAGTGACTCAATTTATAAGATTCTTGAGAAATAGTACTGGATATATGTAGTTCCTCATCTATTACCTATAGTGGGATGTCTCACGGTCAATTTCAACCAAATATTGTATCAGTGGAGTTTTTTTTTCTACATTCAAATTTTGTAAAGAGGTATGACCGGGCGATAATTCAGCAGCATATCAGCCCCCCCCCCCTTTTATTACCCATAATGCATTTGGGCTCGAATTTGCCATTAAAAGTAAGACATTGATGGAAGTATATGTGTAGCGGAAAAAAGAGGAATTCCTCTGTAATCTGTTAGAGGGGCAGTATGACAGAGGGACATTATAGTAGAGGGGAAGTATGGTGGAGGGGCAGTATTGTAGAGGGACAGTATGGTGGAGGGACAGTATTGTAGAGGGGCAGTATGTTAAAGGGGCAGCATCGGTGAGGGACAGTATCATTTAGGGGCAGTATGGTTGAGGGGCAGTATTGTGGAGGGGCAGTGTGGTTGAGGGGCAAAATTATTCTAGAGCAATTTTGGTGAGGGGCAGTATG
This sequence comes from Alentia gelatinosa, assembly GCA_950022655.1. Lineage (NCBI taxonomy): Eukaryota > Metazoa > Annelida > Polychaeta > Phyllodocida > Polynoidae > Alentia > Alentia gelatinosa. Next base: position 13,979,853 of record OX465584.1, on the reverse strand, counting down.
GTTGTGATATTGCTGTGATACTGTTGTGAGATTGGGATTGATGTGCTCCTGGTCTGAAGGGTAGGGACCGAAGATTGACTCCTAGAGCCCCCTATGCACCAAGAGAGTGTAGAAACACTATTTCTTAGTCAAATATAACAAGCCACATAACAGTAAACTCAATTTGAATCACCCCCCTAACCCCTATGGGACTAAATGGTATATAAACGGAAAAATGTCCGTCCGAGTGACATTTCACATAATTACAAGGTCTTTTCAATTGGATTTCTCAGGTTTTCACAGATTTCTGCCCCACTAAAGCTATATACTGCCTCAAAGTGTGTCCCCTGGGGATTTTATATCGTCAAATATAACAAGCCACATAACAGTAAACTTATTTTGAACCACTCCCTTAACCCCTATGGGGCTAAATGGTATATAAACGGAAAAATGTCCGTCCGAGTGACATTTCACATAATAACAAGGTCTTTTCAGTGGGATTTCTCAGGTTTTCACAGATTTCTGCCCCACTAAAGCTATATACTGCCTCAAAGTGTGTCCCCTGGGGATTTTATATTGTCAAATATAACAAGCCACATAACAGTAAACTTATTTTGAACCACTCCCTTAACCCCTATGGGGCTAAATGGTATATAGACGGAAAAATGTCCGTCCGAGTGATATTTCACATAATAACAAGGTCTTTTCAATGGGATTTCTCAGGTTTTCACAGATTTTTGCCCCACTAAAGCTATATACTGCCTCAAAGTGTGTCCCCTGAGGATTTTCCTCCATATAATTGATAGTGCTTACCTAACTCTGTACTCCTGTTAACCTAAACGACAAGTAATGTATATTTAGGGACCTAGAATTTAGGGAAAAATACTTGTTTTACCCTTGCATGAAACAACCCAGTGCAAAGGAACATACCAATAACCACTCATCAGAATACCTAGAACCTAACCCTTAGACACTCTTCAACTAGAAAAAATATAGAAATTGGCACCAAAATCATATTGCAACTTAGATGGTGGCCCCTAACCTGGAATACACCCAAATGTCACCCGCCTTGACATCGTTTCCAGAGTGTAAAGGTTCCATGAGTTGCCATAACAATGGTTTTCATATTTAACTCATAACACTTCATGAGCATGTGACTCAACAACTATACATTACCCACAATAAAGAACTTTAGGATACTCCAAGGTTTATTCACAGACCCCCCATTTCACCCCAGACCCCCTTTCTGTGATTTATGACCTTGAGACCTTTATCTATTATCAAATTTCACCATAATTGCGGATAGCAGCAATATCATTATATATTCCAGATATTCTGAAAATTTCATAATTTTCAGAATGGTGACATTGATTATTTCATATGGTTTCCCATTCAAAGTGTCACTGATATTTTCTGACGCGCACCGATAAGCAAAGACGGGCCATTTTCAATTTCAGACCATGAAAATTAATTATCTTTAAAATGTGATAAATCATTTTAAAGCCAATTCCGCCTCCTCATATTTAGTTAGGTACAGTGCAGTTTCTACTATCATATTCCATATTATCCCACATTTTTAACAGCAAAAAAAATAATTGAGGGGGTTTGGTGTCATCTACTACAGCTTACAAAGACACCGCTTACAGCGACCCATCCAATAATGATTCATACAATAATTTTGTCACACAAGCATTGCCAGTCACTAAGAATTGAATACTGTCCATTCTTGCCTCTCATATAGCTCATCGTGGTGGCCCAGTGGTTAGGGCAGCTGAGTTGTAGTCAGAGGTTGTTTGTCTGCATGGGTACGAATCCCAGTAGCAGCCTGACATGATGGTTTAAGTTGGTCCAACCACACACATCACACACGGCACCCACGGCGCGTCACGTCACCCACGTCGCGTCACGTCGCCCACGTCGCGTCACGTCGCGTCACGTCGCCCACGTCCCGTCACGTCACCCAAGTCGCGTGACGTCGCCCACGTCGCGTCACGTTGCGTGACGTCACCCACGTCGCGTCACGTCAACCACGTCGCGTCACGTCGGCCACGTCGCGTCACGTCGCTTCACGTCACCCACGTCGCGTCACGTCACCCACGTCGCATCACGTCGCGTCACGTCGCGTCACGTCACGCACGTCGGCCACGTCGCGTCACGTCGGCCACGTCGCGTCACGTCACCCATGTCGCGTCACGTCACCCACGTCGCGTCACGTCACGTCGCGTCACGTCGCGTCACGTCACCCACGTCGCCAAAGTCGCGTCACGTCACCCACGTCGCGTCACGTCACCCACGTCACGTCACCCACGTCGCGTCATGTCACCCAAGTCGCGTCACGTCGCCAACGTCGCGTCACGTCGCGTCACGTCATCCACGTCGCGTCATGTCACCCAAGTCGCGTCACGTCATCCACGTCGCGTCACGTCTTGTCACCCATGTCGCGTCACACATGTTGCTAGGTGTCGACACTTGTAATTAAGTTAAGTTCTGTATGATTTCATAGTCTTTAATCTGGCCACTACGTGCGGGAATTTATAAAGTAATGATTAAGTAGTTCTCTTACCTTCAGACGTCGTATACGTTCTGGGTTAAGTTGAATAAAGTTTCTCTCTTCCCCACCAGCCATCCTCTCTTCTCCATGTAAGGTCTTATTGAAGTAAACGTATAGACTTGCTACTAGAGCTCCCTCTGAAGGTTTATTATTAATTAAGACTAATTAAAAAAAACAACCACTACCAGAACAGGTGCATGTGTTGGGAGGGTGCATTAAAAAGGCGCCATGGTCCCGATACACCCCGATATAGCTCTAGTTGCAACCAGCGTAATCAACCATTTTTCTTAGATAAATCCAGAAGTAATGCATATTTATGATTGATAATTTATCTGTAGATACAAAACATAGTATATGATATTTCATAATGCTATTTAATGAAAAAATTAGTTCCAATTTAAAGTATGAAATGATCAATTTGAGGTCATAAATCACAGAAAGTGAGCTTTTGCCATTTTTGGACTTCCGCTGGCCCCCATTCCTAAGATTTCCATTTTATTATGCTTTTTCTTTTCTTATATAATCGGGGTCGGTGAGGCCTTGATGTTACATATAGATTTTGATGATTGAAAATCCATATTTGAGGTTCCAGAGGCCTAAAATAGGCTAAAAATGACCCGTAATTGGCCAAAAAATGAATAAAAGTGACTCAATTTATAAGATTCTTGAGAAATAGTACTGGATATATGTAGTTCCTCATCTATTACCTAAAGTGGGATGTCTCACGGTCAATTTCAACCAAATAATGTATCAGTGGAGGTTTTTTTTCTACATTTTTGCAGAAATTCAAATTTTGTAAATAGGTATGACCGGGTGATAATTCAGCAGCATATCAGCCCCCCTTTTATTACCCATAATGCATTTGGGCTCACATTTGCCATTAAAAGTAATACATTGGTGGAAGTATATATGTGTAGCGGAAAAAAGCGGAATTCCTCTGTAATCTTTTTTCTGAGGGTATTATTAGTGCTCTCTATGAAAAATGTCCAAATTTCTCGTCCGGACACACAATTCAGATTAATGCCCATTGTGTCTGCTATTGTTGTATTTATCTATCCTAACTGTGTTAGGTCATAACCCCCCCACGTGTACCTAACTGCCAAATATATAGTTCATTTACATCTCGGTCATACTGCAAAACAGCAGGTGGGGATTACCTTTATGTCCGGGTGAGTCAATGTCCAGGCTAGTGACACCTGAGCAATAGCGACGTTTTTATTAGTTTTGATGGAAAAAACTTGACCGTTTTGGCCACCAAAAGGACCAGTAGGAGTAACTACTACATTGTCCCTCCACCATACTGCCCTTCCATCATACTGCCCCTCTAATATACTGTCCCTCCACAATACTGCCCCTTTACCATACTGCTCCTCCACCATACTGCCCCTCAACATAACTTCCCCTCTACTATAATGCCCCTCCACCATACTGCCCCTCTACCATACTGCCCTTTCACCATACTGCCCCTATACTATACTGTCCCTCCACCAGACTGCCCCTCCACCATACTGCCCCTTTACTAGACTGTCCCTCCACCATACTGCCCTTTTACCATACTGCTCCTCCACCATACTGCCCCTCCACCATGATACTGTAACTCACCAATGCTGCCCCTCTACAATGTTGTCACTCCACCATACTGCCCTTTCACCATACTGCCCCTATACTATACTGTCCCTCCACCAGACTGCCCCTCCACCATACTGCCCCTTTACTATACTGTCCCTCGACCATACTGCCCTTTTACCATACTGCTCCTCCACCATACTGCCCCTCCACCATAATACTGTCACTCACTAATGCTGCCCCTCTACAATTTTGTCACTCCACCATACTGTCCCTCTAAATTACTGTCCCTCCACCATACTACCCCTCCACCATACTGCCCCTGTACCATACTGTCCCTCCGCCATACTGCCCCTTTACCACACTGCCCCTCTACTATACTGCCCCTCAACATAACTTCCCCTCTACTATACTGCCCCTCCACCATACTGCCCCTCTACCATACTGTCCCTCCACCATACTGCCCCTCCACCATACTGCCCCTCTGCCATACTACCCCTCCACCATACTGCCCTTTCACCATACTGTCCCTCTACTATACTGTCCCTCCACCATACTGCCATTTTACCATACTGCCCCTCTACTATACTGTCCTTCCACCATACTGCCCCTCCACCATACTGCCCCTTCACCATACTGCTCCCCTACCATACTGCCCCTCAACCATACTGCCCCTCTACTATACTGTCCCTCCACCATACTGCCCCTCACCAATGGTGCCCCTTTAACATGCTGCCCCTCTACAATGCTGTCCCTCCACCATACTGTCACTCTAAATTACTGTCCCTCCACCATACTGCCCCTTTACCATACAGCTCCTCCCCCATGATACTGCCCCTCCACCATACTGCCCCTCTACCATACTGTCCCTCCGCCATACTGCCCCTTTACCACACTGCCCCTCTACTATACTGCCCCTTAACATAACTTCCCCTCTACTATACTGCCCCTCCACTATACTGCCCCTCTACCATACTGCCCTTCCACCATACTGCCCTTTCACCACACTGCCCCTCCACTATACTGTCCCTCCACCATACTGCCCCTCCACCATACTGCCCCTCTACTATACTGTCCCTCCACCATACTGCCCCTCACCAATGGTGCCCCTTTAACATGCTGCCCCTCTACAATGCTGTCCCTCCACCATACTGTCACTCTAAATTACTGTCCCTCCACCATACTGCCCCTTTACCATACAGCTCCTCCCCCATGATACTGCCCCTCCACCATACTGCCCCTCTACCATACTGTCCCTCCGCCATACTGCCCCTTTACCACACTGCCCCTCTACTATACTGCCCCTTAACATAACTTCCCCTCTACTATACTGCCCCTCCACCATACTGCCCCTCTACCATACTGCCCTTCCACCATACTGCCCTTTCACCACACTGCCCCTCCACTATACTGTCCCTCCACCATACTGCCCCTCCACCATACTGCCCCTCTACTATACTGTCCCTCCCCCATGATACTGCCCCTCCACCATACTGCCCCTCTACCATACTGTCCCTCCGCCATACTGCCCCTTTACCACACTGCCCCTCTACTATACTGCCCCTTAACATAACTTCCCCTCTACTATACTGCCCCTCCACCATACTGCCCCTCTACCATACTGCCCTTCCACCATACTGCCCTTTCACCACACTGCCCCTCCACTATACTGTCCCTCCACCATACTGCCCCTCCACCATACTGCCCCTCTACTATACTGTCCCTCCACCATGATACTGCCCCTCACCAATGCTGCCCCTTGAACATGCTGCCCCTCTACAATGCTGTCCCTCCACCATACTGTCCCTCTACAATACTGCCCCTCCACCATACTTCCCCTGTACTATAATGTCCTATAAGGTATATTATGGTTTGAGTCAGTATGGTTCAGGGCAGTGAGGTTGAGGGGCAGTATGATTTAAGGGCAGTATGGATTAAGGGTAGTATGGTTGAGAGGCAGTATTGTAGAGGAGCAATTTGGTGTAAGGGCAGTAACGTTGAGAGGGAGTATTGCTGAGGGACAGTATGTTGGTTGAGGGGCAGTATGGGTAAGAGGCAGTACAGTTGAGGGACAGTATGGGTGAGGGGCAGTATGGGTGAGGGGCTGTATGGTAGAGGGGCAGTATGGTAAAGGGGCAGAATGGTGGAGGACCATATTGTAATTGGGCAGTATGGTGGAGGGACAGTATTGTAAGGGGGTAGTATAGTGGAGGGTCAATATGGCACAGTATGGTATTGTAGAGGAGCAATTTGGTGTAAGGGCAGTAACGTTGAGAGGGAGTATTGCTGAGGGACAGTATGTTGGTTGAGGGGCAGTATGGGTGAGAGGCAGTACAGTTGAGGGACAGTATGGGTGAGGGGCAGTATGGGTGAGGGGCTGTATTGCAGAGGGACAATATGGTAAAGGGGCAGTGTGGTGGAGGGGCAGTATTGTAGATGGGCAGTATGGTGGAGGGACAGTATTGTAAGGGGGCAGTATAGTGGAGGGTCAGTATGGTACAGGGGCAGTATGTTAGAGGGGCACTTTGGTGGAGGGGCAGTATGACAGAGGGACATTATAGTGGAGGGGAAGTGTGGTGGAGGGGCAGTATTGTAGAGGGACAGTATGGTTGAGGGACAGTATTGTAGAGGGGCAGTATGTTAACCCTTTGGCGCCGGGTGATGCATTAAGGCATCGCCGCACATGGCCGGATGATGCCTTAAGGCATCGCCGTTTGTGGCCGGATGATGCCTTAAGGCATCATTTTCTAAGACTTTCTAAATCATAGTTTAAGTGTAATAACTTCGTAAATAATTGATCAATAATGATGAAATGTTCACAGTATGTTGGTATGACATTACCATTACGGTTTTGAAATACTCATAAAATAATATCAAAGATCACGTGTTGTATCCTTTGATCAAACAGTGAAATTATCACAAGTGGCCTGAAAAGACCCCTCCCCTGGTGGTATATACTAACATCCTACCCGGCCTTACAGACATTGCTTTGTCAGAGGTACCCGGCGTGAAAGGGTTAAAGGCGCAGCATCGGTGAGGGACAGTATCATTTAGGGGCAGTATGTTTGAGGGGCAGTATGTTTGAGGGGCAGTGTGGTGGAGGGGCAAAATTATTCAAGAGCAATTTTGGTGAGGGGCAGTATGGTTGTGATATTGCTGTGATACTGTTGTGAGATTGGGATTGATGTGCTCCTGGTCTGAAGGGTAGGGACCGAAGATTGACTCCTAGAGCCCCAAGAGAGAGTAGAAACAGTATTTCTTAGTCAAATATAACAAGCCACATAACAGTAAACTTAATTTGAACCACCCCCATAACCCCTATGGGACTAAATGGTATATAAACGGAAAAATGTCCGTCCGAGTGACATTTCACATAATTACAAGGTCTTTTCAATTGGATTTCTCAGGTTTTCACAGATTTCTGCCCCACTAGAGCTATATACTGCCTCGAAGTGTGTCCCCTGGGGATTATATATTGTCAAATATAACAAGCCACATAACAGTAAACTTAATTTGAACCCCCCCCCCCTAACCCCTATGGGGCTAAATGGTATATAAACGGAAAAATGTCCGTCCGAGTGACATTTCACATAATAACAAGGTCTTTTCAATTGGATTTCTCAGGTTTTCACAGATTTCTGCCCCACTAAAGCTATATACTGCCTCAAAGTGTGTCCCCTGGGGATTTTATATTGTCAAATATAACAAGCCACATAACAGTAAACTTATTTTGAACCACTCCCTTAACCCCTATGGGGCTAAATGGTATATAGACGGAAAAATGTCCGTCCGAGTGACATTTCACATAATAACAAGGTCTTTTCAATGGGATTTCTCAGGTTTTCACAGATTTTTGCCCCACTAAAGCTATATACTGCCTCAAAGTGTGTCCCCTGAGGATTTTCCTCCATATAATTGATAGTGCCTACCTAACTCTGTACTCCTGTTAACCTAAACGACAAGTAATGTATATTTAGGGACCTAGAATTTAAGGTAAAATACTTGTTTTACCCTTGCATGAAACAACCCAGTGCAAAGGAACATACCAATAACCACTCATCAGAATACCTAGAACCTAACCCTTAGACACTCTTCAACTAGAAAAAATATAGAAATTGGCACCAAAATCATATTGCAACTTAGATGGTGGCCCCTAACCTGGAATACACCCAAATGTCACTCACCCTGACATCGTTTCCAGAGTGTAAAGGTTCCATGAGTTGCCATAACAATGGTTTTCATATTTAACTCATAACACTTCATGAGCATGTGACTCAACAACTATACATTACCCACAATAAAGAACTTTAGGATACTCCAAGGTTTATTCACAGACCCCCCATTTCACCCCAGACCCCCTTTCTGTGATTTATGACCTTGAGACCTTTATCTATTATCAAATTTCACCATAATTGCGGATAGCAGCATTATCATTATATATTCCAGATATTCTGAAAATTTCATAATTTTCAGAATGGTGACATTGATTATTTCATATGATTTCCCATTCAAAGTGTCACTGATATTTTCTGACGCGCACCGATAAGCAAAGACGGGCCATTTTCAATTTCAGACCATGAAAATTAATTATCTTTAAAATGTGATAAATCATTTTAAAGCCAATTCCGCCTCCTCATATTTAGTTAGGTACAGTGCAGTTTTTACTATCATATTCCATATTATCCCACATTTTTAACAGCAAAAAAAATAATTGAGGGGGTTTGGTGTCATCTACTACAGCTTACAAAGACACCGCTTACAGCGACCCATCCAATAATGATTCATACAATAATTTTGTCACACAAGCATTGCCAGTCACTAAGAATTGAATACTGTCCATTCTTGCCTCTCATATAGCTCATCGTGGTGGCCCAGTGGTTAGGGCAGCTGAGTTGTAGTCACAGGTTGTTTGTTTGCATGGGTACGAATCCCAGTAGCAGCCTGACATGATGGTTTAAGTTGGTCCAACCACACACATCACACACCTCACCCACGGCGTGTCACGTCACCCACGGCGCGTCACGTCACCCACGTCGCGTCACGTCGCCCACGTCGCGTCACGTCGCCCACGTCCCGTCACATCACCCACGTCGCGTCACGTCGGCCACGTCGCGTCACGTCGCGTCACGTCACCCACGGCGTGTCACGTCACCCACGTCGCGTCACGTCGCCCACGTCGCGTCACGTCACCCACGTCGCGTCACGTTACCAACGTCGCGTCACGTCGCCCACGTCGCGTCACGTCGCGTCACGTCACCCACGTCGCGTCACGTCACCCACGTCGCGTCACGTCACCCACGTCGCGTCACGTCGCGTCACGTCGCGTCACGTCACCCACGTCGTGGCACGTCGCCAAAGGCGCGTCACGTCATCAACGTCGCGTTACGTCACCCACGTCGCGTCACGTCACCCACGTCACGTCACGTCACCCATGTCGCGTCATGTCACCCAAGTCGCGTCACGTCGCCCACGTCGCGTCGCGTCGCGTCACGTCATCCACGTCGCGTCATGTCACCCAAGTCGCGTCACGTCATCGACGTCGCGTCACGTCTCGTCACCCATGTCGCGTCACACATGTCGCTAGGTGTCGACACTTGTAATTAAGTTAAGTTCTGTATGATTTCATAGTCTTTAATCTGGCCACTACGTGCGGTAATTTATAAAGTAATGATTAAGTAGTTCTCTAACCTCCAGACGTCGTATACGTTCTGGGTTAAGTTGAATAAAGTTTCTCTCTTCCCCACCAGCCATCCTATCTTCTCCATGTAAGGTCTTATTGAAGTAAACGTATAGACTTGCTACTAGAGCTCCCTCTGAAGGTTTATTATTAATTAAGACTAATTAAAAAAAACAACCACTACCAGAACAGGTGCATGTGTTGGGAGGGTGCATTAAAAAGGCGCCATGGTCCCGATACACCCCGATATAGCTCTAGTTGCAACCAGCGTAATCAACCATTTTTCTTAGATAAATCCAGAAGTAATGCATATTTATGATTGATAATTTATCTGTAGATACAAAACATAGTATATGATATTTCATAATGCTATTTAATGAAAAAATTAGTTCCAATTTAAAGTATGAAATGATCAATTTGAGGTCATAAATCACAGAAAGTGAGCTTTTGCCATTTTTGGACTTCCGCTGGCCCCCATTCCTAAGATTTCCATTTTATTATGCTTTTTCTTTTCTTATATAATCGGGGTCGGTGAGGTCTTGATCTTACATATAGATTTTGATGATTGAAAATCCATATTTGAGGTTCCAGAGGCCTAAAATAGGCTAAAAATGACCCGTAATTGGCCAAAAAATGAATAAAAGTGACTCAATTTATAAGATTCTTGAGAAATAGTACTGGATATATGTAGTTCCTCATCTATTACCTATAGTGGGATGTCTCACGGTCAATTTCAACCAAATATTGTATCAGTGGAGTTTTTTTTTCTACATTTTTGTAGAAATTCAAATTTTGTAAATAGGTATGACCGGGCCATAATTCAGCAGCAAATCAACCCCCCTTTTATTACCCATAATGCATTTGGGCTCACATTTGCCATTAAAAATAATACATTGGTGGAAGTATATATGTGTAGCAGAAAAAAGAGGAATTCCTCTGTAATCTTTTTTCTGAGGGTATTATTAGTGCTTTCTATGAAAAATGTCCAAATTTCTCGTCCGGACACACAATTCAGATTAATGCCCATTGTGTCTGCTATTGTTGTATTTATCTATCCTAACTGTGTTAAGTCATTACCCCCCACGTGTACCTAACTGCCAAATATATAGGTCATTTACATCTCGGTCATACTGCAGAACAGCAGGTGGGGATTACCTTTATGTCCGGGTGAGTCAATGTCCAGGCGAGTGACACCTGAGCAATAGCGACGTTTTTATTAGTTTTGATAGAAAAAACTTGACCGTTTTGGCCACCAAAAGGACCAGTAGGAGTAACTACTACATTGTCCCTCCACCATACTGCCCTTCCATCATACTGCCCCTCTAATATACTGTCCCTCCACCATACTGCCCCTTTACCATACTGCTCCTCCACCATACTGCCCCTCAACATAACTTCCCCTCTACTATACTGCCCCTCCACCATACTGCCCCTCTACCATACTGCCCTTTCACCATACTGCCCCTATACTATACTGTCCCTCCACCAGACTGCCCCTCCACCATACTGCCCCTTTACTAGACTGTCCCTCCACCATACTGCCCTTTTACCATACTGCTCCTCCACCATACTGCCCCTCCACCATGATACTGTAACTCACCAATGCTGCCCCTCTACAATGTTGTCACTCCACCATACTGCCCTTTCACCATACTGCCCCTATACTATACTGTCCCTCCACCAGACTGCCCCTCCACCATACTGCCCCTTTACTATACTGTCCCTCGACCATACTGCCCTTTTACCATACTGCTCCTCCACCATACTGCCCCTCCACCATGATACTGTCACTCACCAATGCTGCCCCTCTACAATGTTGTCACTCCACCATACTGTCCCTCTAAATTACTGTCCCTCCACCATACTACCCCTCCACCATACTGCCCCTGTACCATACTGTCCCTCCGCCATACTGCCCCTTTACCACACTGCCCCTCTACTATACTGCCCCTCAACATAACTTCCCCTCTACTATACTGCCCTTTCACATTACTGCCCCTCTACTATACTGTCCCTCCACCATACTGCCCTTTTACCATACTGCCCCTCTACTATACTGTCCTTCCACCATACTGCCCCTCCACCATACCGCCCCTTCACCATACTGCTCCCCTACCATACTGCCCCTCCACCATACTGCCCCTCTACTATACTGTCCCTCCACCATACTGCCCCTCACCAATGGTGCCCCTTTAACATGCTGCCCCTCTACAATGCTGTCCCTCCACCATACTGTCACTCTAAATTACTGTCCCTCCACCATACTGCCCCTTTACCATACAGCTCCTCGACCATGATACTGCCCCTCCACCATACTGCCCCTCTACCATACTGTCCCTCCGCCATACTGCCCCTTTACCACACTGCTCCTCTACTATACTGCCCCTTAACATAACTTCCCCTCTACTATACTGCCCCTCCACCATACTGCCCCTCTACCATACTGCCCTTCCACCATACTGCCCTTTCACCATACTGCCCCTCTACTATACTGTCCCTCCACCATACTGCCCCTCCACCATACTGCCCCTCTACTATACTGTCCCTCCACCATGATACTGCCCCTCACCAATGCTGCCCCTTTAACATGCTGCCCCTCTACAATGCTGTCCCTCCACCATACTGTCCCTCTACAATACTGCCCCTCCACCATACTTCCCCTGTACTATAATGTCCCTATAAGGTACAGTATGGTTTGAGTCAGTATGGTTCAGGGCAGTGAGGTTGAGGGGCAGTATGATTTAAGGGCAGTATGGATTAAGGGTAGTATGGTTGAGAGGCAGTATTGTAGAGGAGCAATTTGGTGTAAGGGCAGTAACGTTGAGAGGGAGTATTGCTGAGGGACAGTATGTTGGTTGAGGGGCAGTATGGGTGAGAGGCAGTACAGTTGAGGGACAGTATGGGTGAGGGGCAGTATGGGTGAGGGGCTGTATGGTAGAGGGGCAGTATGGTAAAGGGGCAGAATGGTGGAGGACCATATTGTAGATGGGCAGTATGGTGGAGGGACAGTATTGTAAGGGGGTAGTATAGTGGAGGGTCAGTATGGCACAGTATGGTATTGTAGAGGAGCAATTTGGTGTAAGGGCAGTAACGTTGAGAGGGAGTATTGCTGAGGGACAGTATGTTGGTTGAGGGGCAGTATTGGTGAGAGGCAGTACAGTTGAGGGACAGTATGGGTGAGGGGCAGTATGGGTGAGGGGCTGTATTGCAGAGGGACAATATGGTAAAGGGGCAGTGTGGTGGAGGGGCAGTATTGTAGATGGGCAGTATGGTGGAGGGACAGTATTGTAAGGGGGCAGTATAGTGGAGGGTCAGTATGGTACAGGGGCAGTATGTTAGAGGGGCACTTTGGTGGAGGGGCAGTATGACAGAGGGACATTATAGTAGAGGGGAAGTGTGGTGGAGGGGCAGTATTGTAGAGGGACAGTATGGTGGAGGGACAGTATTGTAGAGGGGCAGTATGTTAACCCTTTGGCGCCGGGTGATGCATTAAGGCATCGCCGCACATGGCCGGATGATGCCTTAAGGCATCGCCGTTTGTGGCCGGATGATGCCTTAATAATGTATATTTAGGGACCTAGAATTTAAGGTAAAATACTTGTTTTACCCTTGCAGGAAACAACCCAGTGCAAAGGAACATACCAATAACCACTCATCAGAATACCTAGATATTGCTATTGGGACATCATAGCGCTTTCTGAAACATGGCATGTTGAAAATGATTCCTTAAGTGACTATCAATTGAAGAATTATAATAAAATCAGACATGATAGGGACTGGAAAGAAAATGATAATGATGTATCACCAAAGGTTGGAGGAGGTTTATGTACATATATTCATGAGGATTTTAAATATGACCACATTAAATTTTCCCACCTAATTTGCAGCCTAAATTATATTGAAATACAGATAATTGAAGTTACCAAAACACAAAATAAGGACTTAATCATATTTAATATATATAGACCAAATAAGGGCAATATTATTTTATTTGTTGATATGTTAACATCAATAGTAAACCAGGTAAAGGACTCATCGACGGCTGACTTGGTTCTTTTAGGAGACTTTGATATAAACACTGCTGATAAGGAAAACTACCATACAAATTACCTTAAAGGAGAACTTGAGCTTATGGGATTGAAACAATTGATCAATGATTATACTAGATATTCAGAGAATCCCTCCATTCTTGATTTAATTTTTACCACTTTAGATTGTATTAGCTCTGCAGGGGTGCTAACCCATGCCTATAGTGACCACCATGCGATCTATATGATAAAAAAAGCGAATATTATAAAGAAAACAGACAAATATGTGACAGGTCGCTTGTACATCAACTATGATAGAGACGAAATGAATCATTATTTACAAAATGTAAACTGGAACTATTATTTTAATACCTTGATTTCTACCACGGATAAATTGAATTTTATCCATAACCATATAGATACTTTCTATAAGATGCAAAGAACGCTGCTTCAAAGTAAAAGACCAATCACAACCATGGTTGGATAGAGAAACACTAGAACTTATTAAGGATAAAAATAAGATGTTAAAAAAGGCTAAGAAAACTGGAAAACCTGAAGATTGGTACTCAGCAAGAATCTTAAGAAATAGGGCTAACGCTGCAGTGAAAAATGCTAGACAAAATTACACAATTCAACAATTGGACCTTAACCATAATGATCATAATAAATTTTGGCGTAAAATTAATAAAATTTTACCGGGCACAGAAACGAAATCAGAAGAGATTAGACTAAAAGATGACTTGCAGCAATTTATCCCACCCGAAGATGTTTCTAACTATATTAATAATTACTTTAATAATATCGGTGATAAGCTATCCTGTAATATGTACCTACCCTGGAAGCACTATGATCAGGAGGTGTTAGCAAATCTTGATACTGTATTAGTTAGAGATATTGATATAATAGAATTAGCCAAGGACTTGAATACAAATAAACAGTCTATGCTGGAAGGTCTGAACAGTCGAATATTCAGGGATGCATTGTTGTTAATCCCAAATGTTTTTGCTGATTTATTTAATAATGTTTTTGAGTTGGCGGATATACCAGACACATGGAAGTTATCTATTATTCGTCCAATCCTGAAGGGAGGGGACCCATTTAACTGCAACAACCTAAGGCCAATTTCTTTACTCCCAATAACAAGCAAAGTAATGGAAAAATTAATGCATAAAAATATTTTAAATTTTTTAGATCAAAATAACATTCTGTCTTCCAAACAACATGGTTTTAGACCGGGACATTCGAGTACAGATGCAGTGGGCAAATTCACGGATGATATACTAATTAACAGAAATATAGGGGATGATACTTTAGCAGTTTATATAGATTTTCGTAAAGCTTTCGACACAGTAAACCACAAAATTTTAATTGGTAAATTACAAAATTATGGCATCAAGGGGAGGATTTTGAATTGGTTTCTTGACTATTTAACAAATAGGATGCAATGTGTTAAAACAAATGATATTACCTCAGGACTTAAAATCATAAAACATGGAGTGCCTCAGGGTTCTATCATGGGTCCCCTCCTCTTCCTATTATATATCAATGATTTAACCTCCCTCGTTGTAAATTCTAAAGTTATGTTATACGCCAATGATACGGTATTATATGTACATGGAAAAGACCAAACTCAAATGTTTTCTCAATTACAAAATGATCTTGATTTATTGTATATATGGTGTACCCAAAATAAGCTGTCAATCAATATTAGTAAAACAAAATACATGTACTTTAGTTCAGGTAGAAAAAGAATCAATAGAAACTTAAGTAAAACCTTAATGATGTAAATCTCTCACAGGTAGAATCTTACAAATACCTGGGTATACACTTGGATACGAGACTTGATTATCGTCAACATATTACTCACCTAAAGAGAACAATTGGATATAGAATTTATCAATTGGTTAAAATGAGGCCCTACTTAACGAATCAGCCTCAATAAAATTGTATAGATCAGTAATACTACCCCATTTTGATTATGGAGATGTTTTGTTTATCAATAGCCCAAATAAATATTTATCTCAATTACAACTTCTCCAAAATCGATGTTTGAAAATTTGCCTAAAAGCACCACGATTTACCTCTATTAGAAATATACATGTACTGACTGGAATACCAATGTTATCTTATAGACATGAGGCACATTTGCTGAACTACATGTTCAAAAGATCAAAATACCCGAAATATGTTGATCACAATATTCAAATAACCCGACTACATAATGCACCTGTATTATTAAATTAAACTTCAAAATAACCTTTGTATTGTTATAAAGTTCAAATGTTTTCTTTATTGTTTACGCTACCTAATGTTCACATCATGTATGGTCTTGTATAACTATATTATTCTTCACATACTTGATGTTTATCTGGAACTATAGTGGGTTGGATATGAAATGATCATATATATATTTATAAAGTTAATATTGAACATTGTGTTAACTCTAGTATCAATATTATGTTGTTTATGTTGTTAGTAGACTAGTTATTATACCCAACCAAATTTGTGTAATCGATTAATTTTAGGGGTAGGGCAAAGCCATGAAAATCAACTTATATAGTTGAGGCAATTGCCCCCTTTATTGTGTCCAACAAGTTTCAAGAAAACCAAACCGATTCACGGGAAAACTCATTGTACAAAATTGGATTCAATAAAGAAAGTTGAAAAAAAATAACCCAAAAAAACATTTTTCTTTCATAATTCCAGAAGTAATGCATATTAATGATTGATAATTTATCTGTAGATACAAAACATAGTATATGATATTTCATAATGCTATTTAATGAAAAAAATAGTTCCAATTTAAAGTATGAAATGATCAATTCGAGGTCATAAATCACGGATAGTGAGCTTTTGCCATTTTTGGACTTTCGCTGGCCCCCATTCCTAAGATTTCCATTTTATTATGCTTTTTCTTTTCTTATATAATCGGGGTCGATGAGGTCTTGATGTTACATATAGATTTTGATGATTGAAAATCCATATTTGAGGTTCCAGAGGCCTAAAATAGGCTAAAAATGACCCGTAATTGGCCAAAAAATGAATAAAAGTGACTCAATTTATAAGATTCTTGAGAAATAGTACTGGATATATGTAGTTCCTCATCTATTACCTATAGTGGGATGTCTCACGGTCAATTTCAACCAAATATTGTATCAGTGGAGTTTTTTTTTCTACATTCAAATTTTGTAAAGAGGTATGACCGGGCGATAATTCAGCAGCATATCAGCCCCCCCCCTTTTATTACCCATAATGCATTTGGGCTCGAATTTGCCATTAAAAGTAAGACATTGATGGAAGTATATGTGTAGCAGAAAAAAGAGGAATTCCTCTGTAATCTGTTAGAGGGGCAGTTTGGTGGAGGGGCAGTATGACAGAGGGACATTATAGTAGAGGGGAAGTATGGTGGAGGGGCAGTATTGTAGAGGGACAGTATGGTGGAGGGACAGTATTGTAGAGGGGCAGTATGTTAAAGGGGCAGCATCGGTCAGGGACAGTATCATTTAGGGGCAGTATGGTTGAGGGGCAGTATTGTGGAGGGGCAGTGTGGTTGAGGGGCAAAATTATTCTAGAGCAATTTTGGTGAGGGGCAGTATGGTTGTGATATTGCTGTGATACTGTTGTGAGATTGGGATTGATGTGCTCCTGGTCTGAAGGGTAGGGACCGAAGATTGACTCCTAGAGCCCCCTATGCACCAAGAGAGAGTAGAAACACTATTTCTTAGTCAAATATAACAAGCCACATAACAGTAAACTCAATTTGAATCACCCCCCTAGCCCCTATGGGACTAAATGGTATATAAACGGAAAAATGTCCGTCCGAGTGACATTTCACATAATTACAAGGTCTTTTCAATTGGATTTCTCAGGTTTTCACAGATTTCTGCCCCACTAAAGCTATATACTGCCTCAAAGTGTGTCCCCTGGGGATTTTATATCGTCAAATATAACAAGCCACATAACAGTAAACTTATTTTGAACCACTCCCTTAACCCCTATGGGGCTAAATGGTATATAAACGGAAAAATGTCCGTCCGAGTGACATTTCACATAATAACAAGGTCTTTTCAGTGGGATTTCTCAGGTTTTCACAGATTTCTGCCCCACTAAAGCTATATACTGCCTCAAAGTGTGTCCCCTGGGGATTTTATATTGTCAAATATAACAAGCCACATAACAGTAAACTTATTTTGAACCACTCCCTTAACCCCTATGGGGCTAAATGGTATATAGACGGAAAAATGTCCGTCCGAGTGATATTTCACATAATAACAAGGTCTTTTCAATGGGATTTCTCAGGTTTTCACAGATTTTTGCCCCACTAAAGCTATATACTGCCTCAAAGTGTGTCCCCTGGGGATTTTCCTCCATATAATTGATAGTGCTTACCTAACTCTGTACTCCTGTTAACCTAAACGACAAGTAATGTATATTTAGGGACCTAGAATTTAAGGTAAAATACTTGTTTTACCCTTGCATGAAACAACCCAGTGCAAAGGAACATACCAATAACCACTCATCAGAATACCTAGAACCTAACCCTTAGACACTCTTCAACTAGAAAAAATATAGAAATTGGCACCAAAATCATATTGCAACTTAGATGGTGGCCCCTAACCTGGAATACACCCAAATGTCACCCGCCCTGACATCGTTTCCAGAGTGTAAAGGTTCCATGAGTTGCCATAACAATGGTTTTCATATTTAACTCATAACACTTCATGAGCATGTGACTCAACAACTATACATTACCCACAATAAAGAACTTTAGGATACTCCAAGGTTTATTCACAGACCCCCCATTTCACCCCAGACCCCCTTTCTGTGATTTATGACCTTGAGACCTTTATCTATTATCAAATTTCACCATAATTGCGGATAGCAGCAATATCATTATATATTCCAGATATTCTGAAAATTTCATAATTTTCAGAATGGTGACATTGATTATTTCATATGATTTCCCATTCAAAGTGTCACTGATATTTTCTGACGCGCACCGATAAGCAAAGACGGGCCATTTTCAATTTCAGACCATGAAAATTAATTATCTTTAAAATGTGATAAATCATTTTAAAGCCAATTCCGCCTCCTCATATTTAGTTAGGTACAGTGCAGTTTCTACTATCATATTCCATATTATCCCACATTTTTAACAGCAAAAAAAATAATTGAGGGGGTTTGGTGTCATCTACTACAGCTTACAAAGACACCGCTTACAGCGACCCATCCAATAATGATTCATACAATAATTTTGTCACACAAGCATTGCCAGTCACTGAGAATTGAATACTGTCCATTCTTGCCTCTCATATAGCTCATCGTGGTGGCCCAGTGGTTAGGGCAGCTGAGTTGTAGTCAGAGGTTGTTTGTCTGCATGGGTACGAATCCCAGTAGCAGCCTGACATGATGGTTTAAGTTGGTCCAACCACACACATCACACACGGCACCCACGGCGTGTCACGTCAACCACGGCGCGTCACGTCACCCACGTCGCGTCACGTCGCCCACGTCGCGTCACGTCGCGTCACGTCGCCCACGTCCCGTCACGTCACCCAAGTCGCGTGACGTCGCCCACGTCGCGTCACGTCGCGTGACGTCACCCACGTCGCGTCATGTCAACCACGTCGCGTCACGTCGGCCACGTCGCGTCACGTCGCTTCACGTCACCCACGTCGCGTCACGTCGCGTCACGTCACGCACGTCGGCCACGTCGCGTCACGTCGGCCACGTCGCGTCACGTCACCCACGTCGCGTCACGTCACCTACGTCGCGTCACGTCGCGTCGCGTCACGTCACCCACGTCGCCAAAGTCGCGTCACGTCACCCACGTCGCGTCACGTCACCCACGTCACGTCACGTCACCCACGTCGCGTCATGTCACCCAAGTCGCGTCACGTCGCCAACGTCGCGTCACGTCATCCACGTCGCGTCATGTCACCCAAGTCGCGTCACGTCATCCACGTCGCGTCACGTCGCGTCACCCATGTCGCGTCACACATGTTGCTAGGTGTCGACACTTGTAATTAAGTTAAGTTCTGTATGATTTCATAGTCTTTAATCTGGCCACTACGTGCGGGAATTTATAAAGTAATGATTAAGTAGTTCTCTAACCTCCAGACGTCGTATACGTTCTGGGTTAAGTTGAATAAAGTTTCTCTCTTCCCCACCAGCCATCCTATCTTCTCCATGTAAGGTCTTATTGAAGTAAACGTATAGACTTGCTACTAGAGCTCCCTCTGAAGGTTTATTATTAATTAAGACTAATTAAAAAAAACAACCACTACCAGAACAGGTGCATGTGTTGGGAGGGTGCATTAAAAAGGCGCCATGGTCCCGATACACCCCGATATAGCTCTAGTTGCAACCAGCGTAATCAACCATTTTTCTTAGATAAATCCAGAAGTAATGCATATTTATGATTGATAATTTATCTGTAGATACAAAACATAGTATATGATATTTCATAATGCTATTTAATGAAAAAATTAGTTCCAATTTAAAGTATGAAATGATCAATTTGAGGTCATAAATCACAGAAAGTGAGCTTTTGCCATTTTTGGACTTCCGCTGGCCCCCATTCCTAAGATTTCCATTTTATTATGCTTTTTCTTTTCTTATATAATCGGGGTCGGTGAGGCCTTGATGTTACATATAGATTTTGATGATTGAAAATCCATATTTGAGGTTCCAGAGGCCTAAAATAGGCTAAAAATGACCCGTAATTGGCCAAAAAATGAATAAAAGTGACTCAATTTATAAGATTCTTGAGAAATAGTACTGGATATATGTAGTTCCTCATCTATTACCTATAGTGGGATGTCTCACGGTCAATTTCAACCAAATAATGTATCAGTGGAGGGTTTTTTTCTACATTTTTGCAGAAATTCAAATTTTGTAAATAGGTATGACCGGGTGATAATTCAGCAGCATATCAGCCCCCCTTTTATTACCCATAATGCATTTGGGCTCACATTTGCCATTAAAAGTAATACATTGGTGGAAGTATATATGTGTAGCGGAAAAAAGCGGAATTCCTCTGTAATCTTTTTTCTGAGGGTATTATTAGTGCTCTCTATGAAAAATGTCCAAATTTCTCGTCCGGACACACAATTCAGATTAATGCCCATTGTGTCTGCTATTGTTGTATTTATCTATCCTAACTGTGTTAGGTCATAACCCCCCACGTGTACCTAACTGCCAAATATATAGTTCATTTACATCTCGGTCATACTGCAAAACAGCAGGTGGGGATTACCTTTATGTCCCGGCGAGTCAATGTCCAGGCTAGTGACACCTGAGCAATAGCGACGTTTTTATTAGTTTTGATGGAAAAAACTTGACCGTTTTGGCCACCAAAAGGACCAGTAGGAGTAACTACTACATTGTCCCTCCACCATACTGCCCTTCCATCATACTGCCCCTCTAATATACTGTCCCTCCACAATACTGCCCCTTTACCATACTGCTCCTCCACCATACTGCCCCTCAACATAACTTCCCCTCTACTATACTGCCCCTCCACCATACTGCCCCTCTACCATACTGCCCTTTCACCATACTGCCCCTATACTATACTGTCCCTCCACCAGACTGCCCCTCCACCATACTGCCCCTTTACTAGACTGTCCCTCCACCATACTGCCCTTTTACCATACTGCTCCTCCACCATACTGCCCCTCCACCATGATACTGTAACTCACCAATGCTGCCCCTCTACAATGTTGTCACTCCACCATACTGCCCTTTCACCATACTGCCCCTATACTATACTGTCCCTCCACCAGACTGCCCCTCCACCATACTGCCCCTTTACTATACTGTCCCTCGACCATACTGCCCTTTTACCATACTGCTCCTCCACCATACTGCCCCTCCATCATGATACTGTCACTCACTAATGCTGCCCCTCTACAATGTTGTCACTCCACCATACTGTCCCTCTAAATTACTGTCCCTCCACCATACTACCCCTCCACCATACTGCCCCTGTACCATACTGTCCCTCTGCCATACTGCCCCTTTACCACACTGCCCCTCTACTATACTGCCCCTCAACATAACTTCCCCTCTACTATACTGCCCCTCCACCATACTGCCCCTCTACCATACTGTCCCTCCACCATACTGCCCCTCCACCATACTGCCCCTCTGCCATACTACCCCTCCACCATACTGCCCTTTCACCATACTGCCCCTCTACTATACTGTCCCTCCACCATACTGCCATTTTACCATACTGCCCCTCTACTATACTGTCCTTCCACCATACTGCCCCTCCACCATACTGCCCCTTCACCATACTGCTCCCCTACCATACTGCCCCTCCACCATACTGCCCCTCTACTATACTGTCCCTCCACCATACTGCCCCTCACCAATGGTGCCCCTTTAACATGCTGCCCCTCTACAATGCTGTCCCTCCACCATACTGTCACTCTAAATTACTGTCCCTCCACCATACTGCCCCTTTACCATACAGCTCCTCCCCCATGATACTGCCCCTCCACCATACTGCCCCTCTACCATACTGTCCCTCCGCCATACTGCCCCTTTACCACACTGCCCCTCTACTATACTGCCCCTTAACATAACTTCCCCTCTACTATACTGCCCCTCCACCATACTGCCCCTCTACCATACTGCCCTTCCACCATACTGCCCTTTCACCACACTGCCCCTCCACTATACTGTCCCTCCACCATACTGCCCCTCCACCATACTGCCCCTCTACTATACTGTCCCTCCCCCATGATACTGCCCCTCCACCATACTGCCCCTCTACCATACTGTCCCTCCGCCATACTGCCCCTTTACCACACTGCCCCTCTACCATACTGCCCCTTAACATAACTTCCCCTCTACTATACTGCCCCTCCACCATACTGCCCCTCTACCATACTGCCCTTCCACCATACTGCCCTTTCACCACACTGCCCCTCCACTATACTGTCCCTCCACCATACTGCCCCTCCACCATACTGCCCCTCTACTATACTGTCCCTCCACCATGATACTGCCCCTCACCAATGCTGCCCCTTTAACATGCTGCCCCTCTACAATGCTGTCCCTCCACCATACTGTCCCTCTACAATACTGCCCCTCCACCATACTTCCCCTGTACTATAATGTCCTATAAGGTACAGTATGGTTTGAGTCAGTATGGTTCAGGGCAGTGAGGTTGAGGGGCAGTATGATTTAAGGGCAGTATGGATTAAGGGTAGTATGGTTGAGAGGCAGTATTGTAGAGGAGCAATTTGGTGTAAGGGCAGTAACGTTGAGAGGGAGTATTGCTGAGGGACAGTATGTTGGTTGAGGGGCAGTATGGGTAAATGGCAGTACAGTTGAGGGACAGTATGGGTGAGGGGCAGTATGGGTGAGGGGCTGTATGGTAGAGGGGCAGTATGGTAAAGGGGCAGAATGGTGGAGGACCATATTGTAATTGGGCAGTATGGTGGAGGGACAGTATTGTAAGGGGGTAGTATAGTGGAGGGTCAATATGGCACCTTATGGTATTGTAGAGGAGCAATTTGGTGTAAGGGCAGTAACGTTGAGAGGGAGTATTGCTGAGGGACAGTATGTTGGTTGAGGGGCAGTATGGGTGAGAGGCAGTACAGTTGAGGGACAGTATGGGTGAGGGGCAGTATGGGTGAGGGGCTGTATTGCAGAGGGACAATATGGTAAAGGGGCAGTGTGGTGGAGGGGCAGTATTGTAGATGGGCAGTATGGTGGAGGGACAGTATTGTAAGGGGGCAGTATAGTGGAGGGTCAGTATGGTACAGGGGCAGTATGTTAGAGGGGCACTTTGGTGGAGGGGCAGTATGACAGAGGGACATTATAGTAGAGGGGAAGTGTGGTGGAGGGGCAGTATTGTAGAGGGACAGTATGGTTGAGGGACAGTATTGTAGAGGGGCAGTATGTTAACCCTTTGGCGCCGGGTGATGCATTAAGGCATCGCCGCACATGGCCGGATGATGCCTTAAGGCATCGCCGTTTGTGGCCGGATGATGCCTTAAGGCATCATTTTCTAAGACTTTCTAAATCATAGTTTAAGTGTAATAACTTCGTAAATAATTGATCAATAATGATGAAATGTTCACAGTATGTTGGTATGACATTACCATTACGGTTTTGAAATACTCATAAAATAATATCAAAGATCACGTGTTGTATCCTTTGATCAAACAGTGAAATTATCACAAGTGGCCTGAAAAGACCCCTCCCCTGGTGGTATATACTAACATCCTACCCGGCCTTACAGACATTGCTTTGTCAGAGGTACCCGGCGTGAAAGGGTTAAAGGCGCAGCATCGGTGAGGGACAGTATCATTTAGGGGCAGTATGGTTGAGGGGCAGTATGTTTGAGGGGCAGTGTGGTTGAGGGGCAAAATTATTCTAGAGCAATTTTGGTGAGGGGCAGTATGGTTGTGATATTGCTGTGATACTGTTGTGAGATTGGGATTGATGTGCTCCTGGTCTGAAGGGTAGGGACCGAAGATTGACTCCTAGAGCCCCAAGAGAGAGTAGAAACAGTATTTCTTAGTCAAATATAACAAGCCACATAACAGTAAACTTAATTTGAACCACCCCCCTAACCCCTATGGGACTAAATGGTATATAAACGGAAAAATGTCCGTCCGAGTGACATTTCACATAATTACAAGGTCTTTTCAATTGGATTTCTCAGGTTTTCACAGATTTCTGCCCCACTAGAGCTATATACTGCCTCGAAGTGTGTCCCCTGGGGATTATATATTGTCAAATATAACAAGCCACATAACAGTAAACTTAATTTGAACCCCCCCCCCCCCTAACCCCTATGGGACTAAATGGTATATAAACGGAAAAATGTCCGTCCGAGTGACATTTCACATAATTACAAGGTCTTTTCAATTGGATTTCTCAGGTTTTCACAGATTTCTGCCCCACTAAAGCTATATACTGCCTCAAAGTGTGTCCCCTGGGGATTTTATATTGTCAAATATAACAAGCCACATAACAGTAAACTTATTTTGAACCACTCCCTTAACCCCTATGGGGCTAAATGGTATATAGACGGAAAAATGTCCGTCCGAGTGACATTTCACATAATAACAAGGTCTTTTCAATGGGATTTCTCAGGTTTTCACAGATTTTTGCCCCACTAAAGCTATATACTGCCTCAAAGTGTGTCCCCTGAGGATTTTCCTCCATATAATTGATAGTGCCTACCTAACTCTGTACTCCTGTTAACCTAAACGACAAGTAATGTATATTTAGGGACCTAGAATTTAAGGTAAAATACTTGTTTTACCCTTGCATGAAACAACCCAGTGCAAAGGAACATACCAATAACCACTCATCAGAATACCTAGAACCTAACCCTTAGACACTCTTCAACTAGAAAAAATATAGAAATTGGCACCAAAATCATATTGCAACTTAGATGGTGGCCCCTAACCTGGAATACACCCAAATGTCACTCGCCCTGACATCGTTTCCAGAGTGTAAAGGTTCCATGAGTTGCCATAACAATGGTTTTCATATTTAACTCATAACACTTCATGAGCATGTGACTCAACAACTATACATTACCCACAATAAAGAACTTTAGGATACTCCAAGGTTTATTCACAGACCCCCCATTTCACCCCAGACCCCCTTTCTGTGATTTATGACCTTGAGACCTTTATCTATTATCAAATTTCACCATAATTGCGGATAGCAGCATTATCATTATATATTCCAGATATTCTGAAAATTTCATAATTTTCAGAATGGTGACATTGATTATTTCATATGATTTCCCATTCAAAGTGTCACTGATATTTTCTGACGCGCACCGATAAGCAAAGACGGGCCATTTTCAATTTCAGACCATGAAAATTAATTATCTTTAAAATGTGATAAATCATTTTAAAGCCAATTCCGCCTCCTCATATTTAGTTAGGTACAGTGCAGTTTCTACTATCATATTCCATATTATCCCACATTTTTAACAGCAAAAAAAATAATTGAGGGGGTTTGGTGTCATCTACTACAGCTTACAAAGACACCGCTTACAGCGACCCATCCAATAATGATTCATACAATAATTTTGTCACACAAGCATTGCCAGTCACTAAGAATTGAATACTGTCCATTCTTGCCTCTCATATAGCTCATCGTGGTGGCCCAGTGGTTAGGGCAGCTGAGTTGTAGTCACAGGTTGTTTGTTTGCATGGGTACGAATCCCAGTAGCAGCCTGACATGATGGTTTAAGTTGGTCCAACCACACACATCACACACGGCACCCACGGCGTGTCACGTCACCCACGGCGCGTCACGTCACCCACGTCGCGTCACATCGCCCACGTCGCGTCACGTCGCCCACGTCCCGTCACATCACCCACGTCGCGTCACGTCGGCCACGTCGCGTCACGTCGCGTCACGTCACCCACGGCGTGTCACGTCACCCACGTCGCGTCACGTCGCCCACGTCGCGTCACGTCACCCACGTCGCGTCACGTCACCCACGTCGCGTCACGTCGGCCACGTCGCGTCACGTCACCCACGTCGCGTCACGTCGGCCACGTCGCGTCACGTCGCGTCACGTCACCCACGTCGCGTCACGTCACCCACGTCGCGTCACGTCACCCACGTCGCGTCACGTCGCGTCACGTCGCGTCACGTCACCCACGTCGTGGCACGTCGCCAAAGGCGCGTCACGTCATCAACGTCGCGTTACGTCACCCACGTCGCGTCACGTCACCCACGTCACGTCACCCATGTCGCGTCATGTCACCCAAGTCGCGTCACGTCGCCCACGTCGCGTCGCGTCGCGTCACGTCATCCACGTCGCGTCATGTCACCCAAGTCGCGTCACGTCATCGACGTCGCGTCACGTCTCGTCACCCATGTCGCGTCACACATGTCGCTAGGTGTCGACACTTGTAATTAAGTTAAGTTCTGTATGATTTCATAGTCTTTAATCTGGCCACTACGTGCGGTAATTTATAAAGTAATGATTAAGTAGTTCTCTAACCTCCAGACGTCGTATACGTTCTGGGTTAAGTTGAATAAAGTTTCTCTCTTCCCCACCAGCCATCCTATCTTCTCCATGTAAGGTCTTATTGAAGTAAACGTATAGACTTGCTACTAGAGCTCCCTCTGAAGGTTTATTATTAATTAAGACTAATTAAAAAAAACAACCACTACCAGAACAGGTGCATGTGTTGGGAGGGTGCATTAAAAAGGCGCCATGGTCCCGATACACCCCGATATAGCTCTAGTTGCAACCAGCGTAATCAACCATTTTTCTTAGATAAATCCAGAAGTAATGCATATTTATGATTGATAATTTATCTGTAGATACAAAACATAGTATATGATATTTCATAATGCTATTTAATGAAAAAATTAGTTCCAATTTAAAGTATGAAATGATCAATTTGAGGTCATAAATCACAGAAAGTGAGCTTTTGCCATTTTTTGACTTCCGCTGGCCCCCATTCCTAAGATTTCCATTTTATTATGCTTTTTCTTTTCTTATATAATCGGGGTCGGTGAGGTCTTGATGTTACATATAGATTTTGATGATTGAAAATCCATATTTGAGGTTCCAGAGGCCTAAAATAGGCTAAAAATGACCCGTAATTGGCCAAAAAATGAATAAAAATGACTCAATTCATAAGATTCTTGAGAAATAGTACTGGATATATGTAGTTCCTCATCTATTACCTATAGTGGGATGTCTCACGGTCAATTTCAACCAAATATTGTATCAGTGGAGTTTTTTTTTCTACATTTTTGTAGAAATTCAAATTTTGTAAATAGGTATGACCGGGCCATAATTCAGCAGCAAATCAACCCCCCTTTTATTACCCATAATGC
Source organism: Alentia gelatinosa (assembly GCA_950022655.1). Taxonomy (NCBI): domain Eukaryota; kingdom Metazoa; phylum Annelida; class Polychaeta; order Phyllodocida; family Polynoidae; genus Alentia; species Alentia gelatinosa. Next base: position 13,952,201 of record OX465584.1, on the reverse strand, counting down.
ATTTGGGCTCACATTTGCCATTAAAAGTAATACATTGGTGGAAGTATATATGTGTAGTGGAAAAAAGAGGAATTCCTCTGTAATCTTTTTTCTGAGGGTATTATTAGTGCTTTCTATGAAAAATGTCCAAATTTCTCGTCCGGACACACAATTCAGATTAATGCCCATTGTGTCTGCTATTGTTGTATTTATCTATCCTAACTGTGTTAGGTCATTACCCCCCACGTGTACCTAACTGCCAAATATATAGTTCATTTACATCTCGGTCATACTGCAGAACAGCAGGTGGGGATTACCTTTATGTCCGGGCGAGTCAATGTCCAGGCGAGTGACACCTGAGCAATAGCGACGTTTTTATTAGTTTTGATAGAAAAAACTTGACCGTTTTGGCCACCAAAAGGACCAGTAGGAGTAACTACTACATTGTCCCTCCACCATACTGCCCTTCCATCATACTGCCCCTCTAATATACTGTCCCTCCACCATACTGCCCCTTTACCATACTGCTCCTCCACCATACTGCCCCTCAACATAACTTCCCCTCTACTATACTGCCCCTCCACCATACTGCCCCTCTACCATACTGCCCTTTCACCATACTGCCCCTATACTATACTGTCCCTCCACCAGACTGCCCCTCCACCATACTGCCCCTTTACTAGACTGTCCCTCCACCATACTGCCCTTTTACCATACTGCTCCTCCACCATACTGCCCCTCCACCATGATACTGTAACTCACCAATGCTGCCCCTCTACAATGTTGTCACTCCACCATACTGCCCTTTCACCATACTGCCCCTATACTATACTGTCCCTCCACCAGACTGCCCCTCGACCATACTGCCCCTTTACTATACTGTCCCTCGACCATACTGCCCTTTTACCATACTGCTCCTCCACCATACTGCCCCTCCACCATGATACTGTCACTCACCAATGCTGCCCCTCTACAATGTTGTCACTCCACCATACTGTCCCTCTAAATTACTGTCCCTCCACCATACTACCCCTCCACCATACTGCCCCTGTACCATACTGTCCCTCCGCCATACGGCCCCTTTACCACACTGCCCCTCTACTATACTGCCCCTCAACATAACTTCCCCTCTACTATACTGCCCCTCCACCATACTGCCCCTCTACCATACTGTCCCTCCACCATACTGCCCCTCCACCATACTGCCCCTCTGCCATACTACCCCTCCACCATACTGCCCTTTCACATTACTGCCCCTCTACTATACTGTCCCTCCACCATACTGCCCTTTTACCATACTGCCCCTCTACTATACTGTCCTTCCACCATACTGCCCCTCCACCATACCGCCCCTTCACCATACTGCTCCCCTACCATACTGCCCCTCCACCATACTGCCCCTCTACTATACTGTCCCTCCACCATACTGCCCCTCACCAATGGTGCCCCTTTAACATGCTGCCCCTCTACAATGCTGTCCCTCCACCATACTGTCACTCTAAATTACTGTCCCTCCACCATACTGCCCCTTTACCATACAGCTCCTCGACCATGATACTGCCCCTCCACCATACTGCCCCTCTACCATACTGTCCCTCCGCCATACTGCCCCTTTACCACACTGCTCCTCTACTATACTGCCCCTTAACATAACTTCCCCTCTACTATACTGCCCCTCCACCATACTGCCCCTCTACCATACTGCCCTTCCACCATACTGCCCTTTCACCATACTGCCCCTCTAATATACTGTCCCTCCACCATACTGCCCCTCCACCATACTGCCCCTCTACTATACTGTCCCTCCACCATGATACTGCCCCTCACCAATGCTGCCCCTTTAACATGCTGCCCCTCTACAATGCTGTCCCTCCACCATACTGTCCCTCTACAATACTGCCCCTCCACCATACTTCCCCTGTACTATAATGTCCCTATAAGGTACAGTATGGTTTGAGTCAGTATGGTTCAGGGCAGTGAGGTTGAGGGGCAGTATGATTTAAGGGCAGTATGGATTAAGGGTAGTATGGTTGAGAGGCAGTATTGTAGAGGAGCAATTTGGTGTAAGGGCAGTAACGTTGAGAGGGAGTATTGCTGAGGGACAGTATGTTGGTTGAGGGGCAGTATTGGTGAGAGGCAGTACAGTTGAGGGACAGTATGGGTGAGGGGCAGTATGGGTGAGGGGCTGTATTGCAGAGGGACAATATGGTAAAGGGGCAGTGTGGTGGAGGGGCAGTATTGTAGATGGGCAGTATGGTGGAGGGACAGTATTGTAAGGGGGCAGTATAGTGGAGGGTCAGTATGGTACAGGGGCAGTATGTTAGAGGGGCACTTTGGTGGAGGGGCAGTATGACAGAGGGACATTATAGTAGAGGGGAAGTGTGGTGGAGGGGCAGTATTGTAGAGGGACAGTATGGTGGAGGGACAGTATTGTAGAGGGGCAGTATGTTAACCCTTTGGCGCCGGGTGATGCATTAAGGCATCGCCGCACATGGCCGGATGATGCCTTAAGGCATCGCCGTTTGTGGCCGGATGATGCCTTAATAATGTATATTTAGGGACCTAGAATTTAAGGTAAAATACTTGTTTTACCCTTGCAGGAAACAACCCAGTGCAAAGGAACATACCAATAACCACTCATCAGAATACCTAGATATTGCTATTGGGACATCATAGCGCTTTCTGAAACATGGCATGTTGAAAATGATTCCTTAAGTGACTATCAATTGAAGAATTATAATAAAATCAGACATGATAGGGACTGGAAAGAAAATGATAATGATGTATCACCAAAGGTTGGAGGAGGTTTATGTACATATATTCATGAGGATTTTAAATATGACCACATTAAATTTTCCCACCTAATTTGCAGCCTAAATTATATTGAAATACAGATAATTGAAGTTACCAAAACACAAAATAAGGACTTAATCATATTTAATATATATAGACCAAATAAGGGCAATATTATTTTATTTGTTGATATGTTAACATCAATAGTAAACCAGGTAAAGGACTCATCGACGGCTGACTTGGTTCTTTTAGGAGACTTTGATATAAACACTGCTGATAAGGAAAACTACCATACAAATTACCTTAAAGGAGAACTTGAGCTTATGGGATTGAAACAATTGATCAATGATTATACTAGATATTCAGAGAATCCCTCCATTCTTGATTTAATTTTTACCACTTTAGATTGTATTAGCTCTGCAGGGGTGCTAACCCATGCCTATAGTGACCACCATGCGATCTATATGATAAAAAAAGCGAATATTATAAAGAAAACAGACAAATATGTGACAGGTCGCTTGTACATCAACTATGATAGAGACGAAATGAATCATTATTTACAAAATGTAAACTGGAACTATTATTTTAATACCTTGATTTCTACCACGGATAAATTGAATTTTATCCATAACCATATAGATACTTTCTATAAGATGCAAAGAACGCTGCTTCAAAGTAAAAGACCAATCACAACCATGGTTGGATAGAGAAACACTAGAACTTATTAAGGATAAAAATAAGATGTTAAAAAAGGCTAAGAAAACTGGAAAACCTGAAGATTGGTACTCAGCAAGAATCTTAAGAAATAGGGCTAACGCTGCAGTGAAAAATGCTAGACAAAATTACACAATTCAACAATTGGACCTTAACCATAATGATCATAATAAATTTTGGCGTATAATTAATAAAATTTTACCGGGCACAGAAACGAAATCAGAAGAGATTAGACTAAAAGATGACTTGCAGCAATTTATCCCACCCGAAGATGTTTCTAACTATATTAATAATTACTTTAATAATATCGGTGATAAGCTATCCTGTAATATGTACCTACCCTGGAAGCACTATGATCAGGAGGTGTTAGCAAATCTTGATACTATATTAGTTAGAGATATTGATATAATAGAATTAGCCAAGGACTTGAATACAAATAAACAGTCTATGCTGGAAGGTCTGAACAGTCGAATATTCAGGGATGCATTGTTGTTAATCCCAAATGTTTTTGCTGATTTATTTAATAATGTTTTTGAGTTGGCGGATATACCAGACACATGGAAGTTATCTATTATTCGTCCAATCCTGATGGGAGGGGACCCATTTAACTGCAACAACCTAAGGCCAATTTCTTTACTCCCAATAACAAGCAAAGTAATGGAAAAATTAATGCATAAAAATATTTTAAATTTTTTAGATCAAAATAACATTCTGTCTTCCAAACAACATGGTTTTAGACCGGGACATTCGAGTACAGATGCAGTGGGCAAATTCACGGATGATATACTAATTAACAGAAATATAGGGGATGATACTTTAGCAGTTTATATAGATTTTCGTAAAGCTTTCGACACAGTAAACCACAAAATTTTAATTGGTAAATTACAAAATTATGGCATCAAGGGGAGGATTTTGAATTGGTTTCTTGACTATTTAACAAATAGGATGCAATGTGTTAAAACAAATGATATTACCTCAGGACTTAAAATCATAAAACATGGAGTGCCTCAGGGTTCTATCATGGGTCCCCTCCTCTTCCTATTATATATCAATGATTTAACCTCCCTCGTTGTAAATTCTAAAGTTATGTTATACGCCAATGATACGGTATTATATGTACATGGAAAAGACCAAACTCAAATGTTTTCTCAATTACAAAATGATCTTGATTTATTGTATATATGGTGTACCCAAAATAAGCTGTCAATCAATATTAGTAAAACAAAATACATGTACTTTAGTTCAGGTAGAAAAAGAATCAATAGAAACTTAAGTTTAAACCTTAATGATGTAAATCTCTCACAGGTAGAATCTTACAAATACCTGGGTATACACTTGGATACGAGACTTGATTATCGTCAACATATTACTCACCTAAAGAGAACAATTGGATATAGAATTTATCAATTGGTTAAAATGAGGCCCTACTTAACGAAATCAGCCTCAATAAAATTGTATAGATCAGTAATACTACCCCATTTTGATTATGGAGATGTTTTGTTTATCAATAGCCCAAATAAATATTTATCTCAATTACAACTTCTCCAAAATCGATGTTTGAAAATTTGCCTAAAAGCACCACGATTTACCTCTATTAGAAATATACATGTACTGACTGGAATACCAATGTTATCTTATAGACATGAGGCACATTTGCTGAACTACATGTTCAAAAGATCAAAATACCCGAAATATGTTGATCACAATATTCAAATAACCCGACTACATAATGCACCTGTATTATTAAATTAAACTTCAAAATAACCTTTGTATTGTTATAAAGTTCAAATGTTTTCTTTATTGTTTACGCTACCTAATGTTCACATCATGTATGGTCTTGTATAACTATATTATTCTTCACATACTTGATGTTTATCTGGAACTATAGTGGGTTGGATATGAAATGATCATATATATATTTATAAAATTAATATTGAACATTGTGTTAACTCTAGTATCAATATTATGTTGTTTATGTTGTTAGTAGACTAGTTATTATACCCAACCAAATTTGTGTAATCGATTAATTTTAGGGGTAGGGCAAAGCCATGAAAATCAACTTATATAGCAGAGGCAATTGCCCCCTTTATTGTGTCCAACAAGTTTCAAGAAAACCAAACCGATTCACGGGAAAACTCATTGTACAAAATTGGATTCAATAAAGAAAGTTGAAAAAAAATAACCCAAAAAAACATTTTTCTTTCATAATTCCAGAAGTAATGCATATTTATGATTGATAATTTATCTGTAGATACAAAACATAGTATATGATATTTCATAATGCTATTTAATGAAAAAAATAGTTCCAATTTAAAGTATGAAATGATCAATTCGAGGTCATAAATCACAGAAAGTGAGCTTTTGCCATTTTTGGACTTTCGCTGGCCCCCATTCCTAAGATTTCCATTTTATTATGCTTTTTCTTTTCTTATATAATCGGGGTCGATGAGGTCTTGATCTTACATATAGATTTTGATGATTGAAAATCCATATTTGAGGTTCCAGAGGCCTAAAATAGGCTAAAAATGACCCGTGATAGGCCAAAAAATGAATAAAAGTGACTCAATTTATAAGATTCTTGAGAAATAGTACTGGATATATGTAGTTCCTCATCTATTACCTATAGTGGGATGTCTCACGGTCAATTTCAACCAAATATTGTATCAGTGGAGTTTTTTTTTCTACATTCAAATTTTGTAAAGAGGTATGACCGGGCGATAATTCAGCAGCATATCAGCCCCCCCCCCCTTTTATTACCCATAATGCATTTGGGCTCGAATTTGCCATTAAAAGTAAGACATTGATGGAAGTATATGTGTAGCGGAAAAAAGAGGAATTCCTCTGTAATCTGTTAGAGGGGCAGTATGACAGAGGGACATTATAGTAGAGGGGAAGTATGGTGGAGGGGCAGTATTGTAGAGGGACAGTATGGTGGAGGGACAGTATTGTAGAGGGGCAGTATGTTAAAGGGGCAGCATCGGTGAGGGACAGTATCATTTAGGGGCAGTATGGTTGAGGGGCAGTATTGTGGAGGGGCAGTGTGGTTGAGGGGCAAAATTATTCTAGAGCAATTTTGGTGAGGGGCAGTATGGTTGTGATATTGCTGTGATACTGTTGTGAGATTGGGATTGATGTGCTCCTGGTCTGAAGGGTAGGGACCGAAGATTGACTCCTAGAGCCCCCTATGCACCAAGAGAGAGTAGAAACACTATTTCTTAGTCAAATATAACAAGCCACATAACAGTAAACTCAATTTGAATCACCCCCCTAACCCCTATGGGACTAAATGGTATATAAACGGAAAAATGTCCGTCCGAGTGACATTTCACATAATTACAAGGTCTTTTCAATTGGATTTCTCAGGTTTTCACAGATTTCTGCCCCACTAAAGCTATATACTGCCTCAAAGTGTGTCCCCTGGGGATTTTATATCGTCAAATATAACAAGCCACATAACAGTAAACTTATTTTGAACCACTCCCTTAACCCCTATGGGGCTAAATGGTATATAAACGGAAAAATGTCCGTCCGAGTGACATTTCACATAATAACAAGGTCTTTTCAGTGGGATTTCTCAGGTTTTCACAGATTTCTGCCCCACTAAAGCTATATACTGCCTCAAAGTGTGTCCCCTGGGGATTTTATATTGTCAAATATAACAAGCCACATAACAGTAAACTTATTTTGAACCACTCCCTTAACCCCTATGGGGCTAAATGGTATATAGACGGAAAAATGTCCGTCCGAGTGATATTTCACATAATAACAAGGTCTTTTCAATGGGATTTCTCAGGTTTTCACAGATTTTTGCCCCACTAAAGCTATATACTGCCTCAAAGTGTGTCCCCTGAGGATTTTCCTCCATATAATTGATAGTGCTTACCTAACTCTGTACTCCTGTTAACCTAAACGACAAGTAATGTATATTTAGGGACCTAGAATTTAAGGTAAAATACTTGTTTTACCCTTGCATGAAACAACCCAGTGCAAAGGAACATACCAATAACCACTCATCAGAATACCTAGAACCTAACCCTTAGACACTCTTCAACTAGAAAAAATATAGAAATTGGCACCAAAATCATATTGCAACTTAGATGGTGGCCCCTAACCTGGAATACACCCAAATGTCACCCGCCTTGACATCGTTTCCAGAGTGTAAAGGTTCCATGAGTTGCCATAACAATGGTTTTCATATTTAACTCATAACACTTCATGAGCATGTGACTCAACAACTATACATTACCCACAATAAAGAACTTTAGGATACTCCAAGGTTTATTCACAGACCCCACATTTCACCCCAGACCCCCTTTCTGTGATTTATGACCTTGAGACCTTTATCTATTATCAAATTTCACCATAATTGCGGATAGCAGCAATATCATTATATATTCCAGATATTCTGAAAATTTCATAATTTTCAGAATGGTGACATTGATTATTTCATATGGTTTCCCATTCAAAGTGTCACTGATATTTTCTGACGCGCACCGATAAGCAAAGACGGGCCATTTTCAATTTCAGACCATGAAAATTAATTATCTTTAAAATGTGATAAATCATTTTAAAGCCAATTCCGCCTCCTCATATTTAGTTAGGTACAGTGCAGTTTCTACTATCATATTCCATATTATCCCACATTTTTAACAGCAAAAAAAATAATTGAGGGGGTTTGGTGTCATCTACTACAGCTTACAAAGACACCGCTTACAGCGACCCATCCAATAATGATTCATACAATAATTTTGTCACACAAGCATTGCCAGTCACTAAGAATTGAATACTGTCCATTCTTGCCTCTCATATAGCTCATCGTGGTGGCCCAGTGGTTAGGGCAGCTGAGTTGTAGTCAGAGGTTGTTTGTCTGCATGGGTACGAATCCCAGTAGCAGCCTGACATGATGGTTTAAGTTGGTCCAACCACACACATCACACACGGCACCCACGGCGTGTCACGTCAACCACGGCGCGTCACGTCACCCACGTCGCGTCACGTCGCCCACGTCGCGTCACGTCGCCCACGTCCCGTCACGTCACCCAAGTCGCGTGACGTCGCCCACGTCGCGTCACGTCGCGTGACGTCACCCACGTCGCGTCACGTCAACCACGTCGCGTCACGTCGGCCACGTCGCGTCACGTCGCTTCACGTCACCCACGTCGCGTCACGTCACCCACGTCGCATCACGTCGCGTCACGTCGCCCACGTCGCGTCACGTCACGCACGTCGGCCACGTCGCGTCACGTCGGCCACGTCGCGTCACGTCACCCACGTCGCGTCACGTCACCCACGTCGCGTCACGTCGCGTCACGTCGCGTCACGTCACCCACGTCGCCAAAGTCGCGTCACGTCACCCACGTCGCGTCACGTCACCCACGTCACGTCACCCACGTCGCGTCATGTCACCCAAGTCGCGTCACGTCCCCAACGTCGCGTCACGTCGCGTCACGTCATCCACGTCGCGTCATGTCACCCAAGTCGCGTCACGTCATCCACGTCGCGTCACGTCTTGTCACCCATGTCGCGTCACACATGTTGCTAGGTGTCGACACTTGTAATTAAGTTAAGTTCTGTATGATTTCATAGTCTTTAATCTGGCCACTACGTGCGGGAATTTATAAAGTAATGATTAAGTAGTTCTCTAACCTCCAGACGTCGTATACGTTCTGGGTTAAGTTGATTAAAGTTTCTCTCTTCCCCACCAGCCATCCTCTCTTCTCCATGTAAGGTCTTATTGAAGTAAACGTATAGACTTGCTACTAGAGCTCCCTCTGAAGGTTTATTATTAATTAAGACTAATTAAAAAAAACAACCACTACCAGAACAGGTGCATGTGTTGGGAGGGTGCATTAAAAAGGCGCCATGGTCCCGATACACCCCGATATAGCTCTAGTTGCAACCAGCGTAATCAACCATTTTTCTTAGATAAATCCAGAAGTAATGCATATTTATGATTGATAATTTATCTGTAGATACAAAACATAGTATATGATATTTCATAATGCTATTTAATGAAAAAATTAGTTCCAATTTAAAGTATGAAATGATCAATTTGAGGTCATAAATCACAGAAAGTGAGCTTTTGCCATTTTTGGACTTCCGCTGGCCCCCATTCCTAAGATTTCCATTTTATTATGCTTTTTCTTTTCTTATATAATCGGGGTCGGTGAGGCCTTGATGTTACATATAGATTTTGATGATTGAAAATCCATATTTGAGGTTCCAGAGGCCTAAAATAGGCTAAAAATGACCCGTAATAGGCCAAAAAATGAATAAAAGTGACTCAATTTATAAGATTCTTGAGAAATAGTACTGGATATATGTGGTTCCTCATCTATTACCTATAGTGGGATGTCTCACGGTCAATTTCAACCAAATAATGTATCAGTGGAGGGTTTTTTTCTACATTTTTGCAGAAATTCAAATTTTGTAAATAGGTATGACCGGGTGATAATTCAGCAGCATATCAGCCCCCCTTTTATTACCCATAATGCATTTGGGCTCACATTTGCCATTAAAAGTAATACATTGGTGGAAGTATATATGTGTAGCGGAAAAAAGCGGAATTCCTCTGTAATCTTTTTTCTGAGGGTATTATTAGTGCTCTCTATGAAAAATGTCCAAATTTCTCGTCCGGACACACAATTCAGATTAATGCCCATTGTGTCTGCTATTGTTGTATTTATCTATCCTAACTGTGTTAGGTCATAACCCCCCACGTGTACCTAACTGCCAAATATATAGTTCATTTACATCTCGGTCATACTGCAAAACAGCAGGTGGGGATTACCTTTATGTCCGGGCGAGTCAATGTCCAGGCTAGTGACACCTGAGCAATAGCGACGTTTTTATTAGTTTTGATGGAAAAAACTTGACCGTTTTGGCCACCAAAAGGACCAGTAGGAGTAACTACTACATTGTCCCTCCACCATACTGCCCTTCCATCATACTGCCCCTCTAATATACTGTCCCTCCACAATACTGCCCCTTTACCATACTGCTCCTCCACCATACTGCCCCTCAACATAACTTCCCCTCTACTATACTGCCCCTCCACCATACTGCCCCTCTACCATACTGCCCTTTCACCATACTGCCCCTATACTATACTGTCCCTCCACCAGACTGCCCCTCCACCATACTGCCCCTTTACTAGACTGTCCCTCCACCATACTGCCCTTTTACCATACTGCTCCTCCACCATACTGCCCCTCCACCATGATACTGTAACTCACCAATGCTGCCCCTCTACAATGTTGTCACTCCACCATACTGCCCTTTCACCATACTGCCCCTATACTATACTGTCCCTCCACCAGACTGCCCCTCCACCATACTGCCCCTTTACTATACTGTCCCTCGACCATACTGCCCTTTTACCATACTGCTCCTCCACCATACTGCCCCTCCACCATGATACTGTCACTCACTAATGCTGCCCCTCTACAATGTTGTCACTCCACCATACTGTCCCTCTAAATTACTGTCCCTCCACCATACTACCCCTCCACCATACTGCCCCTGTACCATACTGTCCCTCCGCCATACTGCCCCTTTACCACACTGCCCCTCTACTATACTGCCCCTCAACATAACTTCCCCTCTACTATACTGCCCCTCCACCATACTGCCCCTCTACCATACTGTCCCTCCACCATACTGCCCCTCCACCATACTGCCCCTCTGCCATACTACCCCTCCACCATACTGCCCTTTCACCATACTGCCCCTCTACTATACTGTCCCTCCACCATACTGCCATTTTACCATACTGCCCCTCTACTATACTGTCCTTCCACCATACTGCCCCTCCACCATACTGCCCCTTCACCATACTGCTCCCCTACCATACTGCCCCTCCACCATACTGCCCCTCTACTATACTGTCCCTCCACCATACTGCCCCTCACCAATGGTGCCCCTTTAACATGCTGCCCCTCTACAATGCTGTCCCTCCACCATACTGTCACTCTAAATTACTGTCCCTCCACCATACTGCCCCTTTACCATACAGCTCCTCCCCCATGATACTGCCCCTCCACCGTACTGCCCCTCTACCATACTGTCCCTCCGCCATACTGCCCCTTTACCACACTGCCCCTCTACTATACTGCCCCTTAACATAACTTCCCCTCTACTATACTGCCCCTCCACCATACTGCCCCTCTACCATACTGCCCTTCCACCATACTGCCCTTTCACCACACTGCCCCTCCACTATTCTGTCCCTCCACCATACTGCCCCTCCACCATACTGCCCCTCTACTATACTGTCCCTCCACCATACTGCCCCTCACCAATGGTGCCCCTTTAACATGCTGCCCCTCTACAATGCTGTCCCTCCACCATACTGTCACTCTAAATTACTGTCCCTCCACCATACTGCCCCTTTACCATACAGCTCCTCCCCCATGATACTGCCCCTCCACCATACTGCCCCTCTACCATACTGTCCCTGCGCCATACTGCCCCTTTACCACACTGCCCCTCTACTATACTGCCCCTTAACATAACTTCCCCTCTACTATACTGCCCCTCCACCATACTGCCCCTCTACCATACTGCCCTTCCACCATACTGCCCTTTCACCACACTGCCCCTCCACTATACTGTCCCTCCACCATACTGCCCCTCCACCATACTGCCCCTCTACTATACTGTCCCTCCCCCATGATACTGCCCCTCCACCATACTGCCCCTCTACCATACTGTCCCTCCGCCATACTGCCCCTTTACCACACTGCCCCTCTACCATACTGCCCCTTAACATAACTTCCCCTCTACTATACTGCCCCTCCACCATACTGCCCCTCTACCATACTGCCCTTCCACCATACTGCCCTTTCACCACACTGCCCCTCCACTATACTGTCCCTCCACCATACTGCCCCTCCACCATACTGCCCCTCTACTATACTGTCCCTCCACCATGATACTGCCCCTCACCAATGCTGCCCCTTGAACATGCTGCCCCTCTACAATGCTGTCCCTCCACCATACTGTCCCTCTACAATACTGCCCCTCCACCATACTTCCCCTGTACTATAATGTCCTATAAGGTACAGTATGGTTTGAGTCAGTATGGTTCAGGGCAGTGAGGTTGAGGGGCAGTATGATTTAAGGGCAGTATGGATTAAGGGTAGTATGGTTGAGAGGCAGTATTGTAGAGGAGCAATTTGGTGTAAGGGCAGTAACGTTGAGAGGGAGTATTGCTGAGGGACAGTATGTTGGTTGAGGGGCAGTATGGGTAAATGGCAGTACAGTTGAGGGACAGTATGGGTGAGGGGCAGTATGGGTGAAGGGCTGTATGGTAGAGGGGTAGTATGGTAAAGGGGCAGAATGGTGGAGGACCATATTGTAATTGGGCAGTATGGTGGAGGGACAGTATTGTAAGGGGGTAGTATAGTGGAGGGTCAATATGGCACAGTATGGTATTGTAGAGGAGCAATTTGGTGTAAGGGCAGTAACGTTGAGAGGGAGTATTGCTGAGGGACAGTATGTTGGTTGAGGGGCAGTATGGGTGAGAGGCAGTACAGTTGAGGGACAGTATGGGTGAGGGGCAGTATGGGTGAGGGGCTGTATTGCAGAGGGACAATATGGTAAAGGGGCAGTGTGGTGGAGGGGCAGTATTGTAGATGGGCAGTATGGTGGAGGGACAGTATTGTAAGGGGGCAGTATAGTGGAGGGTCAGTATGGTACAGGGGCAGTATGTTAGAGGGGCACTTTGGTGGAGGGGCAGTATGACAGAGGGACATTATAGTAGAGGGGAAGTGTGGTGGAGGGGCAGTATTGTAGAGGGACAGTATTGTAGAGGGGCAGTATGTTAACCCTTTGGCGCCGGGTGATGCATTAAGGCATCGCCGCACATGGCCGGATGATGCCTTAAGGCATCGCCGTTTGTGGCCGGATGATGCCTTAAGGCATCATTTTCTAAGACTTTCTAAATCATAGTTTAAGTGTAATAACTTCGTAAATAATTGATCAATAATGATGAAATGTTCACAGTATGTTGGTATGACATTACCATTACGGTTTTGAAATACTCATAAAATAATATCAAAGATCACGTGTTGTATCCTTTGATCAAACAGTGAAATTATCACAAGTGGCCTGAAAAGACCCCTCCCCTGGTGGTATATACTAACATCCTACCCGGCCTTACAGACATTGCTTTGTCAGAGGTACCCGGCGTGAAAGGGTTAAAGGCGCAGCATCGGTGAGGGACAGTATCATTTAGGGGCAGTATGTTTGAGGGGCAGTATGTTTGAGGGGCAGTGTGGTGGAGGGGCAAAATTATTCAAGAGCAATTTTGTTGAGGGGCAGTATGGTTGTGATATTGCTGTGATACTGTTGTGAGATTGGGATTGATGTGCTCCTGGTCTGAAGGGTAGGGACCGAAGATTGACTCCTAGAGCCCCAAGAGAGAGTAGAAACAGTATTTCTTAGTCAAATATAACAAGCCACATAACAGTAAACTTAATTTGAACCACCCCCCTAACCCCTATGGGACTAAATGGTATATAAACGGAAAAATGTCCGTCCGAGTGACATTTCACATAATTACAAGGTCTTTTCAATTGGATTTCTCAGGTTTTCACAGATTTCTGCCCCACTAAAGCTATATACTGCCTCAAAGTGTGTCCCCTGGGGATTTTATATTGTCAAATATAACAAGCCACATGACAGTAAACTTATTTTGAACCACTCCCTTAACCCCTATGGGGCTAAATGGTATATAGACGGAAAAATGTCCGTCCGAGTGACATTTCACATAATAACAAGGTCTTTTCAATGGGATTTCTCAGGTTTTCACAGATTTTTGCCCCACTAAAGCTATATACTGCCTCAAAGTGTGTCCCCTGAGGATTTTCCTCCATATAATTGATAGTGCCTACCTAACTCTGTACTCCTGTTAACCTAAACGACAAGTAATGTATATTTAGGGACCTAGAATTTAAGGTAAAATACTTGTTTTACCCTTGCATGAAACAACCCAGTGCAAAGGAACATACCAATAACCACTCATCAGAATACCTAGAACCTAACCCTTAGACACTCTTCAACTAGAAAAAATATAGAAATTGGCACCAAAATCATATTGCAACTTAGATGGTGGCCCCTAACCTGGAATACACCCAAATGTCACTCGCCCGGACATCGTTTCCAGAGTTCCATGATTTGCCATAACAATGGTTTTCATATTTAACTCATAACACTTCATGAGCATGTGACTCAACACCTATACATTACCCACAATAAAGAACTTTGGGATACTCCAAGGTTTATTCACAGACCCCCAATTTCACCCCAGACCCCCTTTCTGTGATTTATGACCTTGAGACCGTTATCTATTATCAAATTTCACCATAATTGCGGACAGCACTATCATTATATATTCCAGATATTCTGAAAATTTCATAATTTTCAGAATGGTGACATTGATTATTTCATATGATTTCCCATTCAAAGTGTCACTTATATTTTCTGACGCGCACCGATAAGCAAAGACGCGCCATTTTCAATTTCAGACCATGAAAATTAATTATCTTTAAAATGTGATAAATCATTTTTAAGCCAATTCCGCCTCCTCATATTTAGTTAGGTACAGTGCAGTTTCTACTATCATATTCCATATTATCCCACATTTTTAACAGCAAAAAAAAAAAATTGAGGGGGTTTGGTGTCGTCATCTACAGCTTACAAAGACACCGCTTACAGCGACCCATCCAATAATGATTCATACAATAATTTTGTCACACAAGCATTGCCAGTCTCTAAGAATTGAATACTGTCCATTTTTGCCTCTCATATAGCTCATCGTGGTGGCCCAGTGGTTAGGGCAGCTGAGTTGTAGTCACAGGTTGTTTGTCTGCATGGGTACGAATCCCAGTAGCACCCTGACATGATGGTTTAAGTTGGTCCAACCACACACATCACACACGTCACCCACGTCGCGTCACGTCGCGTCACGTCACCTACGGCGCGTCACGTCACCTACGGCGCGTCACTTCGCGTCACGTCGCGTCAGTCACGTCACCCACGTCGCGTCACGTCACCCAAGTCGCGTCACGTCGCGTCACGTTATCCACGTCGCGTCACGTCACGTCATCCACGTCGCGTCATGTCACCCAAGTCGCGTCACGTCATCCACGTCGCGTCACGTCACGTCACCCACGTCGCGTCACACATGTCGCTAGGTGTCGACACTTGTAATTAAGTTAAGTTCTGTATGATTTCAGTCTTTAATCTGGCCTCTATGTGCGGTAATTTATAAAGTAATGATTAAGTAGTTCTCTAACCTCCAGACGTCGTATACGTTCTGGGTTAAGTTGAATAAAGTTTCTCTCTTCCCCACCAGACATCCTATCTTCTCCATGTAAGGTCTTATTGAAGTAAGCGTATAGACTTGCTACTAGAGCTCCCTCTGAAGGTTTATTATTAATTAAGACTAATTAACAAACAACCACTACCAGAACAGGTGCATGTGTTGGGAGGGTGCATTAAAAAGGCGCCATGGTCCCGATACAGCCCGATATAGCTCTAGTTGCAACCAGCGTAATCAACCATTTTTCTTTCATAATTCCAGAAGTAATGCATATTTATGATTGATAATTTATCTGTAGATACAAAACATAGTATATGATATTTCATAATGCTATTTAATGAAAAAATTAGTTCCAATTTAAAGTATGAAATTGTGGTGGTCGCCGCCTGTCTAGCAGGTTGGATGACCCCAATCCGGAATGCTAGTTCCAGGCAGGATCCCACCCTACACACTCACGTAGGTTGGTTCGGTTTTCGGTTAGTTTGCACAGACCTAATTACACACAACACAACAACGTCATTTAATAAACAGGGATGTTTATTAATCACTTACTTCCCGGAAAGATCTGGAAGATCTTCCCCACAAGTACAGTACCCTAGCACATGGGTGCTAGGTAACGCTGGATAGGCTAATCCGGAAGATTCGCCTTACCACCAGGAAGGTTACAAGAACCCGCCTGCAAAGTGAGGGCCCAAGGGTCTGTTCCGTAGAAGGGATGCGCGAGGACAGCCTGTCGACCTACTGTGAACGCTGAGTATATATACTAAGCGTTACGTAATCCCGGTCTCCGCCGCGCCACTCTCGTGTGCGGCGTTGCCCGGAATCACTACACAGTAAGGATCGGCACGTCGCGCCACCTTCCGTGAAACAAACGAACACTGCTGGATTCCCATCCCACTACATTACCCCTCCCAGTTTTTACTAAGAGGGGGAACCAAGGCAGCCATTTTGCTGCTAAGGGACTACCCAATTAAAAATTACAACATAAACCCAGCAGTTCTTGGTCTACTCTCTAGCTTCCTGGTGTTCACAAGAATTCACTGATACCAATGTATAAGTGAAAAAGGTGGAATTGTAAGATGGAGAAATTATTGAAAATATGGAAGATACGACATTTAGGAAAGAAGAAACGACATTTGAAGAATGAAGGACTAGCCTCGCTAGCACCTTGAATAAATGTGATATTCACCCATCTTGAGCCGGGGAGCGTATTCTTGAGCGTTGGGCAGGGAAGACTCGACAGTCGCGGACCTACAGGTGGTCAGCCCGGCCTGTCGAGCACTCTGCCTCCAGCCGTTCCGGATCTTGTTGAAGTCCTTTGTTGGCTCCCGGCGAGTGAAGTGTCGTTTTCTGTCTCATCTTGGAGTATCGAGCCCAGCTGGCCCACCGGCGTAGCAGACCTACTACATTCAGCCCGATGCCGGCAGGTGCTGGGCTTCCCACTGTTTTTCAGTTTGGAAGACATCCATATGTAAAGAAGGGTCAGCCTCGCTAGACACCGTCTGTGTTGAAAAGTTTCCGAATACGGAAATAACGGCCAAAAAGGCAAAACAATTCTCCATCCACCTGGTAAGAGTGTGTGGTATCAGTGTTCTTTCATTTTGACTCCAGCTATACTGGCATATTTTTTTTTTCTCGGCTCGAATCGAGTACCAATGAAGGCTCCAATTCTAAGCCGGATTCAGAACTTACGATCACCGACCCAAGGTAGAAATAGCCGGCGTAATCCAACAGAACAGGGATTACGTCTACTATCTCATTATCGAGTCGATGAACTCAGTTCCGACACAGACCTGGTAAGTCAGATCTATACCCGAAAGGCATAATCTTCCTTACCCGGTACCTGGGACTAGTGTGGACAGGATCCACACCACAGGCCGGAGGTTTTCGTGATGGGGGCCTATCATGGGCCTGACCATCGAGAGAACCTTCAGCCGTCTGAAACCAGGGTTGTGCCTTAGGGAAGTCATTTTACTGGCTTTCCCCAGCCCCAACCCAGGATCGCTTATCATTGGTCGCTCCTAACTTTCCCTCTACCCCTCCCAGCGATCCTTGCGGTTCGCTGAGAAAGTGCAGAATTCTGGCTAGGAGGCCACATTCTGGAAGTAGCTAGGTCGGAAAAAAAATTTCCTCCCAGGGACTTCCCATACGCCGGTTCCGAGTTTAGACGGCGTCTTCCCGGCTTGCTAGGCACCAGCCGAGTCGGTTGTTGTCAACCTCTAGATATCCTCGTCAGAGGATATCCTGAGGTCGAGAAGTTCTGACTGGCTTGGTGCGCTAGCCGTCGGTGGAACTGACGTTGCCGGGGCGGTCCTCTCTGGTCGCAGTGTACTCAGCGCAGACATAGGCTGCAACTGGGACATCAACTGCTGCAGAGAGGTTGGTCTGGTATCTAAAAAGATTCCAGACTCCAACGGGATGATGTTGGCATTCATCCCCAGTGCCCCACTTTGTTCCTCAGGCTGGTCTATCGGCTTAGCCTTGGAGGGCTTTGCTGATTTCTCAGCCCGTGTCACGGCGGGAGGCATCCTCGACTGTAGGACTTCAGTCTGATCCTGTTGGGTCTGACCGGGTCCTGACAGCTGAGTATCTACACTGACATCCATAGGCTGGGCATTTCTGGATGTAGTGTCCTGGTGGGAAGTTTCTTCCACGGCTGACCATCCCAACATGCCGGCGAGTTGCTGACGTGTCGGGTTTGATTCTTCCGTGGTGAACTTGTCGGGCCAACCACGCTTCCTCAAGGGCTTGCAGGTCGTCACCGATGTCATAGAGCGACATACCCAAGTGCCGAAGACAACGTTCATCTTGGCGATGGGTCTGGGCTTCCGCCCGGGCAAACCTCGATTGGGCCGTGGTTTTAGCAATACGCGCGTCCTCTAAGTCCAACGCGTACTGTTTAGCCAGGCCCTTCGTGGCTTCCCTCACCTCGAACCAGGCTAGGTTTACTAGCTCCTTAACGAGGCCTTCATGGAGAGACTGCGCGCCCCTTCGGACGCGGCCCTCCAAGGTGCCACCTATATGCGACTCTAGCTGATCCGCCCTTTGGACGTATTCAACCGACATCGCACAGGGAGAAGAAGTCACTTTCAACGCAACGGGTGGTTGTGTCGTTGGTTTCTTCTTTACCTCAACATCCGGGTTGGCAGGTGGAGGGAGTGCCGGAAAGGCCTCTTCATCCTCAACTTTCCCGGGTGCTTGGGTAGCACCTCTATTCAGCGGGGAAACTCCCGGGAGACTTGAGCTAGTACGAGTCCCAGCTGGTTTTTCCGCGGGTCCGCGGGCTTTTGAAGCCGTCGGAGCGTTCCCTTCACTCGGGTCTGAGAGTAGTTTCAATCCCTCAGACAACCTTGGCACAACCTGGTAAGCAGCTTCCACCACGTCAGCGATGGTGTGCTTACTAGGAGCCAACTTTTTCTTAGGCTTCCGACTGGATCGCTCTGAAGTGTCAGTCTCGCTGGACGAGGACGATGACAACTTCTTGACCCGTCGTTTAGCCTTCGAGGACCTTTGAGACGGTTCCCGGCTAAGGGACCGTTTCTTCCTCGACTCCTTTGACATCTGTCGATGTTTTGAAGCGGATAGCATCAGACTCCCGAACCAGCCAGGATTCTTCTTCCATCCGATCTTAAACAATCGACCGTCTGTCACACAAGTCTCGGGCTCCGGTTTGCCTTTCTGAGCATCGGAACCTAGGTCAACGAATCTCTGCCACAGATTCATGACCCGTTCCCAAGCAGCAGCACCAGCAGTCCGGTGTTCCCGGGCAATGTGTCGGACTAGACACGATCGCCTCAAACTGGCACACCCGGCCTGGCAAGAACCACCCTTCTTGCCAAGGCACTGTAGCCAAGGTCGCTCAGCTAAGTGTACCTCTACGAGGTGCCTAGCGTAACGACCTTCAGTCCCGTAGGTCGGTGACAATTTCTTGTCCCTTCCATGGCAACTCAGAAAGACACAATGATTGCCGTTACCAAACTTGTGCCATGCATACGCAATCCGGTCTTTAACCTGATCCTCGTACTTCAGTCGGCTAACTCGGGACACTCCTTTCACCCGGTCGATGTACCAGGCGTTGGGAGAACCCTCGTCAACCAACCATTCCTCGTCGTCAGAGGTTCCATCTAAACCGACACCATCTGGGATGGAATGCCGGTTCCCATGACGGAGATCTTCTAGGCACTTGACATCTTCGCCACCAGTGGCACCTGTTGAGGTACTCGGTGTAGCGTCAGCCGCACTAGGTCCAGCCTGCGCCGCGGGTTTGTCCGAGCCTTTTGACTCAGCCCCCTTTGACTCCTCATGCTTCCCGGGTCGAGGTTTCCCTTTCCCCGAGTCACGCGCTTCCGGCTGACCTCCAGTTTTCTCCAACTCCGCTTCAGCCCGTTTCCGGGCTGCACGACGGAGTCGCTTCCTGTTCTGCTTCGACAGCTGCGGCTCAGTCTTATTAGCATTCTGAGGTTTTGACACCTCAGTGTTGCTGACAGACTTCCCCGGCGCGGGTTTAGCCGGTTGTGACACCGGTTTCTCACCTTTGCTGGACGACCCCTTTACAGAGTCGCCCCCAACTGACGAATCAGTCTCCATAGCTGTCTCTGTACCAGCCTCGGACCTTCCGGGTTTTGCTACCGGACCCGGGGCCAAAAAGGTCCCGGCTTCTGCCAGCTCCACTCCGGGTGGAGTCCAATTTTGGTACATTGACTGTACTATGGCACGCATTTTGTGATCCGGGATCCCAGCCAACATCTGTTCTAGGCTCTGAGTTGAAACCTCATGCCTGGAACCCATCTCTTCGGAGGACTTCCTCGGAGAGTGACCACGCGGGCGGGCTTGGCCTCGCCTTGGCGTATCCCGCTCCGATTCGGAACCTTCGGCTATTACCACATCCGAGTCAGAGGCCTCAGTTTTCACTGAGCTCGTCTTCGGACGGGCACCAGAAGAACCCTTAGCGGCCGGGGCCGCCTCGGACTTCTTCCCGGTGTGACTTTTTCCCTTTCAGGGTCGTTCATCTCGGGTTACCCCAAGAAGAACAGAGTCCTCAGACTCGTCCCCTTCCAGGTCAAAATCACCATCATCTGACCCGATGAGCAAAGCATCATCGTCCAGATCTGCCCCCCGCTCAGCCGAAGCTGAGGATCCGGGCAGGGGTGAGGGGAGCTCGCGCTCACCCTCCGTAGATGGGGCACGGTCAGCCATGCTGCTACCGCCCGACTCCTGTGGTGCTAGGCACCACTCCGATCACAGAGTGAAGACTACTGAAAATACAGGGTCTTATATACTCCTAAGTGACCTAGATTCGCAGTCACGAACCAATCAACCGTGTCGAGACTGGCTCATCTTGAGCGTCTCAACACCACATGCGTGAAGAAACCAAAGGTCAGCGTTACGCTCGACTTGATTCGATCACCCAGCACAGGTTCCGAAACCCGGGGAAACACCTTTTTGAGCTCCACCCCGAGTTCTCCACGGCGTGGATTTTCTTATCGCCATCGTGTATCTCGTTGATAGTATGGGAGACTTGTACAATTTCCATATAAATGGATCAGACCTTACAGAGCGTTCGGCAATTCTGCAGCCTCTAGAGGGTCCTCGATGGGGTCCCTTAGAGCAACATCTGGGCTGCAGCACATAACGACTGATTTTAAGGTAACTGTTTGATCAACATTCATGTATAATTGACACGCCACTGACTACCAACGATCTACATTTCGTACCATTGCTACTCGTTGTGTTTTCGCCAACCCTGGCACCACTACTCTTTGTAGTTAACCACAGCCTTCGATTTTAGTTGAGAGCTGCGGCGGGGTTTTGAGTCTATTTTAGACTCCATTCTACATCTCGAACCATGTTTATTATACACAGCTCGATTTGTAGCAAATTTAGACTTTTCCATGTCAGGTTTCTCTTCTACCCACGCTTCCCTTTTTAGGTTGGCGTAAGTAGGAATCACCTTCCGTGGACGTCCCGGTTTTCGCCGTATAGGCGAGCACCCACTCGGAACCCCGGTAACCTTTGACCGGGACTTCCCCATCAGGGCCTGCCTCCGCCGTGTTGACGGGGGTTTGACACCTGGCTTCCCGGCTCTTTGAACCCGGGACCTCTCTGGTTTCACAGTAGGACCCGTGTTCAGTGACACATCCCGCTTGGTAGCCGGGTGTGAAACTTCAAAGTCGGAACATTCGCGCTTTCCTTCCCATAGTCGTAAACGAGCTACATGGGATTTATAACGCCTTCTTGACCATTCATCTTCTATCACTACTGTCATTTCTGACAATAGTTGAACAATTCTGAATGGTCCGTCCCAGTTAGGAGCGAGTTTTACATTTACCAACGGAGTGTGGTATCGTACAACCCGGTCTCCTACTCGGAACTTACGTGGTTTAAGATTGACGTCATGGCCACTCTGCAGCTTTCGTCAGATTCCGTCTCGCGAGGTAATATCCCTCTATAAAACGTTCTCTGAGTTTTTCGACAAATCCTATGGGACAAGGATCATCCGTAGACATTCCAGGAACCCCATAGACTATGTCAGCGGGCATCACTATTTCCTCGCCAAAGACGAGTAAATTAGGTGAACACCCCGTGCTTGAATGAATGGTCCCATTGTACGCATGAGCTATAAATGGTGCCAATTCATCCCAATTCTTCCGATTTTCATCTACCAGGGTCCGAAGAGACTGGATCAATGTCCGGTTGAATCTCTCCACCATACCATCTGATTGTGGACGATATGGATTCGTATGTCTCTTTTTAATCTCGAGTATCCTACACATTTCTTTCCAGATCTGGGATTCAAATTCCCTTCCCTGGTCGGAATGTAGTACGCTCGGAGTTCCAAAAGGCAACATCCAGTTTTTCACTAAAGCTTCCGCACACGTGGCAGCTTTGTGATTCTTCATGGGATAGATCTGCACATATTTTGTGTAATAATCCATCACCACCATCATACAGGTATTTCCTTCCTCTGACTCGTCGATACCAGATATGATATCTAGAGCGATTCTGGCAAACCTGACAACTAACAGTTCCTGTTGTAACGGCATCTTTCCGAGTCCTACCCCGGGTTTGACTTTGCTACATATGGAACATCCAGATATCCATCTTCGAATATCTGCACCCATTCCAGGCCAGTAGTAACGACGCCTTATTATTTCAGAATCGGGCCCTGCGGATTTGTTTTCGGGATTTCGCCATGGTGCGCGCTGTCGATGAGCTCCACCGTCTTGCTGGGGTGGCTAAGCTACATGCGCGCAGGAAAGAGCTATTAGCAGGCTACATGCGACGTGAATACAATCGATCATCACATAATAACACAGAAGAAATGGACGGCAGGAATCTGCGTTCGGAATCTCAAATGATCATTAAGCACCGTAGGCCGGGCAGTGAATTTTACAAGAAAACTCCAGCATATAGAGGTCAGACCCTCTGGAACGGACTCCCTGTTGACATTAAAAACATAGACGGCAAGGTAGCCTTCAAAAAGGCAATGAAACTATATGTGGCATAAACTATGTAAGATCATCATCTATGTGCATAGCATAATACTCATTAGAACCATGCCATCACATCCCATCAACATCATATCAACCACTTATGACAATGTTTATATATCTCCTGTTATAACTTAGTAAAACTGTAGATGAGCTTGAAGATGGCTTAGCCACATGAAGGCAAGCAACAATGTAAAACCGCCCAACAGGGTGAATTGTCTGCAAATAAAAAAAATTAAAAAAATATTCTGGCTACCGTCCTTTTCCGTCCTAGATGAGCTGCACTCCTATGTTCGTGACATAGAGTCATTAATCCGGATCGTAATTCTTGAGGGACCACTAATTGTAGAGCACGTTTAAGTGGTTGCAACGTGGTTCTCCATCGATATAATACTCCATCTCGGACTTCTAGCTCTTTCCATTGACCACATAGATTCCGAAATTCTCGGTTTTCAGGCGAGATCTCGGGTCCTGTAGGTCTATGGAGTCCATTAGCTATCAGTTTAGTTAACCGGAACAAATCTGGGTCAGCCTGTTGACTTTCCTTAATCTGTTCTAGTGTCCACTGATAGTTTAGTGGCGGCTTCACTTTCTGGGAACGTAGAGTAGCTATCACTGCTCTATGCTCGCCACAATCCCGGCAATCTGGTCGTCCACATTTCCGCACTGGTCTCCTTGAGAGACAATCCGCATTAATGTGTGACTTTCCAGCCCGGTGCTCAATCTGGCAGTTTGTCAACCCGAATTCGGAGAGAGCTGCCAGCCATCTTCCAATCATTCCCTCGGCGTCTTTAAAGTTAAAGAGCCATTTGAGAGAAGAATGGTCGGTACGTAAGATGAAATCTCCACCTGCTAAGAAGTGTCGATATTTTCTTACATACACCACAACCGCTAAGAGTTCCCTCTTAGTAGTACAGTAGTTCCGCTGGCTTTTACTTAAGCTGTTGCTGGCAAAAGCTATTGGAACTTCCACACCATCCTGTATCTGAGACACAACGCTCCAATACTCTCATTACTAGCGTCAGTGTCAAGAATGAACCGACCCTGGGCTAGAGGGTATTTCAACACGGGGGTCTCCATAAACTTTCTTTTTAGTTCCAGAAAAGCGTGTTCAGCTTCCGGAGTCCATTGGATCTCTTTTTGCTTCCCTGGCTTATCTAGTACTACATACTGTTGCATAGGGTGTGCAATTTCAGAAAAACCTGGGATAAAGTCACGGTAATACGAACAAAATCCTAGGAAAGACCTTATGTCTTTTATATTCTGGGGGCGTGGCCAATTAGCCACTACCTCCAACTTGGAAGGATCTGCTCGGATTCCATTTCCGGAAACTATCCGTCCCAAGTATTCCACAGATCTGCGAAACAGTTTGCATTTTTGAGGTTTGAGCCTCAACCCATAAGATTGAATCCGCTCAAATACCTCCCTTAGGTTTTCTAAACATTCGACATAATTCTTTCCGAAGATGATTATGTCGTCCAGATAAACCAAACACTTTTTCCACTGTAGACCCCGCAACATCTGATCCATCATGGATTCGAAAGTCGCGGGAGCGTTACAGAGGCCAAATGGCATTACTGTAAACTCGTAAAGCCCTTGATGAGTGGTGAACGCCGTTTTAGACTGATCGCCATCTTTACTTGCCAATATCCAGACTGGAGATCCAGAGTACAAAACCACTGGTTCCCTCCCAGAGAGTCGAGACTCTCATCGATCCGGGGTATTGGATAAGCATTCTTCCGGGTGATACCATTCAATTTTCTGTAATCAATACAGAATCGGCAAGTACCATCCTTTTTCGTAACCATTACCACCGGGCTAGCCCAAGGACTTGCACTGGGGATGATTACTTTCTGGTCCATCATTTTCCCTACTTCCTCTTCTAAAGCTTCCCGTTTTACCGGAGGTAGCCGTCGATAAGGAAGGCGGAAAGGTTGATGACCTTCAGTGTCAATCGTGTGTTCTACTCGATCCGTTCTTCCCAAGGGATCTCCAGGTCAAGCAAAGATTGACTCCATTTTCTTCAGAAGAATCCTTAGTTCATGTCGTTCCCCAGTGTTTAGTGCGTCTGTCGTCTGAACTAAAGTTTCCAGAGTTTCGTGCAATGGACTCGGAACTGGAAAGTATCCCGTTCCTGTATCGATAGCACTAACCCGCACTTCTTCATAATCATTTCCTATTAAGTCCGACTTTCCCAGTTCAGATTGTTCATCTTCCCCGGTTATTTCGGAAACTGGAATAGGTGTGATTCCCTGTGGACTGGAGTCCACTAGGCCATCTACATGAGCTAGGGTTACCCAGCCCAATGTATCACCCTTCCTTAATTTAATCAACCCGGAGGTATGATTACTTATAGGAATCGATCCTTCTCTGGCACTTCCGATTAAGGTATCCCAGGCCTGTATACCTTTTTTAGAAAACAGTTCCGGGTCTGGCTCGAAGAGTGCATCTCCACGTGGTAAATCGCCTTCCCCAGCTATCAGGACATTAACCATCTGCTGAGGTGGGATGCCCACATCTTGTCGAACAGAAATCAAAGAAGAAATCCGTCGACAACTACATTCCACTTCCATTAACTCAGGAAATTTGAGTCGGAGAGTGCCATCTGGTAGATCCACAGAACCTCCATAGAGGGTGAGAAAATCTACGCCTAATATTCCACTCTCTTCAATATCACTGAGTATGGGACCCCATACGAATTCAGTGTTACCTATTGAGACTGGAATAATCACACTACCATAGCATCTCATGTGAGTGCCATTAGCAGTTTTTGCCGTAGCTCCAGGAACATGACATTCCTGTGCAAATCCAAGAGACTGATAGAGTCCATTGTTCAACACAGAGCGACTAGCGCCAGTATCTAATAATAGATCTATCTTTCTTCCTTGAATTCTAGCCGGCACATACCAACGTCGCCCTCCTAAGGGGGACGGTTGTCGTATAAACCGTGAGATCCCATCCAAGGTTCCAAGATCCCATCCGCGTTGACAAAGCCATTGCAGACAGGGATGCCCGGGTGAAAGATACTTACTACAGATCGTTGCGACCGTATTTTGTATCTTCCCCTTTTCTGGTAAGTT
The DNA here is from genome assembly GCA_950022655.1 of Alentia gelatinosa. Taxonomy (NCBI): domain Eukaryota; kingdom Metazoa; phylum Annelida; class Polychaeta; order Phyllodocida; family Polynoidae; genus Alentia; species Alentia gelatinosa. Next base: position 13,925,820 of record OX465584.1, on the reverse strand, counting down.
GGAAATATTTTCCTTCTTATAAATCTCACAGGTTTGGGTTTCCTGGCACTTTCCTTCCCGGACCGCAGTGTTGCCACTCGCTACAGTCCTCCTTTGTTTTCCGGTTCACTCTGAGAGGCAACCATCAACGCAGGCAGACTACTAGATGTTTCCACTGTAGCAACGTTCCGGGCTTCTGGACAATCTGGAGAGATATGTCCCATTTTGTTGCACCGCCAACAACGTCGGACATCCAGCTGGTTTTTCTCCACCTGATTCAGTCTTTCGTTGATTTTGGTCAACAACTTCATAACCTCCGAGGAATTTCCTTCAGGATCAGTGGTTATTGGTTTTGCCTCTGCCACAGAAGGTACATCGCTGTTCCTTCCAAGGCTAGGGGTTCGACCTCTTCCACGTCCCCGTCTATTGAAACCTCCTCTTCCGAGTACCATTGAGCGGACATTAGAGAGTATATCCTCTATTTCTGCTTCCTGACACTCGTAGGTATCTTCTTCTACTTGTGACCAAGTAGAACCCACTATGTTAACCCGGGAAGATTTTCCTGGATTAGCATATTTTCCGAATAGTATACACCGTTGTTCATAGGCATCTACTATTCGCAACACCTGCATGAAGTTCATACCGGGCTCCCATTTTGAGATAACTTCCGCTCTCACGTCATCATCTCTAAGTCCTTTCACAAACTGAGTTTGTAGATCTTCATATAGCGCAGCAGAATCTAATCCCGTCCCTGGGTAAACCTCTAACAACATTTGTTGCAAAGCTAGCCCATAGGCGCGAGTTGTCTCCTCTTTACCCTGGATCCTCTTTAGAAAAGTGGATCGGGGGTTCAGCGTTACCAACTGACCACAGTAGTATGAGGCTACCTCCACTAGCTCATCCCATTCCGTACCACCGGAACGGCGAAAAGCGCGAAGTGCAGCTTCTCCGGGTCCATCTCGTAACGCTCTTTTGAGGTATGGTAATGCATCGACTTTATTCCAGCCATTACATTGTATATCCTCACAAAATCCCACGAACCAGTGTTCCCACTCCATTCCTTTCCCGTAAGGTTTTGGAATGACAGCGTTCTTTCTGGCTGCGTTCTCTGGGCGCATCATCGGAACCTTGTCAGCTCTCGCCATTGACAAGTTAAAGATCCAATCTTGTTCCCGGACTTGGTTGAACGAGTTGAACCCTAGTTCAGCTATAGCTTTACTAGTACGTTCGGAACTCGGAGAACCCATTCTTGACTCAGAGGGTAGCCGGAAGCTAACCAAAGGAGTCTTCACACCCTTTGTTCCAGATATGAATCTGTTAGGGGTCTTCTCTAGATCTTCTACTTTCCCTGGTGGGGAATATAGGTGATCTCTCACATTACTCCAGCCAGCTTGTGACATAGGCATCCGTTGGGATGATTCTGTCTCTGCTAGTCAAATTGGTCCTTCATATATTGTACATGTTGGTCCAATCGCTCGATTTTCTCAGTCTCAATCTCGCGAACCGAAAGTTCTTCTAAATTATGGTGCCTTTGGGCTACCTTCTCGGCGATCTCACGGTTTCGAGCTTCTAGTTCCCGACACATGTCTCTGGCTTCCCTCTCCCTATCAAACTCGGCTAAGAGTTCGGGTCCAAGGAAACCTACAGGAACTTCATCGGAAGGTACTCTTAAGGTATTTTCCGACCTATTCCGGGGAGTACTAGACTCTCCGGGACTATCTGTCTGAGACCCAATTTTACTGAGTCCCTCCAGATCCCTTGCGGGGCCATGTCGGCTGTTGGCCGCCGGACTGAAACTCTTCAGGACCGTTGAACTCAGATTCTGAGCGGTTCTCTTCCGAGATTTCTCCTTACCGGACTTCTGGGTTTCACCCCCTCCCTCTGGTTTTGGAGACTTGTCGAAGAGTTTGTTGAGAAGTTACCTCCCAATCTTCACTCTCCTGTTCAGCCTGAGATCTGGTTTTTATTCCAGATCCGTGCATTTACCGAGAATCCCGGGTTGTGCAAGCAACCTGGGATCCTGGTCACGGCACCAGTGTGGTGGTCGCCGCCTGTCTAGCAGGTTGGATGACCCCAATCCGGAATGCTAGTTCCAGGCAGGATCCCACCCTACGCACTCACGTAGGTTGGTTCGGTTTTCGGTTAGTTTGCACAGACCTAATCACACACAACACAACAACGTCATTTAATAAACAGGGATGTTTATTAATCACTTACTTCCCGGAAAGATCTGGAAGATCTTCCCCACAAGTACAGTACCCTAGCACATGGGTACTACGTAACGCAGGATAGGCTAATCCGGAAGATTCGCCTAACCACCAGGAAGGTTACAAGAACCCACCTGCAAAGTGAGGGCCCAAGGGTCCGTTCCGTAGAAGGGACGCGCGAGGACAGCCTGTCGACCTACTGTGAACGCTGAGTATATATACTAAGCGTTACGTAATCCTGGTCTCCGCCGCGCCACTCTCGTGTGCGGCGTTGCCCGGAATCACTACACAGTAAGGATCGGCATATCGCGCCACCTTCCGTGGAACAAACGAACACTGCTGGATTCCAATCCCACTACAAAATTATCAATTTGAGGTGATAAATCAGAGAAAGTGAGCTTTTGCCATTTTTGGACTTCCGCTGGCCCCCATTCCTAAGATTTCCATTTTATTATGCTTTTTCTTTTCTTATATAATCGGGGTCGGTGAGGTCTTGATGTTACATATAGATTTTGATGATTGAAATTCCATATTTGAGGTTCCAGAGGCCTAAAATAGGCTAAAAATGACCCGTAATTGGCCAAAAAATGAATAAAAGTGACTCAATTTATAAGATTCTTGAGAAATAGTACTGGATATATGTAGTTCCTCATCTATTACCTATAGTGGGATGTATCACGGTCAATTTCAACCAAATATTGTATCAGTGGAGGGTTTTTTTCTACATTTTTGCAGAAATTCAAATTTTGTAAAGAGGTATGACCGGGCGATAATTCAGCAGCATATCAGCCCCCCTTTTATTACCCATAATGCATTTGGGCTCACATTTGCCATTAAAAGTAAGACATTGGTGGAAGTATATATGTGAAGCAGAAAAAAGAGGAATTCCTCTGTAATCTTTTTTCTGAGGGTATTATTAGTGCTTTCGATGAAAAATGTCCAAATTTCTCGTCCGGACACACAATTCAGATTAATGCCCATTGTGTCTGCTATTGTTGTATTTATCTATCCTAACTGTGTTAGGTCATTACCCCCCACGTGTACCTAACTGCCAAATATATAGTTCATTTACATCTCGGTCATACTGCAGAACAGCAGGTGGGGATTACCTTTATGTCCGGGCGAGTCAATGTCCAGGCGAGTGACACCTGAGCAATAGCGACGTTTTTATTAGTTTTGATAGAAAAAACTTGACCGTTTTGGCCACCAAAAGGACCAGTAGGAGTAACTACTACATTGTCCATCCACCATACTGCCCTTCCATCATACTGCCCCTCTACTATACTGTCCCTCCACCATACTGCTCCTCCACCATACTGCCCCTCAACATAACTTCCCCTCTACTATACTGCCCCTCTACCATACTGGCCTTTCACCATACTGCCCCTATACTATACTGTCCCTCCACCAGACTGCCCCTCCACCATACTGCCCCTTTACTATACTGTCCCTCCACCATACTGCCCTTTTACCATACTGCTCCTCCACCATACTGCCCCTCCACCATGATACTGTCACTCACCAATGCTGCCCCTCTACAATGTTGTCACTCCACCATACTGCCCTTTCACCATACTGCCCCTATACTATACTGTCCCTCCACCAGACTGCCCCTCGACCATACTGCCCCTTTACTATACTGTCCCTCGACCATACTGCCCTTTTACCATACTGCTCCTCCACCGTCCTTTTTTTTATTTTTTTTTTTATTATTATCCAAATTGCATTCGACAAATTCAATCGTCGCTCTTCCACACAATCGAGCGGATTTCAAAGATCCAACAACAAAACTTTGATGGTACATACAATGAGACGTGCTTACATAATTCATAAATGACATAACCGTACAGAAAAAAGTAATATACCATGCAATGGTTGGTTTGTAAAGAGAACGATTGACACTGGTAACAAAATACTATTTTATATACTCTCTAATTCTCAATAATGTTTCTTGTCTAAATGCCCCTCCACCATGATACTGTCACTCACCAATGCTGCCCCTCTACAATGTTGTCACTCCACCATACTGTCCCTCTAAATTACTGTCCCTCCACCATACTGCCCCTGTACCATACTGTCCCTCCGCCATACTGCCCCTTTACCACACTGCCCTTCTACTATACTGCCCCTCAACATAACTTCCCCTCTACTATACTGCCCCTCCACCATACTGCCCCTCTACCATACTGTCCCTCCACCATACTGCCCCTCCACCATACTGCCCCTCTGCCATACTGTCCCTCCACCATACTGCCCTTTCACCATACTGCCCCTCTACTATACTGTCCCTCCACCATACTGCCCTTTTACCATACTGCCCCTCTACTATACTGTCCTTCCACCATACTGCCCCTCTACCATACTGCTCCTCTGGCGTGGGCCACTCGTCGAACGGATCCTCGCTAAATAGGAATTCAAGGTCTGTCGCATCGATGTTGAAGGTAGGTTCATCCCTTTCGCTAAGATTTTTCTCTTCCGTTATGACTTCTTGGGCCAATTCCGTCATTATTTCCTTGAGCGTACTACCCATAACACCGCCCAGATAGGCGTCAAACTTGCTACACGCCATGTTTGCGCCTTGTCAAACGCCAGCGCTGTCGTAACGGATCTACTTTCGCTAGCTCGCCTCTGATTGGTCCGTTTTTTTATTCACCTCGGTGCATAAATCACACATTATTCAACGCTCAGTCAAATACACTGAGTCAATGTTAAACCTATGGCGTTTTTTATTAGGGGTAGGATAAAGCAAAGTATTCCAATACCTACCAATGAATTCCTCAAACATAGTTATAATAGTAAATGTTGCTTAGCCCAGACCACTCACACTAGCGTTTCCCAATCATTGTAGGTCCATTTCAGGTTGTCAAAATATTGCCTTTCGTTTACATCCATCCATTTCCTGAAGTAACCTTATAGCTTAGCCTACAGTTATGGTCGATGAAATTAATATTGAGTATTTAAAGAGAATCTTCATTGTACCATGGTTCACAGAGGGATCGGAAAACATACTGGTGACAAAGTAAACATGTGATATAGTGGGTAAAAAATTCTTCCCCCTAGAATCCGGTCCTAAATTACCCTATGTTCCCATGGTAGAGTGTTGGGTGTTTGAGGCAAAGGCAGGCCTCCCAGTGCCCCACTTCCTCAATATAGGTTCTTTTAATAGGTTTTGAAAATCAAAATATAGGTTTTTACAGCTTTTTCAAGGCCCAAAACATAGTTTTTTATAGGTCTTTAGGGTTAACATATTCAGCATAATAAGAGTCAAAATGAAATGAATCACTTATTTTCAGTTCTTGATTTTTAAAAATGTACCTAGTACTAACTTGCAGGATGTCAGGGTGTCTGACTCATCAGGTTATACCCAGCGAGTATGTACATGTATACATGTGTTGAGTTTCCAACAGGCAAGCCAGCCTGGCAAGAAGTCACACCAACTGCTGATTCTTAAACACTTTTATGATCTCTTAAATAAGCTGATAATGTAAATTTCTTGTCATTTAACAACTTTGTGTTAAGTTAACGTCAACGATTTCCTGTAAACATCAATCTGCATGGCAGTGAAAATATAGGTTTTTATAGGTTATATAGGTTCCTTTGAAAAATATAAAGGCTCTATAATCAAAATATAGGTTCTTATAGGTTTTAAAGGTTTCACTGGGAGGCCTACAAAGGAAAAAAGCAGCTCAAGATATCCACGTCTCGAAAACAGTTAACGCTTGATATATGTGACAAATATAATTTTAAAAAAAAGAAATATGAACTGAATCCACTTGTTTACATCTGTGGTGATCATTTCCTGTTGTATATTACCAGCATGGGGAATGTTCAAGGTAGGAACAAACCTAGAAGTCATTTGGTCATTCATCGTACAAACGTCTACAGAATCTCGCTGACGCGTATATATCCTGCTGATAGCCAAGAGATGAGCCCGCATATCTGTAAAAACAAAATGACAGATTCCAGTAATTATGACGTGTTCGTTGGTTTTATTTAACTCTAACAATATGAGGCACAGGAGGTCTAGCAGGTTGGATGACCCCAATCCGGAACGCTGGTTCCAGGCAGGATCCCACCCTACGCACTCAACGTAGGTTGGTTTGGTTTTCGGCTAGTTTGCACAGACCTAATCACACATAACACAACAACGTCATTTAATAAACAGGGATGTTTATTAATCACTTACTTCCCGGAAAGATCTTCCAGATCTTTCCGGGAAGTTCCGACCTCAGTTCCGACACAGACCTGGTAAGTCAGTCCTATACCCGAAAGGCATAGTCTTCCTTACCCGGTACCAGGGACTAGTGTGGACAGGATCCACACCACAGGCCGGAGATTTTCGTGATGGGGGCCTATCACGGGCCTAACCATCGAGAGAACCTTCAGCCGTCTGCAACCAGGGTTGTGCCTTAGGGAAGTCATTTTACTGGCTTTCCTCAGCCCCAACCCAGGATCGCTTATCATTGGTCGCTCCTAACTTTCCCTCTACCCCTCCCAGCGATCCTTGCGGTTCGCTGAGAAAGTGCAGAATTCTGGCTAGGAGGCCACATTCTGGAAGTAGCTAGGTCGGAAAAAAAATTGTCCTCCCCGGGACTTCCCATACCCGTCTGACTTCGGATCCAGGAGAGTTGTTGGCTCTGCCGGTTCCGAGTTTAGACGGCGTCTTCCCGGCCTGCTAGGCTTCAGCCGAGTCGGTTGTTGTCAACCCTTAGATATCCTCGTCAGAGGATATCCTGAGGTCGAGAAGTTCCGACTGACTTGGTGTGCTAGCTGTCGGTGGAACCGACGTTGCCGGGGCGGTCCTCTCTGGTCGCAGTGGACTCAGCGCAGACGTAGGCTGCAACTGAGACATCAACTGCTGCAGAGAGGTCGGTCTGGTATCTAAAAAGATTCCAGACTCCAACGGGATGATGGTGGCATTCACCCCCAGTGCCCCACTTTGTTCCTCGGGCTGATCTATCGGCTTAGCCTTGGAGGGCTTCGCTGATTTCTCAGCCCGTGTCACGGCGGGAGGCATCCTCGACTGTAGGACTTCAGTCTGATCCTGTTGGGTCTGACCTGGTCCTGACAGCGAAGCGTTCACACTGACATCCATAGGCTGAGCCTGACTGGATGTAGTGTTCTGGTGGGAAGTTTCTTCCATGGATGACCAGCCCAACATGCCGGCGAGCTGCGGACGTGTTGGGTTTGATTCTTCCGTGGTGAACTGAAGAAATCTTCCCCGGCTCCTTTGTCGGGCCAACCACGCTTCCTCAAGGGCTTGCGGGTCATCACCGATGTCATAGAGCGACATACCCAAGTGCCGAAGACAACGTTCATCTTGGCGATGGGTCTGGGCTTCCGCCCGGGCAAACCTCGATTGGGCCGTGGTTTTAGCAATACGCGCGTCCTCTAAGTCCATCTAAGTCCAACTGTTTAGCCAGGCCCTTCGTGGCTTCCCTCACCTCGAACCGGGCTAGGTTAACTAGCTCCTGAACGAGGCCCTCATGGAGAGACTGAGCGCCCCTTCAGACGCGGCCTTCCAAGGTGCCACCTATGTGCGACTCTAGTTGATCCGCCCGTTGGACGTATTCAACCGACATCGCACAGGGAGAGGAAGTCACCTTCGATGCAACGGGTGGTTGTGTCGTTGGTTTCTTCTTTACCTCAACAACCGGGTTGGCTGGTGGAGGGAGTGCCGGAAAGGCCTCCTCATCCACAACTTTCCCGGGTGCTTGGGTAGCACCTCTGTTGAGGGGGGAAACTCCCGGGAGACTTGAGCTAGGACGAGTCCCAGCTGGTTTTTCCGCGGGTCCGCTAGCTTTAGAAGCCGTTGGAACGTTTCCTTCGCTCTTGTCTGAGAGGAGTTTCAATCCCTCAGTCAACCTTGGCGCAACCTGGTAAGCAGCTTCCACCACGTCAGCGATGGTGTGCTTAGTAGGAGCCAACTTCTTCTTAGGCTTCCGACTGGATCGCTCAGAAGTGTCACTCTCGCTGGACGAGGACGATGACAACTTCTTGACCCGTCGTTTAGCCTTCGAGGATTTTTGAGACGGTTCCCGGCTAAGGGACCGTTTCTTCCTCGACTCCTTTGACATCTGTCAATGTTTTGAAGCGGATAGCATCAGACTCCCGAACCAGCCAGGATTCTTCTTCCATCCGATCTTAAACAATCGACCGTCTGTCACACAAGTCTCGGGTTCCCGTTTGCCTTTCTGAGCATCGGAACCTAAGTCAATGAATCTCTGCCACAGATTCATGACCCGTTCCCGAGCAGCAGCACCAGCAGTCCGGTGTTCCCGGGCAATGTGTCGGACTAGACACGATCGCCTCGAACTGGCACACCCGGCCTGGCAAGAACCACCCTTCTTACCAAGACACTGTAGCCACGGTCGCTCAGCTGAGTGTACCTCGACGAGGTGCCTAGCGTAACGACCTTCAGTCGCGTAGGTCGGTGACAATTTCTTGTCCCTTCCATGGCAACTCAGAAAGACACAATGATTGCCGTTACCAAACTTGTGCCATGCGTACGCGATCCGGTCTTTGACCTGATCCTCGTACTTCAGTCGACTGACTCGGGACACTCCTTTCACCCGGTCGATGTACCAGGTGTTGGGAGAACCCTCGTCAACCAACCATTCCTCGTCGTCAGAGGTTCCATCTAAACCGACACCATCTGGGATGGAATGCCGGTTCCCATGACAGAGATCTTCTAGGCAAGTATAAGTCTTGCCCAGCAAAGAGGCGGGTATCTGTCTAGCTACCGTTCTCTTCCCAGCCCGCTTTACGCCAGGTTGGAAATCACCGTCATCATTGTCAGGGTTAGATTTGGCCAGGGGTTTAGCCCTGTCCATCTCCGTTCCCCAACACTTGACATCTTCGCCACCCGTGGCACCTGTTGAGGTGCTCGGTGTAGCGTCAGCCGTACCAGGTCCTGCTTGCGCCGCGGGTTTGTCCGAGCCTTTCGACTCAGCCCCCTTCGACTCCTCGTGTTTCCCGGGTTGAGGTTTCCCTTTCCCCGAGTCACGCGATTCTGGCTGACCTTCACTCTTCGCCAACTCCGCTTCAGCCCGTTTCCGGGCTGCACGACGGAGTTGTTTCCGGTTCTGTTTCGACAGCTGCGGCTCAGTCTTATTAGCATCCTGAGGTTTTGACACCTCAGTGTTGCTAACAGACTTCCCCGGCGCGGGTTTAGCCGGTTGTGACACCGGTTTCTCACCTTTGCTGGACGACCCCGTTACAGAGTCGCCCCCAACTGACGAATCAGTCTCCATAGCTGTCTCTGTACCAGCCTCGGCCCTTCCGGGTTTTGCTACCAGACCCGGGGCCAAACAGGTCCCGGCTTCCGCCAGCTCCACTCTGGGTGGAGTCCATTTTTGGTACATTGACTGTACTATGGCACGCGTTTTGGGATCTGGGATCCCAGCCAACATCTGTTCCAGGCTCTGAGTAGAAACCTCATGCCTGGAATCCATTTCTTCGAAGAACTTCCTCGGAGAGCGACGACGCGGGCGGGCTCCGCCTCGCCTCGGCGTATCACGCTCCGATTCGGAACCTTCGATCATCACCACATCCGAATCAAAGGCCTCAGTTTTCACCGAGCTCGTCTTCGGACGGGCACCGGAAGAACCCTTAGCGGCCGGGGCCGCCTCGGACTTCTTCCCGGTGTGATTCTTTCCCTTTCCGGGTCGTTCATCTCGGGTTACCCCAAGAAGAACAGAGTCCTCAGACTCGTCCCCTTCCAGGTCAAAATCACCATCATCTGACCCGATGAGCAAAGCATCATCGTCCAGATCTGCCCCCCGCTCAGCCGAAGCTGAGGATCCGGGCAGGGGTGAGGGGAGCTCGCGCTCACCCTCCGTAGACGGGGCACGGTCAGCCATGCTGCTACCGCCCAACTCCCGTGGTGCTAGGCACCACTCCGATCACAGAGTGAAGACTACTGAAAAAACAGGGTCTTATATACTCCTAGTTGCCCTAGATTCGCAGTCGCGAACCAATCAACCGTGTTGAGACTGGCTCATCTTGAGCGTCTCAACACCGCATGCGTGAAGAAACCAAAGGTCAGCGTTATGCTCGACTTGATTCGTTCACACCTTCAATCACCCAGCACAGGTTCCGAAACCCGGGGAAACACCTTTTTGAGCTCCACCCCGAGTTCTCCACCGCGTGGATTTTCTTATCGCCGTCGTGTATCTCGTCGATAGTATGGGAGACATGTACAATTTTCATATAAATGGATCAGACATTACAGAGCTTTCGGCAATTCTGCAGCCTCTAGAGGGTCCTCGACGGGGTCCCTTAGAGCAACGTCTGGGCTGCGGCACACAACGACTGATTTTAAGGTAACTGTTTGATCACCATTCATGTATAATTGACACGCCACTGACTACCAATGATCTACATTTCGTACCATTGCTTCTTGTGTTTTCGACAACCCCGGCACCACTACTCTTTGTAGCTAACCACAGCCTTCGATTTTAATGGAGAGCTGCGGCGGGGTTCTGAGTCTATTTTAGACTCCATTCTACATCTCGAACCATGTTTATTATACACAGCTCGATTTGTAGCAAATTTAGACTTTTCCATGTCAGGTTATTCATCTACCCACACTTCCCTTTTTAGGTTAGCGTAAGTAGGAATCACCTTCCGCGGACGTCCCGGTTTTCGTTGTGTTGACGAGCACCCACTCGGAACCCCGGTAACCTTTGACCGGGACTTCCCCATCAGGGTCTGCCTCCGCCGTGTTGACGGGGGTTTGACACCCGGCTTCCCGGCTCTTTGAACCCGGGACCTTCCTGGTTCCCCAGTAGGACCCGTGTTCAGTGACACATCCCGCTTTGTAGCAGGGTGTGAAACTTCAAAGTCGGAACTTTCGCGCTTTCCTTCCCATAGTCGTAAACGAGCTACATGGGATTTATAACGCCTTCTTGACCATTCATCTTCTATCACTACTGTCATTTCTGACAATAGTTGAACAATTCTGAATGGTCCGTCTCAGTTAGGAGCGAGTTTTACATTTACCAAAGGAGTGTGGTATCGTACAACCCGGTCTCCTACTCGGAACTTACGTGGTTTAAGATTGACGTCATGGCCAGTCTTTTGCCACTCAGCAGCTTTTGTCAGATTCCGTCTTGCGAGGTAATATCCTTCTACAAAACGTTCTCTGAGCTTTTCGACAAATCCTATGGGACAAGAATCATCCGTAGACATTCCAGGAACCCCATAGACTATGTCAGCGGGCATTACTATTTCTTTGCCAAAGACGAGTAAATTAGGTGAACACCCCGTGCTTGAATGAATGGTCCCATTGTACGCATGAGCTATAAATGGTGCCAATTCATCCCAATTCTTCCGATTTTCATCTACCAGGGTCCGAAGACACTGGATCAATGTCCGGTTGAATCTCTCCACCATACCATCTGATTGTGGACGATATGGATTTGTATGTGTCTTTTTGATCTCGAGTATCCTACACATTTCTTTCCAGATCTGGGATTCAAATTCCCTTCCCTGGTCCGAATGTAGTACGCTCGGAGTTTCAAAAGGCAACATCCAGTTATTCACTAAAGCTTCTGCACACGTGGCAGCTTTGTGATTCTTCATGGGATAGATCTGCACATATTTTGTGTAATAATCCATCACCACCATCATACAGGTATTTCCTTCCTCTGACTCGTCGATACCAGATATGATATCTAGAGCGATTCTGGCAAACCTGACACCAAACAGTTCTTGTTGTAGCGGCATCTTTCCGAGTCCTACCCCGGGTTTGACTTTGCTACATATGGAACATCCAGATATCCACCTTCGAATATCTGCACCCATTCCAGGCCAGTAGTAACGACGCCTTATTCTGGCTACCGTCCTTTTCCGTCCTAGATGAGCTGCACTCCTATGTTCGTGACATAGAGTCATTAGTCCGGATCGTAATTCTCGAGGGACCACTAGTTGTAGAGCACGTTAAAGTGGTTGCAACGTGGTTCTCCATCGATATAATATTCCATCTCGGACCTCTAGTTCTTTCCATTGACCACATAGATTCCGAAATTCACGGTTTTCAGGCGAGATCTCGGGTCCTGTAGGTCTATGGAGCGCATTAGCTATCAGTTTAGTTAACCGGAACAGATCTGGGTCAGCCTGTTGACTTTCCTTAATCTGTTCTAGTGTCCACTGATAGTTTTGTGGTGGCTTCACTTTCTGGGAGCGTAGAGTAGCTATCACTGCTCTATGCTCACCACAATCCCGGCAATCTGGTCGTCCACATTTCCGCACTGGTCTCCTCGAGAGACAATCCGCATTAATGTGAGACTTTCCAGCCCGGTGCTCGATCTGACAGTTTGTTAACCCGAATTCGGAGAGAGCTGCCAGCCATCTTCCAATCATTCCCTCGGCGTCCTTAAAGTTAAAGAGCCATTTGAGAGAAGAATGGTCGGTACGTAAGATGAAATCTCCACCTGCTAGGAAGTGTCAATATTTTCTTACATACACCACAACTGCTAAGAGTTCCCTCTTAGTAGTACAGTAGTTCCGCTGGCTTTTACTCAAGCTGTTGCTGGCAAAAGCTATTGGAACCTCCACACCATTCTGTATCTGACACAACGCCGCTCCAATACTCTTGTTACTAGCGTCAGTGTCAAGAATGAACCGACCCTGGGGTAGAGGGTATTTCAACATGGGGGTCTCCGTAAACTTTCTTTTTAGTCCCAGAAAAGCATGTTCAGCTTCCGGAGTCCATTGGATCTCTTTTTGCTTCCCTGGCTTATCTAGTACTACATACTAGCATGGGGTGTGCAATTTCAGAAAAACCCGGGATAAAGTCGCGGTAATATGAACAAAATCCTAGGAAAGACCTTATGTCTTTTATATTCTGGGGGCGTGGCCAATTAGCCACTACCTCCAACTTGGAAGGATCTGCCCGGATTCCGTTTCCGGAAACTATCCGTCCCAAGTATTCCACAGATCTGCGAAACAGTTTGCATTTTTGAGGTTTGAGCCTCAACCCATAAGATTGAATCCGCTCAAATACCTCCCTTAGGTTTTCTAGACATTCGACATAATTCTTTCCGAAGATGATTATGTCATCCAGATAAACCAAGCACTTTTTCCACTGTAGACCCCGCAACAACTGATCCATCATGGATTCGAAAGTCGCAGGAGCGTTACAGAGGCCAAATGGCATTATTGTAAACTCGTAAAGCCCTTGATGAGTGGTGAACGCCGTTTTCGACTGATCGCCACTGTTCATCTTTACCTGCCAATATCCAGACTGGAGATCCAGAGTACAAAACCACTGGCTCCCTCCTAGAGAGTCGAGGCTTTCATCGATCCGGGGTATTGGATAGGCATTCTTCCGGGTGATACCATTCAATTTTCTGTAATCAATACAGAATTGGCAAGAACCATCCTTTTTAGTAACCATTACCACCGGCTAGCCCAAGGACTTGCACTGGGGATGATTACTTTCTGGTCCATCATTTTCCCTACTTCCTCTTCTAAAGCTTCCCGTTTTACCGGAGGTAGCCGTCGATAAGGAAGGCGGAAAGGTTGATGACCTTCTATATCAATCGTGTGTTCTACTCGATCCGTTCTTCCCAAAGGATCTCCGAGTCGAGCAAAGATTGACTCCATTTTCTTCAGAAGAATTCTTAGTTCATGTCGTTCCCCACTGTTTAGTGCGTCTGTCGTCTGAACTAAGGTTTCCAGATTTTCGTGCAACAGACTCGGAACTGGAAGGTATCCCGTTCCTGTATCGATAGCACTAACTCGTACTTCTTCATAATCATTTCCTGTAAAGTCCAATTTTCCCAGTTCAGATTGTTCATCTTCCCCGGTTATTTCGGAAACTGGAATAGGTGTGATTCCCTGTGGACTGGAGTCCACTAGGCCATCTACATGAGCTAGGGTTACCCAGCCCAATGTATCACCCTTCTTCAATTTAATCAACCCGGAGGTGTGATTACTTATAGGAATTGATCCTTCTCTGGCACTTCCGATCAAGGTATCCCAGGCCTGTATTCCTTTTTGAGAAAACAGTTCGGGTCTGGCTCGAAGAGTGCATCTCCACGTGGTAAATCGCCTTCCCCAGCTATCAGGACATTAACCATCTGCTGAGGTGGGATGCCCACATCTTGTCGAACAGAAATCAAAGAAGAAATCCGTCGACAACTACATTCCACTTCCATTAACTCAGGAAATTTGAGTCGGAGAGTGCCATCTGGTAGATCCACAGAACCTCCATAGAGGGTGAGAAAATCTACGCCTAATATTCCACTCTCTTCAATATCACTGAGTATGGGACCCCATACAAATTCAGTGTTACCTATTGAGACTGGAATAATCACACTACCATAGCATCTCATGTGAGTGCCATTAGCAGCTTTTGCCGAAGCTCCAGGAACATGACATTCCTGTGCAAATCCAAGAGACTGATAGAGTCCATTGTTCAACACAGAGCGACTAGCGCCAGTATCTAATAACAGATCTATCTTTCTTCCTTGAATTCTAGCCGGCACATACCAACGTCGCCCTCCTAAGGGGGACGGTTGTCGTATAAACCGTGAGATCCCATCCAAGGTTCCAAGATCCCATCCGCGTTGACAAAGCCATTGCAGACAGGGGTGCCCGGGTGAAAGATACTTACTACAGATCGTTGCGACCGTATTTTGTATCTTTCCCTTTTCTGGTAAGTGGGAAATATTTTCCTTCTTATAGATCTCACAGGTTTGAGTTTCCTGGCACTTTCCTTCCCGGACCGTAGTGTTGCCACTCGCTACAGTCCTCCTTTGTTTTCCGGTTCACTCTGAGAGGCAACCATCAACGCAGGCAGACTACGAGGTGTTTCCACTGTAGTAACGTTCCGGGCTTCAGGACAATCTGGAGAGATATGTCCCATTTTGTTGCACCGCCAACAACGTCGGACATCCAGCTGGTTTTTCTCCACCTGATTCAGTCTTTCGTTGATTTTGGCTATCAACTTCATTACCTCAGAGGAATTCCCTTCAGGATCAGTGGTTATGGGTTTTGCCTCTGCCACAGAAGGTACATCACTGTTCCTTCCAAAGCTAGGGGTTCGACCTCTCCCACGTCCCCGTCTATTGAAACCTCCTCATCCGAGTACCATCGAGCGGACATTAGAGAGTATATCCTCTATTTCTGCTTCCTGACACTCGTAGGTATCTTCTTCTACTTGTGACCAAGTAGAACCCACTATGTTAACCCGGGAAGTTTTTCCTGGATTAGCATATTTCCTGAATAGTATACACTGTTGTTCATAGGCATCTACTATTCGCAACACCTGCATGAAGTTCATACCGGGCTCCCATTTAGAGATGACTTCCGCTCTCACGTCATCATCTCGAAGTCCTTTCACAAACTGAGTTTTTAGATCTTCATGTAGCGCAGGAGAATCTAATCCCGTCCCTGGGTAAACCTCCAACAACATTTGTTGTAAAGCTAGCCCATAGGCGCGAGTTGTCTCCTCTTTACCCTGGATCCTCTTTAGAAAAGTGGATCGGGGGTTCAGCGTTACCAACTGACCACAATAGTAAGAGGCTACCTCCACTAGCTCATCCCATTCCATACCACCGGAACGGCGAAAAGCGCGAAGTGCAGCTTCTCCGGGTCCATCTCGTAACGCTCTTTTGAGGTATGGCAATGCATCGACTTTGTTCCAGCCATTACATTGTATATCCTCACAAAATCCCGCGAACCAGTGTTCCCACTCCATTCCTTTCCCATAAGGTTTTGGAATGACAGCGTTCTTTCTGGCTGCGTTCTCTGGGCGCATCATCGGAACCTTGTCGGCTCTCGCCATTGACAAGTTAAAGATCCGGTCTTGCTCCCTGATTTGGTTAAAAGAGTTGAACCCTAGTTCAGCTATAGCTTTACTAGTACGTTCGGAACTCGGAGAACCCATTCTTGACTCAGAGGGTAGCCGGAAGCTAACCAAAGGAGTCTTCACACCCTTTGTTCCAGATATGAATCTGTTAGGGGTCTTCTCTAGATCTTGCACTTTCCCTGGTGGGGAATATAGATGATCTCTTACATTACTCCAGCCAGCTTGTGACATAGGCATCCGTTGGGATGATTCTGTCTCTGCTAGTCGAACTTGGTCCTTCATGTAATGTACATGTTGGTCCAATCGCTCGATTTTCTCTAGAGTCTCTATCTCGCGAACCGAAAGTTCTTCCAAGTTATGGTGCCTTTTGGATACCTCCTCGGCGATCTCTCGGTTTCGAGCTTCTAGTTCCCGACACATGTCTCTGGCTTCCCTTTCCCGATCAAACTCGGCTAAGAGTTCTGGTCCAAGGAAGCCTGCAGGAACTTCATCGGAAGGTACTCGTAAGGTATCTTCCGACCTATTCCGGGGAGTACTAGACTCTCCGGGACTATCTGTCTGAGACCCAATTTTACTGAGTCCCTCCAGATCCCTTGCGGGGCCATGTCGGCTGTCGGCCGCCGGACTGAAACTCTTCAGGACCGTCGAACTCAAATTCTGAGCGGCGGTTCTCTTCCGAGATTTCTCCTTACCGGACTTCTGGGTTTCACCCCCTCCCTCCAGTTTTGGAGACTTGTCGTCATTCCGGGCCGGAAGAGTTTGTTGAGAAGTTACCTCCCCATCCTCACTCTCCTGTTCAGCCTGGGATCTGGTTTTTATTCCAGATCCGTGCATTTACCGAGAATCCCGGGTTGTGCAAGCAACCTAGGATCCTGGTCACGGCACCAGTGTGGTGGTCGCCGCCTGTCTAGCAGGTTGGACGACCCCAATCCGGAACGCTAGTTCCAGGCAGGATCCCACCCTACGCACTCAATGTAGGTTGGTTCGGTTTTCGGCTAGTTTGCACAGACCTAATCACACATAACACAACAACGTCATTTAATAAACAGGGATGTTTATTAATCACTTACTTCCCGGAAAGATCTGGAAGATCTTCCCCACAAGTACAGTACCCTAGCACATGGGTGCTAGGTAGCGCTGGATAGGCTAATCCGGAAGATTCGCCTAACCACCAGGAAGGTTACGAGAACCCGCCTGCAAAGTGAGGGCCCAAGGGTACGTTCCGTAGAAGAGACGCGCGAGGACAGCCTGTCGAGCTACTGTGAACGCTGAATATATATACAAAGCGTTACGTAATCCCGGTCTCCGCTGCGCCACTCTCGTGTGCGGCGTTGTCCGGAATCACTACACAGTAAGGATCGGCACGTCGCGCCACCTTCCGTGAAATAAACGAACACTGCTGGATTCCCACCCCACTACAAGTAACTGAGTTAATAAACCAAAAATAGTAATATATTTTCTCTTGTTGTTATAGACCATATAAGTGTAACGTCATTCTCTGCGCCGAGACCAGGCTTGAGGTACGCTCTGGAGCCAATTGAACAGTACTGAAAGTGATTGAATATCACTGGTAAAATATCATTTCCAGTAAAAGCCAATACCCACTGAACGATTTCGTTTCCACCGATTAACTCCCTGAATCGTCAGGGTTATTTAACTTGTCTCAGGCGAATATGTGCATCGCGTCGACTATTCCCACAACGTTTATGGCAGCCATTAGCATGAGTTAATCGTAAGGAAATTCTGTCCACACTGGACGACGGACTGCGTAAATCGTGAGCGATTTAGGGCCACCGATAAAGGAACAAGTATTAAATCTGAGTATATGGGAGTTAAATCGGTGAGCTGGCCTCAGTCTGTGTGTGGCATGGGCATTTCTGCTCACCCAGCGACTAATTAAGGGCCATAATTGGTAGGAACCACGGGGGGTATTTCTTAAACTCTGTTGTTGGCGACAACGGGAAGGAACACGTTCCTTAATTTATCGGTCCCGATTTCGGAACATTGGACTGCAATTTGTCGGCGACAAAGGTACATCGCCATGGGGGGGAATTTCCAAATCTTAGGCAAATTACTATAGGGGGGTGTCACATTGGCCGACACATTTTCTAGGCCTCGCCTGAGCTTACGATTGTTCTTTTGTCGCCGAGAAAGGAACATTCATGTTCCGAAATCGTACAGTGTGTATGGCTTTTAACCAGCTATAATTACATGACGAACCTGCATCAGCTGTTATCCAAGATCCATCTTGATGTCACCAGCTTCAACCTAGGCTTCGGTTTTCGCCAATTCAATGATGAAGTCCCACTCTTCTACAGAATGCAAAGGGATAGACACACATATGAAAATACAATCAGAAAACATTGTAAAACGTAGAAATTAAGGACCAGCTCGAGTGAGGTAACTGAATTAAGGAATAGTTCTAATGCTTCTACAACACCATGAGATAAAGCAAATAACTCAGTATTGCATATCCACAGGGATGCCAGTTAGGATCAGAAAACAAACATTGAAATATCTTTCATTGTAATACAGGATTTATGCGTTACTTTTACATGATAACAGTAGGAAATAAAGGGATTAAGGGAAAACTCAAGATTTTACATGGGTCAGTGGGGAGGTTCAGTTGGGATCATGAGTTGTTGCTGAATTGGGTAATTTAGTAGTTGGTATGTCAATCTGACACAAGGAAAAAAAATTTCTCAATCAGAAAATGAAAACATGAATTGCAATGGAAACATTGAAAACTGACATCCTTTATTCTCCTTAAGGGGGTGTTCCATTGGTCTGGCGTGAATCCGACGCGTCAGGCGACTGCCAAATATGCCTATAGTGTACAAACACTAGAAAAATAGTGCCAACTGACATCGCATGGCCGACGACGGCCGACTTTTGCAAATATCTGACAAAAGCTAATTTTGATTTTTTATAATTCGGTTAGCAGCATTGTTTTGATATGAAATAATCACAAAAGCTAGTTTTACATTCACCTAGCTTTTGTAATTATTTACGTTCTTTTAAGAACTTTCCAGGTATATGAAAAATGAACTAGGATTTTTTCCGCGGAAGGATTAATTCAAAATGACAACACCATTAGAGTGTGTGATTTGGTTGCGCATGAATAACATCGGATGGTCGCCGCCGACTTCCTAAAACACTGCTCTATGAACAGGCCAATGGAGCACCCGCTTTATGCAGGGATGATAGTATGGACTGAAGAAAAAAATCAGAAATTTAAAACCCTTAAAAAAAGCATTCATAACATTATTTTGCAACACAACGGCTATGAATCGGTGAAAAGAAATAAACATGAAACTGAACAGATGCAACATTGTGGGGCAATTCATAATTATGCCATGTTTGAATACGCTTCGCCTGTTTCAGGTTCACGCCACAATAGAAAGTTTTTTTTCTTGGCGACGAAGTGTTATACTACTGGCTGACGCCTTACTTAATTCACAGCAACATATCAATCTTGAACAGTGCACAATGTCCATGATATGAATTACCCAAAGAAATGGAACCCGGCGCGAAACTCGCTTCCTAGTATTTTATCAAGAGAAACATTGGCACATTTTTCTTTTGCATGTCATATTACGATAGGATGGGTATAGCATGACCCTTGTAGGGGCTGGTCGAAGCACAGGACCCCTGCGGTTATTTCCCGAACCAATTTAATTAGAACGGTGAATAACATTCTCCTTCCCCTCCATTTAAGCGCAAAATGTAATTTACGTAAATTACACTCTGAGGTATGACAGTGAGAACTTGGGAAAATCAAGAAAAAGCATAAAGGCCGCATTTCCGGACATTTACAAGATTATATAAATCATACTCGTGCAGTACAATATTTAAGTACTGCACCTGTTCCGTAAGCTATTATACGGAACACGCTGAAACATCGGTGGACTGTAGACTTTCACTTCAACCTGGTTTCTATTACAATTTATGGTAAAACGTTACTAATATAAGGAACAACCTAAAATGCTTGTACAAAACGTTACAAAAGTGGGAATCAATGTTACTCATGAAAATCGGTCAGAGGCTTCCTTCCGTAAAAAGACAACAACTTCGCAATTTTATAATTTTTTATTCGTTCACGTGATCGCTCGAAGGAAAGAAATCGTGCTTTTGAAAAAAATTGCAGTATAGATATTATTCGAGCTCATTGTGACATAGTGTATCAACGACTTTTTAAGTACACAAAATATTTTTTTGATAGTATTATTTAGGTGCATGATAATAAGAAAACGTAGTGACTGAGCCTGCTGGGATGCCATTCTGGGCCTTGTCCCATAAATACATCCCTCTGCCTCCGGTATCGGGACGTATTTTATGGAACAAAATACCTCGAACGGTCATCCCTACAGGTTCAGTATCTCAAGGATGCCTGATGGGGTCAGAATAAACATTGAAATGGTTTTCATTGCAATAAAGGGTTTATGCATTGCATACGTATTACAGTGGGGAATCAAAGGATTAAGGAAAACCTCAAATCTTTTCATGGATCAATGGGGAGGTTCAATGTGGAATTATGGGCTGGGGCTGAAATGGGTAATTTAGCTGTTGGTAGGTCAATATTACTCAAGGAAAAATGATTTTTTTTTATCCTGAAAATGAAAACATTAATTTCAATGGAAACATTGAAAACTGGCATCACTGATTACTGTAACCACGTTTTCTCTTTTGACTCTTCTACGAAGCTTTCAGTTAAGGCTCACTCACCTTGCCTGACGGGCGACACAGAGAGGCGGGCCTGTGTGAACAGAGCCAGCTTTGAGAGCGGGCCGCCATGTTGTTTGTGCTTCAGGTGAATTTCCTTGAGTCTGGAGAGCGACACGTGGTGTTCTAACCAGCGTTCATACTGTACGTCCACCATGAACCAGCGTGGCGCATCCTCCGACGACTTACTGTCAACGTGTGTACAAATTAAAGTGAGAAACACTGTACGATTTCGTTTCCACCGATTAACTCCCTAAATCGGAAGGGCATTTTAACTTGTCTCAGGCGAATTTGCGCTTGGCATCGACCATCACAGCAGGACTTATAATTGGGATGGTGATCATTAGTGGCAATTAATTGTAAGCAAATTCTGTTCACACTGGACGACTGACTTCCGATTTTCTCAACAGATTTGAGGCCACCGATAAAGAAAAAAACAATAAATCTTAGTATATGGGGGCTAAATCAGTGAGCAGGACTCATTATGTGTGTGGCAGGACCATTTCTGCTCACCCAGCGACTAGTTATGGCCCAAAATCGGTAGGCACCATGGGAGGTATTTCTTAAACTCTGTTGTTGCCAACAACGGGAGGGAACAGGTTCCTCAATTTATCGGTCCCGATTTCGGAACATTAGACTACAATTTATCGGCGACAAAGGTACATCACCATGGGGGGATTTTGAAATCTTAGGCAAAGTTCTGGAGGGGGGTGCCACACTGACGGACTCAATTTCTAGGCCTCGCCTGAGCTTGCGATTGTTCTTTTGTCGCCAAGAAAGGAACATTCGTGTTCCGAAATAGTAGCGTGTTATGGCCTTAACAAGTTTTTATTTTTCAGCATCACAGTCGGGAAATAGGTGAAATTTAAAACCCTCGTCATTTCAATCATCAAAGTACAAGAAGTAAATGGATTTCTAGAGCACATGTCTTCTAGCCAGAGGAATTCGAATTGTTTATCGTTGGAGAGAGCACTTGCTGTTTAGTATAGGGAAATCCGCATTATTCAGGGGTGTCCACGTGTACAAGGAAAGTCATCAATACAGTAGAACCCCGCATAAGCGGACACCCTTCGTTCCGGACCAAAGTGTCTGCTTACGCGGGCTGCCCGCTTACGCGAGGTTGAAATAAACATCTAATAGAGGGAACCGTTCCGAGCAAAGGTGTCCGTTAACGCAGGGTGTCCGTTAGGCGGGGTTCTACTGTAATTTAAAGCTCATGATCAATAAAAAAGAAAGATGAAGAGCGCAGCTTGGTAGCATAAAACAGAAATACTATCAAGAGACGTCACTCATCTTCGACTCGTGAGATCAAGGAGCCAACACAATGCGTGACATAAATAAACTCATACTCAAACGAATGGCATCTAGATTTTATCCTACTCCGTTTCCATGATTTGTCCCGTTTCAATGATTTTTGAACATTGGAAAGTAGTGACATAATACTTTATGTCACACCTGTGACATAAAGAAATCCAATGTTAAGCCCATGGTATTTTTTATTAGGGGTAGGATAACTAGATGCACGGTTGGTCATCAAAGTCCTTGGTAGATGTCATACTTTATTATGTTAAATAATAGCGTCCCCAAACACCTGTAGTATTACTATCATGTTCTTGTGGGTTACTTATAGGATGAGCTCCCCGTCCCCCCCCCCCCCCCCCCCCCCCCACCCCAAGGACTTCTCTGAACAAGCTTACTGGGAAACCAAAAACAAAGAAAACTGTGTCTCCCGGTGAGCAGGGCCTACTCTATAATCTGTCATCTCCAAGGAGATCCTTACCATCGATGTTAAACCAATTATCTGCATGGGAGAGTGTAGTATAAAGGTGGTTCCTGGTATTAGCCCTGGATTCAAAGTGTGTTTTTTTTTTATAGTAACTGCCCAATGGTTTCAGGGATTTCAGGGAATCTCATCTTGTCAGGGAAAACCTTGAAGATCATGGAAGCATTAATACAAACGTTTACTTAGGAGAAACCAAACTAGAGTTAGTCGTGTTGTTGTTTATCGCACGGCGGCAAAGTCATGTATTACTGCTCGAGGCGAAGCCGAGTCCAGTGATACGCGACTTTGCCAGAGTGAGATAAACAACATGACTAACTCGAGTTTGGTTTCGAATATATAAACAATATTTAGATAATATTTCTGTGTTTTATAAAGATCTCTGATATCAGCGAATTCCACGGCAACGGCATCTATGAGATGAGCAGAGTTGTTCAGGTAAAATGAAGCAAATGAGACCAGGTTGAGGTGGACAAACACAAAAAATATAGGACATGGTCTAAACGATACCATCTTTTTATTGATTTAGAATGACCTGTTTTGTTAAACTTTTTGATATGTTTGTTTATGTTTTATTCTCACATTCTGCTATACTTTTTTAAATGGGAGATATCTTTCAATACACTAATTCATCACTTCTATTACTTTTTGACCACATGAGGTTTTTTTATTTGTTTGGGTAGTTTAACGTCCAATTTGTTCAATTAGACTTGACTACATGAGGTTTGTTTGTTTGTTTGTGGTTTAACGTCCCAGGGGACCCTGAGGGTATGTTTCTATTGGTGATACAGGTAGGGAATGGCTGTTGTTATAGTCTTAAGTATGCTTGTTAGATTGGTACATCCAGCCAATCACTACAGGTCATTTCCAGACTTCTTCATTGTTTAAACATTATCAATACTAAGGGGAGATCATGGATTTCTACGATAATATTCTAGTGCTCCTTGGAGGAGAAAGGAAACTTTTGACCAAATTGATTTTCTCCTAATATGCATTTCATAGCTTCCTGAAATATTTTTGGTTTTCCCAAGGAAGGCCATAACTTTTTTCTGATCTTTCCTGAAGAGGACTCCTGAGGATCGAAACGTCACAGATAAGGAATTAAGTGTTAATACTATACAATCTGGAGTGGACATCCATATTTTTTCGCGGGGAGCCTGAGTTTGATAAGCTTCCTATACTACTTCTTTTTTTATCTGTATTTTCAGATACCGATGTAATCTAAAGGGCCACAATTCATTTAGTTATGTCCATGCAGATATAAAAAAACCTTGTCATACGTTAGGAGTGTTACTTACGGGTCATAATGAACGTCCTTCCGGTCAAACTGAGTGTGGTCTGGATAGCCATCCTTTACGACCTTTAAGAGGCAAAACACAACATAAGGTCTGATTCCGCTAAGAAGACGAGGCAAATATACTTCTAAACACAACCGATGCTACCTTGAAAATGACAAAAAAATATACAAAATTAAGGTCTGATTCCATATAGCCAAATTCAATCCCGTCGTCTCTCTGGGCCTAAAATCTGGTACATAATCAATGTTAGTTTCCAATTTCATTCGGATAGGGATCCTCTCAAACCAATTTTTCTCTATCCGAATTTTTTTTTCTCCAATTTTTATAATTATATTTCTTTTTGCAGTTGTGCAGTCGTACTTTGGACCATACGCCTCGTCTACACTCTCACATAACCAATGTTCGTCGGTATAATGGAATAGCAGTCTAGCAGCACCAGCCTAATCTGGTCTATAATCCTGACTCCCTCCCGGTCTACTCCTGGTGGCCACTCGGAGCGGTACCAGGAGTCCAGTCTATTCGCCAACCTTTAACTGCCCGCCCCCCCTCCCCGACAAAAAAAGAAAATGATGTCACCTGGTTTCAGATCGCGCACCCCCAGTAGCCATCAGTGATGAAATCAGATGAGCAATGGAGCAGAGGAGCATTTTGTTGGCTCCATAATGTCACTCGTCTTCGACTCGTGAAATTATGGAGCCAACAAAATGTGTGGCATAAATAAGCTCAAACTCAAACGAGTGGCGTCTAGATTTAATCGTACCCCATTTCCATATTTTTTCAGTATCAGAAAGTAGTGGCATAAAAAACACTTTATGTCACATCCATGACATAAATAAATTCCATGTTAAGCCTATGGCGTTTTTTTATTAGGGGTAGGATAAAATATTGAATCTCATAATATTTATGATAATAATAATGATAATAATAATGATAATAATAATGATAATAACAACAACAACAACAAAAATTATGATGATAATAATAATAATTATAACAACAACAACAATAATAATGATGATAAAAATAATAATTACTTTTTAATCACCTTGGGGCACGATAATGATAAAGCTGCACTCAGTGCTGAAAATCAATTCGTTTTTCACGTGATTCCGGAATGAACTTACCTTGACTGTGCCAACAATCCCTGGAGAGGGACAGTTGCTGTGGTAGAAGAAACACTCGTGGCCCACCTTTATCTTATCTCGGAGGAAATTCCGAGCCTGAAGTGAAAACGCACACACTATGTCAGCGAAGTGCGAGTGTATGAATGGTCGAGACAAGAAGCGGAAACACTACCTACAAGGATGTCAGTTGGTGTCATGACAAAAAACAAGAAATGTTTTTCATGCGGAATTTACTGCCTCCCGAGATTTTACTCTAAAATAGCTTCATTCTCTGGTATGCCTATAATTCTGCCAATCCCCTCCCTTTCTTTAAGACTTTAAGGATGGCCGCCTGCGGCAGACCTGTCTCCACAATAGATTGGCTGACACCTCTGTCTCCATTGTGTTCCATCTTAGAGGTTGGTATGGCAAAACACTGTTCGTGTCAATGAATTCTCACTCTCGGACCAATCAACTTTCTTTATTAGTAGATTCTGAGAGATGAAATACTTATTATGAAATATTCATAGCTCACAAAATTGATAATTAAGTCTACCATTACAGTCAGAGATATCAGTTGGGGTCAGAAAAAAAAAGTGAAAATATTTTTCAAGTGGATTTTCTGCCAGGAAGACTTGGATACTATATCCTTATCGGCCATGGCATGGGGCTGAGGGTCTGTGGGAAGGTTCAAACCACTGTTTTATTGACGTAAATGAGGCTAAATCAATATAATTTGTGTTTGATACAAGAAAAAGGAATTTCATATACTGAATATGGATAAGAGGATTTCCATGTAAAAGTGGAGTACTGACATCTCTGTATAATAGTTATCTTCTTCAAGGACACACAAAAGGAAATATGAACATGGAAAAATAGCTTCAAGAGTGAGAATTGACACATTCTCCAATTATAGGTCTAGGTCAGATTCAACATCTGCAGGGAGAGTCAAATACTTACAGCTACTGGGTCAAGCGGCAGCGGATTTAACTCACCCAGAGCTAACGTAGTTTACCTCTGGTGGCCAGTGTATCTCTACAAGGACGGGCGGTTAGTGTTAGTGTAGACCGCTAGGGCACGGCTTCATTTTGGATTAAGTCATAATTTGATTGTTTCATCACATGATATGATCCATAATCAATATATTTGCCTTTCAAAGTTAATCATAGTGTCATACCTACATTCTCTAAAGATTTCGTGTATATTGATCAATTATTTCCGCGTCAAAAACTATTTCATAGATTTAAGAGAAATGATGCCTTGAGTTATCAATCGGCCTGGACCATTTTCATCCTTAAAAGGTAATGGAGGAAAATATTCCCACTAGCTCGGAGATGGACTGGTTCCTTTTAATTATGATGAGGTAGTTATTTTTTGTTTAATTACCGACATGTTTCGGATCGGTTAGGTCCTTCATCAGGGTATCATCCTTAAAAGGTTTAATCTTACAAAAATGAAGGCTGTAGATATAGACAGAGCGTACGGATTTGAACTATTAAACGGGTTGGGTGTCCTTCTTTTCTTTTTTTTTAATTTAGAAAGAAGCATCTCTCGGTCTAAGCCGAGTTTTTCAGATACATTCATGAACATGATTTATATAGTTTTTATAGCAGATAGAAGCACATCTAGATCAAAAGTGTTTAAAGGCAAAAAAGGCAAAGTGATAAAATGATGGATGAGAGAAGATGATATAATTAGTCTCCATTGAACGAGTCGTTACAGATGTTTCTCTAATCCTGTCTTGAAAGAGTCAATGTCTGGTATTTGCTGGAGTGATGCAGGTAGTGAGTCCCAGAGTTTATTTCCTCTGTAGAAGGGCGAGTGCAGAACCAGCGAACTCCTGGTTGGTTCTACACAGAAATTGTTGTAACATCGAATAACTTACCTGATAATTCCTGACACCGTCCCAGCATGCAGTCTGGTCAGGTTCCTTTAATAAGTCCTCGAACCCAAACTGAAAGTAGGAACAATCTATGCATTCACAGCCTCCAAAAATGTAATATTTGTGTACTGTATTCTGATACGTAGAGAGCGATATTTGGGACGAATCAACACGATATTGCAGCATTATGCTACCACTGTGAATGACTATTAGTTTAATTAAAAACCATGATGTTAAGCGAGGACACCGTTGCAAGGCCATTTGGCCAATTGGTGACAGTATCCACTACTGAGCGTGGCTTCGGGCGACATCGACCTTAAAGGTATACCCGACAATTTTCCATGAAAATGTTAATTTCCTGGAAATTCAATATGAAGATATCCAAAAGTTCTAGAACTCATTCCTAGATTAAGAAAACTACAAGTATTTGATTTAATGATACATTTCATATTTCAAGAGAATATATAGAAATTCTACAAAGTTTTTTCCACAAAAGTTGTAGTGTGATACCTACCCGCATTTTTTTTTAAGTGACACAGAATCTAATCACTTACCTTGACATCGACGCCCTTCTCTATACGCGTGTTGGGTTCAGACTTCATGAGCCAATGAACGAATTCCTCCTCCTCTTTCTGCGGCTTCTTGATGACTTTTGACTTTGGCTCTGACTTTTTAACTGTCTTTGGTTTGGGTTCATCCTGTACTTTTACTGGAGTATCCTTTCTGGCTCGCTTCGCATTTATCGGTTTATCTGTATGGAAAACAAGCTGGTGTAGACAGAGTTTATCTGGCCCCTCAAGTCTGAAGGGTAAAATACCATAGCAGATCTATCGACATCCAAATAGCTTTTGACACAGTATACCTTTCATTACTCATTTTTGAAATGAAATACAGTAAAACCCCGCTAAAGGGGTCACCCGTCGTTGAGACCAAAGTGTACCCTAAAGCAGGGTTAAAATAAACAAATTTCTGTTCTGAGCAAATTGTCCACTTAAGCGCGATCCCCTTTAGCGAGGTGTCCCAGAAGCAGGGTTTTACTGTATTAAGAAATTATAAATATAAAATGAGCGAACCGTACACGGAAGTGACACGGGTTCGCATAACATTCTTTGTACAAATACACAATAATGGCTGGTTTCGTGTACGAGTGGCCATAATCTCCGAGTAGTTGACGCGTAGTAATATGAGAGCGACAGCAAGGATATTACGTCGTCACCTACGTGGAGTTAACAAACACTGGTACACAAAACCAGATACTATTGTATTTATCATCAACCTATACAAATAATAAGTATATTGCAATAATATGTTTATTGCGACACATACATGTACTTCTAGATCACACAAAAACACCACAGCACTCTCAAGCTTGTGTACTCACTACTTTTTATTGGAGTATTCTCACTCCACATACAGAGTATAGCCTACAAAATCATCATCATCTCTCATACGTCTGTCTGTATGTAAGTATATACTTGTCTTATGTTTGTCTGTTGTAGGACACTGACGATAATACTGTATAAGGGTATGATTGAGTTGCCAGTGCCTGGGCATAATGGAGAACCACCAACGCCTTGTGGGTTATGTTCAGTAAAATTTACCCGACCCCCTCCCCATAAAAAAAAGAATTACAGTGAATTCTGACGGTAATTATATAGAACGTCCTGACCATGCTGTACAAGTCACAGAACGAGATGCTGATTTACGGTTTGTACGGACCGAGGTATTTATGCCGAGTTCCGTACATACGGTAAATTATCATCAAGTTCTGTGACTTGTATAAGCATGGTTGGACGTTATATATTTACTATATAACCGAAATTTTAAAAAAAATCAATTTCATTTGGTATAACAACCAATTTCTTAATAAACGTGTATTGCAAGGTGGTCCGTATTTCAGTGTACGGACCAGCAGTCTGTACAGTATTTTTACGTCATATGCCGAAACGGTGCGTATTTACAGTATATACGGCATGGGTATATAGTAAATGAGATTACCATGACTGATTCTAAATAGTTGATACTGAATGGTTATTTAAAAAAAAAATTGAATAGGATTTTTTTCAGAATACTCCTGCCGGAGACTGATATACCAGAATCTCTGGGTACGTGGAAAAATAAAAGGATATGCTGCGGCAAACTGGCTGGTTAAGTTCCGTGGAGAAGGACTAGTCTGGGACCTACACAGCAGTAATGACTACTACACTGCTGGGGCCATCCATAAAGTACGTACGCAGAGTTTCTGAAATTTTGGAACCCCCCCCCCCCCCCGATCTTGTACGCAATAGAACAAAGAGGGAGCATACGCAAAATTCCCAAATCTTTTACCCCCCCCCCCCCCCCCCAACCCCCCTGAGTGCGTACGTGCTTTATGGATGGCCCCTCCTCTGGTGGTCAAGTTGCCCCCCTCGCCCACCCCCCCCCCCCCCCCAACCCCGGGCGTTGCTGCTAGAATCTCTGGGTGTAAATAAACCAGTGGGGTATCCGGTTGCCTTAGATCATATAATCACGAGTCTAATATGAAACTGACACCACTACAATAAGATTTATTAACAAGGATTTAAGCAATATAGTCCCTGAAAACCAATAGGACTAGTCCTCATAACTAATTAATAAGGAGACAGTGAATTAGTGTTAAAAAATTCTGACATCTTTCGGTCACTCGGGACCTTCACCAGGAATTAGTTTAGAACTCCAGAAAACGCCCACAATAGTGTGATGTCACTGTTGTGAAGGGTGGTTGTTATGCGTGATATTCTCTCTGACATCACTTACCTGGAGAATGCATAGCAACGGTTTGGATTTGATGAGTAATTGTCATTTTCAAGGTAGCATCGGTTGCCCATAGAAGTGCCATAGCCACGTTTCATGAATCCAGGAATTAGTTTATAATGGATCATTTTGGACATACTAAGGTACAGTTGAGATCAAGGGGTCGCTTTTATGGATCATTTTCTTGTGCATGCGTGGTGATTGAGCTTAGATCTAGAAAAAGTCTTGGTTCATTAATTCTTAATGTTTTTAATGTGTTCACAATATTATTTACAATACCGTACATGCACTTAAAGGGGCCAACCTGAGATTACATGCAGATGATACTGTATCATATCGTTCACTCAATGATCGATATGATATTCGGTTCTTTTATTTCCCATACCACATAGACATGGTATGAATAGAACTGTTCTTTGATATAGCAGTAAATCTACCACTGTTGGGGATAAAGGAAAAAAATACGAGTGGCAGCAGTGGGACTCGAACCCACAACCGTTGGGTCACTTGTCCAGTGCTTTGACTGCTGAGCTAACTCCCGATGTGATGCATGATCCATGCACTGAGGCCCTCTAGTGTCAATCTGCAGAACCTGTGTGCGCACATCAGTGCTGCACCTGGTGTGTGGGGGTTTAACCGCTTATAGAACGTAGAAGAGTGTGGCCGCTACATTAAGACCAATATACACCTTGTAATATTTTCCCTTCGCAATACGTACCAAGCATGGATGTCAGCAGCTCTTGAAACTTCTCATTAAGAAGTAATTTACCAAGACACGCTCCCCCCCCCCCCCTCACCGGCACAAGCTTAACGGGAACTTAAAAACGACGAAAACTAGATTAAATGCGTACAAGAGCGCATGGGGGGAGAGTTGAAGGCTTGATATTCCACATGCATGCATACGCACATTTAATAAAAAAAAAATTGCAAACAAATTTTAATGCTGCGATAAATTCGAATAATTGTGATACTTTATTTGTCATATTGATGAAATCAAATATTTCCTCATTGCCCTATTGGGGCAACCAATCACACTTTGAAACTGTATATATAAAATTATAAATTGGAGCACCCTATTTTGGGCTCACATTCTATTGTTCACCCTCCTATTTTGGTTACCTTGTTAGAATGACCAGAAATCACACTATTTAAGTGGTTCATTTTTGTCAACCATCCATTCACCAATTCCTGTCCTGAAGAAGGCATACCCTACCGAAAGGTTGACCTAAGGAATAAAGTGTTCATTGTCAAAACATGGAGTGGACATTCTGCTATGCAGTGTCTAAGAGTTAGACAGGACCTCTCTTCAATTTAACAAAGAATTGCAATATCTTGTATAAGTATGTATATAAGTAATGTTATAAGGTGAGTAACCTGCTGCGAGTAGTGGATAGGCATGTTTGTAGGTAGGTAGGTAGGTAGGTAGGTAGGTAGGTAGGTAGGTAGGTAGGTAGGTAGGTAGGTAGGTAGGTAGGTAGGTAGGTAGGTAGGTAGGTAGGTAGGTAGGTAGGTAGGTAGGTTGGAATGTGAGCAGACAGGTGGGTAGGTAGGTGGTGGGTAGGCAGACTGGAATGTGAGCAGACTGGTGAGTAGACAGGTTGGCAGGTTGGTAGGTAGGTTGGAATGTGAGCAGACAGGTAGTGGGTAGGCAGGTTGGTAGGTAGGTAGGTTGATGGGTAGCTAAATTGCTAAGTTTGAATAGCACACTTCCCACAAGTCAGCGACGAGGCATGCAGTACCACTAGTCCCTACCTAGTAGTACCTGAGCTTTACCCAGTCTTTTGCTATTGGATATGGGCATCCTCATCACCATCAATATCACCAACTACCTAATCACTTTGTATTATTATTACTGATTTTGATGTAACATGTTCTCTTGTACTCTTCATGGAAGACCTGCCTCTGGCAGAATGAATAAAGCTTTAAAAAAAAAATAAAAAAAATTTGAATATCAAACTGATATTTTGCACCACTACAAAGTAGAGTTACCTCTACCTTACTGCCCGACCATCTTCCTGCCGATTCATCTTCCTGCCCATCTACCTGACTCCCCAACTACTGCTCATCCACCTGACTGTCTACCCATCTTATTACCCATCCACCTCAAAGCCTATCCACTTGGCTACCCAAAAATATTAGTGTCCATCGACCCCACTACCCATCTATCTGACTAACTGTCTGACTGCCCACCTATCTGGCTGCCCACCTGTTTCACTCTATACTCCCCTAAATACCCATCCACCTGACTGCACACATCTAAAGGCGGTATTCCACCAACAAGACAAAATCGTTGTACAGCGCCCGTATGGCGGTTGCTGCGGTTGCTGGCAGATCTGCTCTATTTTAAATCATCTGTTGGGTTGGTGGAAGCACAAACCACACGTTTCAGCAGGCGTCGGTTCTCCTGCCCGACGTTTCAAGACGTCGGTTGGAGGATATTGGGGTTGATAGGAGTGTCGCCTCACGGTTGCTGAGCGTCTGCTGGGGCGTTTGGCCATTTCCCAGCTGAAATGCGCTTCCACCAACCATAATTTTCAGGCGATCCCCCAGACGATACTCCCAACAATCCTCCACAAGATGTAACTATAACGTCGGCCGAATAACTAATTGATTAGGTTTTTATCGGCTGGAATTGAGCATCTGGCCGATGTATTTGAGGAGTACGACACCCGCCCGCGGGTTCTGCCGGGAGTTGCGGTGAGGGAACGCCGCCAACATAGTGTGAGCGATACCGGCGTTACCCGAAGTCGTGAATGGACATCGTAAATTCCGACACTTTCGGCAGAATTCTAGCAACATAGCGTGCCATACACATTTATAACATCAATCCTTATCTTAATGTACCTTCATTGTTCGATTAAATGTGTAATTCCTCGGTTATTTGACGTTTTCTGACCGTTCCCGTACAAAACCCAACACGCCGACACACTGCTCCGCTCGATACGCGGCTTTCGCGGGTTCAGAGCGTCGTAGTGTATCGCCGCACGCGGCGCCGCCTATCGGGGAACTCGATTACTACGTAAAAATGCAGCTAACGTCCACCAGTCGGCGCCAGGGATGGGGTGTCGGCTAGGATCTGCTGGAACTTCGAACCCACCCGACGCTCGTATGGCGACCACATGAACGTCTGTTGGGGGTTTCGGTGGAGCAGCGACGCATTTTGAGGCCATTTTTCCAGACGTTTCAACCGACGTCGGCTGAAAGGTCGGCTGGAACGTCTGTTGACGTTGAAAAAGTGTTTGTTTGGTGGAATACCGCCTTTACTGTCCATCTACTTGACTGCCCACCTGACCTGACTGTCTATTTACCAGACTGACCTGTGGATGTAGGTGTTCATATCAATGTTTGTGGGTGCTGGTGGGTGTCAGTGTTTGTAGGTGTGGGTGAGGGTGATTGGGTTTATGGATGTTGGTGTGATTGTAGGTGTTGTTGGATATGAGTTTTGGCGCTGTTGGATATGGGCATGAGTGTTTGGGTAAATGGGTGATGATGTGGGTATCTTTGGAAGATACGGGTGGATCTGGGTGTTTGTGTTTGTTGAGTGTGTGGATAGGCATAGCTTTTCAGTGGTGTCGGAGTTTGTGGTTGGAGGCTACAACACACACCTACACTTACCAACACCCACCAACATCAACCAAACCCAAACCACAACACAACATCAAAACCCATCCCCTCCAACACCAAAGCTAAGACCTGGAAAACAAACACTTACACCCATCAAACACAACACCCAAAGACATCAACACCAACACCCACAACTACACCCAACAACTCTCAGTCACACTGACCAACACCTTTAAACCCCAAAACCTACACCAACCAACACTAACTGATACCCATATGTATCCTCCCCCACCCTAAAACACTTTCACAAACCAATACCCACAAACCCCATCACCTAAACCAATCAACTTTAATGAATACTGGACACTACGCTCAGTAACCAGCACGATTTGGACACTACGCTTTGTGAATTGGATGCTACACTTAGTTTTCGGGAGGTGACATTCTTGCACTCGCAGCGAACAGCGTAACATGCTTCTCTAACTAGATCTAGTTGAAGTTATGACAAACCTTCGATGCCTGTGTGTATCTCTTTCGCGGAACCCTTGGCTTTGCTCTTGTCAGTTTTGCCGTCAGTCCGTTTTCTTTTCTTAGGAGGCATGACAACTGTGTGTTTGGATATTGCAAGCCGTATATTACAGTTATACACCTTACTCTGAAGTAATGAGGTGTTTCGGTAAGATGGAAATGAATGCAATGCAAATTTACGCAATGGTAAAGCAAATGATTTAAAATTACTTCGCGCCAGCGTGGTTTCCGCTGGTACCTCCTCCAGGGAATCAGCTTGGGATTTACGACACCCACAATCTGGCGGAACTTGCTTTGTGCTCATGCGCAATCTCCTTTGACATTCCAATATGGCGGCTGATGCTACCCGTTGCTAGACTGACATTTTGCCGCTCACCAAAGTTATTATTGTGCCACAGGTACAGTTTATCATGTGTTTACAGTTTGACAGGAGATTACAATAACATGGGGGATGTGTTCTTGAAACCATTTTCGTGAAGGAAGGATTACCTATCACACATCTCTGTGATAGTAGGGTAAGTTGGCGTTTGTTTGGGCTACTACCACGACTGTCATCCGACTAGCCGCATAGTGATAGTGACAGACTGGTTGTGAGATTTGACCAGACCTGTCACTTGGTGCTAACATTTGTCTAGATTTACGTTATTAACAACATTGTATATTTATCTTTAAAAGTTTATTCGGTGTAATGTTGGTATTATTTATTTTAATTATATAATCTTTAATAAGTATATATGACTTGAGACTTCAGACGTTAAAATTCGACACTTAAAAGTTAAAATAGTTAAATGGGTAGCGTGATCACAATATTATAATATGTATGTACAATATATATTACATGTATACAGTTTCAAATTGCTTTCTTTGCATAGCACTAAAAGTGATATCCAAACGATACGGTTGATTGGAAAAATATAGTCGTATTTTTTTTAAATCCTGACAACATCTTGTTTGCCGTAGTTAAATAAATTCAAGATGTTAATATTGAATGAATATCGATGGGTATAAATACATGTACATAATTCTCAACATTTTGAAGATTTGGTGTGACTATCTTGACTCCTCCGCATCGGTAATATTTGATTGCGAATGATAAAAAATAAATAGAAAGCGAATATGTAGCACATTTAAATAAAATAGAAGGTGAATATGTAGCACATTTATTCCTGAAATATATTTGATTTGACCTAATTGGTTGATTGAATCAAACCACAAAGAAAACCTTATTAATTGACCGAGATTCCAATGGGATTGACCTAATTATGGTTTAATAGGAGTTTTACACAATACCTTGCATGTCTTATAGGATACCAACACAGTTATCGGAAGAATTTTGGTGTGATATATTTCATTCAATAGTGTTATTCTAGCCTTTATGGCGGCATACGTAATATTGAACGTAATTTTGATATCACATTATCAGGCAAATCTTGTGACCCATTTGAATTTTAAACAGATAATTGGATACTGGAGAAGTGTCTCGTACATTTTGGAGAAGAAGTCACACCACAAAGTCACGTTAGAATAAACCCATGTTCATTACATCATGGACCTGTATTTAATTCCGTGATTACATTTGATCAATTGTATGTAACTATCCTTTGTAAATTTGTTAGGGGAAGGGTTATGTTTAGGGTTATGATTACGGTTGCATATATACGAACCACATACATGCACTAGTTCATATTTATCGGGTGCAATTCTAGATCTTTCACTTTGTTGGTGAATGACTCACTACGGATTAGGTCCTTATATCATGCCACTAAGAAAACTAGAAATAACAGTTGTTATGTAATACCTGACTAATCAAGATGAGGTCCAGGTCAGTAATAGTCTGAAGTCGAGAATTACATTTAAAGTTCCCACTGTCGAGCATATCCTGCTGAACTGTAAAAGGGTACAAGAGAATAGAAGAAAACATTTGAAAAACAGTAACAACATGAAAATGTTGTTCGAAACTATTCCAAAGAAAGATATCATCATGTTTTTGAAAGAGACAAATCTCTTTGATTTTATATAAAATATTTGAAAATATTTGAAACATTGAAAAGAATTGACTGAAATAAGTCTATGAAAGTGAAAAGTTAAATCATTGATAGTCCCTATATACCCTCAGGGTCCCCTGGGACGTTAAACCACAAACAATCCCAATAGTCAGATCTAGATTGAGAAAGGCAGATGGTACTTTTATTGAAGAAATTCCTGTTATTGGTAAAGTGTATTACTCCGTAAACAACTCCAGTCTTAGCGACAGAGCAACGAGTATAATAGACAAAGATAGACAGCCCTGGGGGACCATTTGGGGAGGTTGCTGGAGAACTCGATCCGTTGGACATTTTCGAGCAGGCAAACCTTTTTTAAATTACCTATTTCCACCGGAGTTTCCGTGTCAACTAACCTGTTCCATCTACACCCCAATTAAATCAGGTCTGACGAAGATATGAAGACCCTCTAATTTGTGACCAGTTGGTATAAGGTGCCCCCCCCCCCCCCCCCCCCAACACCCACCCACTCATACTCCACAGCCGTGAAGGTAGTGTACCCAATACTCAGTGTCTAATTGGCTGATTTATTTTATTAATTGATAATTTCATACGGGGTGAGATCAAATCAGAAACCCACTCGATGAAAATAACAGTCTGGAACAAGTTACTTTCATTTCGTGAGTTTCCTTCTAATTTCGATATGACTGATCTATCAGTGCTCTTACCAATTTAGAAATATTTCAGTTTGTTTGTACTAAATTTTGATTTTAAGTACCTTGGTTCAAGGCGTATTTCTTTATCATGTCAGATATTCAGGATGAATACCATTGGCTTGGAATATTATCCATGTTAACTTTCTCCCCAATTATAAATACTTACACAAATGTAATAATTCCAATGAACCCCTAAACTTAGCAAATAGACAAAAGAGACTGATAAACAGTTTCAAAGTCCCAGGTGGACTGTACACAAACGTAGTAGTATTTGCAGTTGTCTTCTTGAAAACCAATGCGCGTTTGTCGGGGAGGGGTAGGGGGTGGGGGGCTTACTTTCCATAATCGAGGGGACGGTACGAGTATGGATCTTATTGCTTAGAAACGTTGAAGCAGTGATAAATCCCATCGGTTGCATGTTACCATAGTTGTAACTATGTTGTCTATCTCTTCTGGACCATCCTGACATGTACATACTCTATGGGTCAATACCTGTATTTATTCATATGGTCAATGGCGTGCGTAATGGTACCTCCATTTATAAACACACATTTGATTGTTCTATGGTGTATTTCTTTTCATTCCAATGGACTCGACTGGCGATTCCATGGTAGGAAAACAATTAGCAACGCGGTAGGGACTGGATCACTCAATCGATACGCCTCGTTTACAAACACACACTTAATTGTTCGCATTGTAAAGGACAGGAGCGTTGGAAATGTAACTTTAATATTGATGTAATTGAAAAAAATATATATATTGATTATATGACCATGACCTACTCAATTATAAAGTTGGTAAACGAATCCTGATAGAAATATTTCACTTGACTGGGAAAACTTAGTAGATATACATTAATTTTGTCCTTTTTCCCCTGAGCACCTACTGTCGTAAAATTGCCACAAAGTAAGTGGGTCACAGGGGTTATCGATTGCAAGTTTGCTTATCTTCCCTTGGTGTTGAAAATTAGAATTTGACGTGAGTCAAGTGATGCGGCTTTCAGACAAAGAGTAGATTTATATAGTAATCGCATTCTCTAAATAACCGAATGTAATGCACTTTATGCTCTCTTCATGACCCAGATTATAATGGTTATTCACTATGTTCTTGCTGCGTGCTCTGGCCTTAGTGTATGCCCTAATGATAGCATGCACAGACATGTCTTATAAATACCTTTATAACAAAGTCATATCGTGTAGACAATATAGTTTTAGATAACTCTAAATACCTATATTCTTTTGGTAACAACTAATCATACAGGCCGCCTTCTATATTTGAATATTCGAATTCAAAATCTTTTTTCTTGTCTATAGGAAAACAAAACAAGTGAGCATTTTGGACGTGGCTAGGTTTTCTTCAGTGGCAGCAAAAACAGAGAAAGAAAGTACGTTAGTGAGTGCTAACACATTCACCTAGAAGAGAGGACGTCTTAGTTATTCATCTGCTTCTATGTTTTTTTTAAATTCAAGCTAGGGCAGATCTAATAATAGTACCGTAAACCCATTCTTAGTGCTCCCTAACACTCATAATAATAAAATATATTGTCACATCCTAGAATCGAAACGTGTCCTCACAGAGCCCAATGCTGTAAACCCTATGCATACATTTTCCCTCTAAATAGAGCCCTGTAAGTCCCTTGAATATCACTCACCTTGAATAGTACCGGTCTATGCGTTGTATTATGAACTGTTCTTGGTACATAGGAACCGCGTCGACATACGTAACTATATTTTCAGTCTCAAAAGGACGTAACTTGCCTACCGAGACGTAAAACTACACAAACAAACAAACAAACAATACTGAAAATATGCCATGAGTTTGGGTTTCGGAGTAATCTTACGAGGTAAAGCTGAATGAGATTAGGTAGCAAACCAAAATGAAGGGTATATTTACATTGGCTATGGAACGGGTGCAATTTAGACTTTATACCTTCCCTTTAACAGACTGATCGGCTAACATTTGTGACATTATCCCCATTGAGTATATCTATGCAATACCCCATGGGCATTAGATACGAGTTCCCAACGTTAAGTCTTTGGGAAAAAATACTAGGGGCGGGATAAAACCGTTTATTCTACCCCTGATATAAAATCTCATAGGCTTAACATTGAGTATGCGTATGTCACGCTGCCTGGCATACAGAGTTTTATACGCCACTAGTGGCATATAGAATTTTATCACATAATATTCCGAAATCGAGGAGATGGGGTAGGATAAAATCAAAACCTGATTCGTTTTAATCGTGGCCACCGCATTCCACTCCTGGAGTTTTGGCTCCGTACTTCACTCGGCTTCGCCTTGTGAAATCACTATGCCAAACTTCAGTCGTGGCATACAGTGGCCAAGACTAAAACTCATCCAGTTTTACGATAATACTTCACGGTGTTCTAACCACAGCATTAATCATAGATGATATACTGGTTGCACTAGATATGCACTAGTGACTCTACTCTACCTAATCGATGTAATATTCAATAATGTATTCTAGTGCAGCACTGCTGGTACCTGACAACACATCCATACATGTAAAATACTATGTACCTTCCTAGATTAATGTATTTGTGTAGGGTTTAACACTTGTGTACACATGTTGCATTTATGGTGTAGACAATCATAGCCATTATGAATGTACATGTCACCACAGTAATTGCTTTAACACATACACCTATAAGGTAAAGTACTGTATAGTGCCCTATATTGACACTCTATGTCTTTCTGACTATACTTTCAACTTGAACAGCTGTAATACATTTTAAATAACAGCCATGCTCTGACATACACTCTACCTGTGCACCAATTATGATTTTCGCATGTACTGTTATGTATTGTCTTTATTCATGTTTACTTTTCAACGTAGGGAGAATATAGAAAAATGCACACTGCTTGTACAGGTGTCTATCGAATTGTCAAATGGAAGAACTGAGCATGTCTCAGAAATTGTTAAAAAAATAAATATTTTTAATGAAATTCAAAATTTGGTGGGTGAAAAAAGAAGGAAGAAAGGTGTGCTCCACCGGGTCGGCAGTAAGGCATCACAAGAGCGCTGTATGGCTTTTCCTTATAATGTACAAACCCACCCGCCTGGTAACTGCAGTTTGCCACCAGCTGGTAACTGACCGGTACCTGGTGAAGCCTGATTTGTTAGGTTTTGCTGGTTCATCGCCGTGAGGCAGCCGCCAATGGAAGGTGACCTGTTCCATTGCACTAGTCTCTATATTTGAGCCATCACAGGCGCCGCATTGAGTGCAGCGCAGCGCCTTTTTTATGCCATACCACCAGCCCGGTGGAGCATGCCCTGTAGGTGAGTCTAGGCGTTGCACTTAGACATTCCTGTTTGCCCTGTTCTGCATTAGTTAGGATCACTATGTATAGCTATAAAACCATTAAGTTATGGTCTCGGGTTTGACAGCAAGCCAACATTACCTCCTTAGCCAAGCTCAATCGTTTTTATTCCATGACAAAGCCAAGTCCTAAATTAACTTTGGGTTCTGAATCTAACCATGTGTTTGTTATCGGTATCTTTTTTTATAGGAGCTACCTGAAATATCTAGAGATTTTACTTTGAGATAAAAGGGGTAAAATATAGACAGGATTTTTCAACAACAGAAAATTGCTGCCGATATTGGTATTTAAAATTAAAATAGTATCATAATATCTTTTAATATTAATCACTCCAGTAATAGATATACTTACCCCAATGTTGTTAGGTGGAAGGGACGTATGTATACATGTATACAAGTACAAGAGTAAATCTTAACAGGCATACTTGCGTGTGCAGAATTAAGGTTCTCTGTTAAATCATCAACGAAATTACAGATTATTTGAAGGACCAGTTCTTCACTCAAATAATGTTGTAAAACCTCTATAAATCCTCGGTTGAATTGGTCCCTATATACCCTCAGGATCCCCTGGGACGTTAACCCTCAAACAAACAAACAAATATCGGTTGAATACAAAGCTTCTCATACCCTGTCTATGTGGTGTGAGAAGTAAAATAACTCTCACCTCAGTAAATGTGTAGGGGTGAGATTTCTGCCTGACTTCATCTCCTGGATTCGATCTCCAACCTAGCGGTGTAAAACTAGCGGGAAAAGCTGAACCATGAGTGAGTCCCTATATACCCTCAAGGTCTCCGGGGACGTTAAATAAACAAACAAGCCCAACTGAACGAATGCAATGCTAGTGTATTATGGACAGAGATGGCAGTTGCCTTCAGGGAAAAAAGTGGAAATATTTTTCATGTGAAATTTTCTGCCTCAGAGAGACCGGGAAAAAATTGATAATATGTCCTTGTCGGCCATGGCATTGGGCTGAGGGTCTGTTGGGAGATCAAAACCACCGTTTTATTGGTGTAAATAAGGCTATATCAATGTTATCTTTGTTTGAGGCAAGGAAAAGCAAATTTTATATATACTGAATATGAAAAAGTGGATTTCCACGGAAAAGTGGAAAACTGACATCTCTGTTATGGAGGCTTATAAGCTCATGGCTTTGTAAGAGGCATGGTCCTGTTAAACCAGTAAGTGGGCAAAATTAGAAAAAAAAAACCATTTCAGCTATCAGCTAAAAGCTAGGAACCAACTTGGAATAGTTGGAAATGCAGGAACTTCAAGGGGGGTTGTCCCTTGGGCCCTTCCTTGATCCCTTAGGGGGCTATGTGACCCCCAAACCCCTGGTACTTTTTCTGGACTGTCTTGTCATTTCCAAATTTCATACCTGAATATAATTATATTCCTGTGAGAGTATGTTCTACATATACCGCCCATGTCATTTTTATGCCTGTACAACACATAAGTGACATACGGGGTATGTACATGGTATGTACTTAGATGAACCTCTGACTTCGGCATTGGTTCATCTGATGGTCAATTTTGCTGCGTATCTATCACATATAGCTAGAGTAACCCCGTTTCTGTATTACAACATCAGATATTTGACGTTTACCACGACCTGAATTATAACAAATACACCCCTATTTATCATATAAATTGGTTTATGAAAATAATATATAGATGGTTCATTAGTGGATAACATGGTAGACTGCTGAGTGTATGCATGATAATCGAACCCTAATTGAAAAAAAAAACAGAAACAAAAATTT
This sequence comes from Alentia gelatinosa, assembly GCA_950022655.1. Lineage (NCBI taxonomy): Eukaryota > Metazoa > Annelida > Polychaeta > Phyllodocida > Polynoidae > Alentia > Alentia gelatinosa. The sequence goes on along the minus strand of OX465584.1, from coordinate 13,884,367 downwards.
AAACAAAAAAGTTTGATCTTTTATAGAGCCGCCGTAAGGGGGGACACGGGGATCGTCCCCGATGGCGGCGGTCGAGGCGACCTTCAACTCCCAGGATCACTTTAGGTATGTTTATTTTATTATTTAATTGTGTGTTAATTTCTATCGCTGCCCTATCGGCAGAGGCTCGGTCATAGGATCCGGTCCTACTGACAGTGAATTCTTCTAGAGGCTGGGTCTAGAAGCCAATAATTGTGAAAATTTTATTTTATCATCAAGACATGACACGTGATCCTTGATATTATATATTTCTTTACCCATAACTATTAAAGATGATATTATACCTACATCCTGTGAAGGTTTCATATTTATTGACCCAATATCTTCATTGCATAAAATATTTATTTTCTAAATGATACCTCAAGGCATCACCCGGCCAGCCCTAAGCTGTTTTTTTTTTGTCTTTTTACACTACTCCATAGGTATTACACTACTCCATGTACAAGTTCCTAATATCAAGTCTACGGGAGAAATAATACCAGGGCTGAGATAGATAGGAATAGCGTATTTTTTTGAACTTATACATGATTTTTGTTTCCTCCCCAGCAGAGGGGAATAGCTCATCTTTTTGAACTTATACATGATTTTTGTCCCTCCCCATCAGAGGGGCATATCACATCTTTTTGAACTTAAAGATAGATAGGAGTAGCACATCTTTTTGAATTTATACATGATTTCTGTTCCCTCCCCAGCAGAGGGGAATATCACATCTTTTTGAACTTATACATGATTTTTGTTCCCTCCCCAGCAGAGGGGAATATCACATCTTTTTGAACTTAAACATGATTCTTGTTCCCTCCCCAGCAGAGGGCTGCCGGTCGTGACCCTACCGGTGATGGAGGCGCGGTCGGGCCCGCACCGCGGCGGGGCCTCGCCGCCGCCCGACCGTCCGGCCAGCGCGCTCGCCCGGGGCGTGCAGATTACCGAGTTCAAGGAGAGCAAGGTGAACCCGGACCCCATGCCCCTGGAGGAGACGGATCTGCTGCTGGAGGAACACCTCTCTGCGCGCAAACTGGTACGATCCCCCGCAGTGACGTGGGAGTTTTTCGGGGAGCTGGAGAAACTGGTACGAACACCCAGAGTGGGTTGGGAAACGGTGGTTTTTGATTTAAGAAAGTGCGTCAGGGGGAATGTAGGGAAGGAATTTTTGTGAATTTTTTTTTCCAGGGAGGTTATCAGGAATATGAAGCAGTTGTAGGGATATAATACTAGGTAGTTATTAACATAACCTGGTTGATGGTTGAAATTAGTACTTTGCGTACGTGGCTTCCACTAGTATAGAATTGGCAGTAGGCAGCTCCAATTTATAGGGCATGTCATACGGCCTAAAGGGCCTCTTCCACTGGGCCACCTTGAATTCAACTCTGCCTGGCATCTGCCAAACATAGTGTACAAAACCATCGGTCTGGTGACTGCTGGCTAGTGACCGGCAAAACCTAATTGATTAGGTTTTGCAGGTTTAGCGATGGTGAGCGTGTGATCTGCTCCACCACAACGGTCTCTATATTTGAGCTAACACGGGCAGCAGTTGTGCTGTATGGTTTCCATGTCATACTGCCGGCCCAGTGGAGCATGTATTATTAGATCAATCATAGGATTATTTAGAAACACAGTTTTTGACAGATCCCTAAGTTTAGAATTATGTTGTCAAGTGATGTCAACATGGATCTCGTCTGATGTTTACGTGTAGTTCTGGGTACAAAAATAACAAGAGCTTATTAAAGTATAATTTTTAGTAATACACTTTTTCATATGAATATTGATATATAGCATTCCTAAATATCACTCGGCACTATTTATTTTTTTGCAATATTTTATAATACATCAGGGCTTCATCGAAAATCACCGTTCTTAGTGCAACAAATTAGAGCAAGGAAAAACACTGGGTATTAGTGTATGACCATCTGGTAAAATAGGGAAAATTCTTTAACACTAAAACCTTTCCATCTGCATGAAATAAAGGGTTATTGAAACAAATAAAACTGGCCGGTTGCTCCTTCTTTCCGGGAAATAACATACTTTCTGTAATCCCTCTCAGTCAAGGTCATCGATCATATTGATTATTTTTGTCTTTATAGTATCACAATTTCCTTTTACTTCACTCTGGGATTTTTATTATTGTTCTTAATTAGATAATCCAACTTTTTGTAATGTACGTTCATAGTTCCTCCAATCTAAATATACAGTAAAAATCAATGGAAAAAAATACCTGTATTTAACGATACCTTCAATTAAAGTTCACATAAAATAAATGTTTTCCCAATGAAGATTTTGTCACAATTCGGAGAAATACCAGAGAGCTTGGCGTCGGGATCTAAGCTGACTTTCTCTATTTGTAGAGAGATCTTACTGGCGAGGACGATCTACAAGTTGTTCAGTATCTGGAACTCAAAGTGGATACACAAGAAACGAGTCTCGGTAACTTCGGCGTTCACCTCCCGAATCTCACGCAGCTGAAACTGTCAAACAGTGTCATCATGTCCGTCAGGTGAGATGTTCTCAGAGGTTTTATCATCAATCGTATACAAAGTCCCCATTGAAAATGTATCGGGACTCTGTAAACCACGACCCATTGTATAAAACTTGTCAGATACCATAACTGTGGTATACGGATTCAAACCTGTGGTATACGGCCTCAAAACCATGGTATACGGGAAAAATAGTCCCTTTTGCTATAGAGCAAAGAAATAGTTCCTAATGTTATACCCGTTAATATGGTAATTACTGGGTTTAATTTATTTAGCGCTCGTGTATTACTACGCGTCAACCTCTCGTGGTTTACGGCCGCCTGTCCACAAAACCATCGATTATTGTCTATATAAACCATATCTATAGGGCACTGAGTGATTGCTAGATCTGGCATCATCCGCCAGGGAATTGTAAGATAGCGCATCAACAGGCCCAGGTCGAATGATGTCACAAGGCATCAAATATAAACAAAGCAAAGAAATGATAGATCAATAACCATAAAATTTTCTCAGACAGGGTTCGTACAGAGCCTGGAAAACCTGGAAAAGCCTGGAATTATGCTTTTGGGTTTTCCAGGCCTGGAAAAGCCTGGAATTTTCACAGAGAGCCTGGAAAAACCTGGAAGGGCCTGGAAAATTAAGTTCTACATAAAAACAATTATTTAGTCTATGAAATTCTGGTCATTATTAGCTTTCCTTAACTATTATGGTACCTGACTGCCTATACAATTTCAGTGACTAGGATGAAATAATTCCAAAGATACTTTAGTTGACCATGCATAGCAAATTGCTAATAATATAGCATGGATTTGATTATTTGTCTTCATATTTGAAAGTGGCAAAAAAAGAAGAATTTTGAAGATATCTATCCCAAACCACTGAAATTCCACAGGTAGTAAGGAAGATAAAGAAAATCTTAACTAAATTTGGTGATGAATCAGACATGGTTCAGGCCTGCCACTGGCCCCATATTTCCCCATATCTTTTAGCTTGCCCTATATTTACCTATATCTTTGCAATTTTGTCCTATATGCCCTGTATTTTGAAATTAACATTTTTTAGAAATTGAAATATCATGTGGTGCAGAAATCTTGCATTAGAATTCCATCACTTCAGAGCAAATAATCCTCATGCTAAATATAATTTTCTGACTGACATTGCAGTTTTTTTTGTTTTGCTTTTTTTTTGGGGGGGGGGGCACATCTCTGGAGATTGGCAAGCAGCTAAGAAACCCCTCCAGGGGGGTACCGGGGCTAAGCCCCGGACACACTTGGATTTCCTAGATTATATAAGCTGTATCCAGCACTCACTTTCAGGAGGAATGTTGCCAGGGATCCAGGAGCAAAAATCCTCCTGGGGGGTCCAGGGGGCAAAGCCCCTGAAAGAATTTGAATTTTATAGATTATGCAAGCTGTACCCAGGTTTTTGTTTTAATGCCAGTGGTTAGGCCTACACATCTTAGGCTATCTGGGAATATTGACGGGTCTGGAAACATTTAGATTTTATACATCATACAAGCAGTTCCTAGGATTTTCTTTGGAGGGGGGTTACACATCTGAAGTTGTCTGTGAATATTTGCAGGAGTCTAGCTGCAAAGCCCCTTCTAGGGGGTCTAGGGGGCAAAGCCTCCAGAAGAACTTGAATAATATGGATTATACGGTCTGTATCCAGGGACAGGGGCTACACTTCTTAAGATATCTGGGAATATTGCCAGATATCTGGGAATATTGCCAGGGGTCTATCAGCAGAGTCCCTCCTGGGTGTGCAGGGGATGAAGCCCCTGCAAACATTTGGATTTTATAAATTGTAGAAGCTGTCCCCAGGATTTAGTTTCAGGGACGGGGGTTACACATCTTAGACTATCTGTGAATATTGCCAGGGGTCTAGGAGCAATGCCACTCCTGAGGGTCCAGGGGCAAAGCCCCCAGAAGAACTTAGATTATGTACAATCTGTATCCAATATTTTGTTTCAGTGATGGGGGTTACACACCTTAGGTTACCTGGAAAAATTGCTAGGGTTCTAGCAGCAAAGCCTCTCCAGGGGGTCCAGGGGGTGAAGGTCCTAGAAAAACTTGGGTTGTAAATATTTTACAAGCTGTCCCTAGGATTTTGTTTCAGGGAGGGGGTTACATATCTTAAGACATCTCGGAATAGTGCCAGAGGTCTAGTAGCAAAGCCCCTCGAGGGGGTTCAGGAGGCATAACCCCCATGATCACTTTGATTTGTAAAGCTGTACCCAGGATTTTTTTCAGGTAAGGGGTTGCACACCTATCTTATCTGGAAATATTGGCAGGCATTGAGCAGGAAAGCCCCAGGAAACATTTGGATTTCATAGATTATACAAAATGAGGGAAAGAAATTTGGCCTCATTCACACAAATAAACAGTTCTGCAAACCTCCCCATAACCCCAGCCCTATTCCAGGGCCAATGATGATGTATTTTCCATATTTTCTCAGTCTCTCTGAGGCAGTAAATTCCTCATGAAAATAATATTCTCTATTCTTTTTCATGACCCCGACTGACATCCCTGAACCCTAGTTTATGTTTTGGGGAAAGAAATTTATACACCTTAGACTACCTAGGAAGATTGTCAGTGGTCCACTGGCAAAACACATTTGGGGGTCCAAGGGGCAAAACCCTGGAACCACTTAAATTTTATACATTATACAAGCTGTTCCCAGGATTTTGTTTCAGGGAGGTGGGGGAGGGGGGTGTACATACCTATGACTACCTAGGAAGATCAGTGGGGGTCCTAAGGCAAAGCCCCTCCTGGGGGTTCTTAAGGCAAGTCTTAGAAGGACTTGGCTTTTACACATTTTTATCCAGTCTGGAAGGCAAAGCACCCCAGAGAGCTTGGCATTTAGAGTCTTTTTAGGTGACCTACAGTAAAACCCTGCTTCTGGGACACCTCGCTTAAGGTCACACTCTGCTTAAAGGGACACTTTGCTCAGAACAGAAGTTTTTATTTTGTTTACTTTAACCCCACTTGAGGAGTGACATGCCCCCTGTGACCCCCCCCCCCCTCCCCCCCCCCGGCCCCTGGGTACGCCCCAGATCGTTACAATGCTCTGGTTTAAAAAAACTATATTTTCAGCACCAGCCTATATTTGCCCTATAATAGCCCTATATTTTCACTTTCCCTGCCCTATATGGAGCCCTATATTCCATCAAAAGGGCAGTGGCAGGCCTGACGGTTTTAAAAAGAGTGACCAGATATGCCTGGAAAAACAAATATTAGAGCCTGGAAAAGCCTGGAAAAAGCCTGGAATTTTATTGGGCTGTCTATGTACGAACCCTGCTCAGATTATAGGCATAACATTGTATTTAATATTTCAAAACTAAAATATCATATCGAAGACAGTGTATCATCACATGATTGAGCACTCAAATCATGAGCTCAAGCACCGGTCTCTATACTCAAGCTAAGACGGCCCTGTATGGCATACTATGCGTATGGAATTGCTTTTCCTTATGTCAAACTAATATAATATTGATTTTTAACTCATTTATGCCAATAAAACAGCGGTTAGATGCTCCCCCAAAGACCCTCAGACCCATGCCATAGCAGGCAAGTACATATTTTCCAAGTTTTCCCGGTCTCTCTGATCTAGAAAAATCCATATGGAAAATGTTTCCACTTTTTGCCCTGACTCCCAACCGAAATCCCTGCACTTAACTCTCTGCACATGACACTCTCCATGATTTAATCTGTGTAATTCATCAGGGACCTTGGATCATCCCTGGATAATCTGAGTGTGCTGTGGATGGCCCGCTGCGGGTTGGAGGATATTGACGGCGTGGCTTCGATGACCAACCTACGTGAGCTGTACCTGGCATACAACGAGGTGTATGACGTTAGTCCCTGCAGTATGCTAGAGAACCTCAGCATCCTCGACTTAGAGGGGTATGTATAGCTGCAGAGTAGGGCAACATTTTTCAAAATATAGAAGTATTTTGGGAATTACAATCAAATAAATCTGGTTTTATATGAACCAAATATTGTTGACGCTTTTTGCGTTCAGATCCAAAAGCCATTGAAAATATACACAAGTTTTTGTTGCATAATAATCTCTCAGAACGCAAGCCGAGGTAGAAAACCAAAATGACTGGCATATTTTTAGTAGCTTTAGACTAATTAGCAAACAAATAAATCCCCATCGAGTATTTTTTTGACAATACTCCATTGACATTGAGTTTGAATTCCCAATGTTAATTCTATGGGAACAAAATACCAGGGGTGAAATATAGAGTACATGTACTGTGAAATTACTGAGATATGCTGACACCTAGGGCAAACTCCAAAACTAAATAATGCAGGAAGCGGGCAGCATATTCTTTAAATGATGAGGGAACAGTATGAGAATTACCTATCATAACTGCTTCAATGATTTTGCGAGTTGAATTAAAGTGAAATATATACTTGGATTTTCATACAGCAAACATGAATTTCCTACACTACGTCACAGTACAGATTAATCCGAGCGATAAACTTAGAGGCTTCATGCATTAGGTTTATCTGCTTAAACTTGTGCGATCAAGAAATTCTTATTTGAATATATTCATGATGAGATGAAATACCTGAAATATTTATTATAAATTATGATAGGATTTCAGACTCTCTCACCATCATTATTGTAACAAGAGTGACATTTTTTATTTGTTTTAAAAATAGGCCGAAATTAATATCTTCTACATTGGTGTCGAGAAATGAACTATCTGATGAAGTTAACATATAAGTTTCATACGCTGCATCCGAGTCAGAGGATTATCAATATGGTGATATATGATTTCTTTTTTCACAGGAACAATATAGATGATATATCACAAATAGAGTTCTTGGCACTGTGTCAAAGCCTTACAAACCTTACACTGGAGGGGAACCCAGTGTGCTTAACGCCCGCTGTAGATGAAGCCTCGGTAAGCACAGTTTCTCACAATCATTAGTTCGAGATGATGATCTTTTGCAAAAGAACTAGCCTCATTACCATGCTTGGTGGCTTCTTATTAAACATATTTCAAAGTTCTGTATGTAATTAACCCTTTCTGACTGAGTACCTGCTGCATAATCACGCTTACATGGCCAAGTACTGGTATCAGTATTTACCACCAATAGTCCCTGGGCCAAGACCCCAAATTTTCATTTCCGCTGCCCCCCCTGGAAACATTTGTTTTATTGTTTTATCTTGTAGATCCAACCTTCTAGTTAACATTTCCACTTGTTGTCGTTCTGGCACATGGTGGGATTACCATGACAACAGCTGTTGAAGAGACCTCCTGTCAAAATGCCTGAACACCTATAATTCTGAGTGCTGAAAACCATTACTTGGTTCTGTGTTCTTTTAAGTATTACAATGACTCATTAGTTTAAACTGTGGTATTGGGCTGCATATTCCAGTCCTTTGTGGACTCAATACAGCAAACAGAATCAAAATATGTCTTCTTAGTGGCCTACAGCAGCCTTTTTCATGTGTGTACTATTAATGCCCTCTACACATCTGCAATTTTCCAAATATTTGTTTCTTATATAATTTAAAAACTATATAATCTTTGTATATGCAGTTTTTTGCTATCTGGGCATATTGTAGTATCCCTTAGGAACATTTTGAGCTTTTTTTTTAGTGTTTTGTGATATCAGGTTCCAGGTATATTACCAATTTTGCTACCTCTACCACTCAAGTTGTATTTAGGACGAGGCTAAGTGTTATCTCTATGGCAGCTACCGCTTGAATGAGCTCGATGTCTGTTATCGGCTACGTCATCGGAACCGTCCGATTGTGACGACCATAGTGACAGTAGCGGAATCGTGGTGATTTGCTTAGTGTCAAGTTGTTGACATCACAGTTTGTGCGTCACAAATTGGGCATGTCGGATGTTGTCAGGGTGTGGGCATGACAACAACAGCGGTTTCATCCTAGGGAATCTTCAGGCTGCACTGATGTTTTTAGATTTAAATGATAGGTATATCAAGGAAATCTAGAAACCAAAGAAGCGGCCCTGTCACAAGGTGTGGCAGGTGAATAAACATGTCTTTCATTTCTGAGTTGAGATGGGGTCAGACAGGGTTATTGTCAGAAACAGGGGCAGGGGTACAGTCATGGAGCCGGGTACTAGTGCCAGTGACTACCGCTAGAGGCCGGGCCTATAGGCCTATTGTGAACATTTTGATTTCTGTATCATGTGACATGACACGTGATATTTAATACTATTTTCTAGTTCGCCCGGAATATCAAATATGATATTATATCTACATTCTCTGAAAGTTTCATGTTTATTGAACAATTATTTACAATTTTATCTTAAAAAACGAATATTTTGTAAATGATGCCTCAAGGCATCACCCGGCCAGCCCCGGTTGATGCCTGGAAGGATCACCCGGCGTGAATGGGTTAAGACTACATAATCTTTCCATATGCAGATTTTTGCTATGTTGCCATATTCTGGCATCCCTTAGACACATTTTAAGCTATTATTTAGTGTTCTACATTCTTAGGATCCAGTTATATAACCAATTTTGCTATCACTACCGCCACGGTCATTTGACATTTTCGACACCCAGTTCCAATGACAGAGTGCTTAAAGGCTATTAAATCTTTTCATATGCAGTTTTTTGCTATCTGGCGATATTGTGGCATCCTTTAGGAACATTTTGAGCTATTTCTAGTGTTTTGTTATATCAGGTTTCAGTTATATTACCGATTTTGCTACCCCTGCCACTCACATTGTTTGACAACCAGTATTAAAGACATGTAGTATCTAAAGAATACAGAACTTTTATATATGCAGGTTTTTGCTATGTTGCCATGTTCTAGCATCCCTTAGACACATTTTAATCTATTATTTAGTGTTCTGTACTCTGAGGATCCAGTTATATAACCAATTTTACCATCACTACTGCCACTGTCATTTGATATTTTCGACATCCAGTTGCAATGACATAGTGCCTGAAGGCTATTAAATCTTTCCATATGCAGTTTTTTTGCTATCTGGCCTTATTGTGTCATCCCTTAGGAACCTTTTGAGCTATTTTTAGTGTTTTGTGATATCAGGTTCCAGGTATATTACAGGTTTTGCTACACTGGCGGCAACTCTTGACTGACATTTTTGATACCCAGTTCTAAAGATAGAAGGTATCTAAGGAGTTTAAAACTTTTATATGGAGTTTTCTTGCTATCTTGTCACATTGTGACATCCCTTAGAAACATATTAAGCTGTTTTCTTGTATTTTGTGATCTTATATTCCAGATATATAACTTATTTTGACCCCCCAGCCACCACTCTTGTTAAGCCAGGCACCCACTGTCCCAACACACTACGAAAAGTGCTGCGATTGGGCTATGATAACAAATTTGCCAATCGTAGGGCTATTCGGAAGGCTCTGTCAGAGTGTGTCGGAACGGGTTTAGCAGCAATAAAAAGAAGACCATGGTACCTAAACAAGCTACGATTCAAGAGGTGCGCCAATGCAGGCAAACAATCAGTAATATCTGTTAAAGATTCTTAATAAAAGAGTAAAAATCATTCATTGATATCTAAAAATGAAATAATTTCAATATGTCAGGCATTTCTTGTGGACCAGTTTTTGAATATGTACAAAATACCATTGGAAATATAAAGAATAAACGACATATCTAATAAAAACTCGTATATAAACATCTCTATATTAATATGGAGATATTTCTAATATATGTATATAAAATCAACTAGGGGGAGTACATATCCTACAGAGATAGAGCTTCTGACACACTGCGACAAATCGAACATGTTCGATTTTGTCGGAAGGCCTACGACATAGCATTTCCATCGTAGCACTATCAGAGTATGTCGGAGTGTGTTGGATAGACCCATTCCTTCTGACACAAATTATATTTTTTCATCGAAACGCTTGTCGTGAGGCTATCGTAGTGTGTCAGGGGTGCAAATCGTGATAGTGGGATACCCCCTTTAGAGATTTTTGAATGCCAGTTAAATGCAAGCTCTTTATATGCAATGATATATGCAGGGATGCCAGTTCTCAGGGATTATCTTAACCTCTACATATATCCAAAATCTGCACTGAACTGTGATGTATAGGCGGCCGCTAGCGGGTACCCCGCAGCCGGCAGCGGTACCCGCTAGCGGCCGGCAGCGGGAGGCACACACACGGCGCCGGTTACAGCCACCTAGCAGTGTCTGACTCATGGTCCCCTGTGGGCTCAAGGGCCTTACAGAGTCAGGGAAGCTCCCTGAATGGACACTGCCTGTGTGTTAAACCACCATAGGATATCAGTGACTCCCTGAACCCCCTGAAACTCTCCAATCGTATTAGAACCTAGAATGTTTTTATGATTTAGAAAACGTGGCATGAACACTTCTAACCCCAACCGATGCTACCTTGAAATGACAATAACTCGTCAGATCCAAACCGTTGCTATGCTACCTCCCAGTGATCATTGTCAAAAGAACAATGCAGCATAACAACCACCCTACACGCCTATGACATCACACAGGCGCAGTCACTCTCCAACCCTGAATCGGATTGGACAGCAAAAATATAACCCAGCACAGTGCTGGTTACACAGACTGTCAACATTGTGACAGTGGGGGTGGGGATCAAGGTTTCGTCCGAATCGGACTCTTCAGGCATCTTAATGTTTGGCTGTATCAAGGCATATGACTTAGTCACATTTAAGGAAAATACAAAAAGTAAATTCCTGAACTTTATTAAGGTTTAATAAAGCAAGTGGAGGTAAAAGCAAGACAAGCTGTCACAGGGCAAGGAAGCTGTGTGATAGGTGTCAAAGAGGGTCCACAGAGTAAGTCGGACAGTGTCCTACTAACTTACAAACGGTGTCACTAACCCGGTAACATAAAAATTTTTAGACGAGGCAAAGGGATTAGGACGGGGGGAGTCGGACCCCAGAGTTAGTAGATAGGTGCATCTATCAGATTCAAACCATACGGGATTTGGGTTCTCAAGCGGAACATCCAATTCTGTTCAATGTGGTTGCGCAGGTATTGTGCGGCCTCCGTATCAGGGGCCCGATGTATGAAGTCTAGTACAGTGATTCGTACATCACTAAGGCCCATATGGCCCTCGGTGTTGAAATGATACCCCATGTCAGTATCGAGGTGTGCATATTTAATGCGGTAGAAGTGCTGTTGGAAACGATCCATCAGTCTTCGTTTGGTCTGTCCCACATACTGAGCGGAACATCTAGTGCATGTAATACAGTAGATTAAATTAGAACTCTGGCAGCATACATTGTATTTTGCACAGTACCTCCGGTTGGTGGAGGAAGAAGTGATTTCTCCACTCCGGTCAAGGGACAAGCAATATCTACAGTCCGGTGTGTCGCACTCATTGGTGTCACGTGGTGTACGACCACTTACAGCAGCGGAGTGTTTCCCGGCTGTTTCAGTGCCGTACCTAAGTCTAGCCTTGACCAACGTGTTCCGTAGGTTAGGTGGTTTCTTCAGGCCCACTACCACAAGTAGTTGGTGCAGTGCCCTCGTTTTGGCCGATCGGGCCAAAAGGTCCCAATTTTCAGCGACAATGTGTTCCACTGAGTTGAAGGTCGGGTGGAAGGTGGTAACCAAAATCGTCATGTTTTCGGCACTTTCCCTTTCATTGGTGTAACGGGCAGATCAGGCGGCGGGGTCTGGTCGGTCAGTGTTCGCAGCTCGAATCAAGCTGTCGGCGATGAGTTCGTGGGGGTAGCCTCGCTTCGCAAAGTGTGCCGATTTTATGAGACTGTGTCTCATAAAGTCAGTGTCCCGGCTACCTATTCTCCGTATCCTGAGAAATTGGCCATACGGGATACCCCTCTTGCAATGTGGGGGGTGTGCAGATTAATAGTGCAAAAAATTATTATTATTAGGTAGTGATCCCCATTGAATTCAAAATTGTTGAATTCCAAGACCATTTTCAGAAGTTGTAGGACTGAGCCGGACTGTAGATATTGCTTGTCCCTTGACCGGAGTGGAGAAATCACTTCTTCCTCCACCAACCGGAGGTACTGTGCAAAATACAATGTATGCTGCCAGAGTTCTAATTTAATCTACTGTATTACATGCACTAGATGTTCCGCTCAGTATGTGGGACAGACCAAACGAAGACTGATGGATCGTTTCCAACAGCACTTCTACCGCATTAAATATGCACACCTCAATACTGACATGGGGTATCATTTCAACACCGAGGGCCATATGGGCCTTAGTGATGTACGAATCACTGTACTAGACTTCATACATCGGGCCCCTGATACGGAGGCCGCACAATACCTGCGCAACCGCATTGAACGGAATTGGATGTTCCGCTTGAGAACCCAAATCCCGTATGGTTTGAATCTGATAGATGCACCTATCTACTAACTCTGGGGTCCGACTCCCCCCGTCCTAATTCCTTTGCCTCGTCTAAAAAAAAAAAAAAAAAAAAAAAAATAGAACCTAGAATGTGTAGGGGGAGTGTAAGTTCACAACACACACATCATTGTTCACCCTGGGATTGAGTTGGGGTGCAGTAATGAGGTCAATGCAACCACAGGCATGGTACCTAACCTACCCTGTATATGATACTTAGGATGTGGAATGGACAGTAAACATTATATAAAACTGCGACAAGAAGTCATCCCTAATTATCGTTCATTATTACAACCTGCAGGGAGCACCAAAGAAGTTACTTTGATTAATCTCATGGCTTCTCAAACCATCAAATACAATACTTTTAACCAGCAATGGCTTAGATACAAGGATGAACAGGGGTGTATTTATGCCAAAGGTTATAACCACCCAATTCACCTTTTTTGATTATAACATAGATACAGAGATATTATCTCTAGCATCAAATGATGCTTAACATGCATGAATCCAGGAAATAAGGGATGCCACAATGTGACAAGATAGTAAGAAAACTGCATAGAAAAAGCTTTTAGACATCATTTTTGAACTGGCTGTCAAAAATATAAGACTAGGGTTGCCGCAGGGGTAGCAAAACCTGTAATATACCTGGAACCTGATATCACAAAACACTAAAAATAGCTCAAAAGGTTCCTAAGGGATGACACAATATGGCCAAATAGCAAAAAAAACTGCATATGGAAAGATTTAATAGCCTTCAGGCACTATGTCATTGCAACTGGGTGTCGAAAATATCAAATGACAGTGGCAGTAGTGATGGTAAAATTGGTTATATAACTGGATCCTCAGAGTACAGAACACTAAATAATAGATTAAAATGTGTCTAAGGGATGCTAGAACATGGCAACATAGCAAAAACCTGCATATATAAAAGTTCTGTATTCTTTAGATACTACATGTCTTTAATACTGGTTGTCAAACAATGTGAGTGGCAGGGGTAGCAAAATCGGTAATATAACTGAAACCTGATATAACAAAACACTAGAAATAGCTCAAAATGTTCCTAAAGGATGCCACAATATCGCCAGATAGCAAAAAACTGCATATGAAAAGATTTAATAGCCTTTAAGCGCTCTTTCATTGGAACTGGGTGTCGAAAATGTCAAATGACTGTGGCGGTAGTGATAGCAAAATTGGTTATATAACTGGATCCTAAGAATGTAGAACACTAAATAATAGCTTAAAATGTGTCTAAGGGATGCCAGAATATGGCAACATAGCAAAAAACTGCATATGAAAAGGTTCTGTAGTCTTAAGATACTACAAGTCTTTAGTACTGGTTGTCAGATATGTGAAACAACTTGAGTGGTAGAGGTAGCAAAATTGGTAATATACCTGGAACCTGATATCACAAAACACTATAAAAAAGCTCAAAATGTTCCTAAGGGATACTACAATATGCCCAGATAGCAAAAAACTGCATATACAAAGATTATATAGTTTTTAAATTATATAAGAAACAAATATGTGGAAAATTGCAGATGTGTAAAGGGGACATTAATAGTACACACATGAAAAAGGCTGCTGTAGGCCACTAAGAAGACATATTTTGATTCTGTTTGCTGAATAGAGTCCACAAAGGACCAGAATATGCAGCCCGATACCACAGTTTAAACTAATGAGTCATTGTCATACTTAAAAGAACACAGAACCAAGTAATGGTTTTCAGCACTCAGAATTATAGGACGACAACAAGTGGAAATGTTAACTAGAAGGATGGATCTACAAGATAAAACAATAAAACAAATGTTTCCAGGGAGGGGGGGGGGGCAGCCAAATCCTTAACCCTATCGCGCCGGGAACCCGCGGCAGGGCTACAGTCATGGAGCCGGGTACTAGTGCCAATGTATGCCGCTAGAGGCCGGGTACATAGGCCTATGGTGAAAATTTGGTTTTTGGATCACGTGACATGACACGTGATAGTTATTATTATTTTTCATTTCACTTATAAAAATCAAATACGGTGTTATCTCTACATTCTCCGAAAGTTTCAAATTTATTAAGTCATTATTTTTCAATTTTATTAAAAAAAACCGTATATTTTGTAAATGATGCCTCAAGGCATCACCCGGCCAGCACCAGTTGATGCCTTGAGGCATCACCCGGCCAGCCCTGGTTGATGCCTCAAGGCATCACCCGGCTTGAATGGGTTAAATAAGCCTCTTTTCCAGATTGGCCCAGGGACTACAATGACCATAGGTTCACTGGTCAGTAGTAACAATTATGTGCCATCATCATGTGATATGACAAGTGATCCGTAATACTATTTTCGATTTCACCTAAAAAATCTTAAATATGAGGGGGAAAAAAGAGCACTGGACTTGGGATCCCAAGGTTGTGGGACTTTGTGGGTTTGAGTCAAACTCCAGCCACTTTTCTCCATCCCCAGCAGTGGTAGAGTTACTGCTAGCATGCCCACACACGGTTATGCGGTTATACACTTAACCACAGAGGGCGCCACCACTCCACCTTCCTGCCTACCGCGCACTAGCCAGAGTTGAACACTCCCTCACCAACGCGCTTTTGAAACGACCACACTGACCTAAGACTCAACTTTTCTTGGCCTGTGTCATACCTCCAGGCATGACACAGGCCAATAGGAAAATGCCAGGATTCTGCATCGTATAGGGCACATAGCTATTGTGCTATTGAGGCGGCCATCTTGCCCTCCGACCCCATCCAAAACACCAGAGTTCAGGACCAATTATCAAACGATTTTACCAAAAACATTTTCTGGGGTAATTTTAGCCTCGACTCAATATCATCTATAGCTTAAACAGCAACTGATAACAGTGGTCGCCCCCCTACTTACAATTTCCTGGTAGATGTTGGCGGAACTAGCGATCACTCTGTGCTCTATACATGAGCTAAATGTCGTCTGCTTTCTACAGGCTGACTACGACTACAGGAGCGCCGTCAAGTCACGCGTTCCCCAGCTCCGTTACCTTGACGACGAGCCTCTCGCTGAGGACAATACGTCACCGCGTCGTGCAGCGTCCGCCTTCGACGACGACTGGCGGCTGCTCGAGGAACTAATGGAGGATGGGACCCTGGTGGGAGGCGCTGATGAACAGATCAGTAATATTGGTAGGTGTAATATTGGGACTAATCCATGTGGTACAGAGCCAAGATAACATAGGGCAAGAAAAGGGTTAATTATGTAAACATAATCTGTTGATTTTAACGCTAAACATCTCCAGCCAAAGTTCGATAATAAAAGTCGATTTTTTTACGATTTTTCTGGAGTATTGTGGTACCCGTATTAATTGTTGGCTTGACTGTCATAATTGTTGCATTAAAAGAAAAAAAAATTCAGCCTAGGGAACAGACGTCGCCTCGTCTCCTTTTCTAAAAAAGATATATATGATGCAACCATGCAGATTAAAATCATGGTTATGTATATGTCATTCACTATTCCAAAAATGAGTTATCAAAAGAAAGACAAAATCGCCAGTGATGTTTTCACGCACTACTTTGCATGCTAGGGACGTTTTGTTTTTTTATCGTATTCTAATCACTAGCGATCTGGAGACTATATAGGTTTAGTGTAGAGACTTCATATTAGGTGGATAATAAATGTATAAATCAAAACAAATTTGAAAAGAAGAAAAACGACATGCATTTGTATCATTCATCTCTTCCACCAATACCACAAACTAGATAAAAAAAATCTTTAGATTGAACAACAATCAGATATAATAATTCTAACAATATAAATTTGAACAATTTAGAAATTAAATATATAAAATTACTTTTTAATATGAATAACTAAAATTGCTCACTTTCCATTCACTCTAGGTCGACCTGGCTCAGCCATCCGTCCCGCCACTGGTTATCGGCCAGGGTCAGCGCTTAAACAGCAGGTCCGTCCGGAAACCTCCTCACGACTACGGCCGGGGAGTGCGGCCCGCCCGGGCAGCGGGGCCAAGCCGGGCAGCGGGGCCAAGCCGGGCAGCGGGGGGCGACCAGGTTCTGCCCGGCCACAAAGTGGACGGCCGGGCAGCGCCACACGCCCACGATCCAGGGGCGGTGTAGGTGAGTGATCCGTATTTCTTTCCCTTTATTATCTGTAGTATACAAAGTGCTCATTAATTGAGAATGTATGGAGACTCGGTAAACTAGTACCCATTATTTAAAAACTGCCAGATACCATAACCATACAGATTCAAATCCGTGGTACACAGCCTCAAAGCCATTTGATCACACAATCGCTCTTCCAAGCAAAATGTGAAGTATTTTGTCAAACAGTGACATTCAACAAATTTGCATTAGGGGTCATCCATAAAGTACGTACGCAGAATTTCTGAAATTTATGACCCACCCCCACCCCCTCTCCCGATCTTGTACGCAATCTAACAAAGAGGGAGCATATGCAAAATTTTCTAATTTTTTTTACCCCCCCCCCCCCCCCTCAGTGCGCTCGTACTTTATTGATGGCCCCTTACTGTGTGTCGATAATTTGTTGCACTCTATAATACATATTTCCTCGATTACATATTTGTGTCCAAATTTAACTACCCAATATCTTTCATCAGATTTTTTTTTTACAAGTTTCCTTTTGAATGTTAACAACCACAATCAGTATTTACTCATCTACCAGAATATTTATAAACACTTTGTAATGTTAACCACTATAATCAGTATTTACTCATCTTCTACCCTCAGCAGACAATACTAAACTCACCAGAATATATACACTTGGTAATGTTAACCACTATAATCAGTATTTACTCATCTTCCATCCTCAACACACCAGAATATAAACACTTTGTAATGTTAACCACTATACTCAGTCTCATCTCCCATCTTCAGCAGACGACACAGAACCCACCGTAGAGGACGCCAGTGATCTGACGCTAGGTGGTGTCGTGTGCGGTAACCCGTCCAAAGCATTAAAGAATCGACGGCGCCATCTACTAGACGATGAAAACACCGACAAACTCAGCAAATTATTTGATCAGGTGCGTACTTGCATGTACTTGTGACTTGATGATTTACCAACTATGAGGCCTCTCGTTTTAGTGAACTTTTGGCTCCATTATTTAGAAGGAAACTCACGATATGAGAATAGCTTGGTCCATACACTGAGTTTGAATGGGGAGTTATTCACGAAGCAAAGCTAAATTACTTTGTAGTCAAACGAGGTGGAGTTCGGAACAAGTTATTCTTATCGAGTGGGTTTCTGATTTGATTTTACCCTGTGTAACATCATTTATTGATGAAATAACTCACCAAATTAGCAATTGGGTATTGGGTACACTACCTTCACAGCCATGGAGTACGAGTTTCTAACGTTAAGCCTCTTGAGCAAAATACGGGGTTAGATAATGCATGGTACCTGTGTGACGGAAGGGGACATTTTCTGTAGTTTTGAAGCAGGGATGTCAGTTGGGGTCAGAAAAAAAGAAGGAAATATTTTTCCTGGCAATACAGGGTTAGACATTTGACATATGTATATACACACCAAAAAGACCTGAAGTATAGTAGATACAAATAACATTGTTACTACGGAACATGTGTCGGGAGGCAGGGGAATTGGGGAATTCTGGCTGATTTGAGTATTTATCAGTTATTTTCATTTTACACAAGAAAAAGGGATTTCTTATTCCAAAAATTAAAACACGGAATTCCGTGGAAACAAGGAAAACTGACATCCCTTCAATGAAGTAGTGTCTTTTTTTCCCTCAGCTCTGCGAGCAATGAAAATGAAATGAATTATCTGGGGTGCCCAGAATGGATGCTTTGAAGTAGTATGATATAATCAAGATAAGGATTCCTGGGGACCATCTATGGTAACCTAAGACTTGTAGTGACACTGTGTGGATGAAATACAAACTAATCAAATGTTGGTTCCTTCTTTATCAGCCAGGTGGCACCTCCTATCAGTAGTTGCTGTAATCAAATGGAAACATGTTTCCAAAGGCAATCACGTTTGACTTAACTTAATAGTTAAACTAGGCCCATTTTCATGTGCTTGATTTATTTAGGAAATGTAATGAAAAATATGGTTTTCTTCAATTCTTTCAAAATGAAGGACGGCAACCTATAATTTTTAAAAGCTCCAAAGTGCAGTACTAATCATTTACTACATTCTTTGAAAATGGCATGGGTTTTACTATATTAAAAAAACAAATCTTAAGCTTTTCTATATATTCCATCACGACACCATCTTAACATCAATCTCTAAATCAAAAACTTGCTCAATTACCCTCGTTATTTAAGTCAGATATATGTTCCACAACACGTTGAGATCATCAAATTTTCAGGAAAATGACATGGGTTTATTATTAATATTCAATACAAATTGTCTGATATGCCTTTAACCTTGTTTCGTTGATAATTCTTTTTATTTTGTAGCACTCGAAGAACCCATATGCCAAGTCGCTAGATGCGCCGCAGCCAGCACCTGTAGAAAATGGCGCCGACATGGCCGAGTTGATGGAAGAGCTTAAAGAATGGAAGCAGGCTCATCAAGAGTAAGTGCAGCCGATTATATTTTCCAATGATATAATCAAATAATCCTAAATATGATACATGATTAATTCAAATGCTTCCAATAGATGGGGGTGGGGAGTTAACTCAGTCGTTAAGGCACTGGACTTATAATTCCAAGGTTGTAGGACCTTGTCGGTTTGAGTCCCACTGCAGCCACTCTTCTCCTTCATTGCCAGCAGTGGTAGATTTACTGCTATATCAAATGCCAATCCTTCTCATACCATCTCTATGTGGTGTGGGAAGTAAACGAACTCTCGCCTCAGGGTGAGTTTTCTACCTAAATTCATTACAAAAGGTTAGATCACCACCCTTGTGGTGTAAAAGAACCTTGAGAGAAAGTCTGGTAAGAACTTGTAGAATAGTTAAGTGGACGTTAAATCAAACCAACCAACCATTTCAATAGAGATATCATTTAAAATATGATACTCTGTGAAACGTTCTAACACATTCTATCATTGCTGCCAAATATATTTCCATATGAAGCCCTTTAATAACAATGAGTTGGGTGTAGGCAATTTGCCTGTGGTCGTCAAATTTTCATGTTCCACCTTACAATTTTATCAAGTGTCTGAAGGTTCTCCTGAAAGGTTTATCAAAAGGCTGGTACCCAATGTAATACTATGGAGAAAACAGTATACGCTTGACGGGTTCGCCAAAGCAGCGCTAAGATTAGATCCCCCCATCTGGGCAAGTCCTCTATTCACAGTGTCAGTTACTTCTAAGTCATCATGTAGCATAAATAAGTACAGAACACTTCCATTTATCTCCCGAGCATGTCAGTATATAGAGCTGCAGGTTTGACATATATGCACCTGGCGAAACTATTCTAGTGTGACATTCATTGGAAACTAACTTCTTTCCGGACATCTGGCATTCCAAAGCCGCTTTGATGTCATTAATGCCAAAAGGTCTCTTTGTACTTTCACTACTTAGCGACAGAGCAAGCATAATAACAGGCAGGCAGGCATGATTGAAAATACAAACAGTAATATTGAGAATGACAAGTCATTTCCTGGCTCGCAAGCCCCCCCCCCCCCCCCCCCCCCCCAAGTTGCACAGTGTGAACTGGCCTTAACCAAAGGTTATTCTCTACCTAAGCAGAAAAAAAGGCAATACATAGCTCTTTGCAGTAAAAAAAAACTGACCTGCAAAAGATACAGAATGAGAGCACATAATATATTCCCATATACAATGATGGATCCAAAGAAGGACAGAAAGTAGGCTTTACTGTCCCTGCAGCATATTGGTACCAAGTCAATATCTTCACTACAGAGGCCCCATGCAATACTGAACTAAACTGGATGTGCGTCTCCTGCCCCAGTAAATTCATCATATGTTCTGACCTAAAGAAGATGTGTCTGTCGAGTAATCTCATGAGATTATGAAGATGTGGCTAAAACACCTCTCAGACAAGCCGATGCTACTTTGAAAGTATTGATCTCATGAGGTAAAGCCCTTCAAGAGCCCTGCAAGAGCCCTGCAACACTGCTGTCACTCGGGGGCTCTAAACTCTAACAGTTCACTACAGTCATATATTAATATTTATCTCACCCCAGATATTTTTTCTCCATAGACTTAGCATTGGAAACTTGTATCTAACACCCATTAGATATTTAGGAAAAATATCCAATGGGGGATTATGTCACAAATGATAGCCCATTTGTCAATGTTAACGGTGAGATAAATTCAGAAACCCATTCAAGTTTAGGGTCAGAGCTCGATCCCATCTCATTTGAATCACATAGCAATTCACGCGGCTTCGCCTTGTGAATTACTACGTGATTCAAACTCGATGGGATACGAGCTCAGACCCTAAACTTTCATGGGTTTCCTCTATAGCTCATGATATTGTAACGATCCTGCACATCAGCAAGGCACAGAGGACACGGCAAAGGAGTATGGTGCACAAGCGTGTAATCAGGTTTTATCTTAGGCTTAACATTAGGAACTCGTTCTCAACAGGCATGCGAATATGGTAACTCAAACTGAACGGTTGATAAACAGATAAATATTTCGATCTAAGATAAAATCAGAAACATATTCGTGCTTGGCCTGTGTCCCCGATAGCCATCTCGTTTGAAGCGCTTCAGAATATTCACTTGGCTATCGCCTCGTTCATATCAGTGAGCGCTCCAAACTCGATGGCATATGGGGAAACAGACCAAACACTCATCAGTTTCTTTCTTATTATTGATAAAGATCCACAGACATCAACTCTGTTCTTTTCACATTAACACTGCATTTATCTAGGTCTTCTGGTCCGAGAGTGACTCAAGCGGGTTATCTCTGACTGGGTGTCCACGCTCTGTGAGCTGGAACACTAGAATGCCGGGGGACACCACAGGGCTCTCTTTATATAGTGCCCCGTAATGTCATACTACCCCAGTCTCTTAGCCACTACCAATCTGTTCACCCTCTTGGTCGCCTTGCCTCCTTGTGGTGCAGACCGGATATGCTTGCACGCAAGCATTTCAAAAGCGACCAGGGTGGGGAGTTAGCTCAGTGGTATAGAGCACTGGACTTTGTTGATTTGAGTCCCAGTGCAGCCACTTTTCTCCTTCACCCCCAGCTGTGGTAGATTTACTGTTATATCAAAGGCCAGTCCTTCTCATACCATATCTATGTGGTGTGAGAAGTAAAAGAACTCCACCTCAATAAAAGTGTAGGGGTGAGATTCTACCTGAATTCATCACATAGATTCGATCACCACCCTTGTGGTGTAAAATAACCTTGAGAAAGTCTGGTAAGGACCCATAATGGTTGACTGGATGTTAAATCAATCCAAACAAACAAACAAAAGTAGGCAAACAAACCAATCTCGTGGAGGGTGAGAGCCATGTCCACCATGGAGGGACATCCTCCAGCGGATCCCCACTGTCTCCGGTGTAGGGAGTACCACCATCTCCAACCCTGTGGGGGCAAGCAGCCATATGACACCTATGCTCACTACAATATATTGTTTTAAGATTTGAGAAAAAAAATTCACACTATAAACTCTCAGAATTCCAATTACAAATTTAGAAACTGTCTTGTGATGCATATACATACACAATAATTACTGTTTTTGTGTACGAGTGGCTGTAATCTTTGAGTAGTTGATGCATACTAATATCTGAGCGACTCTTTTTTTCCCCCGGAATATCCTGGTAGTGAGTTCCAGGCGCTCTAAACATTTCCTATGGATACTTTGTAAAAGGTGGATATTAAAACTAGAGACCAATCTGATGGAAGCCAAAGAAGACGGAATATCGATTCATTCTTGTAAGCTGCGGGCATTTTGATGAAAACACTGATGGTGACAACGATTGAAAATGTCAAGGGTGCTTCAGTGTCATCTCAGAAATAACCACAGAGCAAAGTTGATCATATTAACTTTGCACTGGAAAAAAGTTTCCAATAAACGGGTTGGATATTGGTCGATAATCTCGCCACGGCAAGGAAAAAGAGACGGGAAAATCCTGTAAAAGAAAATATGGGAAATGAATTAAAAAATGCCATTTAGGGAATAATAACCGGCGGGGTCCAGTCAGTAATCAAACACTGCTGCAGCAACATTAATTCACGTTAACTTGTAACTGCTTTTTTTTTTTTTTTTTTTTTTATTTGGTCGCAGGTTTTTAAGTCTAAGCACGCGTCTTTTCTATCCTTTCTCTGCATCCCATGAGACGTTGATGTTTGTGTAACATCTAAATTTCTGAAAGGGTCACTCAGTGCGTACTTGACTAGGGTCTCTATTTATTAATTAGCAGTCATGCATATGATAAAGAGGTGTTAATGACTCGTATAAATCGATTGTCTCTAGTGGTGTGAATTGCAGCACTTCATTATTAGTTTAAATAGCTTTTATGACGCGAATCAGTCATCATTATATCCTTATCTGACACTCCCTTACCGTGTATATGTATATTAAAGATATTTCGTCTACCATAAGTGTCCCCGGATAGGATTCTTTTATTTATACATTTATATATATATTTTTAAATCATTATCAACATTTATTTATCAGAAGATACAAGCATTATCATAAACACATAGGTCTTCGTTTGTCATTTAAATAACTTTCAGTTTGGTTAACATCCAACATATTGTTCATACAAGTCATTGTTGGGTAAATTTATATATTACCAAAAAGGAAATGAAAGTCTTTAAAGTTTTAGAAGATCCAATTTTAGTCAATTGAAATAAAGCGGCCAACAGGTTTCTCTACATAACGCTTCAATGCCTGATATATTTGTTAGTTACACTTAAAGCAGTAAGTGTGCCTGTGCAACTAACTAGGTACATTGTCTAGACATTAACAATCGAACATCTCTCTTGATCTAAGGTATCTCTCTACATATGGACAACATTAACAGCAATTACTTCTGAGTCGTTCATACAAAGCATATTATTAAGTGTAAAACTGTTATTTTCCGATTCACGCCAATCATATTACTCAATGCCAATCACCTGCTGAGACCCTAATGACTCTTAGTAATTTGGGAAGAGATTATGAAGAGGTTTTCATATCACGCTCGTCAATCCAGGCAAAGGTTATTGAGTGAAAACACAGGTATGGAAATTGAAACAAATATAGTTATTGGAATGGAAATGCAATTTATTGTCGGATTACTCAACTGTGCCGATTACTACATTGTTCACTCGGTTCCTTCATTTATGTTAGCATAACAATATTCTCCAAGGTGATTAAATTGACCATTAAAAAATTCAACCAGAACTGCTTCCCAGTATATCTATTGTAACAGCATAAACTCTTCTGCATGAATCCTCTATGCAAAGCCCTACTCCTCTATCCCCTAAAGTGAGTGTTCCAGTGAGTGAACTATATTCAATCGCAAATCACAAATGAAAGAATATATTGTTTCAACTTTAAGAAATAATAGATAAAAAAAAAAGCAGGAATAATAACTCATACGGTTCAAAATACATAGAATGTAATCTCAATTTATACATACCCTATGGACACACGCTACAGGATTTCAACTTAAGAACGACAACGTATCTGATGAATTAACGCGAAATAAATTGCCTCTTATAAAAAAACAAACAACAACAACGATGACGACGACAACGACAACAACAACAACAACGACGACAACAAAAAGCATACTGGTTCTTGTTATAGTTTTTTTTACTAATTTATATGATGTATGTTTTCTCCAGACGAAGGGGCACCTTTCATCCTTCCCTTTTTTTTTTCAAATTATCAGAATTTGTTGCAATTCTTGTCATTTTTTGAATTTGCAGACGACAAAAGGAGCTGGACGCCGAGCGGGAGCCGCAGATTCTGCGCATTGAGCACGACGACGCCGTCAGCGTCTCCTCTGACGACGAGAGCGTCGACTCGGACCTGGAGGACGACTCGAGTTCCCCGGCCACCAGCGCCGTCAGGAGACCCGCCTCCGGCTGTTACCCGGTGCCCCCACAGAGCCCTGGTGAGCTACTCCAAAATACTACCGTTAGACCCCGCTTATAAG
Source organism: Alentia gelatinosa (assembly GCA_950022655.1). Classification (NCBI taxonomy): domain Eukaryota; kingdom Metazoa; phylum Annelida; class Polychaeta; order Phyllodocida; family Polynoidae; genus Alentia; species Alentia gelatinosa. The sequence continues at coordinate 13,859,492 of OX465584.1, read as the reverse complement.
CGGATATTCTAAAGGGATTTTTTTTTTATTTTTTTTCCAAATCGGCTTGTAAATTTTTGCCAAAAACCGGGGTGGGCTTATAATCGGGGTTTTCAAAAATCGATTTTTTAAAACCCCAAAATTAGTACAAATCTAAAGTACAAAAAAAACAAACATTTAGAAATGTGAGTCATTTAATGGTAGTAATTTGTCGAATGAACGGGGATCTCGGCTTGCATGTTAGTGCAGCCAACGTCCACCAGACGGTGCGGCGACGAAAGATTATAAATACGACCGAAAATTCTACAAAAAGTTGTGAAGGAGGGGGGGGGGGTGGAATGGGGGCCAGGACCCTAAAGTGGGGGGTCGGCTGATAACCGGGGTTAGCCGGTATAATGGAAACAATTTTTGTTGTTTAAAAAGACTGAGGAAATGTAGTTACTCAGCCCAGAGTAATGGAAATTCAAGGTTTTTGTTCCTTGAAATATGGCCCGATAGCGTAGGTGAAGGGCCGTATTCTAAGAGCGAAAGAGTGGGACAAAACTTTCCCGGGAAAATCTTATTTGTATCAAAGTGAATATATCGACAATTGAATGTATAAATAATTCAATCAGTTCTTTATAGTAAAGGTAGATCTTAGCTGAATAATTCAAATGTAAAGAAGAAATTATGCCGAGGATACAAATTTTGAGAAAGAAATATGTAGCTACTAAAGATTATGAATATTCTACTTGTATATTTACCTCCAGTTGATGGTCAGCGCTCGTATGTACATGATAGTAGAATGTTTAAAGCAATTATACCGCATTTAATGTTGGTTATTTTGTTTATTACGTATCCAGTTCTATACACTCATTACATTTTACTATGTTTATTTGCGCGGCGGTAGATACTATGGTGTTTCTTGAATTGGGTGAATTCCTCTGTCATGCTATAAGGTTATATGTACAGTGTGTATGCATTTCTGGTAAATATTTTGCTAAATTCCCTCCTGTGTCAGTAAATTCCACATGGAAAAACAACACCCCTGTTGTATTGAAAGGCCCCAACTAGATGTACGTGGATCTGGTAACCTACTCGACCGTTTATGTCATCGCCTTGGCATGTTCATATCTGTTATGGTTCAATAATTTAAGTTAGTTTATTTCTCTTTTTTTCTAGCCAGTATTCTCTGACATTCAATTTTTTTTATTTTTTTTTTTATTTAGACATTTGTATTCGACATAACATCGGTCTTCCATAAATAATCAAGAGAGGTCACTCGTTTTAGTCTGAGTTTATTCATGTCACATTTTGTTGGCTCCATATTTCACGAGTCGAAGACGAGTGATATTACAGGGCATTGGTTTCACCCGTCAGAACTAGCACTGTTATCAGCAGAAGAGCAACTCTGGTATGCTGAGGGTGATCCGCCATATATTATTCATCCAGCGTTTAATTAGATGAACATTTCTTAGATTTTATAATTTACTCCAGGCCCTATAATATTTGGAGAGACGCACTGGACCAAGAAACTGTTGTTGCTGTTTGATTAAAATTGTAAAAGATAATTCATATAGACTAGGCAATAAGATTATAAGCTGACAGATCTTAAGGGCGTGCTCCACCACCGCTTGTAAAGAGTGCTATGTGGCAGCCGTAGGCACCAATGTTAGCTCAAGTATAGAGACTGGTGTGATTCAGCAGACCTTATACTCCCATTGGCAGGGGCCACAGGGCGATGAACTGGCAAAACCTGATAGAATAGGTTTTTTTCAGTTACCAGTTGTTTACCGGGTAGTTACCAGCTGCTTGCTGTCCACGGTCACTGGGCCAGTGGGTTTAAACACTATAAGCAATGGCCACATGGCACTCTTTTGATGCCAGTCTGGTGGAGCAGGCCCTTAACCGTATCTGTCTGAGTGATGCCTGGAGGCACTCCCAGGCAGGGGACGAGAAATACCCGGAGGCAATCCCACTCAGGGACGCCTCCAGGCATCTTTTGGTACTTTACAAATGTTATTTTCATATGACATGATTCATATATTTTCATGATGGCTTTACAAAATAATTATGTATGTCGGATTTGGTATGGGGCCTCCAGCTAGGGGGTCGCACTGAAAGAGCTAATTAAGAATGACCATTTTTATTCATTATAGATTGTTATTTTCTACAAAACTACTATAATAGTCCCTGGGCCAAGACCCCAAATTTTCATTTCCGCTGCCCCCCCCCCCCCCCCCCTCTGGCAACGTTTGTTTTATTGTTTTATCTTGTAGATCCACCTTTCTATTTAACATTTCCACTTGTTGTCGCTCTGGCAAGTGGTCGGATTACCATGGCAACAGCTGTTGAAGAGACCTCCCATCAAAATGCCTGAATGCCTATAATTCTGAGTGCTGAAAACCATTACTTGGTTCTGTGTTCTTTTAAGTATTACAATGACTCATTAGATTAAACTGTGGTATTGGACTCCATAGTCCGGTCCTTTGTGGACTCAGTACAGCAAACATAATCAAAATATGTTCTCTTAGTGGCCTACAGCAGCCGTTTTCATGTGTGTACTATTAATGTCCCCTTTACACATCTGCAATTTTCCACATATTTGTTTCTTATATAAATTAAAACTATATAATCTTTTCATATGCAGTTTTTTGCTATGTGGCCATATTGTGGTATCCCTTATGAACATATTGAGCTATTTTTAGTGTTTTGTGATATCAGGTTCCAGGTATATTACCGATTTTGCTACCCCTGTTGCTCAAATCTGACAACCAGTACCAATGCGTGTAGTATCTAAAGACTACAGAACGTTTTTATATGCAGTTTTTTGCTATGTTGCCATGTTCTGGCATCCCTTAGACACATTTTAAGTTATTATTTAGTGTTCTGTACTCTTAGGATCCAGTTATATAACCAATTTTACTATCACTATTACCACTGTCATTTGATTTTTTGACAGCCAGTTCCAATGACATAGTGCCTGAAGGCTATTAAATCTTTCCATATACAGTTTTTTTGCTATCTGGCCATATTGTGTCATCCTTTAGGAATCTTTTGAGCTATTTTTAGTGTTTCGTGCTATCAGATTCCAGGTATATTACAGGATTTGCTACCCCGGCGGCAACTCTGCATATACAAAGCTACCATATACAAAGGTCATATAGCCTTCAGACACTATATGTCTTCAGTACTGACTCTCAGATATGCCAAACAACATGAGTGGCAGGGGTAGCAAAATCAGTAATATACCTGGAATCTGATAGCACAAAACACTAAAGATTGCTAAAAAATGTTGCTAAAGGATGCTACAATATGGCCATATAGCAAAAAACTGCATATGAAAAGATTCAATAGCCTTCAGGCACTCTGTCATTGGAACTGGGTGTCAAAAATGTCAAATGAAGGTGGCGGTAGTGATAGAAAAATTGGTTATATAATTGGATCCTGCGATCACAGAACACTAAACAATAGCTTAAGATATGTCTAAGGGGTGCCAGTACATGGCAACATAGCAAAAAAAAATGCATATATAAAGGCCATATAGCCTTTAGACACCATATGTCTTCAATACTGACTCTCAGATATGTCAAACAACATGAGCAGCAAGTATAGCAAAATCGGTAATATACCTGGAACCTGCTTTCGCAAACCCCTTAAAATACCTCAAAATGTTCTTAAGGGATACTACAATATGGCCAGATAGCAAAAAACTGCATATGAAAAGATTATATAGTTTTTAATTCATATAAGAAACAAATATGTGGAAAATTGCAGATGTGTAAAGGGGACATTAATAGTACACACATGAAAAAGGCTGATGTAGGCCATTAAGACATATTATGATTCTGTTTGCTGTATAGAGTCCACAAAGGACCAGAATATGCAGCCCAATACTACAGTTTAATCTAATGAGTCATTGTAATACTCTAAAGAACACAGAACCAAGTAATGGTTTTCAGCACTCAGAATTATAGGCATTCAGGCATTTTGACAGGAGGTCTCTTCAAAAGCTGTCGTCATGGTAATTCGACCACTTGCCAGAATGACAACAAGTGGAAATGTTGACTAGAAGGGTGGATCTACAAGATAAAACAATAAAACAAATGTTTCCAGGGGGGGGGGGGGGGGGGCAGCCAACTCCTTAAATCAGCCTCTTTTCCAGATTGGCCCAGGAACTATAAAGAGAAAATTGAAATATCAATAATAACCACATTCTGCATTGACCTCTGTTTCAATACCCACCACTATGAACATACAAACTTTAATCATAATCATATCATAGGTTTCCAAGTCGAATAGATTGAAAACAATCCTTTGCTCTTCCTTCAGGCATGAGGCCGCGTTCCGGCGCCGGCTTCGCGCATGCGCGGCGGTACCAGCTGGCCACGCGGCCGACGCAGGAGGAACGCCCGGAGACGCCGTCGGCGCGTCGGCGTCGCCTGCAGTACGACGACTCGTTCGACGCCCGGGACGACGGCCCCGCGACCTCGCCCGGACCCAGCCCCGACCCGCGTCTCAGCCTCAGTTCGGGACGCGCTCTCCAGGCGGCGGCACTGGAGGAGGCGCGGGTGGGGTCGGCGGTGCTCCGCACGGGCCGCGTTCGGTAAGTAGGTGTGAGTGGATGGCAGGACGTTAGGGAGTACCACCCGTAAGATGGGACGTTAGAGCCCAGCCTATACCCGCTGGTGTGAAAGCCTCAGTCGCACCTCGGCCGCATCGCGTTGCCGCGGTCATACCTGCGGCGCCGGGAGGGGGAAATATCATAAATGGACGTTAGAGCCCACCTAATTTTACAGATGTATTTAATGTTCGTTGGCTTATTAGTGCTAAAAACGGAAATTACACGGTTTTCGCAAATTTGATTAAATGTATTCAGATTTCAATGATATGTTAAGCTTATGATAGGTGGGCCCTAACGTCCCGACTTTCGGGTGGTAGGCCCTAACGTCTACATACCGTGTGAGTGTAGGTGTACATGTCAGTTTTTTTGTGGTTTTTTTTATGCTTATCCACTTTTTCATATTCCATATATGCAATTGCTTTTCCTTGTGTCAAACAAAGATGATATTGATTTTGCCTAATTTACGCCAATAAAACTGGTTTGAACCTTCACAAAGACCCTCAGCCCCATGTCATGGACGACAAGGACATATTATCCAAGTTATCCCGATCTCTCTGAGGCAGAAAAATCCACATGAAAAATATTTCGACTTTTTCCCCTGACTCCAACTGACATCCCTGGGTGTAGGTATTCGCCCTGGTCCATGTTGTTTGAGGGATAGCAGTTGCCTTATTTTCCAGGGAAATCATAGTTTTTATTTTCAGTTTATAACATTTTTTTCCTTGTGTGAAACAAAGAGAGAATAAATTAGGCTTCATTCACCCCAATAAACAGTGGCCCAAGCCTCCTCACAGACCCCTGCCCTATTACATGGTCAATAACGATGTGTTTTACATGTTTTCTCAGTCTCTCTTTGGCAGTAAATTACACCTTTTTTCATGACTCAAATCAAAGTATGTCTTATAGAACAAATTGGACTTTAAACTACTCAAACAAACAATCGAAAATCTCCCATTCCCATCTCCCATTTCCTTATCTATTTAGCATATTAAGTCCTACACCAGTTGAATAATCTAGGATCGTAGATCAAGACCCTTTTCTGTACGTCATACAAGGATTATCGTTCAATAACATTAAGTTCGTTCGCTAAGACAGTCATAAGCCGTCCATAAGTGTTGAATGGAATTTACTCACATCATCTATGGGTCTCCTTGGCGTACAGAAAAGAGTCTGTGCTGACACCCCCCGTTTGTTCATTTGCTTTTCCATTTCTATTAAAACATCACATGTTATAATCATTTGTTAGGGGTGATAGGAATTCTGAAATATCTAATACATGTCGAAGATGATTAAACCTTAGAAATCCACAAATCATTACATGTCATGGGTAGCAAATCATTACATGTCATTGCATGATGGATAGACTAGATATAGTAAGACTTCACCCTGGGTCGACCTCCCCATCTATCAACCACAACTTACTCTGTATGTTTGTGTGTGTGGAGATGCCAAGCAGAGAAATGAAAGAAGACTTCAAGAATAGAAACCAACCTGTTCAGAGGTTCCCACAAAAATCAATCACTGTCCACAACGGCCACTGCAAATATTACTATCTTCTTTCTTCTCCTTCAAATGAAATGCGATGAAAAACAAATGGCGCTGCCCTTGGCCCTACTAGGTTGATTTCCCCCGTCCTGCAACGATGAGGGGCAAAGGTTACGGTTTGGAAATCAACAGGGAGCCATGAGAATGGCCAACAGACCAGCATTAATGAGGACAGTCTCGGGTCGGGTCTGCCTCTGTCTCACTGCCATTCACATTTGATCTCTCTTAAAGCGGGTGTTCCATTGAGCTGACCAACATGCTTAAAACCCTTCCAGGGCGGATAATGCCGTGAGGCATTCCCTAGCATAGACCAGATAATGCCTCGAGGTATTTTCCAGCATAGACCGGATAATGTCTTGAGGCATTCCCCAGCATAGACCGGGTAATGCCTTGAGATATTCCCCAGCATAGACCGGATAATGTCTTGAGGCATTCCCCAGCATAGACCGGATAATGTCTTGAGGCATTCCCAAGCATAGCCCAGATAATGCCATGAGGCATTATTTATGAAATTTAGTAATATTTACGATTTCGTTGTTTTATGATGAAATTATCCGTTAATGAATAGGAAACTTCCAGAGAATATACCTATGATAAAATGTGTAACACTATTTAGTAAAACAAATAATATGAATAAAAATGATGTGTCATATAACATGATCAAATAATAGAATACGGGTTTAGACAAAACCCTGTCCCCTGGTGTTATACATGTCACAAGTACCCGCCCTGACCAACAGGGTTGTCCCACAGACCCCCGCCTGTGAAGGGCTAAAAGACGATCGGTGTGTGTCACACGGCGATCACCCGACGTCGGCCACTGAGCCGGGTATAGATACTAATACAGTGGAGCAGCACTTTCTGAAGTCTTATCAGATTCATGCGCGACCGAACCACACATTCTATTGTCGTTGCCATGTTGAATTATTTCATGTGCGCAAAATGGTCTTCATTTGTTTTTATATATTTAAAGTTTTTAAAAGATAATAAGTAAATGCAAAAACTAGGTAAAAAAATTGTAATTATCTAAAATCAAAACCATACTGATAATTAAATTCTAAACAAATTCAAATTAAATACATTTTTGTGTGTGTCAGATCTCTGCAAATGTCGACCATACAATGTTTCTTGCCACTATTTTTCTTGAAAGGCTGTGGATTTGTATACTATAAACATATATGTAGCAGAGGCACAACGCTGAGACCAAGGTTGTCAAGTTTATGGAGCCGATGGAACACCCCCTTTACATAGTTGTCAGAGAAACCTGAGGAGAAATGCACCAATTGTCATGTACGGCAAGGTTAGTTCATTAAAGGAACTCTTCAACGACCCTGCATATATATATACACCTTGAGGATTAAGCTGGCGACCATAAATCTATTTATCGATCGTTATGGTCACATCAATATGGCAATACTTATTAGAGGGTGGACGGTTGGTCTTGAGGTCATGGCTATAGCCTACTGTAGTGTAACTGCTTGTAGAGTCATTCGGTGACCTGACCATAGTTTTGCTTTTTAGAGCTCACTAAGTACAGGTAGGAATATCATTTCTGTTTTGGACAGACGGTTTTATGGCTATACAATATCTTGCAATTTTAATATTTGATATTTTGACATGGACTTTTAGAAAAAGAGAGATTTTAGTTTGGGGGGGGGGGGGGGGTGATTTTTTGCATCACAGGTTCATTTTTAAGAACTCCCTATAGGCACATTTCTTCCTGTAAAACTGGTTCAATCATAATATAACATGCCTCATTCAAAAGGGAATAAAAACAGTAGGTGCAAGGAAGAGGAATTTTCAATGTAGAGAACAAGCAAATTTAAATAAGAAACAAACTGCATACTATTCATTCATCTGTGAAAGGGAAGAGAAACTGTAGGGGATTGAGTCGTAGTGAACAGGTGAAGTTGACCCGTCTGAAAAATAGATCACTGTAGACTTAAACACAATTACTTCCAAAAAGGGGAAAATCGCCAATTATTCCAAGCACGTCCTGCTGAACTGTCACTGGGTACACAAATATTGAAATACAATAATAACATGAAAATGTTGTTTGATACTGTTCCAAAGAAAGATATCATCATGTTTTTAAAAGAGACAAATCTCTTTGATTGTTTATAAGATATTTGAAGACATGTATTCAAACATTTTATATACAATCAAAGAGATTTGTCTCTTTAAAAAATGTGACGATATCTTTCTTGGATTGTATATAAAATATTTGAAAACCTTGAAAAGAATTGACTGAAAGAAGTCTACGAAATTGAAAGCCTTGTATAATTGATGGTCCCCATATACCCTCAGATTAGCTTTTGCTGATTACTATTTGCCCTCGGCCATCAGGCCAGTAGATTGTACACTATATGCAGGGATGCAAGTTTTCTGACAAATGACGAAATTCAGACATTTTATATTCAACGGCAACACTCGTAGTGTTAGAATATATATCAATCCATAGCCATTCTTCTGTTCATGGATAATCTCAGAAATGAGTCTTTTTTTAATCGACATTTTAAATTTCCGAATTTTTCCTCAGTCCCGACATTCAACCCTGTATAATATGCATGTTGGCACACTACTGGCAGAGTCGAATATTGCCAGTCCGGTGGAGCATGCCTTTAAACAAACAGCATCAGTATCAGCATCAAACAAAAGGTGTTCTTTAAACAGCGTCGGTTATGTATGGATATGGGTTGGCAAACAGAGCCTCCAATGGCTTCCTTCGTCCTACCCTAGCACGCTTAAAGGCATATCGGATAATTTGGCTTGAAAATTAATATCCATGCCATTTTCCTGAAATTTAAATATAATGATCTATAAGTGATGTAGAACACATAGGTAATTTAAAAAAATCGGGAGTCACCGTGCTAGTTTTTTATTTAGATATCAATATTATGATGTATAGAATATACAGAAACTCTAAGAAGTTACTTTTCACACAGTAAAAACCATGTCATTTTCCTCAAACTTTCACAGAATATAGAAGATGTATAGTATTATGTATTTAAGTTTTAAAAACTGTAGGTACCCGTCTTTGATTTTGAAAAAAATGAAGAAAACTATATTTTTCAGTTCATTTCCTACGTAAATCAAATAAATAAATATAATAAATAAATATAAAATGGCTTATTCTACCCATTAAAATTGGATAAGCTGGACAAAACATTAAACTTAACCATTTAAAACTAGAACGAATCAGAAAGAACCAATTTTAACTGATAATTGAAAATATTTAAAAATCACCAGGTGGCGTGAGTTGTAGGATATCCCTTTAAACTCCAAGTGGTTCGTTGTACCCTAGACTTGTCGCGGTCACATGCTATTGCCATACGTTCTATATCTATGTGTAATGTATATGCATAGCTCCTCAGGTGCCTTGACATCTGTGTAGGATCGGTATCAGATAATGAGGTTACGGGTATTGAAATACGACAATGGCTTTTATTGTCATTGTCATTGTTAGTCACCAGAGGATTGAAATGTGTTACTCGAGCTTCTTCGCGGTAATTGCAACACTTTGGAACAGAACAAAGAGAGCAGAAGGTATTATTCTAATTACGACGTGGTTAGATCTATGTCTCTGCCCTTGAAGAAAAATATTCTTTTTAAAAGAAGGAAGATATCATTTGTAGAAAATAAACTGAAGAATGTTGGGGAAAATTGTTCTTCAGTAGACCGCCTCTCTCTTCTTCTTGGAATTGTGTGGGGCGCGATTTTCTGGAAAACATTTACCAGCAGTAGCTGAAGCAGACCACACAGGTTTGGAAGAAACATATTTCCACATTTTTTTCCTGAACCCCCAGCTGACATACCTGTCATACAGTGTATGCATGTTTATTTATTAACCACCTAATACGGAGTCTCCATAGGAATAGCATTGAGTTTGAGTATTTGGCTACTAGGCGATTACTGAGGCCCGTAATCTCCTGCAGTTAGATTACTGGAAATAGTTCCCAAAATGTCATTGGACCCCTAGCGAGCGAAACGTGAACTACTACACGCAGGGACAGCAGCAGACAATCACACAACGTCACAATCAATGTGAATTACAGAATAGTTCAAGTTTGGTGAATTCATCTGCGACATTGTCTCCTACATTCCATAATCTGTCACATTACAGTTTTCAACGAGTTCTTACCTTGTCTTATTTCCGTATTTTGGTGTAAAATCCATCCTCTGGTGACCGTATTGAACCAACATGGCGAATTGATTCAAACTAACTGCCACCTCGCGGGTTATTTAAAACTACAGCTGTATATTTTCACCAACTATAGTAGGCGCATCGGTCAAGTTTCAGATTACCAACAAACGGTGGTTAATAAATACAATATTAACTGGTTTCAGATGTGAGTATTTTGCTACCAGAAAATAACTTAGGCCCGTAACCACCTGTTTCTGAAATCAGGAGTTTCCAAAACTTCATCGGGTCGCTAGCGAGCGAAATGCGAACTAATGGACGCACCCCGCCTATCGAGATATCGGCGAACATCACCGTAAAATATTATGGAGTCGATAGAGTGGGCGATTAACGATATCACTGAGAAGATTCTCCTGACAATATCATAAGATACTATAGTTGAAGAAGCCAAGAAAAACGATATGGTTCATAAAATAGCTGAGACTATAACCACTGAATTTATCGGAGATATCTTCAATGACGATCATTTGGGTGAGATTGACTGACTCAGTGACAGCAGCAGACGACATTGAAAATGAAATCACATTACAATCAATGAACTGCAGAATAGTTCCAATTTAGTGAATTCATGCGAGTCAGTGTCTCCTAAACTCCATGATAAGTCATTTTACTGTGGACAATAAGTTCTTACCTTGTAATTAAGTGTAAAATTCATTCTCCGATGACCACATAATAAACCAACATGGCGAAGTGATCCGGACTGACTGCCACCTCACGGACAATTTAGGAATGATATTCACACATATTGACGATAGGTGACGCATCGATCTTTAGAAATACAAGAGCACCGAAATTATTAGCAAGGAATGGTGGTTAATAAATACAACATGAGCTGGTTTCTGAAACCAGTTAATATTGTGAATATATAATACGACCATACAGATCAAAATCGTGGTTATATTGTGTCTATCTATGGTAGACACATAGGCCTACATAAGCTGTATTTTTGAAATATCACAATGAAATTTCGAGTGCTTAATATTGCCTCTACTTTTTGTTGTTATTGTTGAAAAATTGAATTTAAATATAGAAAAATTCTCTTATTTTCCAGGCCCGTCATTGACAAGAACCTGATGCGGGGATCTCACAGCAGTCCTGACTCGTACCAGTCGCCGGCCGGCTCGCCCGGGGGGTCCCCGGCAGGGAGGCCGCCGGGGTCGGGGGGATCACCCTCGGGGAGCCCGGCGGCAGGCAGGACGGTTCTCCGCGGCCAACTGGCCCGTGTCCCACTGCTTCCCTCTAAGATGCCGAGTAAGTTCAAGTGACGCTTAATGCTGGCAGGGTGTTAGCAAGAATACAATATATATATAGAGAGAGGCTCTGTTTGTTCAACAATGAAGGAAAGACGCGTCAAACGTTTTGAATGGACTTAGGTGACGGTTCTGTGATCAGATGCTGTGGTGTTACACGAGATTCTCCAGGGTTTGTTTTTTTGATATTATCATTTAATTTTCTTTCTTTTTAATGATGCTTTGTTCTTGCTGTCGTGAGGATGTTGATACTTTGTAAAAATTACCTCAGTCTTGCTGAGAAAGGCTGTGTTTTGTATGTTTGTGATACTTGCCTTGCGAGTCTGTCTCCCTAACGAAGTTGTTGAAAATCTGAGTAGAAGTAGGGGTGATGTTGTTGGAAATTAGAGATCTATTGACGCTAGAATTCACATATCCATGACGTTTAAAATGTCCATACGCTAAGTCATTTATTTGACTCTTCCTGTTTGATAAGCACCAAAGACAAAAATAGCACAATAGATATTCCTGCGTGTATAAATGTAAATAAAGTTAGATGAGAAACACCTATCAGTGACCACAGAAGCTCTTTCATAAAATGCTTTATATAGGCGTAACTGATAGGTATACTTATCCTACCCCCGATAAAAACGCCATGGGCTTAACATTGGCTGACTATATTCTGGCGGGTAACAAATGAATTATTGGAGACGGGGTAGGATAAATACTAAATATTGCCTACATGTGCCAGTTATGCAGGTGGTAAGTAATACCTCAGCTATAATTAGCATTGGCATAGAATAGAGCGAAATGCCAAATAACAAGGATAAAAGAAATATGGAAGAGATTGAGGCCTTTTAATGTGAACAATCTGTAGTTCTAGGGAAAGAGGAACTAGAGGCGGGAAGGTTTCTCATCAGCAGCGTGTACGAGTCTTTGACAAGGCCTATACTATCACACACTCTCATTCGTTTTGTTTTACTCTACATTTATAGTTACTTTTATAGTAACATGTATTTTCATCAATCTTGTGGACTCCTACCAATTAGTGGTTGGTAATTTGGGTACTGTTTCACTGGGCAAATTCACAGAATTTATCCATTTGTGTATGGAAAAATTTCTTAGAAATGTCACGTAGTTTGGTGTGATCTGGAACAGTTTCCTCCATGTGGCATTACTTTCATAGTTTATAGCATTGCCTCAGTAGTGCGAAGTGCTGATTCCACCAACACACAAGACATCGCAAAATTAGTCACGATTTGGGTGTCTTGCTAAATCTTGCTAGGTTTAGAATAACCGCGTGCATATTTGCTGTGATGCATCTTGAGGTGTTGCGGTGGTGGAGCAGCAAAGTATACACACGGTTTCATGAAAAAGTAGCATTACGATTGCGTTCGACATATCGTGACAAAAGACGTATGACATATCACAACACTGTGAGATATAACAAGATATACTACAGCAAATCCATCGTATTGGTGTAACCAGCCCTTCACACTTTCTAAGCATATCAATCTCCAGTATCAACCTTATCTCAAAATAGATGCCTATGAGGATGTTTTCCATATAGGCGAATTTATTCCCAATGTGCTACATTAATTTATTACGGGACCAAAACTGGTACACGTTGGGCTTACAGCTTGGGCCCCATCGTTGCTCCCTCTGCAGTATTGTGGCTGTTGTCAGCTTTGTACATACACCATTAATGCTGGAACCTGCTAACTTTCACACTTATTGTAACAGACTTTTGTTATATGTAATTCCCATACTTCAGGCAATTTGTTACTCTATTCTTTTCAAATGATTATACACTCTTTATCGTATGTATTCATTCAGATGCAGGTGGTTTGAAAAGATGAAAAGTAAACAGCAGTTTTCAAAGACTTCATTTCTCAAGGTCAAGTTGTATTTGGTTGTGTAAGTCAATTTCTCAAACCCAGAGAATGTTCTTGTGTATGTACATTGAAAGCATTGCAATGGAAAGGTCAGACTTTATGTTTCTTCAGTTATCCCAGTATCTGCATTACATTCCCAGATTTGTGAATGCAGACGGTCTGTGAGATGCCTAAGCTAGGTTTTACGACCATGATGCTGTACAGAGGAATAAAGAGATTACCAGAACTTGGATGTCCCGAGAAGGATAGTGATTTCAAAGTCACCGATCATTATTTCGGGTACTTTCATTTGTCAGCCACACCGCGATCGAATGTTCTATTCAAACCCAACCGTTCTAAAAAGAAAATCCCCATTTTTTCATGTAGATTGTTCCTCATTAGGATGAGAATAATATTGAGAAACGTCCATATTATGGACGAAACGGTTCCCATTCAAGGTCAGTCGTCGATTTCATACGGCTTATAATCAGTGAATAATAGTGAAGTGTCTCCTTTATGGTCAAAGAATACAAAAAGCAGTACACACCTGACAAGTACAACATGTGATATCCCCTCTCAGTATATATACAGACTACCGAAATGTGTGTTGACACTCATGGCAGATATTTATTCAATTCTCCCTTTGTTGTTCATGATCGTTTTGTGTGTTCCTTGAATCTTGATGAACCTACATTTGTTGGCCCTCTGTCGCGGAGGGTTAGATTATAGCGTGTGCAGCTCATTCGGAAAGAATGGGGAGGCCTGTTGATGTCCTAAAAACACTGTACAAAGAATATAAATATATATAAGAAATGTTGAATAAATGATATGTGACACAAACAATCTCGTATTTATTGAATCTTTGGTAATGAATACATACATTCAAAGGAATATAGAACTGCGGTATATTTCATTTATATAGTATTTAACATATTGGACAAAGTTTTCAAGAAAACCAAACCGATTCACGGGAAAACTCATTGTATGAAATTGGATTCAATAAAGAAAGTTGAAAAAAAAAAAAAGAATTCTGAATTCTAGAGATGTCAGTTTTCAATGTTTCCATTGAAATTCATGTTTTCATTTTCAGAATTAAAAATAGTTCCTCGTGTAATATTGATATACCAACTCCTAGATTAGCCAATTCAACCAGAGACCATGATCTCCCACTGAACCTCCCAACTGACCTGTGTAAAAACTTGAGCTTTGCCTTTATTCCCCACTGTAATGCATATACCATTACCATAGTCAGGGTGACAGATCCCTGAAATCCTGTTATTTAAGTAGTTTCGTTCCATGGAAGTATAGCAGCAATTTTATTGTATCAAATAAAAGCTAAGACTTTGGCCATTCAAGATAGAGGAGCCATGTTTCTGTAAATGTGTCCATTTGACCCTTTTTTAGAGGTCAAAGGTCAAACTATTGTAAGTCCTTATAGGAAATTTTGGAAGGAGGACAATTTTGGCTGTCCCCCTGACTACCATAATGCCATAAGAAAATATTTCAATGTTTTCTTCTGACCCCAACTGGCACACCTGGAATTCCACTGCCCAGAGATATCTTTTTTAGTGTGTTGGGAGGTGTATTGTGGTGAATCGGCGGCAATGGGTGTGTGTTTTAAGAGCCCACGTCAAGTCAATGAAATTGTTGGCTTAACTTCCTTGGTCCTCCTCAGGGCTCTTTGCACATAATGACATCAGGCCAGAAGCGTGGGCTGGCTTTGCACGCTCATCTCTATGGTCGTGATGGCCTCTCACGAAAGTCACCACTTTGATTATTTAGAGTTCAAACAGATTTATTCAGCGATTTTATTTCATTCCGAATGAGAACATTTGGGCAATAATTGCGAATCTGACTGGAGTAATTGATCTTGCAGCCAATTAAATGAAAAATAAATGTGAAGTGACATAATGTGAAATTCATAAAGTAAAGTACATCTAGGACTTGGTATATGTAGGATACCAAATGGTAGCTCATAAAGGTTACCCCAAGATAATTGACCCTTTTAACCCTTTCCTTACCGCACCTAGCGTAATGCGCAGTGCGTTAACGACCGCGCCCCCTGCAGCAAACGTTCCCACCACTACCGCACGTCACACGCTGTACAGACGTCAGAATACCGGCCTATTCTGCAGGCGTTAGAAAATGGCACAAAGTGCAGACGGGTGCCTTACAAATTAGCAAATTTAAATAACTCGGAGAAATAATTAAATAATTTGAATGATACCAATAAAAAGAAGAGACTTGAGGCTTTATTTTCATACCATTAATTATGAATTAGATCAATATTTAATAATTATAATTATAATTTGAGACATTTCTTTTTGCTCCATTGACACAAGACTGTACATAGGCCCAATATAGCAATGCACCTACAAAGGTGTGTATCTTTTTTTTTCATTGGGATGACATGTTTTTTACATAAATAATGATAAAAATATATGGAGAACAGATCTGTGAAGTTGTTTTGTATGTAGAATTAAAATATTTGGAAAAAATCATGAAAATGCTATATGCCTGATAGGTGGGGCCAACCACACTCTGTCATATTGTAAGGCTAGGGCTTAGACTTATGTCTTATATAGTCTGGTATCAACATCACCATAGTAACCCATTCATCTGAATTCGATTCTAATCATTGATATAATATTGTTTTCTATATATGCTGCATGTTTTTTTTAAAATCTTTCCATTATTAACTGAAATAATATAAAATGTGAATAATATGAATTAGCTGCCTCAAGGCAGCATTTGTGTTCCCATGGTGCTGCCTCAAGGCAGCATTTGTATTATACCGTCACACCGCTTACAACTACCCATTCAATAATGATTCATACAATAATTTTGTCACACAAAACATCCTCGCAGCATTGCAAGTCACTAAGAATTGAATACTGTCCATTCTTGCCTCTCATATAGCTCATCCTGGTGGCCCAGTGGTTAGGGCAGTTGAGTTGTAGTCAGAGGTTGTTTGTCTACATGGGTACGAATCCCAGTAGCAGCCTGACATGATGGTTTAAGTTGGTCCAACCACACACGTCACTCACGTCACTCACGTCACTCACGTCACTCACGTCACTCACGTCACTCACGTCACTCACGTCACTCACGTCACTCACGTCACTCACGTCACTCACGTCACTCACGTCACTCACGTCACTCACGTCACTCACGTCACTCACGTCACTCACGTCACTCACGTCACTCACGTCACTCACGTCACTCACGTCACTCACGTCACTCACGTCACTCACGTCACTCACGTCACTCACGTCACTCACGTCACTCACGTTTATAAAAAAACGTGGGAATAGTTATAGGACAAAATACATCCCCGCAGCATTGCCAGTCACTAAGAATTGAATACTGTCCATTCTTGCCTCTCATATAGCTCATCGTGGTGGCCCAGTGGTTAGGGCAGCTGAGTTGTAGTCACAGGTTGTTTGTCTGCATGGGTATGAATCCCAGTAGCAGCCTGACATGTTGGTTTAAGTCGGTCACTCACGTCACTCACGTCACTCGTTTATAAAAAATCCATTTAGTAGCAAAATCATAGCGCATATTGGGGCAGTTTGCCAGGTTCAATTCTTGAGTTTGTGAAAATTGACAAATATTTTATAAGTGAAAAATGTTAATTGTCCTGAAAAAGGAGAAATCTCAGATATGGCAATGCATCAACCTTGTTCCAGCCATTACACTGTATATCCTTACAAAATCCCACGAACCAGTGTTCCCACTCTATTCCCTTCCCGTAAGGTTTAGGAATGACAGTGTTTTTTCTGGCTGCGTACTCTGGTCCCATTTTCGGAACGTTGTCGGCTCGTGCTATAGACAAGTTAAATATCCGATCCTGCTCCCTTACCTGGTCAACAGAGCTGAACTAGCTCGGCTATAGCTTTGCTAGTATGTTCCGGGCTCCGATAACCCGATCGTGACTCGGAAGGTAGCCGGAAGCTTACCATCGGAGTCCTTGTACCCCTTATTCCAGATGAAAGTTTGGTAGGGGTTCGCTCAGGATCTTCTGTCCTCCCGGGAGGGGAATAGAGATGATCTCTGACATTGCTCCAGCCAGCTTGTGGCGTAGGCCCCCTTTCAGATTATTCTGCCATAGCTCGTTGAGCATGTTGATCCAAATGCTCAATTTTTTCCAGAGCCTCAGTCTCGCGAACCGAAAGTTTCTCAAAGGTATGGTGCCTTTTGGCTACCTCCTCAGCGATCTCTCGATTACGAGCTTCCAGTTCCTGACACATTTCTTCAGCCTCTCTTCTGAGAGTTCTTGCCCAAGAAAACCTTCAGGATTCCGTCTAGAGGTTACCTGGAAGGTATCCTCTGCTCCATCCTGGGGAGTGGTTGACTCTCCAGGACTATCTGTCTGAGACCCAATCTTGCTGAGTCCCTCCAGATCCCTTGCGGGGCCTTGTCGGCTGCCGGTCGCCGGACTGAAATTCTTCAGGACTGTAGAGCTCAGATTCTGAGCCGCGGTTCTCTTCCGAGATTTCCCTTTGCCAGACATCTGGGTGTTACCCCCTCCCTCCGGGTTAGGTGGCGTTTTGCCATTCCGGGCCGGAAGAGCCGGGTGAGAAGTTACCTCCTCACCCTCGCTCTCCTGTACAGCCTGGGACCTGGTTGTTACACCAGCCCCCTGCATTCACCGAAGATCCCGGGTTGTGCAAGCAACCTAGGATCCTGGTCACGGCACCAATGTGGTGGTCGCCGCCTGTCTAGCAGGTTGGATGACCCCGATCCGGAATGCTAGTTCCAGGCAGGATCCCAGCCTATGCTCTCTACATATGTTAGTCCGGCTTTCAGTGAGTTTACACAGACCTAGTCACACACAACACAACACATGCGTTTAATAAACAGGAATGTTTATTAACAATATTACTTCCCGGAAAGATCTGGAAGATCTTTCCCACAAGTACAGTACCCTAGCACAGAGTGCCAGGTAATGCTGGAGAGGCTAATCTGAAAGACTCGCCTAACCACCAGGAAGGTTACGAGAACCCGCCTGCAAAGTGAGGGCCCAAGGGTCCGTTCCATAGAAGAGACGCGCGAGGACTAACCTGTCGACCTACTGTGAATGCTGAGTATATATACCCAGCGTTACGTAATCCCGGTCTCCGCCGCGCCACTCTCGTGTGCAGCGTTGCCCGGAACCACTACAGAGTAGGGATCGGATATCCGCGCCATCTTCCGTAGAACGTACGAACACTGCTGGATTCCAGCCCCACTACAGCTATATGCCTGATAGGTGGGGCCAACCACACTCTGTCATATTGTAAGGCTAAGGCTTAGACTTATGTCTTATATAGTCTGGTATCAACATCAACATAGTAACCCATTCATCTGAATTCGATTCTAATCATTGATATAATATTGTTTTCTATATATGCTGAATGGATTTTAAAAATCTGTCTATTATTTACTGAAATAATATAAAATGTGAATAATATGAATTAGCTGCCTCAAGGCAGCATCGGTATTCCCATGGTGCTGCCTCAAGGCAGCATTTGTATTCCCACGGTGCTGCCTCTATTCGTATACACCGATATCCTATTGATACCATGTAGGAAATCTATTAAACATTTCTTAAAGAAAGCAGACAAAATTGCTAAATGTCCGAAAGAACAGGAAACTCTTGTAACAGTGTAAGGAGTCACCAACAATCATAAATAATGGCATAACGTTTCGGCAATAACCGATGATTTGACAGCTTCTTATCATCACTTCTCTTATCTAAATATGAATAGTGATCATATCAATAGGTGCGTTCCATTAACATAACAATAACATTCAGCAGGGATGAAAGTTGGGACCAGGAAAAAAGTCAGAAATAGAAAATCCTGGCCCTAACCCTAGCAACAGTTTGCTCCGGTGGCCAGTGTACTCAAGCAGATGCCATCCAAAAATATTGGAAGAGTACAGAAGTGGTCAGCATCTATAGCCTGCTAGCTACTAGGCTGCCAGCTAGGCAGGACTGCCCACTAGTCAGCTGGAAGCCACACCTCTTCAGTCAGCCTTTATGACTAATTATATGGGTACGGGAGAGGTGTAGGCTTCCAGCATGTCTGCTAGCTACCAACAATAGTCTTGGCTTGTCAGGCGTTTGGCACCTTTTGTTAGGGGAGTACTGCTTCTGTGTAGATATTGATGATTCTATGCAATCTTTATCAATATTCCAAGATTTCGTTTCTGGCATTTGTTGGAACAGTTCCATGCCTGATTTAGGGTTTAGAACATTAGCAGAACCTTACAACTATAGAGACTAGGACCATCAACTCACACTGCCATCATAGTAATTTATAATAGTGCAGCATACTTCAACCAGTTGCCATTGTGCTTCATGCTATCACTCTTCAAGCATTGCCATAAGCCTATTTGCATAACCTCATAACAACACCAGGTATTGGCTTGAAGAGTCGAATAACGTCGCACACCGGCCCTGCTTTTGTAACATATGTGTTGAGAGTACCACAAGGTGCATCCTAACAGGTTCTCGCTCAAGATGGTGGTTAAGGCCCCACTGTTTGGACTGCCACCCCTAGCATTTGAACCGTTTTTATTTGGACTGACCCAGATGCGCAGATGTGCACACAGGAATCACTCTTTACCCAGACACTGAGGTGTCAACATCTCCAGGCTGCTACAGTGAGGAGGCTGGAACATCTTTGGACTCTAGGCTACAGAGCCCTATATTGAGGGTAGGACTTCTCCACAAGCTATTATCATCCCAGCACTGGAGGAAACAAGGAACAAAGATTGATGACTGCTACCACCATATCCTACCACCTTTGGATCATCTCTATCCAGAGTCCTATCCTCGCAGCAATCATTCCCAGGTGATGCCAACTTCTCTCTGCAGCCATCTTTTATTCCTCCTTCTAAAGCTTCCAGAAGCTTCCAGAAGCTGATGTCAGCCTGAAGCAATAATCAATACTTACATATCATTGTAGACTAAAATAGAAACCAACAAGTTTTGGTCAAAGTCGTTGTTCTTCACGAGTTTGATGCAGAGTGATATGAACGAGGCGACAGCCAAGTGAATATCATGTAGTATTCAAACGAGTTGGGGAATGACTTCTTTGGTAATCTAAATTTATTTGTACCAAAAATACTGGATTAAGACAGTCACCCATTCTGTAGCAGCTCCTCCCTGTCTGAATGTTGACTGTATGGCAGCCATGTATTGAACAGCATGTTTACCCTCATAATCACTCCCTATAGTTCCCAGTCTGGCCACATGGGGGTAGAGCCCTCTGACGTGACACTGACACTTGAGTTATTAGTGACATGAGTGGCCCTCCTGACATGTGCGGCAGACCAGAACGGGACTGGACAACCCTCATTGCTATAGCTCCAACAGCCTATCCTAGCACAGAGTTTACAAGCTTACCCTGTACTCAGATGCCCCCTGTTGTTTGTAAATAAGCTGGATGCACTTGTCCAAATAAATCAGTTTGGTTCTTGACTCATAGTAACTAGTATATATGCTACCTCTGTGTTTGAGTTCTGACTCCCTTCTTCTTAAGGTCTACACCTAGCTAGCCTAGGCCTCTAGGCTTTACAATATATTATCGTCTAAGGGTAAGGAGATCAGAAAATCACAGCATTAAATTTTGTTTTAAAGATAGCTGGAAATACCATACAAGAGAAAATGTATCTAGGTATAAATCTACCAAAAAAGAGAAAGTCAGGTTATATATTTTTTCTACACACGAGAATCTCTCTCCACAGACGTACGCTAACTGAAACATATTCAGATATCTCAAGATAATAAAAGTATTATTTCCTTATTTGAATGTGATTCGAAGCAGCAGGAATACCTCTATCCTTCTGAATAAAACTGCATGGGAAAGGTTCTCAGTGATCTGCATTGACAACGACAATTAGCATTAATCAAGACCACATCCGGTGTCGCAGAGAAAGTTCTGCCTGCCGCCCATCCTACCCGCTGTTGTTTGGAAGTGAGGGGGTGTTATTTCGTGGCACAATGAGTGCTGACAAGTGTCAGGCTATTAAATCATTACTCTTTCTGTACCAGGCAACTCATGTGTGACGAGAATTAATTAGTAGGCTTAAATACCATCCAATCAACTCAGTGTGGAACTGGCCTTTGTTGGTTAGACCAGCATCCAGTGTTATTTATCCACATTTCCCTTGTTTGGAGTAAGAGGAGAAACAATCTGTGCAGTTTGTATTGGGAGAGAATTCACACCTCAGCACATACAATGTACTTGGTCAGCATCCCTCTTGCCTTATCATACACCTCACTGTTGGATTCACTCCATCAAGGTCCAAACTCGGTCCGTTATCCTCCAGGGAATTTTTTATAGTAGTGCCGATAATTAGTAGTAAACTTTTCCGTTGCATAGTCGAATAATCTTACCTGCACATGTATGGCACAGCTATATCAAAATAGGTCTTAGACCATCAGTGATCGTTTCAACCCAACAGGTCTATACAACACCTTGCCTATGAAACACCTCCCTGATCTTGCCATATTGTTCTTACCACTGTCTTACCACTATTAGCTGGCACTCCACTGTACTGCCGCGATAGGGATAAGAATCGTTACGGCAGATATCTACGCGAACAAACTATAGGATTTGGAAAATGAGTCCAGTGAAGTATATGGCTTCGGATTTATTAGAGTTAGGGTTCGGTTTTGGAATAGGGTACACACTACATGACAACACATAGGATATAGGCCATGAAGAACAGACTGCAATACTCGTAGGGGCATGGAGAACCAGGGGTGAGATAAACCCCTTACTGGTCGTGTTACGATTGACCGCAACGTCAAAATCTAGAGCACACTCGCCATCTTTCTTGTGCTATTACACATCTCACTACTCTCTTCATTTTATTACCCACCTCATCCATCATCCCCTATCACAAAGCATGTTTCTTGCCTCTATGACACACACCTCTTAGGCCATCATTGGATTCACCTCGCTAAAGCAAATACTATAGAGGAAACCTATGAAAGTTTATGGTCTGAGCCCATATCCTATCGAGTTTAAATCACGTAGTAATTCACAAGGCGAAGCCGAGTGAATTACTACGTGATTCAAATGAGATGGGATCGAGCTCTGACCCTAAACTTGAATGGGTTTCTGAATTTATCTCACCCTTAATATTGACTAATGGGCTAACATTTGTGACATTATCCCCCATTGGATATTTTTCATAAATATCTAATAGGCATCAGATACGAGTTCCCAATGTTAAGTCTATGGAGAAAAATATCTGGGGTGAGATAATAGATAGATGCTGACCCTCTCACCATCCCCTTCAATGTACCAAAGCCCTTGGGCACTGCATAGCAATATGGGCGGCTTCCAGAATTATAACACACACCTGACCATTCCTCTCACTATGTAATATACTTGTGTCGGAAAATACTATGGGTACCAATCTCTGCTGTGGGTTTGGTATTTCCTCCAACCCGGCATACTGTACTGGTATGGAAAAATACCAACATATTTTGGATACGCGCATGTGCGCAGTGAGTAGCACAGTGCTACTTCCGGCCTCCAAGCACACTCTGAATAGCGGTTCGACTTCGTCATGGTTTGGTAAATATTTGATAAATAACCGTTTTGTAAGATTGTCCCATATATGTCAACATAATTGTCCCATGAAAATTGGTAATAATCCCGACGATGGCGCCCTCTCTTTTAACTTGGTAGAACCGGACATGTTACATGACCCTCAGTCCTCCTCACGCACCTGTTCATTACGGACGTCTTTAGCTACTTACCTATATCTTATACATCTTTACTTTTACCCACCCACCCACTCCACAAGTTGGCTTTTTATATAAAATGAACAAATGTCTTATCAGGTTACATATCTTAAAAATTTTATATTCACACACTTGTGCTTTCAACAACTCATGAGCAATTTTTTTGTCTTTTACAATGTCTTAACTAGATTTAGTCATGAAATACTGTGCCTAGTGTATTGGTAAAGATTGATTTAGAGGGCAGCGCAGCTTGTTCGTAATTAAGCATGCGTCTTGCAGCATCGTTCCCACTCTACAAACTTCTGTTACATCTCACTAGTGTTTCCCACCTGGACATTGCTCTCAGAATCCTGATATTTGTGCCTCATTTGACATTCTATCTTGCTATTGTTATTGTCGACGGCAAGCTCCATATTTTTGGAAATAGACGAAATGTACGGAAAGGTATTGAAGGCTGGCTTCCGTCAACAACCTCCCATGAGATGTTGAGACGATTCTTGCCACGTGTTTTCCGTTACCGCACTGAACCTGGACTAAGTCCATTGCCCATGTAGACCTGGACATGCTCCAGCCATCGACTCAGCCTTAATTAATGCCTAAATAAGCCATTTTCAAATGGCCGACAAAAATGGCACCAATTAATTGTGATTTCCTAAACGTCTGTCCGTGGTTCCACTGACTGCACATCATTAACAAATAGTTGGTGATTGTACAGTGTATAAAGCCCGTTTCCTATTATTATCCTACCCCTAATATGAAATCCCATCTTGCGGATTGCCTACAAAATCCAAACATTTTGAGTCTGTCAGTCTTTGAGGAAATCCGTCGGTGGTGGTCTTATTGCATAATCAATGCCAAATTAATCTGAGAGTATTGTATTGTTATTAATATGCTGTCATATTGTTACTTGATCACGGCCTCAACAACCTAATGTGACAAGGTGTTGTAATGTATAATCTTCCCACTCATAATGTTATCATCGTACATATGTACATTCTATATACAGTAGACTCCCACCTAAAGGACACTCCGTGTAAGCAAAAACAAACAAAAAACAACAACAACAACAACAAAAAACCAAAGAAAAACAGGAAAACAGATTAGGATACATTTTTATGATCATTATGAAAATATAGAGATTCGCTACAACTAATACACATCCCTTTGATACCTAAAAATCCTGACTATATTCAACGAATTTGGAAGTTGCCACTCATGCTTTCTTATTCCTTATTCAGATTGTGTGAACTCCAGTTTTCTTAGTGCGAGATTAAACAAAATGACACCTTTCATAATTGATTCCTGTCATTCAGTCATCGACCTCCTCATCTTTCCTGCAAAATAGGCCCGTTGGGTGCACCCTCACCGACAACAATTTCTACCTTGATTATATCTATGCATATAACCTCACCAGGGTCTGTGTACTTAAATAATTACTCGGCTGTTAAAAGAGAGGGTTCATAATCAAGCAATTTGGGAAATGATCACTGCACCTATTACAGTCGTCAGGTTAAAAGGTATATTATCTGGGGTCAACGATTATGTGTTTCGATAAATTCACAGGTGCATCACCTGGCGACTGGTTTTACAATGTCCACATAATCGGTGGACATTTAGTCGTCAGGTGGAAATGTCGCATATGGGAGATGCAACCTCTCTGTCAATGTATATTAAGCCCACTGCCCATCTACCGATTTCGGGACATTTATGTACCTTTGTCGGGGACAAACGGAGGGTAATTTGTCTCAGTCAAGGCATCCTAACAGAGTCGGCCGTAGTCTGTAGATGTAGGACATCTAGGCAAGGGTGAGCCACCGATTAGTGAACCACCTCCTTCAGACATCCTTTTGTCGCTGACAAGTTTTGGTTTCTATGTTCCAAAATCAGTGGTGAAAGGTTTATCAACATGTTGATAAATCTAGTCGCTGGGGTGCATAATCATATATCTGTCGGTAGGTGTAGACTGATTTGCTTAGGATTAATACCAACTACCCCCTCTCCTCGATGGCTGCCAGTCAAGCGAAGGGTTACGTAATTTGCCTGCGACAAGTTGACCGACTCCTTTACGATTTTGGAACTAATCGTTCAACCATTAAACAGTAGATGGGCATAGGGCTTTACTGTACTTGTGTAGTTCTATGTTATATGTGACTATCGTTTAGAGGATCGCTAGTGAACGTGTACTGCCCTTAAATATGTTGAATAAAAAAAATAAAAAAACATTTAAAAAAACAAACATACGCTATGTCTCGCTTAGGCGTTTCCAGCTGTCCAATTGATATGGAGATGATAGACTCCAGGCATAAGATCATTGCTGTGATGTCTTCGTTTCGCAATCTATTATCCAATATCATTTTTCCATATTTCATTACTCTATAAAAATATCCAACAGACATTGCCAATTTGTCAGTCTACGATTGCCAATCGGTCGCCATATGTATCCGTAATTAGAATATGCCACGCTTCTCCCATGCTTCCTGAAAATACTGATTTGACACCCTCTCTAGAAACGAAACGCCAGGCGCTGTAGAAAGCATTGCTCACAAAAACCCGAAACCGGAACATGGTTAGTTAATTAGCATACATAGCATGCCAATTAGGGATAGAGGTGGGCTGACGAAGATGCTGCAGTGTAAATACAAGCCAGAGTGACGGTTAAACCGAGTCTACAGATATAAAAGTTATTCATCAAACCACTTGGAAGATCCGCTTCTACAATTTTTGCTACTTTTGAATGCCTTCACATTTGAGATCTTTACTAGTAGCGTTTGCAAATAGTATTCCTGGGGTGTGAAATAAAGTTTGTCTGCAAGGACATCTAGATTTATTAGTCTCTGGTTACTTTTTCCAGTTTTCGCTTGGTTTAGGACTTTGACATCAAGGAATACGTTTGATATGTTCTCCAATAGTATACTTTAAAACATAACGAGATAACTACAATAACATTATACACTGATAGCAAGAATACAGAGTCAGTAATGTCTGACCAATGATTGCCTTGCAATTTACACCACTGTCAGCAAAAACATGAATAGGTTCTAACTCGGTAGCTCTTTAGTATACGAGTTCACATGTATTTCCTTTTGGAAGTCCGTCTTGATTCTGCAAAGAAATAGGGGAATACATAATGTTTATTCTGACGGAAGTCATTGTTTTGAGGGTGGAAAACCTTAAGATTTTCCGATACACCAGAACATAGTGTCATTTGATGAGAATTGTCTTTATTGTCAGTATACCTGGTGTGCCATGAAGAAACCGCAATTAAAGGCCTTTAGTTGAATAATCTTCCCTTGATAAACACTCGCTCGACACTCTAAATACCGGTCCTCGATGGTATCTAACATCATAGTGAGAAGCCTTATAAATTCTATTACTTGTGCCACGCCATTTCCATATACTACTTATAACAGCTCAATTGAATGCGATATGCGGCGAGTAGTATATAAGAATGAGTAGTAATTATATAGATCGACCTAACCCCCGCATACGCTCGGATATTACTACGCGTCACCACCTCAGAGCATACTGCCGCTTGTATCTGAAACCAGTCAGCAGAGTGTATTTATTCACGCCACTTGAAACTAGCAGTGACTAATTACAAGTTTGTTTGTCACGCCTGCCTGTGCCGCTTTCTTCATCTTTATACTAGGAAAATTAAAATCTACAGAAAACTTGTGTGTCTCTAATGAAAAGGCTTTCTACCTGGAGTTCTGCGTTTGAAATACCTGGTTCACCACTTCTCTAGATGTATTCTTACTCCTATCACATGTGTTCCTTCCGAGCAAGTGCAATGACGCAGAATTATCAAAACATTCCACTTGAAACGTCAGAACGCTACCAGGGTGGCGTTTGATATCTGCAGATAGGAGACTTCATAGGAGGACAATGATTAGGATAAGAGAGTGACTGATTCAAATAAGTAGCATATTGTCCGCATTTACTGTACTTCTCCTGACCTGAATCCTTCAGAAGGACAGCTCGTGAAGCAAACTATCCTGTAATCGGTTCATCTGCGTGTCTGTCCCAGGCACCATTTGGGCTAGTCTGTTTATAATTCCTGAAATATATAGTTTGTAGAGTTGCCAATAACAGAGGCATCACTGCACGGACACCGCCATTTTACATATGAATGGGCCCGGCGTATGTAAGTAAGTATTGTGAACCATTTTCTATATGCCATAGAGACTCAGAGACTATGTGGGTCAACCACATGTTATGGGATGTCTTTCAACACTTATAGATGGCCTTACCCGTGGACGTCTAAGACTGTCTTAACTAACAGACTTAGATATATATCAAACGATAACCCTTGTGCGAGGTACAGAAAAGGGTCTTCATGTACTTGCCTTGATTATTCTAGGCTCAAATCCAGCTTTGCCCTTTTCTACCTAAAAAATGTCCGTTACTACTATTTTATAGCGAATGAATGTATTATTCACATGCCATTGTTAGAAACTTTGAAAGCTATTATTCAAGCATGTGCATTGATTAAATACTGGGGGGTGTTTCACTCGTAATATACGA
This sequence comes from Alentia gelatinosa, assembly GCA_950022655.1. Lineage (NCBI taxonomy): Eukaryota > Metazoa > Annelida > Polychaeta > Phyllodocida > Polynoidae > Alentia > Alentia gelatinosa. The sequence goes on along the minus strand of OX465584.1, from coordinate 13,831,789 downwards.
TACGATCTATCGACCGATGTATGACCTCGCGGACGATCCATGGCCAAGATCGTAACATAAAATAGATCGTACGGAGACACGTGAACTATTTGTACAAATTGTCGCATGTTTGACATACATCCTACGGGACGCTAGGTCTAATATGAGTAAGCTATGACCCCCCCCCCCCTCTCCGCTCCTGAGTATACTGGAATAATGTGATAATGAGGGTATGGTTCCTAGACGATTGATATATAGATCATCTATTGATAATAATTCTACTCCTTGCTTTTACATTCTTTTTCTACAAGTACATTGAGGTACAATCTCGGACCTATTTCGAAAAGTTGTTCCAAAGCATCATCTCTTATATAGATCTTTTTTTTTTTTTATAAAAACATGTCCTATGTCGTTTAAATTTCAACTGTAAATGAAAATATGGGAAGAACAGAAGGAAGCAACTAGATGTCAACATCGTATTGCCAGTCATTATCAAATTAACAACAAGAGGACACCAATAACGGTGTTTTGAGAAGATTGGAGTATTTAGTTTCACTTTTCGATGGATTGAAATGAGCAGTTGCTGCCCTAGTCATTCCGGGTTGCGTGTCAGCGCTGTCGGACGAGACAGAACTCCAATGACCTCTTCTCAGTCAATGACCCGACATGACAATAATCACTCTGGATTGTTTTTCAACAATTGTCCTCAGGGCACAAGGTAGATGCTCGAATCTGACCTTGAATGATGGACTTTTCGGTGTTGAATTCAATGTGTTGTTGGTGTCCATGTAAGGAGAAATAGGACAAACAGTGAAATCAGGGGCCTGTTGAATAACTTATGTTGACGAATGTACAGGGTATGAGGAGATCCCGTACGAGGGATTATCATTTGATGATATTCAAGATTGTTCGCTAAATAAGACGGGTGATAAACAGATAAATATTTCCAGGATAAGATAAAATCAGAAACATATTTGTGCTTGGTCTGAGTCCCTGTTCACCGTCTCGTTTGGAGTGCTTCAGAATATTCACCCGCCTCGTCCATATTACTGCGCACTCCACACTCGATGGCGAACGAGGATACAGACCAAACAGTCATCAATTTCTTTCTTAATCTACATGGTTACGCAATGCCTGCAGCCAAACAAGCGCCTGGCAACGTATTCTGTAGCATAGGATCACTGAGGGTGTGAGCGGCAGTATGTTCTTTCTGACCAAAGGCCATCCATAAGTCTTGAATAGGGTTGATCCCCATCATCTCTGGGTCTCGTTGGCGTTCAGAAAAATGTCTTCATGTACGAGCCTAAATTATTCAACAGGCTTCTTTGCTGACAATAATATTCCTTATTTCTGCTTATGAGCTTAGCCCTCTTAATTATCAGGTTTTTGTAGTGTAAGTAGTATACAGAAACAGGGTTACTGTGGCTGTAAATGATACATATGCAATAAAATTGACGATCAGATGAACCAATACCGAAGGAAGAGGCCCATCTAGTCGTTAATTTTACCGAAAGATTATCATGCGCTGTCAATACCAAAGTACCTTCTTATATACCTTACCTTTTTTACCATGTTGTTGTCGGATATTCTCGAATAGCCTTGACTTTTATATAGCGGTGATTTTCTATGGAACCCGTGAATTTCAAATTAGGATTTCTTTCATGACATAGGGGCCTGTCAATTATCATAATGAATGGACCAGGCATTCTTAGTTACATTCTCAAATTTCTTCATTTTCAACCTGTGAACTTTCACCTCAAATTCTTGTTTTGGAGTCGCCCCAGAAAGGTACGGAAATTTGTTCTTGTATGGGTTTTTCGAAAGTATACCTGAGGAAGTCAAATGCCAGATTAAAGACCCTATTTTGGCTATATTCCCTCACCCACGCCTGCTGTCCATATATTTTGTTCAATCGTATCATTTACCGTTTACGCTTATGATTGAATGGAAGGTCCGAATCAAGGTATATCATATATATATATATATATATATATATATATATATATATATATATATATATATATATATATATATATATATATATATATATACATATGTGTGTATATATATATCATATGCTGAAAGACTCACATATTATATCGAATTCTGTATCTTTTGAGATGATTTATTTCAAAGGGGTTGGGGAAAACATTTCATACGCGATCACACTTGATTTGTAGTTTCATCTGGCACCCTTCACATCACTGTCAACGTGCCTACAGCGCTGTGCCTTCCATCTCTTTTAGATTTCAATTCGTCGACCCTGCCACAGCAAGTCACGGTGGTACCTGCGTACATGTCAACCTCTTTGTGGCGTACAACCGGATAGGTGTAGCTTCTACTGACAGCCACATATATTCCTCTATTGAATATTCACGAGATGACCTGGTATTTATGTTTAACTCAATCAGTGATTTATGCACAAGTCCTGGCATAATGACCAAAATCGACCATGTTTATCTCACAGTGAGTGTCATTATGAATAATTGTAAAAATCTAAAGTAAACGGAAATGACAGAAATTGGAGCCAAACTTGAAAAGTTCTGTTATATTCGTTCAGTGAGTAGAAGAGACCCGATCACCGAGTGATGTGAAGAGGCTAAAGTAGAGGTCAGAGACTTTTGTAGTGGACATTGCAACCACCTGGCGACTACACTTGACAGTGTGATAAATAACACTTTACGTCACACCCATGACATAAACAAATCCCATGTTAAGCCTATGGCATTTTTTATTAGGGGTAGGATAAATAAAACTACAATCTGACCATACCCATTACCTCTTTAGAGCGCGATGTATAAAAGTCTAGTCGCATCCGATACCTGCCATTCAACACTGGCCGACTCTTCGGCACCGATCTACAATCGGGAACCACCGATCTGTATCTTTGGTATACCGACTCCAGATCGGTGAATGGAAACAGCCTGGTATTTGAAATGGTCAGCGATAAATTACTTAAAGTTTATGCAATAAAACCACCACTAGGCCATTTTCCACTGACCGATCATTTGGCATTGATCTGCAGTTGGGAACCACTGATGGATTTTTAGTGTACACTGATGCAGGTTGGGTGTATAGAAACAGATGGCATTTGATTGTGCATAGACTATGCAATAAGGCCAGACGACTGACCGACTTGGTCAACGACCGACAGAATCAAAATGCTTTGCTTTCATGGATGAGGCTAAAGGTTTCAGCATGAACATTAAATCGGTATTAGCATGTGAAATGAAGTGGGTGTAGATATGTAAAGGCTGTAGTGGGTGTAGGTATGTGAGAGGTATAGTGGGTGTAGGTATATGAGAGGTGTAGTGTGTTTAGATCTACATAAGAGTTGTAGTTGGTATAGGTATGTGAGAGTTGTTGTGGATGTAGGTATATGGAAGTTGTAGTGGTTGTAGGTATTATATGTTGAGGGGTTGCAGTATTTATGTTTGCTGTGCAAATGGGACATGGAGAGTGTAAGTATTGTAGTGGGTGTAGGTACATGAGAGTTGTTGTGGGTGTAGGTACATGAAGGTGTAATTGGGAGAAGGTATTGTATGTTAAGGGGTTGTAGTATTTGCTGTGTAAGTAAGAGAGTGTAAGTGTTTCAAAGGAAGAGCATCATTCCGGGCACGTCACTGGCATCTGTTCATTTCATTGACTGAGATTATGATTGTTATGTACACCATAATATATACTAAATAATCACATCATACACACACTGTACAACCCAAATCTCTATACATCTTCCATACAAGATCCTTAATGGAGGGTCAGAAGACTGTGACAATCTATTCACTACAAAATGTCAGTGTGGTGTTACCAAGTCAAGTTACATACCTCCTGTCACACCTCCACACGCCACTCCCCTTCCCTTTGTTACTCTGCAGTGCCCCTCCCTACACCCTTTTCTAGTTACTATGACCTTTACCCACCATCTATTTGTCCTTTTATCATACACCTGTGCGCATTGTTCTTATACCTACTGACCCCTTCTCCCTGTGTTGTAAACATGATGTACGGTACAGTGAACTGTACACTGTTATACGGCCCAGCTCTGCGTGCCCAAATTGTACTTCGATTACAGGTAACATCTTAGAAATCTAAAATACTTGAAGATGGATGATAAAGGGAAAACCGACTAGGTGTGTAAGGCTTGATTCCATTGCACCGATTTCACTCCCGATGTAGGCCTACTCCAGTTTTGGTGTTGATGCACACACATCCTATTCCATTGCGCCGATGGCCTCCAGACAGAGGCGCAATGGAAACAAGCATTTAATCTGATAATTGTTACGAATTCCCGGATTTGCAAATAAACCACCCCCGCCTATAGGCCTCGCAACCATATTGGGGACTGAAAACTAGTTATTTTTGACTTGCTATACAAAAGTTCTCATAACTTTGGCTGTGGAAAGGATACAGATTTACAAATGGTACCATATTAAACCAGAGATTATGGGGTTTATTTTCATATATATTTTGAATTTATTGAGGTAATTTATCTGTTTTCATTTTTGACACATTTTCTATGAAATCATGCTGAAAGCTAGGCAAAATGTTGACCTTCTAGAATATGAGTGAAGATTCCATAGAATTCCATATGAAAGCAAATCCAAAGCCCAGTTTAATCAAGTAGAAATATGTTTGAGGATCATTTTGATACCTTAACTTTTATTGTACTCATAGTAGAAGTCAAAATGGACTGTTTTGTTATCAAATTAGAAAAGTAGCAAAAAGCCCCTTTTTCTGATATGCGCCATATGTTATAGCATTGTTGTGGTAGGCAGAAAATAGAGAACTAAGGGTTGGTTGGAGATGATGCAATATTTTTATATTATAATTTCAGACAATGTTTTTCCTTTAGTTATTACTTACAAACAAATGCTTCCTTTAACTAATTAGATATGCAGCACATGTCAATCTATAAGAATTTTTAGGGAAACATTATTTGAATCCGGATCCCACCTTAGTCCCTAATATACCTACCTGACCTATAGCGGCGTCGGGGCAAGTATTTGCCGATCCGGGAGTTCATAACAATGATCAGATTAAAAACTCAGTCTGTTATCCCGTTGTACCCCTCCTCCCCTCCCCTCCCCCACGTGTGACCTCAGGTAGCACTCCCCAGCCCCCCATCTACCCCTCCCACGCGCTCCCACCCACGCGCAGAGAAACGCACATGCGCGTCATGAACCCCGTGCTCTACAGTAAGTGGTTGAACCTGCTCTGTGAAGCCCACCCTCCCACCCACCCTCCCATCCTCCCTCCAACCCTCCCTCCCACCCTCCCACACCGCCCGCCCGCCCGCCCTGCCATACCGCCCGCCCGCCCTCTCACTACCCGCCGCACGCGCGCCGCACGCCGCCGAGTTTATATCTCACGCGCGGCCCCCGTTGGCCGAGTGTAGCTGGTGACCAGAGGACGAAGGGGTGGAGCAACTCGGCTGGGCTCAGACCTGTACTGCGAGCAACTCGTGTTTTAAACCCTGCACACAGAGAAGGCCTGTTACTGTTAAGGAAGGGACGTAGTGACTCCACGCTGTAAGAGCGGCCCGCCACAACAAGGCAGCGGCTCAGTTAGAACTGAGCACTTGACCAGCGTGTATCTCATTTGGACCCCGGGTCTGTGGTAGTAGTAACAAATCCCACACAGCATTTTAAAAAAATAAGACAACTTTGAGATATGATGAGCCGAAGCTAACTGTAGAACTCTGTAACTCCTACAACACCAACCCCCTTCTCACAACTACGTGCAATCCAACAAGTCAACGCTTTTACGATACGACCAAGGAGTTCCACCCAGCGAGAACACAGTCTAAAGTTTTGTTTTTGTTTTGTGACGCTGTCAGAGACACCAGCAGGACGTTTGAGCTGTGTATTTTTTTTGTGTTGAGAGTGGACTCGAGGCGCCGATTCTGATAAAGCGGTGAGGAATTCGTGGATTCTTGGAGGCCGATCGGGATAAACTATGCCAGTCCCCGGTGGTTATCGATGGATGTGTCAGATTCTGGGGATGTTTCTGCTGCTGGTGATTTCAACGATGGCGCGTCCAGGTATGTGAAGACTTACTTAGAACATTTGTATTTATTATCCATGGTATATGAAGTCCCCATTGAAACTGTATGGGGACTCAGTAAACCACTACCCATTGTATAAAACCTTTCAGATGCCATAACTGTGGTATACGGATTCAAACCTGTGGTATACGGCCTCAAAACCATGGTATACGGGAAAAAATACTCCTTTTGTGCTATAGAGCAAAGAAATTGTCCCTATTGTTATACCCTTTGATATGGCCATAACTGGGTTTAATTCATTCGAAAAGATCGATGATAAATGCAACAAACGATGATTTTGTGGACAGATTGCTCTGTAAACCACTCGAGGTTGACGTCGTAATACACTCTCGTGGTTTACGGCCGCCTGTCCACCAAACCATCGAATATTGTATTTATCGATGGCATACAGAGACCCCATTGAAAATGTATGGGGACTCGGTAAAAAAGTCAAAAGTAGATTTGCGCTTGCGGAAAGGAATGTGAGACGGATGGCCGACGGATCACCTATAGATTAAAGGAGAAACAAATAAGTTCTCCAGGAGTTTGGTGCGAGTGGTATGAAAGAGGCAATAGCCGAGTGAATTGCTTTCTGTATTGATCTCACCCCTATATACTAAAAGAATTGGCGACACACAGGATATAGGCCATGGAGAACGGACTGCAATACTCGTAGGGGCATGGAGACCGAGTTCCCAATCTTATGCCTATGGGACAGAAATACCAGGGGTGAGATAAACGAACATTCTCAATCGGATTGAGTTCATGTTTTCTGCAAGGTTTTTATGTTAGAACATAGACATTCAAAAGAGAAAATAATCTTTGCGAGAGGCAAAGCTATCTGGCCATCTATATACGACATACTTCGGGGGCATTCTGCACGTTCTGATTATCAAAAAAGACACGGTGGAACCCTGCTTAAGGGAACGCCCTCCGCTGCGGGGTAAAGTATTTTCAAGCGGGGTGCCCCTTATACATAGCATTTGACAGCCACCGGCCATTGAGTATATCCTTACAATACTCCATGAGCATTGAGTACGGGTTCCCGATGTTAAGTATTTGGGAGAAAATACCAGTGAGAAAATAATAAACAATTCAGTTCCTTGGAGTGTGAATAAGAGGCATGGAGAGAACAAAAAAAGCTCATCTTATTTGAGCGGGCAGACCGTCATTGTGACTGTTTGTGTTGGCGGCATTTTATTGTGTGAAGAAATGAGCCATTTCAAGGTACCAAAGACGCAGATTTTGTATACAGCTTTGGCCAAACATCTCTGAAATTCTATAATATAAATAATGTTCAGGCTCACTGAGATGTAGTGAATAGGCTATGAGCTATGGTGCCTTAACCTACGTTTAAATAAGACGATTATAAGCGGGGATTCTTGAATTTTGCACCATCTGACGATTTCCAATCGCCGATGGCTAGAAATCGGTACATATGAAAAGTGCAAAAGCTTGAGGAAATTCTTGGGTTGATGACTATTGCAGCCGATATTACGTAATCGTACTCCACCTGATAACTGTAGGCTGGACGATCTATAGCCGTCACGTTTTTGTCGTCTAGTGTAAACGTTGAGCCAAGTGAATGAAATACAGTTGTTTATGTTCTTTTATATATATGATAAAAAGAAAACGCAGTGACTGAGCCGTAGGCATGCAGTTCTCGGCCTTTTGTAACATAAATACAAAAGACCACGAACGCCCATCACTACGGTCTCAGTTACAACGTTTTCTCTTATTAATCTCCTGCAGTTCAATAGCCTAGAATATCATAGACCACGGCGCCACTCAACATGCGACGTAGACGTCACAGATCCTCATACCAGGAAATATGCTATTATTTCCTGAGTGCTGTTCACCGATCGGTACTTATACTGGCATGCAGCCCTTTGTCCTTTTACCAGTTGGTATTTGCCAACACCATAGAAAAATACGCCTAAAGAAACACTTTTGGCAATAGCCTGCAGCTTGTGGGTGGTGAATCGTATTAGGCCACATAACATTCTCATTCGGATATATATACACAATATCGACTGTTTTCAAAGCCAAGCGGGCATATATATGCTTCGAGGAGTTAACGCGTAGTAATATCCGAACGCATGTCTAATGCACATCTACCGATTTGGGGTTGAACGATTAGTTCCCAAGTCGTATAGTTGTCGGTGAACTTGTGGCAGGCAAATTATGTAACCTGTTGGCCACCCGGGCGGGAGGTATTTCCAATGTTCCGTTGTCGCTGACTGGAGCTATCAACATGTTGATAAACATTTGGCGAGCGATTTACGAACATTGACTGACAAAAGAACGTATTAAGCGGGGGGGTTTTCGCTAATCGTTGGCTGACCCTTGACTAGCAGCTCCACATCTACTGACTAGGGCAGGGTCCGTTAGGATGCCTTGCCTGAGACAAAGTACCGTTCCTTTGTCGCCAACAAAGGTACAGCAATGTTACGAAATCGGTACATGTGCATTGGGCTTTACATTCGGTCAACTCCACTTTTATCTGAAACCAGTCTATATTGTTTATCATCCTCCTTTATCCAGTTGGTGGCATACCAATTTTTAGTTCACTTTAGATCTGCACTATTTTTTCATACGCACCATTTTTCCTCATAAGCATACAACATGTCCATTTACACTGGCTATGTCCATACATATTTGCCATATAGGTTTGCCATGGATACTCTGTATTAGGTGCATAATAAATCTGCCATATGCTCCTCCCCCGTGGTTGTGATGGGATTGGGTCGCTGGGAAGACTTGGAAGTTTCTTGGTCACGTCTTCTGGAGACATATCATGAGAGGCGGTGATTGAGGTGAGCAAACAGGGACGAGAAAATACCCAGATGAAAGAATATACCAACGAGGTGGTTACCTGAATATGGAAGTCCCCTAACGGAGCGGGGTGGTTCCTGTGACAGTCCCATGCTGGACTATCTTATCTAGTTTGTCACATGAGCACAGCTTTAGTTATTCACCTACATAGGCCTCTTTCCATTGACCGACAAAAACGGTGTAGATATTTTTGTGTTCTCCTAATAGCCTATTTACATTTCGAGTACCAGGGGTGAGATGTAACTGGATAATAGAATGACGTTCGGGCCCACAGTAAACATGTATGTTCTGAAGAAACATATATCGATATGAATACGTTATAACGATTTGAGGCAATACATTATTAGATTGTCTTGGTTTTTTTGTGGTTTATTTTATTGCATCTCTGAAATAAAGTAAACGGAAAATAGATACAATGACAACTGCTTTTGTGTACGAGTGGCTGTAATCACCTCGTAGTTGAAGACGTAATTTCTCCCCTACCACTCGGATATTATTCCGCATCAACTACTCGTAGATTAAGGCCACTAGTACACAAAACTGTTCATTATTGCGTAATCTAATTATACATGGGCTGCCATTTTATCATTCTGAATTATACAGGGAGGCATATATCTTCAATCCTTTGTGTTGCGAAGCTCGACAATATTGCCTAATGTGAGGCTCATTTCTCCCAAAGTTTTTCTACAATGTAAAGTAATTCTACTTCATAGACTGAATCAATTCTGAGAAAAAATTCAACATGTTCTTGATCTAGAAAGGTTTATAATACTGCAGTCCGTTTCACCGACAGTGTATATTAGACTTGTTATTTATTTTGATAGGAACTGTGAAATAGTCTGATTCGCCTTGTCATGCATAAATTTCTGAATACGGAGAAACCTAGTAAAAAGGAGTGATGGAATTTCAGCTAAGAATGAAATGGGGAAGACTGTCTATACGTCGCAATTAGTAAGATCAGAGCGGCATTGTCATTAGGGAATGACAAAAAATATGTACTGAAGTGTTTGGCCAAAACAGCTGAGTATATACACGTATAACGATACATCGTTGTTAAAAAAAGCTAAGTACTACAACTAAATTCTTGTGAAATATTTTCAGTGAAACTCAAATTAGTAGTATACTGAAATAATGACACGTCAACAATGATCAGACGAACTAAGAATGAAGGACTATGGACTATGAACGAATGAATGTATACAGATTATAAGTATTTGTATCTAGGGCGGGAAAATCATTTCAGAGCGGCTGAACAGCTTCTACCTACGCTCCAGCATAAGCCGATATTAAGTGGTAAATCAGCTTGCGGAGGAAATCAGTGTGGTTGTTAGGGAACTTTGGCATTAGTTATGTACCTACCATATTCAATTAACGTATGGACGTTTGTAAAAACAATAACTGACGAAGATTCCGGAACAGAATCAGCGAGGAAGAACGCAATCCAAAGCTTGTGATATTAAGATGACAGCACTTATATTTATACATGGAACTAACTGAAGGAATGTCAATAGAAGTGCGTTGTTGAGGCCCGGTTCCCACTAAGCGATTTTGGGGCATTCAGAGGGCACCCGTCGCCGACTATCAGCCAAAAGTTTTAGGGATTTGCCGAGTCGCCAAGTGGGAACGCAAAATGGAAAAATCGTCGGCGACTATTGCCCTACCCCTCGTTGTTCGGGCTTGAGTCGACGACTGGATTCCCCCTAAAAAGGGCATCAGTCTCTTGCAATTCAATATCAAACATGTTTGAAATATATCAGGGCATAGTTGCCGACGCCCTAGATTGAGTCGCCAACTATGCCCTCCCACCCACTGTGCGACTGCTGTTTCCTGGCGATCATGCCCGGCAGTAGTCTCAGGGGCAAGAATTGCCGAGTGGGAATGGGCCTTTAGTCAAGCCGCCACCCAGACAAACATGGCTGAGTCCCACCTCACACCTATGGCGATATCCAGTCACTGCACATTCTCTGGAATTAATTGAAATAGGTAGTATTTAAGCATATAACATTCATACAGTCAGTCTTCTTATTCTAAAGAACGCGTTGTCATGTGTTTGTTTGGCTGTAGGCATCGCAGAAAAAAGCAGATGTGGTGTGAAATCAGCCTGCGGAAAAAGGTCTATTCTTATATACCTATGGGCGAACATTCTTTATTATCCATCGTATACAAAGCCCCATTGAAAATGTATGGGAACTCAGTAAACCACGCCCCATTGTATAAAAATAGTCAGATACCATAGCTGTGGTATACGGATTCAAACCTTTGGAATACGGCCTCAAAACCATGGTATACGGGAAAAATAGTCCCTATTGTTTTACCATTTAATATGGCAATTAATGGGTTTAATTTATTCGAAAAGATGGATAATAAATGCAACAAACGATGATTTTGAGGACAGGCGGCTCTGTAAACCACTCGAGGTTGACATCGCAATACACTCGCTAGCACTAGTGTATTATTATGCGTCAACCTGTCGTGGTTTACGGCCGCCTGTCCACAAAACCATCGTTTATTGTCTATATTTTTACTCAACGCTGCTGGGGGAAGGGGATAACTTGCGTCATACCTTCCCGTAATAGCAAAGAGTGTGTAACGTAGTGGTTAAAGGAATCCCATCAGTTACAGAAGCACACCGAGGTATGCTGGACGTATCCTCAGCTCACCAGGACACAAATTCACTCTACACCACAAGGCCATTGTCTAGACGTAGAAGCTAATTCAAGGCCACAACAGCGCTGGGACTATTCTTCTGAACCAATCATTCGTCGGTACACTGCCGTATTCACCGGCGCGTGGAAACGTGTTTTCCCCATGCATGGTTGATAAAGATAGCCGCCAGTTAGAGCGTCCTTCACGCCCTTTCTACAGTGCATGCATGGTCGTGTAGCTTCCAAATTGTAACCTTGCTGTAGAAGTGTAGGTATATATATATACACAATATCAACTGGTTTCAGATCAAAGCAGCAATAATCTATGAGGATTAGATGTTTAGTGATATCCGAGCAATGCGAGTCTAGTCCAGAGAGGTTTTGACTGCTTTTATCTGAAACCAATTAATATTGCATTTATCATTCACCATTGGAAATTTAAGTTATCAAAGAAAAGAATAAATGTCAGCCGATCTTCTCTTTCTTCCGTAATCTCCTGGAGATTATGAGCACCCGTAGTCTCTGTGAAATAAACAGCCCCTATATATTTAGTTTGGAGACTCTGTAATCGGTGGATAATAAATGCTGGTCTTGGACTGAGGCAAGTTAGAAGACAAAACTCAAGAGAGATGGCCAGCGTCGCTATTTTAGACAGATCACTTGAAAATAGAACAGACTCCACGGGTGGGCCAGTGAGCCTAATTATAATGCCGGGGACATACCAAGCGAGAAACGCAGCGATTTCGCCAGCAAAAAATGCCGTGTATGTGAGCTATTATCTCATGTCACCTGGTTATTGCTTCTGAGACGATGTGTGGGAGATACTACTATTATGAAATAATGTCTCACATAAACGCCATTTATTGTTGGCGATTCCGGAGATCGCTGCCGTGTTTTTTGCATGGTATGTCCAAGGCATATATGTAGGCTATTACTGTAGGCACCCTGTCCCTGTCTCACCCACACACTCGCTCTATTAAAAATGGACATCGTTCTCGACCAAGTCTTTATGATGATATTCCCATTTCCCGATATAGTCCTATTTCAGTCTTATAAACTGAAGGGTCAAAGGCACTCACAGTTCTGTAAATGTACTGGGCGGGCTGGGGAAGAAGCTGAAACTCTTGGCACCAACTCGAATTTTGCACTCCAATATAATTTTATCCGTTATCCTTGAATTCAGCTGATGCCTCCTGTAAATTAGTTTATTTTCTACCAAATATAACAAACATTTCAAGAATGCTTAAAGAAGCGTCCTACGGAGCGACTGCACTGTAAATTACCATATATTTAATTTAAGACATATATGTTGTAAATACGCAGCATTTCGCCATATAACATAGAAATACAGGATTACACAACGCAAAAAACGCAACCCTATTCCGTACGCACTGACTAAAACAGCGATTAGGAAAAACTAGGCTAGGATTTTATCAATTTCGGAATATAATATAGAACGACCTCACCATGCTGTACAAGCTACATGTAAGTCGATGGGGACTTACAGGTTACAGGTGTACTCGGGCAAATGCTTCATTCCGTACGGACCTAAATTCCCATCTCGGTTTGAAGCTTGTGCAGCATGGTCATTTAATTCTATATAATCACAATCAGTCTTTTACTGACGTATGTCAAGTATAAATTATACACATTGGTAGACATCTGTAAGACCATGGTATCTTTTCAATGATAGCTCATTATTTAGTCCATCTCGCACGTTAGTTAAAGACAATCACCTCTTGCCTTGCCACGCAATTAGTATCTTCAAACCTGGCCACATTAGCCGTATCCTGACGTGTTAAGTGGAGTATGATGGACTCCTCAGAAACTACCTCTCTCATAGGATCTCACACTCTCTAAGTGGTATTCTGTACAAGGTTCTCACTAAGCTCTATAGGAGAAGAATTCTTCGTGAACTAGGCTTAGAGCCTTGCGGATACACTGGTCTGCCCCGTGCTAAAGATGTACATCAATGCAACCTAAAGATTCCTATAATCTCAATGATGCCAGCTAGCGGGAATACTCAAGTCTCTAAGCCTAGTTCACGGCAAACATATCTTAATTTGATACCTTGACTCTTGTTGTACTCATAATACAAGTCAAAATGGACTGTTTTCGAATCATTTCAAATCGAAATAGAAAAGTAGCAATAAGCTTTTTTTGTGTAACTGCTATATGTCAAAGCAATGTCTTGGTAGGCAGAAAATGGAGAAGAAAGGCTTGGTTGGAAATGATGCAATATTTTCATATTGCATTTTCAGAGAATATTTTAACTTTCTTTATTATCTATAAATAAATGCTTACTTAAACTAATATGAACAAATGCTTACTTAAACTGATTAGATATGCAGCACAAGTCAATCTGTGAGATTTCCTAGGATAAATTTATTTGAATCTTCATCCCACCATAGTCCCTAATATGCCTTTCTGGCCTATAGTCTTGTCTGGGCATCTTGGACTGCTGTGGCATTACGTCCAGCAGTTGGAGAGCGAGTCCCCAAAGCCCCAGTCTGCGGGGCATTTTATGCTACGCGTCCGGGAATGTCTGAAGACGTTGCCGGTTTATTTGGATCTCTCAGGGCCATCCTATTGCCCAGGTACACTTGAGGCCTGAGTGAGCCATTGTCCAGTCGTGTGGAGCGCCAATTGTCCTGGTAACCCCCATCGCCTATTGTCCAAGTAACCCCTTCCATCCAACTGATCGTTTCCATTGTTACTTGTTAGGGGGCATTGGGTGTGTCTGTACTGAATCTAAATATAGAATAAGAGGTATTCCCCGGGTGACCATTGGAAGGAATCCTCTGTGGCGCCATTGCAGGCCTTGGGTATATAGGCACCCCGCCGAAATTCCGGCGATAATATCAGAAGGCTGCATGTAATATAGCAGGGTCCGTTGCCTTAGAGTTCAATAGGAGTAATACGGTTGAAAATACCATTGGACGAACAAAAGGATTTCAGTTAACCTTCCCTGTTCTGGGAATGACAAATATTCCGGGGTCCCCGTTTAGGACCGCCATGGGCTGCGCTCCAGTGAAACACTGGACAGTGACAGTGACAGTGACAGTGATGTTATCATTACATACCCATGGCCGAACGTCTATGAAATACTACCCGCTGCTAGGGGTGCAGTATAAATAATGTTCAATATTCGGGCGCACTGTGGCCATATTGAATGTATCAGGTAAATCGGTGCATAAGATAAGAATATAAAATAGCATTTTCCTTGATATTTAGGTACGTAATAATAAGAAAACGTAGTGACTGAGCCTGAAGGGATGCCATTCTCGGTCTTTTGATGCGGTGTCGGGACATATTTATGGCATCAAAAGACCTCGAACGGCCTTCCCTTCGGGCTCAGTAACCACGTTTTCTCTTAACACACATGCATGTCCCGCGTATCTTATACAAGGGGGATATATCTATCTTTGTTCTGTTGTGAAAACCGATCTACTTCTCATTGAGTGCACGAATGCCACAGGCGCATTCACAATGGAGTTGGTCGTATTGGGTACAGGACTGGAAATGCCTACATAGTAGACAGACATATATATATATGAGCAAACATGTATTATTAGGAGGCATGGTTAGTGTACCTGAATGGAATCTGTTCAGAGGTATTTTGGTCGGAAATACTCACCGAGGCCAGAGAACCAGGTGAGTATTTCCAACCCAAGATGTCGATGAACAGAGCTCTGGTTAGAGCCTGTATCTTTCTGATATTTCTCAATGACCATTAAAACTAGGAGTAAATGAGATAATTGATGAATGATACTGGAATTATTAATAAATAACACCTGGGGTTATATTGAGTGTATGGGTCATTTTCCGTAACCCACTTGCACCCAGTCAACTTGCCATTTCTTCAACTGCCTGTTTAGGATCCAAATATATCAATCACCAGTGGGTCAATGAAATATTTCGGTCTCAAGTGATTGGTCATGGTCAGTTGGACAGCCCTCTATTAAGGCACTGAGACACTGACCCTCTGTCACAGTGTTATCAACCAGAGGGTGAGTATATATGAGCGTGTGGTACGCCCTCAATAAGGTCCAATTTAAAGGCCAGAAAACCGCAGAAACCGCAGAAGCCCGTGGTAAACAAATAACATAACGCACAGGGGAACAGTAGAACCCTGTAAGTATTATCAGTGATGCAGATAGATGGTGAGTTTGCCGAGGCATACCTCGTTACCGACAAAGGCTACCGGAGGCCAACTGGAAGGAGTTGAAGAATTGCCTAAATCAGACAATCCGTATTTGATTTCCAACAACGGATCCTTACTGATAAGTGTGTATCTACAAATTACGATTAGTATTTGATTGTGACTATTACAGTCTATAAGAGTCTTTTTTCCTTGTAGGAATGTGTAGGTTTCTGCCAAGCATTGCGGAAGTTAACGATTGTACTCTTGAACCTTAGCTTTATATAGCAGGCCTTGACCTATTGACTTAAGGTAGTCCATCAGAGAGAACAATAGAGAAGTATTTATTGAGCATTCAGCGTCAAGTGAGTTACAATGGTACAACGTCACAACTGGAGATCATTTTCTATTTTCCGATACAGTTTCTTTCCTTTCGGTCATAAAGTTTTCTCCCTTTTATCTTCGATGAAATACGAATGGTGATTTTCAATTTACAAAACGGATGATAACCGTAGAAGTTCAAGTTTTTGTACCTAATATTATCAACGAATTTTGTCTTGATTCTATTAGCATTTCTTATATAGTTTTAACCCATTTCCTCGTCAGGGCTTTGACTGACAGCCGGTAGTAGTCCTTAGGATTCTGTAGAATGCTGTAAGAGTAGTATTTAAAAAGATTTGATAGAATTCCAAGTAATTAATGGGCAGTGTCGTTCAGGAGAGTCATTCAGGTCACTTCTTTGCTGGGATAAAGTTATTAGTGTGCTGCAATTCGGCTGATCCAGCTTCTATCCACAGCTCATTTAACCCTTTCTAGGTGTGCAGGTTATCGAGCAATAGGGGCCGAGGGAAACCTTTAAGAATTCCAATTGCTGTACGATTCCTTAGATATCATTTCACAATTCCTTCATTATTTTTCTCATTATCACTATATCACCCCGGTAATTTTCTCCATAGGATTAACACTAGGAGCTCATACTCCATGGCCATGGAAGTAGTGTACCCAATACTCAATGGCTCATTGGGTGAGTTTTTATCAATTGATAATGTCCATGTATACGGGGTGACATAAAATCAAAAACACACTGGATGAAAATAACTTGGTCCGTACTCCATCAAGTTTGACCGCGGAATAATTCACGAAGCTAAGCTGAGTGAATTATGTAGCGGTCAAACGAGATGGATTACGGACCAAGTTATTTTCATCTGGTGAGTTGTGAGTTTCCTTCTGTTTGTTATTTTTAGTTTGAGCTTATCTTTCTTCATTTTCAATATTTCATTTGTAGTTAACATGTGATCAGCCGTCGCAGTTTACATTCCACGTCGTTTACATATGCGATCGTCCTTTTGTGTTTTCTATGCTTCAATAATCAAAGATTCATGTCACATAGGAAGGTCTACTAAGGTTTCAATGTTTAGATACAAACAAGAGCACATTTTATTTTTGTATTATTTTCTGTTACTCCTAGAGTATGAGCTTGCCCTTTAAGTTTTCCTTTGATACTAACATCAAAGACACACAGACATCTAGCATGATAGATAACTTGGCAGGGTACACAAAGTATGTAATTTTCCATTATTAATGTATTTTTTTAAAGGGGCCTCGTCCCTAGACAAAGTACATGCAATGTTCAGTCATTGTTCTTGTATGTAAATGGTTAAAGATGAACATCATGTCTGTTGTGATGGCATGTTATATGGGGACCAATCTTCAGACAATACGCACCATGTTCAACTTAAAACGTGATTAACCAGACTTAACGCAGACTTTACGCAACAACAGGCAATCACTGAACAAAGTCCAGACTTGTTTTCCACCCTTCCCTCGCCACAACGCAGGCCGGGCCTGGAGGTTCAATAGGGTGGACCCTAATAAGGAAACCAATATGCTGAACACCGGGGTAGAAGGGGGATTATTGTACCGGTGAGGAACAAACAATGTTGAGTATAGGGGAGATTCTGTACTAGTATTGAACAAACAAAGATCTGTGGCAAATTTCCGTTCACATACGAAATGTTTTCATGGTAAAGGAGTATAGGTAACACCTTTAATAATGCCCCCAGGAGGTTCTTTGACTCTAATGTAGTAGGCACAGCCCTGTCTCCGGAATCTGGACAACTGTGGTGATTACCTGTGTTAACTGTTCGACTATTCCCCTAATTAACTCTATGCTTGATTTCGGCTATCCATTGTTTGCTGAGATCCTCAAGCATATTGATTGTTATAAAACACAGATAAAGTGTTTGAAATATATAATAGAACTAGGAGCAAATAGAATGTTCATCATTGATAAACGAGCGTGTAATTATAAATGAATAACAACTAAGAGGTTTGGGTTACATACAGTCTATGGATCTGTTCTGTAACCTACTTGCACCCAGTCAACTTGCCATTTCTCTAACTGCCGGAGTCTTGGATCAAAATATTTCAAGCAACATTGGGTCAATGAGGTATTTCAGTCTTGAGTAATTGATCATGGTTAGCTGGGCACGCCTCGAAAATACTGATATACTGGGACCCTGCTCCTTATCCAATAGCAAGGCGAATAGCACACATATAGTGGAGGGATAGAGTTTTCTCAGCATGCTGAAAGTGTATGTGACCACTTTAACCTTTTATATGCAACGTATATAGTACTTGCGAGCACGCTCTAAAAAAAACAGCTGGAAGACATCCAAAGAGACGAAGAGATTTGTACTTCACCTGTTGCTTCAATCAATCGTCTCAATGAGACATATCCCTTTCAAAGTTCACATTTCACTCTCCAACCCGAGGAAGACTTAATTTCATCACTCACCAGACACAACGCTAGATGGTGGCCGTCATTTGCTGCGTAATAGCTGTTTGCGTGTTGATGTATTAATGCCTGATCTATTGACTGGGGCCACTTCCGGTAAGTGACCGAGCCAGCTATTTGTGGTGGAGTCCCACAGAGCAGCTCTTGGCATTCTTTACCTTGTGTCAATAAAGCGTGGATTCCACCAAGCAACAGATCTATGCTGAAACCTGCCTAAATGGAGAACGGACAGGATCGGACAAAGTCGTATAAGCGTAGCTGCCAGTGGAAGCGCCCAATTTTGTTCTGATAGTTTCTGGCGCTAATACGATTTATCACGTGAATACATTCACAATTTAAAGATATTATGTGATATTCTTCTACATATTCCGAATAGACCAGAAACCTTCAGATGGAACTTTAGTCTTGTGGAATCAGCACTTCATCTCCAACGTCAGAAAGAAGAGAAGGTGCATTTTTTACTGCTGTCAATGATTACAGTCTTATGTCACTGCATCTCTGTTCAGCATATTTTTAAAATTAAAATACAGTTTTTAACACAAGATTAAGACGACGAATCCAATTTTTGTCTCCTAAAATAGGAAACGTGAGATTAGAACTTTACAACATGCTATACACAATTAAATGATATATCGGGTAAATCATAGCCAAGATATCGCGGGTAAGTTAAACCCACATCTTTAGCAATTTACCAGCATTGGTCCATCCTCCCTGGCGAATAAATCATGCCGTTATTGATTAATTTGTTCCTTGTAAACAAGTCGGAGACAGAAACGTGTGATGGACGCAGACACAGCACATTTTGATAACGTTTAATTGAATTTGAACTACGAAAAATAAATGAAACTGGATGTCGCAGGTAGTGTAGCGGACCCAAAATGGAATTAAAAGATTCCTGAAATGTGAAGAAAATTGACAACCTCACCTATAATTTGATACCGATGTACAGGCGTTGGCACCGCCGAGAGACTTTTAGGGGAACTCAGATAATCGTTGGCATTTTTGTTCGCCAATGGAAATGGGCTTTTAGACATCCCCTATTACATTATCCACCTAATATATAGTGTCCATAGAAAGCACATAGGGAGTGTGTCTGGACATACCTGGCGCATACGAATGTCGTATGCTCCGGGGGCGCATACGGAAGGATAGTGCGTACGGAAAAATAGTGCATCACTAAAACGAACTAATATCTACATGCCACCTGTCCAGAAAAGGTGGATGATAAATACAATATAGACTGGTTTCAGATAAAAGCGGTCGTATGCTCCTCGGAAATGACTCTACGCAATATCCTCTCATGTGCCCGGATATCAACGCGTCTGGACTCCTCTCTTGTATCTGAAACCAGTCAATATTGCGTATGCATCCTGCCTAACTTTACTGTGGTGACCCAACTGTGACAGGACCTCTAGTTGATCAGTGTTTAGGTTCAACCTGAGTTGCAGGTTCATAACCGAGAGAGCTCCGGGAGTATATCTCACAGACAGCGTTTCCCCACGGTAAAGATAATGGAGTTGAGTCAGGAGGTGTCAGTATACACTTGTAACTGGAGATTCCTTAGGGTTTAACGATAAAAGCCTGACCATTTGTCGTCTGCTCTGCCCAGTCTCGACCTCGTGAATTCTATAGCGGGGTTTACACATGGGGACTAATTTATCATCGTAAATGTAGACCCTTCTCTGTACGCCATCGAGACCCATGGACGATTTGGTTCAAGTTAATTCAACACTTATGGATGACCATATGGACAGCTAATACTGTTTTAGCGATTTAGCTGTTCTAGATATTATTAAACGAGAAACCTTGAGCGAGGTCCAGAAAAGGATCCTTATGTATGAATCTAGACTATCAAACGGGCCCCTCAGATGGGTGTACTTCATAGATTTCCCCCAGTCTCAAACAATTCTCAGGTGGTACAATAATCTCAGCGCAAGGTGCCAATTTATGCTTTTCATAATCTCATGGAAAAATGGCGATTTTGATCAAACATGCCCCTATACATTTTGAACATGTTTACAATGAAGATCCTCTACCTCATTAGGGGTAATCTTCGCCGACAATTTCAGGGGAAAATACTTGTGTCAGTGAAAGGGAACTTTACCATTCAGACAAGAAGATTGTGTTCCAGAACAGAATCCCAGCGGGATTTATCTCAGACAAACACCCTGTGAGGTACATGAATCCCATCGTGTGAATTCCGCTTTCATGTAGCGCATCCCAAATCACAGAAACCGCGTGGTGTAATGGAATGAGGTCCTGACACGACACCGATATATCATAATGGTGATTATCATCTCATCAAGTCATTATAGAAATCATTAAGGGCCATTCAAAGTAGTCTGTTAAACACACGGTAGTAGCTAAAACAGAAAACTGTTACAAAGTTGATATCAATCATTGAGATCTAAGAATCAGCAAAATGAAGTGATATGAGATGAATTTATTGTGTTTGTATCCTCTAAAGCGAGTATTCCATTAAGATGATTGAGGCATGGGAATGAAAGCCTGTGTTTACCAAAGGACATCGGTAATGCTGGGTTAATGGAACAGTCGCTTAAGCTGAGTTAGACTAGGTGTCCACTAAGCTCCCGATACACTACTATAGGCCTAAGGCCCGGCGTCCACCTACTACGATATGTCTCCGATTTGATCTACAAAGCACCTCCCGATAAAGAATCAAAATCGCGTCAGAAGATCACGTGATATCGGGGCAGTTGACCACGTTTCTGCGAATAGGCACCGAAAAACCCCTTGCGATGTGTGGCGGATTGGCATGTCTAGACATATGTCTACGATTTTGCACCTTCCCGATATGTCTCAGATTTTTTATTTTTGCATCGGTGCCATATCGGTAGGTCTAAATTTCTATCGTAGAAGGTGGACGCCAGACCTTAAGGTGCATCTCCAGGCACAAAACCAATGTCATGTTGATTTTATTGTATAACCTCCGTTAAATTAATCGGTGAACATCTCAAATGCCAGGCTGTTTCCATTCTACGATATTTCATCGGCATACACGAAAGATCGATCGTTGGTTCCCGACTGCGGATCAATGCCGAATAATCATCCGATAGAAAATGGCCTTAGATCAGAATAGTCCCGACCAATGGGCAGAGATGGAGGTCATAGGGGTTAGTTTAACGTTCTGCCAATAGGAGTCGCCACCAGAGAGCCTTCCTTGTTTTAAATGGAAGAATTTGTTCATGCCTGGCAGGTGCAGCGGTTATCAGGTCATTGTTAATCACTCAGACAAAAAATATTCAAGTTTCAACTGAAATTATGGTTGGTCACGAAAAAAGAAATAGCTAAACGATTTAATGTTTTCTTTTCAGGTTGAATATAATTTGAATAAGCAACTCAAACGCTGAGCGCGGAATCATGAATCACGATGTTATCTGAGCTCTAGAACACACTGAGGAATTGAGCAATTAAATGTGACTATGATTATCTCATTAACGTAATGAAATAGACCGGCGAATTTATCCGCAGGTGTTTTTAATCACAGTGAAAGGGCTGGAGTGTCCCCATTTTAATAGGATCCTTTCAATCTTTGGGTTCCCTGCGGACTCGAACAAAATTCAACCTTTTTTTGCAGACCGTTTAAATGCTGAAGTATAACTTCTTTGTGACTTGAAGTATTTAGCGTTTAAAATTGTTTAATGCTGATTGCTTAAATGATCACCATTAATGACACCAAAAGGAAGCAACCTAGAACTTAAAGGCCAACGGGGTATATCTTCACTTTACAAAAAAATTATTCACCTCTGATTTCGACCCAGCCTTTTTCGCTAAAATTTGTTATTCGTTATTTGTGATTTTTCGAGAAGCGTATTGAGGTTAATTGTTAAGAAAGCAGTCTGTCAACACATTGCACACTGGTATTATACGTTCATGTTTACAAATGACACAATTAAATTATTTGGACATGTTTTTGTAACTCACATTTTAATTTTTTTAATTTCCAAAAAGACACCAGTTCTATTACATGGTAGTTCTTCCGCTGGACTTGCAGCCGGTCAACTTTCCATTTCTACAACTTCCTGTTTAGGATTCAAATATATCAAGCACAAGTGGATCAATGATGTTTTTCGATGTCTAGTGATACCGGTCATGGTCACTGGCACACAACTCCTTTCCCAATGTCACAGCGTTAGCGTGCATATAGTCAAAGGATAGTTTTATGCAGCAAGCTCAAAGTTTATGTGACCACTCCAACCTTTTAGCAGAGTATATGGTCATGAGGTCCACGCTCAAATAGTGACTTAACAAGCGAACGTCATAGGCGAACTCAAAGATATGTTAGCTAGCTTGTTACCATAGCAAGAAAGTAAACTATTTCAAAGATAAGGCTCTTTGGGCATAGAGGGTAATAAATCCTGCTCCGATCCCAGATTGTTATTGTTATGTTGGCTCCATAGGGTATTATTCATTGATTTGTGCCCGATAAATGAACTTGATCAAGTCGTATGTCAACAAGACATTACATCTACACCATTAGATTTACTAGCTGGGGAAGCCATACGATCTATTGATTGTGTAAAATACACCTGTTACCATCAAAAGGCCGGATTAGTTCATAGGCCTATTTTTAATGTCTGCGAATATTGCTGAACCATGCGTACGTAGTTACCATAATTGAGAAAACCTGTTTGAAGAGTTCTACCTGAGGACTGGAAGTCGCCAGAATATGAAGCGCAGTGAAATTAGTGAGAGAAAGCCTTAGGCAAAATTAGTCATAGATTAGAAATCATGACATCAAACTGAATACATTGATCTGTTTGGTCTATTCAACCTGCCAATCCAACGGAATGTCAGCTTCTATAGACCACACAGATCAATAATAACGTCGTTACGGAACCTGTAGGGATGTCCATTCGAGGTCTTTTGATGCCATGAGTACGTCCCGACGCCGCAGGCGTTTTTATGGCATCAAAGGGCCGGATATGGCATCTCTACGGCTCAGCCACTTTAATTTCTTATTATCAAATACCTAAATATGATGGGGAGAAAAACGTCATTTTATGTACTTAGTTTCCACGCGCATTTGATCGATGATGAACATACCATTTGCTCCTAGTGTAAAGAAGGTCGAGAAACATCGGTAACTTGGACTCTGCTGTATGAACAACCAGTAGTGATGTTACGATAAAGATGTGGGAATATAACAAATGGGTATTAGAGATTCCCTGCTCAATAGAGGTTAGCCGTTATTAAGCCGTTATGAATGCATTAAGCCTAGCGACACAAATAGCTAAGACCAAACAATTCTATCACACACACTTTGCGATGAAATGACAACGTAGACTCCACATTGACTTTGAATGGGTATATCAAGCGGTTACATAATGCTTTCCTCCCCCTTTTGGTGCTGCTTCCTTCTGTGAAATGGAATATCACTGTGTATTATTATCCATCGTATACAAAGTCCCCATTGAAGCTGTATGGTGACTCGTTAAACCACCTCCCATTGTTTAGAAACTGTCAGATACCATAACCATGATATGCAGACTCAAATCCATTGTATACGGCCTCAAAGCCATTGTATACATGAAAATAGTCCCTTTAGGCAAAGAATGAGAGACCCCTAAAAGGCCAACTCGACTTACTGCACTCTGAACTCTAGACGCGCATGCGCGAGCACATAGAGTGGAACCAAGCATCCGGTCCATATGTAGCAGACCCTAAAAAAATCCAATATCTCCCAAATTCTAGATTGAAAAGGAGTAGAATTTGGGTAGAACAGACATATACTCATGTCAACACACTTCCAGCGCGGATTAGTATATGTCTACCTTGACCTAAAGTCTGTCCACTAAAGCACTGTACCTGCGCTAATCGTAGGCACTGAGATAGCGAGGGGAACCAGTGTACAGGTAGCCATCCTTAAAGAGTCAAAAGGGAAACTTCAGAGGACACTGCCGATAAAAAAAAAACTAAATAAAAAAGGTCAGTGTGAGAGAAATCTGCCGCCCCTCCTTCACAGCTGATTGGCCAGTCATTTTACGCGAATTGCTGTCGAGCCCCGCGTGTCAGTCGCATCACGTGACCACCCACGTGACCGACCACGCAGGCGGAACCTCATTTCCGCTTAAGCGGTGCCACTCTCCGTGCGGAGTCTTTGTCGGGGAAGGATTTAGACTCTCTCAAACAAGGTGGATGGAGATTGACTTGCTTGACAATCGTACATAGATTTAAGATAAACTACAGACTTCAGTGGTAAAACGTACATCGGCCTGTGCTGGTAAGAAAAGTCTAAAACCGTTCACCCATTTATGGCCAATGAATTAATATAAGTCAGGGCGAAATAGGTGCTTGCTCTGGTGCGGTGGTGACCAGTGTACTCGAACTGCATCAATAAAGGGGTGAATCCAACAGGCCGATTTCTCACCCGATCAATTGTTCCTGGGCCCTTTAGAGGCAGCTCACGTATTGTAATTCATTTAATTCTGATAATAATAGTTTAATAAATGACCATTTTGCAAAGATTTGAGAAATTCTAGGGCATCCGATAATAATCGGCGATTGTCTGGCTATGGAATCGGCTACCGTCGGTCCAGTGGAACACTCCCTTAAGTAACAATAAGAATCAGATATGCCACTGCATTGATCTGATCTGTAATAACTTAGAGTATATTCATATTGTAGGTGGAAATACTTGTGATATAAGCGATATAAAGATATGCTCACGACCAATTGCATACAATTACATCCCACTCTGTTGTTGGCTAGATCTAGATCTAGCCAAGAAATGACTTCTTTCGCCCATTGGGGTATTGGGATCACAGACGGCTCTGAGACATGCTAGTCTAACACACTGGTGTTACAACACCCCTTAAAGACCCTCCAAACTCCCAGAGCATTGTACCTGCGCTAGTCATAGGCACGTAGATAAGGCCCGTTTCCATTGGCTGACGAAAAGGGTGTAGAATATTTGTGTTCTCCTAATAGCCTTTTTATCTGTTGCATCAGCAGTGCTGAAGGTCCGGCGGTTGTCCCTGACTGTATATCGGCGATGACCAATGGAATTAGGCTATTAGGAGAACACAAGATATCTACACTGTGTTTGGCGGCCAATGGAAAAGGGCCTATAGTGAGAGGAACCTGAGTGGGATGCTTGCAGCCGAGATACCTGCGTAAGGATGGATACCGTTGACAGTGCATACTGCTAGGGGATGGAAACAGAGTCCCCAAAACTCATAATTTGATTATGTAATCATGTGGTAGAATACATAATCCTACATCTTTTGGATAGAAATACTAAATAGCATGTCATGGCTCAATTCTGTGAAGATTTAATGAATATTCCACTATTATTTCCTTATTAAAGCAATTGGAGAAATGATATGCCTCAAGGCATCATGCGTCAATAGCACGGTGATGCCTTCAGGTATCATGCGTCCCTAATAGATTAAATACGACTTGAGAAGGGAGACTGCATATTCCTCACCCAATCATCTTCCAATACACTACTTCACAGTGAAAAGCCACACAGGTTGGGAACTGTCAGCTGTACGCATGTGTGTTCCCAGTTACAAGTCACATTATTTAAGGACAACGAGTTGATTACAAAAATGAAGTCCCTATCATTCACGCGTCAAATTTGGCCAAACAAACGAGAAATTAAATTAAATGTGATCAATACAATGTAATTGCTTTCACTTTTTGACTAATTTGAGGCAGTGGCCTCTTCCAACTGTTTGTTATCTGGACATTAGTCCAAATAGTCGAGAGGCAAATAAAATGTCGTAAAGAGACTGGGAATGTTCATGCCAAAGCTAACCTTTGAGCTACATGTATTTTTATTGCACCTCTCTATCTCTTTAAAGCTTGATAGCCATGATGGTTTATTTTTCGTTTCGTATTCAGCGGTTTTGCATCTTCTGCCAAGCACATAAAACTATCTATCTCGGTCAGTAAAACCATTTAGTTTTAAGAGGGTGCTCTAATTACATGACTATTGATATTATAGAATCTCAAACAGCTGAAAATGCATCCTAGTCTCATAGTACTAGTAATAGTGACACTGTATAATGCCCAAAGGAGTGTGAAAGAAAACCCTTTTTTTCTAATTCCCCTCTCATTCATCAAAGGTAATCATGCCATTTGTTCCTAGGTTTAAAGGTACGAGCATCTCTCTGTCTTTACTCTTTTAGCTCTGTAATAGAATTCCGTGAACATGAGTACGCCACTTGGAGTCGTGTGGCGTATGGGTCACGTTTCCTGATGTACCCCTATATATACGACCTGATTATTCACCTGCGGATATATACACCATATTAAAGGCATATCCCACAACTCACAATGGTGCCACCTTATGATTTTATATATTGATAATTTTAGGCCAAACTCTTTGTTGTGACATATTCTAATGCAAAAAGAGAAAATTGTAACATAGTCAAGCTTAACCAAACACAATACATAAAATAGGTCCCTTTTCATTTGTTTGATTTACATAAGAAATATACTGTAAATATGGTTTTCTTCAATTTTCTCAAAGACAAGTACGATGACCTATGGTATGTAAAACTTAAATGTGTAGTAATACATTTACAATACATGTATTCTGTACTGAGAATATGACATGTGTTTGACTATGTCTGATAAAACTTTTTGTATATTCTATAATAATATCGTAACATCAATCTTTAGATTAAAGAACTCTAATGGCGACCCTAAATTTTTAAGTTAGATATGTCTTCTACAACACTTGGAGATCATCATATCTAAATCTCAGATAATTGACATTGGATTTAACTTTCATGGTGAACTGTCCAATATGCCTTTAATTGATTTCACATACAAGCAGCCGTAATCCCCGAGGACGAGACGCGTAGTAATATCCGAGCGAATGCAAGGATTTTCCAATGAGCTTAGTCCAAGGAGATTACGACTGCTTTTATTTGAAACCGATTTATATTGTATTCATAGTTCAGAGGCTAAGTGGTAGGGGTGTTTGGCTTGAGCATGGGAGATCAGGGGTTTAAACCCTGGTCGGGTCATACCAAAGACTTACACAAAAAATGGTACCCGCTGCCCATTCACCTTGACACCGCCATTAGAATGAGGAGTAGAGGGCTAGGGCCAGAGTGGAACGACGGCTGTATAGCCGAATTCGGTATTTCACTGATTGTATACACAGAATATTCCCCTAATAAAAATTGCTTTTAAAAAAAGCATTGCAATTTCAAATTATCAAAGAGAAAAATGACCGTCGCTGAAATATGGATATTCAATCGGGGGATAAGTCGTAGTAATGCAATAGAATTAGTTCTAGGATCCGGGATAATACATGCCCTTTTTCTTTAATACTCCAATCCCTTTGTTTCATCCACCTATTTCCTTTTTCCTTTTCTTTCATTTTTACCGATTACAGTGGGAGGGTAGAAGAAGAATCCTGATGAAAATGGAAAATTAACTTTAATCACACTGAGAGCTAACATCGGCCGCTGGGTGTTGAACAGTGTTCTTCTTTAGATGTCCCGGTTGATCATCCGATATGATCACCAAGTTGGATTAAGCTCTGTGCGAAGATCATGCCACTATCACATTGATGATAATTGAATCGCTCCAGAAAGGTCAAAGAAACGCATTCACTTGGATCGGCCCACTATTCCCGGGAACATTTCAGATTGCATTCCAAATATCATTACACTATTCATTCGCTTCCTTCTTGATTTAATTGTTCCTGACGTCCAGGCACAAGCTCGCCGTGGCCAAGTTTACCATCTCTGCATCAACATTTGCATTTTGGATTTAGTTTTTATTGAGTTTTCTTTTTGGGGGTTTTAGAATAACTAGCGCAATGCTTTTAGTGAAATTACGTGAATCCGATGCAGTACTCTGGTTAGATTAACAGTATTTTGGTATTTTAGTTTATTGATAAGTGTATGCTTGATGGAAACTATGTAATATTTTATAGCTTCAACTCAACTCCTCAAGTATCTCCAACTGACTTGACTTCAAGTTAATCCTAGACGTCTCCAGTCCATTAACCGAACCATTTCATACGAGGATGTGGGATTGGGGCACACCTGCAAACCAATTATTTTAAAGTTTAAATACTTTATTCATTTCTGGAAAGGCAAGTTCGAAAACTATTACATGTAAAACATATGTATTATCCTCTTAAAACAAAGTGCCCATATCAAACCTATGGGAACTCTGTATGGACATCCCCGGCGCATATGGATATTTTGTATGCTCCGGGCTGTAAAAACGCGGTGCATACAGAAAAATAGTGCGTATGAAAAAATAGCGCATAACTAAAGAGAACTAAAACTGGCACGTCACCAGTTAGATAAAGGTGGATAATACATACAGTATAGACTGGTTTTAGGTCAAAGCGGTTGTGTACTCCTCAGAATTGACTCTGCGCAATATCCTCGCGTACGCTCGGATATTACTATACGTCAACTCCTCGGAGCATACGACCGCTTGTATCTGAAACCAGTCAATATTGTGTGTTTATAATCCGCCTAATACAAAGTGTCCATAGAAAACACATATCAAGTTATAACCATTCCCGGGGCATACAGGTATGTTGTATGTTCCATGGTATGGTTCCGATTAAGCACCTATGCGGAAAGAATATTGCGTCCTGAAACAAGGGGCGTACCTTAAATGAACAAATATCGGTATGCCACTTGTCAGGAAAAGGTGGATAATACATACAATATAGACTGATTTCAGATAGAATAGTGCACAACTAAAGTGAACTGAAACTGGCACACCACCAGAACTTTGGATAAAGGTGGATGATACACAAATGTACGAGGATGTGGGATTGGGGCACACCTGCAAACCAATACACACTTTATTCCTTCCTTAAATCGCACCCATAATTAAAGAAAATAAGAATTAATCATTGTGGCTGCTTCATTCCTCCAATATTCATTTCAGAAGTAACGGTTTGTAAGCAACTACACCATACTTTCCCACCATATCAGAAAACAAAGTTACACATTTCTCTTTCGGAGATAAACTCCAACGTGTTTTTTTATCAATCGATTACAATTAACAAACAAGTGTTTCCTGTTATACCATTTTATTGTCACAGAGAAAACAGAACAGAAAAGACCCTATTCAAACAGGCTGGACGTCAACGGCCGGGGCATTCTGCAGATAGAGATGTAATATTCATACCAATCTATGGCACTTTCAGTTGAACGTGTTGCGTTAAAGTGGTCCTTGTTTGCACGATCAGAGCACATCCCCAAAAATATGTGCATATAAATCAGGCACACATCAAAATCTCCTCAAATATGGGGAAACAAGGGAAAATTCGGCATGGGATTGGTCGCGTGTTTCCCCTGTTATCGTGTAGATTCGCGCGTGGGTGAACAAACGGTAATATGGTGTTTACGCTATCGAGCGGTAAGATTATGCTTCATGAACAAGTTCCCCATTTGTAGTCCATTATGGCATAAGTTAGTGTGTATTCCATGTCAATAACCGCAATGCCTGAATCGACATTAGTCAGGTTAGAGTATCAACAAGAAAGCAATAAATATAATAACCAACTAACAAACATATTTGTTCCTGTCTTATTTTACTCGCATGCTTTTCACGGCCACTCGTACACAAAACTAGTCATTATTGTGTGTGTATATATATATATTAGGGGCCATCCATGAAGTACATACGCAGAATCTCTAAAAAAAATTTACTCCCCCCCCCCCACCCCCTCCCAATCTTGCACACAATAGAACAAATAGGGAGCATACGCAAAAATTCTTTTTAAAGCTCAATGTGTACGTACTTAATGGATTACCCCTATAAGACCTGACAAGCCTGAAGATCCTCCTTAAAACTGCACAGAAATCGGTGATCGTGAGAAATAATGCTGTTTATAGACGGAAATGGAGGTAGTCACCAACTGACTTTAAGTCACAGTCACCGATTATTTCAACCTGGTTTGATTTCGTCCGAGGCCTCAAAAGTCGGTTTGTGGTGCCATATTGTGGAATGTTGGAGGGAAAAAATCGTAAATCCTTTTTGTTTCCAAATACCGATTATTGCACAGAAATAAAGTCACATAGTCGGTTGGCTGTGCTAAATGCCATAATCGGTGGCCATAGTTGTAGCGGGAAACGCCACATCAAAGGTAAACAACCAGAAGGCACAGTACCAAGGTCTATTTCCATAACTCGAGTGACTACAATGAACATTAGCCGAATGTAGGGTAATGCACGTTGGTTGGTTGGTTTGATTTAGCGTCCAGTCAACCATTACCTGTTCTAACCAGACTTTCTCAAGGTTCTTTTACACCACAAGGGTGGTGATCAAATCTATGTAATGAATGTAGATAGAAATCTCACCCCTACACATTTACCAAGGTCAGAGTTCTTTTACTTCCCACACCACATAGACATGGTATGAGAAGGATTGGCCTTTGATATAGCAGTAAAGCTGGGGATTTGTGGCTATTCCACTACTCTTCCTCTGCCATGACTGTGGAGGAGCTGAAGCAGTGATGATGCCGAGAAAGCCGTAAAAACCACTGATAGCCGCTAAAATCTTCACAGTGGAACACCACCTTTCAAACTGCCTAACGTTCAGCTTTTCTATAAATATTCTTTTACAGTATAGCATTGGAATGACTTCAGTATAGTCTCTATTTATAGTCCCAAACCAAATCTAAGGATTATTTCGAGAATGTAGAACACTAGCTCACATCAACACTGACCTCAGTAATTCACTTTATTGTCAGGGCAAGATACAGAGCGAGGAGTGGTTTGTTGATTGGTGAAAAGAGAATTATTGAGCCAACCTATTGCCACAGTGCCCTTATCGCCTTAACACCCATCACGATAACGAGATATATACAATCCAGATGGCCGTTTCATCTGCGTGCTTTGGGTCTCCGGAAATCTTTCAGAAGTATGACTACTTTGGAGCATGGATCATTATTTCCGCCATTATCGCCCAACCTAGTAAGTAAGAAGCCACAGAACCTCAGTAATCTACCAATTGACTGCACAGATGCGAAACAATCAACAGAATGTACATATAAGAGGCAAACAGTACCGGATGTGGTGATTTGCCGAGAGAAGGAGGGTCTTGATTGCTTCGTTTGCTTCTCGCGATAATAAACTCAGACGCTGCTAAGAATATTCCGTTGAATTGGCAAACCCACAAAATAAGTCCAGCTTGGGTGTAGGGGAGAGGTTTATATAGTTTGTGCCGGATTGCTCTTATTATCATTAGACACGAGCACCAATGTCACGTGCAAGGATCCTGGGACTTGCTTCACTAGTTTCGTGACATGTCTAGATGGCGTCTAGATGGTGTGTCCAGTCTCATAAGAACTAGACATTAGACTTCGTTTCGTCAGTTTTTGCTTGCACTGTTGGTGCCGCTTTTCATGTCTCTCTGACACTTTTGTCACGAAACTAGTGAAACAGGTCCATGATATGTAGATTTGTCTAATTCTTATGTTTGGGGTCTGTTAGGGCAGCTACTTGTGTTGTCACGAAACTAGACAACCCTAATATCTGTATGGTGCTACAGACATGTCACGAAACTAGTGAAACTGTTCTCAGCCTGGAAGCATGGCTTTTGTACTCACATATCAGGCCAGGATGGTACTGCCATTTGTTAAATGCACTGTGAGATATACACTGGTTCCCTGTCCCAATGAAATATGGGATGTCCGAATCTGTCAGCTTTTAGGGAAACATTTTAATAAGTTATATTCTATGTTTTGGAAGGTTAACATTAGTTTTATCAATACTGCCATTCATTTAAAACTAATGTCAATATGTTATTTGAGGGATCTTATGAGAGGATCTTGATTTGTAAAGTTCAAGGTTGCTCAGAATATCCCTCAACCTATCATTTTACATATTTGGACATGGAGGCAATCTTTCCTCTTCATAGCCAGCCATGTATCCATATACTGTGTGGTCCAAACATCTTTCTATTTTCCCCTTCCAGGATTGTGTATCTTTGGAGAAAAAAAATTGTGTCAATCCCCTAAATCAAGTGTTCTATGAGGAACACCAATCACCCCCCAGAGTCGACTGTTCCACTCAAAGAGAGGCTTGACATTTAGGTAAAACAAGGAAGGTTCCATTTTCAGGATAAATAAAGGGTTGAAAGCAACCCAACCACTAGGAGAAGGAGACACAAAAGCTGCAGGACCCACCCACTCAAGACAAAGTGCACACACTGGTTCCTTTCTCATGGTCGCCATTTTCACAACCTGACTATGTATTGATACACTCCCTGAGCAGGCAAGGAATCTTTGACCGTTACATCTTATTTCTTCGGACGGTGTAGGATGGTAAATGTAATCAACATTTTGACTTTGTTTGGGTACTTTAACATCCAAGATGTTCTATTAGACTTATTTTGATTGAGTGGTAGTTCAATCTCTTGGTAATCTTAATTTTATATATGAGTAGCTCTCTTTTTTTTATAGCTTTTATGACATGACTACATTCTGATGCCGGAGGCAGAGGGACGTATTTTGTGTAACACAAAGTCTTCGAACGGCCAACCCTACGGGCTCAGTAACCAGGTTTTCTCTGATTGCGGTGCTGGGAAAGGACAAGATACTTTGAGGTTCATTGCGTCAATAGCCTAAATGAGACAATGGGAGATCTCTGTTGGCATGAGAGAGTCGATAAATACAAAGCAGGAAGCCTTCCCCCTGCAATTGTGATATTATTTAGACAGCGAGCATATTGAGGCAAAGACACGGCGGTAAATCATGGTCAGAACTGCGAGAGGTCCTTTGTAATTGGTTCTAAGTTGTAAGGTTTCCCGGCTTTGCAATATGCCTAATAATATGTCGTGAAGGATCTAGGGACGTACAAAATGATTATTATAACAGGTGGTATACCGGACTGTGAGATCATTCTACCTGCCCAGAAGAGCCTGCCCTGATGCCCTGGTACCTGCCCTGGGAGTCGGTGCTCCTGGAAATGTAGGAAAAGCATTGCACCAGTAATATCTGATCGTGTGGTATCGCTATTTTCATGTTGTATCGCTATCTTTTACAACACCGTATTTTCAGTGTCATAGGTTAATCGTTCATTATGATTTTAATGGGATATAGATAGCGACATAATTATGATGCAATCCACGAAAAAAAAAAAAGAATGTATGAACGTCTGTGAGTGCTTTGTATGTATGGCTGACGCCGGTGGGAGTGTCTTATATATCCTCATGTTGCCTCGTACGTCCATATGCACTCTGACTTTGCCTCGCGGAATTAATATAAAATTTTCAATTTTATTACTATTATGATGCGATCCACGAAAAAACAGAAAGATCTGGAGCAACACTTTCGAACTCGGATCGCTATTCTGCGATCCGCAAAACGTGGAGCAACGACCCCCTGATGCCCAAAAGTGGGATATAACTTCCTGAGTGTGGCGAATGGCGAAACCAGACATCTCAAGTTTATTTTCATGAGCAATCCTATATTTCTTTCCTGACACTTTCATATCATTTCTACGAACATTATCACAACCTTTAAATTGTTATTCTTTCATAATTTAACTCTCATTCATCAACGATGAACATACCAATCACTCCTAGCTATTATAAGTCGTATTCATCAGTCTCCTGTCAAAGCACTGTAGGCTGTGAGCAACAGCGGCATTACCCCCATATAAGAGTAATTAATAACCACGAGTAAGCCCATCGATCAAAGAATAAGTTGAGAATCAAGGTGGTTTAAATTAGATTAGATTTTTTTTGCTTATTTAAGCCAATGACTGTACACATGTAAGTAAACTGCTTCTACATAATGTGACACTGTACTGACGGAAGACAGGCCTGCATGCGAGTCTATGATGCTACAGTATAAATAAAAGAATAAAAAAAAAACACAAAAAAACCAACCTTATAGCATTACCCATAGGCATTAACTTATTTCTGATGACTGCACAACTTGATTCGGTTTTAGTTGAGTGACAAGCAGCAACATTCTTTTTTTTATTCAACGTTTATTCATTTCTGTACAGTTTTTCCGATGAACATATGCTAAGAACGACAAAAGCAGCTAAGGTCAGCTTCTTTGGTGGCTTGCACTGTTGGCTCGAGTGTGGGGTGGCGTTCGACCCGTACCGATTATAACCTCCCGTTGTCGTATTTGTTCGTCTTATGAGGTTAATCGCCGGTCGGTAGAGTTAATCCCTGCTCTCCACTGGCCCTCTTTGATGCGGCCACCGATGGCGTTATAGGGAAAACCCTGTTATTTGAGATAGCTTTGAGGGAGGCAGCTGTGAACGTCGCCGGCTATTCTGGGTAATGGTGGGTGGTTTGGTCTGATAAAGGGCTGAAAGTAAGGATGCAGAAAGTGGGGCTGCATGGTGTGCTAAGAATGGATGGAGAGGGAAGAGTTAACTGACTTCATGTGTTTCCAAATTACATATGAGAAATATGGAAGAAAAAAAACATAAAACATTTTCCATCGGCCGACGGAAACGGCAGTGATGAATTGAGTTCCTCAAAAAGTCTGTCGGGGGTACCACCTACTGTACGTTGGTACCAAATAATCGGTGAGGGAACAGTGTATAAAACTCGTTTCTATTCGCCGACTATTTGGCACCGATCTAAAGTCGGGAAGCAACGATAGATTTATTTGCTATTGAGACGCCAGATCGGTAAATGGAAACGGGACCTGCAGAGAATGCTTACAGATAAATTTTGCATTGATTATGTAGCGATGCCACCAATGATGATGAGTAGCTGGAAAATATGGTAGAAACAGTGCAAACCATGCGCCCTCATCGAAATCAAATTGTCAAATTGTCCAACTCGTTTGAATGCTACGTGATATTCACACCGCATCAAACTCGTAAAGAACAACGACTTTTACCAAAACTTGTTGGTTTCTTCTTTAGTCTGTAACGGGATGTTAGATTCGGAAACAAGATACCTACTTGGTGGGAAATTGTGCTCAAGAATGGCGGGAAATAACCCGAGCAAATCTGTATGTAATAATAGAATTCCCATCTAAGTGCAATGTCGATAGAGGAATAAATGCCATACTGACCTCCATTGAGTGATCATATGAGCTTCTCACCAACACAGTATGAACTCCAGTTACTCCTCGCCAAACCAAAATCGAACACTCAGCCATGGCAAATACCACTTAGGCCCCTCCTTCATGTTATAAGTACATGGCCTCGAGGGGTGGGGAGTTAGCTCAGTGGTCAAGAGCACCGGTTTCGTAATTCCAAGGTTGTGGGACTTGTTCGAATCACACTGCAGTGGCTCCACTTTTCTCCTTTACCCCCAGCAGTTGTGTATTTACTGCTACATCAAAGGCCAATCCTTCTCATACTATGTTTCTGTAGTTTGGGAACTCTCACCTCTCTAAATGCCTAGGGGTAAGTTTTCTTCCTGAATCTACCACATAGATTCGACCACCACCCTTGTGGTGTAAAAGAACCTTGAGAAAATCTAGAAAGGACCAGTAATGGTGGGCAGGACATTAAATCAGACAAACAAAAACCTTCATATATATATGGCTTTATAACCATATAAAGGAGACATCTATATATAGCAAAGGCAATTAGTATAGACTCTCTGTTGAATCTTAAAAAACTGACTTTCTTGAAAAGTCTTTCAATTCTCGTGTAGAGGACAGGAAACATAGACAATAGATGATAACAGATCTACGCTATAATTTTCAGTAGTAATCTCAATTGATTATAGGATGTAAGTCATAAAAAACAGACACTTATAACTCTTCCTATTGTTCTTATTGGTCTTGGTGTTGTTATTTGAAACAAGTAAAACACTTCGGATTTAATGTTAGCACCAATCTATCCCGACGTTTCGCACAGGTTCTCTGTGCTTCCTCAGGTGATGATACAGTTAATTATTGCTTGGGTAATGTGCCTTCTAGGATTGAACAGTCATTTCTGTTTACCATTGTTAAAGGCCAAGGTAATGTCATGGTGTATCTATAGATTGAGGTAGTTTATAGAACAGGCATATATATGGGTATACAATGTGCTGTGGGGGGGGAAATGGTCTGGGTTAATGGTTGTATTTATAAACCATGCCTATGGATATAGATATCTCATTACAGATTGGTTGACAGTTTGTGATTGTAACATTTCAACTTTGGGCTGGATATTAAAACCGTATTGACCTAATCAAAGGTCAATATGGCTCTTATACATTTTCAAAATTTCTTTTAAATCAAACAATTATCTATCTCTACACCATTGCTCAATTGAGGGGGTAATGGTGCGTAAGGCTTTCAATGAGTTTGTAGTTATTATCCTAGCCTGGAATAAATGTCCATAGGCTTAACGTTAGGAACTCGTTCCCAACTGGCTTGCGAGCACGGTAACTCATTCTCAACGGGTGATAAACAGATATATATTTCCAGGCTAAGATAAAATCAGAAACATATTCGTGCATGGTCTGACTCCCCATTCGCCATCTTGTTTGGAGCGCCTGAGAATATTCACTCTGCTATATCCTCGTTTATATTACTGAGCACTCCAAACTAGATGCTGAACGGGAACACAGACCAAAAACTCATCAAATTCTATCTTATTACTGTATCATCTGCTTATGAGGTCGTTGTTGAGTTTTCTGGTAGTATATTAATAAGATCATCAATGTAAATAAATCTGGGTGTTCTGAAGAACTCACTCATGTGAGATGACACTCATTACAAAATAATAAAAAATTAAAAGAAGGTTAGGGTTTCGAAATAAGGCCGTTTATATTAACTTTTTGAGAATTAGAGGTCTGCCTAGTTGACCATGATTAATCAAACAAGACAAAAATACCTCAAGACCCACTGGTGCTTGATATGTTTGGATGCTAGACAGGCAGTTGTAGAAATGGTCATGCCCCAGTCACACTGGCGTAAAATTCGGCGTTTCTTCTACGTATTTGAATTGTTGGAGACCACGTATTAGCTACGGATTTGGAACGTATTTGTTTGCTTTTCTTTAACGTTTTAGTACCTTCTCGACGTTCATCAACGCTTATCTACGCTTCTGTACGCATTGTGGCGTTTTTCGGCGAATTCCGACTTTCCTTTACGCATCTCCGCCTATTGCGGCGTTTTGCGGCGTATTTTGTGATTCCAAAATGCGTAGAAGAACGTAGACGTGCGTACACGGAAAAACGCCGTTTTTTACGCCAGTGTGACTGGGGCATGAGTTGACTGGGTGCAAGTGGGTGAGGCCGGAGACACACCAAGTGAAAAACGCGACAATTCCGGGAATCGCCAACACAAAATGGCATGTATGCGAGCCATTATTCTATATTTATCCTGATTATTGCTTCAGAGACGCTAAATTATCGGTGGGGGATATCATTATGAAATTTTGTCTCACGTACATGCAAATTCCATTTGGCGATTCTTGAGATCGCTACCGTGACCGCTTGGTGTGTCTCCAGCATTACAGAAAACGATCCATGGACTGGATGCAACCCAAACCTTTTAATTGTTATTCATATATAATTGCACACTCATTCATCAATGATGAACCTACCCTATGCTCCTAGTTCGTATCGTCAGTGCATTTTCTAATTTCGGGTTAGAGCCGACATTGTTGCTGGGTTACTGGTGATGTAAGTATGATTATTGCGGTTGGTAATTCTAGCAGCTTTGTACGTTAATTGTCCCTATGAGGTTGGGTGGTGGCTCGGATGAAGCCAGTCTTTGGACTACAAAAGTAGGACCTTTGTAAATTAGGCGGAACATTACATTGTTGGTGTTGGGTGTCAGAACAGGCGACAGCATTTAATTGGTACAAACTTCTTAGGTTGCTAACGGATCAACATAATATAAATAATTGGAAAGTACTCGCATGTACCCTTCATCACGCCAGTGGTGTGGAACATGATTGTGGCGGTGGTTAGGGAGTTCATGTAGATTTTTGCAGCTAACCTGGCATTTACAGAAGACGAATCTGGCCGGCGGTTCTGGCATTTTGCACCGCCTCACGACTTTCACTTGTAAAAAGCTAGAAATCGTCTAGTGTAAACGTCAGGCACATGGTGACTGCAGATCGTCTGGTTACATCAGATTATACAATGAGGCACCACCAGGGACCTGTTTCACTAGTTTCGTGACAAAAGTGCTAGACAGACATGAAAAGCGGCACCAACAGTGCAAGCAAGAACGGACAAAACGAAGTCTAATGTCTAATTCTTATAAAACCGGACACATTGTGTTTGGGGTCTGTCTTGTCCTAAGGGCAGCTACTTGTGTTTTAACGAAACTAGTCAACCCCAATCTGTCTGCATGGTGTCACAGACGCCATCTAGACATGTCACGAAACTAGTGAAACAGGTCCCTGATCACTATTGGACACGCTCTGACGCCAATGACTCCAGCGGGCTTGAATTAGTCGTCTACAAGGGCAGCGGTTCTGTGAAAACTTAGAGTCGTCAGTTTTAAAGCTTGGGTACATTCTGAGGTCGATGACTTTTGTGGTGGACATTGTCACCACCTGCAGGGACCTGTTTCAGTAGTTTCGTGACATGTCTAGATGGCGTCTGTGACACCATACAGACAGATCACAAGATTGCAATCGATGACACGTGGAGTTTCACTCACTTCTCTTAGAAATTAAGCAATGATACTTTAATATGAGTAGGAGATATTTATAACCTATAATCGTTCCAAATATGAAGAAGATTGGGCTCTCTGATTTTCTGATATTTGCTAGTCTTTTTCCGCTGTTGCTTGCACTGTTTGTGCCGCTGTTGATGTCTGTCTAGGCCTAATGTCACGTGCCTACTGAAACAGGTCCCAGACGACTATTGGCTTGACGATCTACAGTCGTTACATATTTAGTCGTCTAATATAAACACCAGTTTAGGTTGCTAACAGACGGACATAGAATAAAACATTTGGACAGTACTCGCATGTACCCTTCATCAGGCCGGTGGTGTGGGACATGATTGTGGCGGTGGTTGCGGAGTTCATGAAGTTTTTGCCTAAACAGGGAACAGGGTATGTGCGTGGTGTATGGGTTGTGTATGGCAATGAAACTCAACAAATCGCCCAAAGACGAAGATCAAGATGGCTAATTTCAAGGTATATGATGTTACGAAAACAGGTATTCTGTATCTGGACGTGATAAATACTTGGTCAAATTGACGATGAGATGAAACTCTGCCTTTGGCATCAGTTCATTTGATCGTCAATCTAACCACGTATTTATCACGTACGACCACAGTAATCCAGTTCCTGTCCATTTTTCTTTTCCTTCATTGTTAGACTTCTTTTCCTGGAAAGTTTCAGTTCCCATGGGAAACAAACAACCGGATGACAGATTGCTACCAGACCGTTGCTGTGGGCCTCAGCACAGAAAGATGTCTATATTTACAAGCCTGTGACCTAAAAGTCTGACCATACTGTAACAGTGCGACTTGAAGGAGTCTTTCTCACATCTATTATTTCATAACTGTACATTACTTGAGCACTGTGGACTACATTTCCAAATACAAATCAAAACATTATAGCACTTTGGAATTAGTTATCGCAGACAGTAAAGGTTTTCTCCTGCAAATATTGTGTATAGACGTGTGTGCTGTAATAAGGTATATACTAGGAGTAGATAGTATGCTCATCATTGAAGAATGAACGTGCTATTATAAATGAATAACAATTGAAAAGTTTGGGTCACATCTAGTATATATGGATCGTTTTTGTACATTTCCTCAACTGCCTGAGTCTAGGATCCAAATATATCAAGCACCAATAGGTCAATTAGGTATTTCAGTCTTGAGTGATTGGTCATGGTCAGTTGGGCATGCTTCTGATACACTGGCACTCTGCTCCTTTGCCAATAGCACAGTGAGTAGCACACAGATAGGGAAGGGATAGTGTCTTTGCAGTGTGCTGGAAGCCTATATGTGACCACTCTAACCTTTAGGCAACGTATAAAGGACATGCAAGCACGCTTTTACTAGGAGCAGGTGTGATGTCCCTTTTCAATAGAAAGAGCGTGTGGATGAGACTTGTGATTTCCCTGGCAGGGACACAGGGTCCCAACATTCGTGGTATTTAGGACCATTTGACTCTATTCTATATTTAAGTGATGACATTGCCAGTGATTTCGTCTAAAACGGTGACACTGGCGTTCTGCACCTCCCATTATGACGTTTTGGGAAGGTGAATACAGGGCTACCTCATGGAAGCACGAATAGACACCGTATATAGCCTACAAGTGTATATCTTATTCTTTGCCTATTGGATAATGTCGAGGAGATCGCTCAGATTCTACCGGCAATTGCATACCGATCTTATTGTTCTCTGAAGAAAAGAAATTGGAAATCATAAGACTTGATATAGAGACCACAGAATCTATATACTGATGTTTAATCTATTTTTCCGGATGTTGAATCTACTATATATTATCAAAATTTTCAAAATTAACACCTCAACACCCGATTTTTCTTCAACAGGGGACACAAGAGATGATGAAAATAAATGATCACAAATCAATTGGCCATTAGCTACATGCTTGTTCAAACTTCTTGGACTTCAAAAAAAGAATACCTGCATAACTTCAAATTGAAAACCTCCAAATAATGTGGGAGTGCGCCCACGCCCACAAAAATATAATTTTTTACTCCATTTTGCACCTTGACACTCTCCAGGACCCTAACCTCCAAATTCAAGGTCATTTTGGTTGTTGTGCACTAATTGGTTGCTCAGTGAACTACTGTTAAGGGAAGCTGGGGCTCACATATAGACATTGTGTTCGTTCTCGATGAATTAGTGTAAAATTCCAAAATGGAACATATGCGATTGGAAGAACTGTATTACACAGAAATGGATAATAAATATAACTAAAACACCAAAACAATGATGAATACAAGCCACTATTGTCTAAGATGGATTTTTGTAATTGTAAAGCACATTTATGAAACACTTCATGGCTAATCAAGAAATAAACTCAATAAAAAAGGTTTATACGAAAACAGGTCGAAAGTCTTTGCAGGTCAGAAACATGCAGTGAAATAATTGATCAGATACATGTGTCTGAATGTATCTGACCCGCGCTCAATTTTATTTATTAACCATAATTTAACAACATAAATATTCTTCTGCAGACCTTCTTCCATACCATAGTCAATGGAGACAAACAAGATTTCGTATACACTATTGACCCAAGAACTTATCTATCAATCATCATTTTGTTACCTGCTATATTCAAAAAGGCACGATTTCGACAGAGTCTGCTTGGAGTTACTCCCCCCCCCCCCCCCCCCACACACACACACACATAGAGACAGACAGCAGCAGAAATGCTCCTGGTGACTGAAATCCTGCAAGAGTGAGATTCTTGTGTGCAGAGAAACTTAAACCTGCTGTTCGTTTAAGTAGGTCTTCACTCAGATTTGCATTTTCTCTCATGATTTGTTTCTAGCAATGTTGATACACCTCAAAGATTTTTTTTGTGTGCAAAATCTCCAGTACATCCATACCTCGTGTTGTTTTTTGCAACGGAAATGTAATCTTCCGATGATTAAATCAAATTTCGTTTTCCACTTGATGACATTGAAGAAAATAATATGGATCGCTTTTATTGTTTTTACAAATCCATATTCTTTCTTTTCCAGCCACATATGATGATGATAGTCTGATCAGAAGTGGACCTCAAAGACGAGCAGTGAGTAATATCATAAGTATATTCATTTTGACGTATAATGATTTAAATTCTTTTAAAGTTTTCAAAGAAAACCGGGGCGGATGATGCCTCAAGGCATCATTTGCTTGATATGATATATATTATATGAAATTGCTTTTGAAAAGGTAATTTTTTACCAGCAAATTTGAAATTTGCACAGAAGGTAGGTATAACATCATATTTAGAATTCTAAATAATAGAAATAGAAATATTTAGGATTCCCGATTATATAACGTGATAAACTTTCCAATTCTGAGTTCAGAGGACAATGTCCCCGACCCCTAGAACTGTACATAGGCTCTAGTAGCCGTCCCCAAGTGTGTTGTTCTGCCATAGGCGGCCGTCCTTAAAGGGTTAATAAGAACCCCTCCATTCCCCATCCGATATATTTATATGAATGCAAGAGGATATTTTTTCTTAGCTGAATACGAGTTGGCTCGTTTCCATTGGCCGACGAAAACGGTCTAGATTTCATGAGGTTTCCTTATAGCCTATTTCCATTCTGCCTCAACAGTGATAAAGGTCCGTCGGTGGTTCCTGACTGTAGGTCGGTGATGGGCAGTGAAAATGGGCTTTTAGGAGAACTAAAAAAATCTATACCGTTTTCGTCAGCCAATGGAAACGGGCCTTATTTGCCATCAGTCTGCAGTCGGGAACCACCAACGCTAGATCGGTGAATGGAAACAGGCATTATAATAGTGCTCATCGATTGATTGTGCATAGATTGTACCGAAACGAATGGCCAACCGAATGAATTCAGTCGGCATGGATCTGTCAAATACAGTAGAAGCAAGAATACACTGCATCCAATTTTTAGACATAATTTGGGTTCGCAGACGTTTGCAAACGTTCGCATGGACATGCAAATGCCTTGCGACAATATTCAATATATTGAATATCATCGCATGGGATTCGCACAATTGCATGGATCGCAGACGCATTCGCTTGGTCGCCTTAGTGGATCTGGCGCTTAAACGTGCAGTCGCTGGCCGACTATTAGGAGAACTCAATAAATCGGTGCCGCTTTCATCGGCCAATGGAAAAGGACTTTTACTATAGTCACACAGTGTGAACTGGGCTTCCAATAAAGTAGCATCGTCTTACTAGACCTATTGACTGAACATAATACTATGTTCAGTAAATAGCTCAAAGTGACTCTGTTAACACGGTCAATACTAGACGGCCCAATAGAAATAGACATAATTACATGTCACTTTGAGGAGCTACTCACAAACCAAAGATATCAAACAAGGATTCTATTCTCGTACCCAAGTCATATAACACGATCTTGTTGCTGACGGATCTGCCGAAAACCCTATCATTGACGAAGCTATTGACCTTTGCTCGGTATGTTTGCCCTGACAGTGGTCCTTGGCTCCAGGTGCCTCAAAAGGCTGGCCTCATCAAAAGTTGGAGTCTAGACCTTGACGACCAGAATATTTGCATCCACAGCAGCTTGAAATGGACGGACTTGTAAAAACCCAACTGTGCTCAGGTGACATTTGGCAGAACCGTGATAGGAGCAGATGAACGACAGAGCTTAACCTCTTGCCTTTATAATGGTAGTGTTCGGAGAAATATTTATATGTAAATCATTATAACATTTGGTACCAAAAGGTTTGACTCCTAATTCAAATTTCGACAATTCTTGTGCATTGTACCCTTGCTCTAGCACATCTAGATGTAAGAGGACAACTAAAGGCATATCGGACAATTTTCCTTAAAAGGTAAGACCAACTTCCTGCAAATATAGTGACTGTTTTAACAAAGTAGAGATGTTTCTAGATGTAACCAAAGGATTTTAGATGTGAAAGTGTAATGACAAAATCAACCCCCTTAGGAAGGAGGGGGGGGGAGTATATTAAAATGAATAGAAATTCTCTTAAGTTGTTTTTCCACATACTAAAACCAATATTGTTTTCTTCAAACTTTCACAGAATTACGGTGCCTATATAAATCAGGCAAATGTAAATGGCATATCTCACCTATTCCGTTAGGTCAAACTAGAAAAAAAACCTTATAATTTGCCTATTTGGCTTTTTGGAATAAGGGACAAAGAACCAAATTAAATGAATGAATGTGAATATCTAAAAAGAACCACCAGATGGTGCCACAGTGAGTTATAGGATATGCCTTTAGATATGGAGGATTGCACTACACAGGGTAAATATTAGAGTCAATAAACACCACAAAGGGAAAAAGAGAAAAAGAAAAGTCATTAACAACGTTCAAGGTCACGTCAACCAGAGGTCAGCAAGATGGAGGTCAGATCTCGACACTTAACGGTAGATTAGAGCCTGGCAACGGGAGCATGTGCTCATGAAAAAGGGGAACAGAGGAACATTTGGATAACTAAATAAATACCATATTGCCGTTTGTCTTTCCACAAATGAATATAGAGAAACACTGTGGCACAGAAGTCCCCTCTTCACTACGCATTAGAAGTCATGAGTAGTATTTGCTCGACGATATCGCACATTTTTGATGAATGCAACTCTCGTTTTTTACTGCTGGATGTACTCGTGCATGATTCTTATTATTGTGGCAGGAACGTTTTTAGTGTGTCTACTGCAGCCTGCTATTGGCATAGTTATCAGGGAAAGCTCTCCAAACAGAAATTCACTTGATATGAAGAAACTGATGCTGAGAAAATACTGCACAGAAATTATAGATGTCTACAGAAGCAAACACTATTTTGAATAGGGTCTGCCCTTTACTAAAACCTATTGATACGTGTATTACAGTCATTCAGTTGACTAACCTTGAGGTTAAAACTTTATGCCGGGGACACACCAAGCGAGTCAAGGCAGC
Organism: Alentia gelatinosa; assembly: GCA_950022655.1. Classification (NCBI taxonomy): domain Eukaryota; kingdom Metazoa; phylum Annelida; class Polychaeta; order Phyllodocida; family Polynoidae; genus Alentia; species Alentia gelatinosa. Next base: position 13,786,899 of record OX465584.1, on the reverse strand, counting down.
GATCTTGGGAATCGCCAATACAAATTAGAATGTGTGTGAGATATTATTTCATGGGGATATCTCCTGCCTGTAATCTAGCATCTCTGAAGCAATAATCAGGTAAATTATAAAATAATAGCTCACTTATAGGCCTTTTTTTGTCGCTTTTTTGTTTTTGTCAAATAAGACATTTTGTGTTGGCGATTCCGGAAATCGCTGCGTTTCTCGCTTGATGTGTCTCCGGCTTCTAGGACGGCTGTCTATGGCTGGGTCATTTTCGTATAGACGAGGCTATAAACTTTCATAGTGTACCGCTAGGGTAGGACGGGTTTGTTCTGAGTAAAACGGCGTTTAGGCCGGAGACACACCAGGCGAGAAACGCAGTGATTTCCGGAATCGCCAACACAAAATGGCATATATGTGAGCTATTATTATATTACATTACTGTCAGTGATTAAGCATTATCAATCAATGAATAAAAAGAGTTAACCATAACCCTTTGTGGGAATAATTGCTGTTCTATCTTCCATCTCCCTCGGCCACCTCAGCTAAAAGATTAGGTGATAGGCCTGGCGTCCACCTACTACGATATGGCTCCGATATGGTCTACGATGCACCTCCCGATAAAAAATCTAAATCTCGTCGGAAGGTCCCCTTATATTGGGGCAGTTGAGCACGTTTCTGCGATTAGACACCGATAAAAACCCCATACAATGCGTGGTGATTTGGCATGGCTAGACATATGTCTACGATTTTGGATCTTCCCGATATGTCTCCGATATTTGCTTTTTGTATCGGTGCCATATCGGTAGGTCTAAATTTCTATCGTAGTAGGTGGACGCCAGGCAATACTTTCGGAGATGCGACAAAATAATGATCAACCACTTGATGGTTCCATATATGATCCCCATTGAGAGACCAACTGTACAGTATATTTTATGTGATAAATGATCTCACTCTGGTTAACAATTCCCTGACAAAGTACCAACCATCAGTTTCCAGTAACAAATGTCCGCCAATGCTTTACGCATATTGCAATCCCACACCAACACATTGGGGAATATGGGAACGATATCGCTACAGTTGTCGGCAATGACACAATGCTGACGGGAATTTATGTCTGCTGAAACATACTATTGAATGAGATATGATTTTCAGACACATACGAGGGCATAAATATGGTGTGGATCCTTTGTTGGAACACTGTTGATTGGTGTTAGAACATTCACTCCCTTCATTTATCATATTGCTTTATTCACTTGGCTTTGTCTTTTTTCTATTTTATCATGCAGCAGTACCGGGTAAGCCTATCACTACCTGTTAACTACCATGAAGCTTAATAAATGTTATATACGCTGTCACCGTGTAATGCGCAGCTAGAAGCACACCTATTTATAAACCTGAGCCAACAAGTGCCTAATGGTTCTATCACTCGATATTGTATGTACAGCATGCCTTTATAGCTTCACATGAAATACTATTACAACTAGTTGTAAATCCTGCAGGTCAATGGCACCCCCTGCATTGAAAACTGAAAGCTAGTATCCGTACAACGCTAGAAATACTTTGTCTTTCAAATATGAATTTTCTGAAAGGCTATTGCATTTAGCATTCGCGTTTGGACCGACCTTGTACTACCATATTATCATTAGATAACTTCTGTCTTCAGAGGTTTTTATTTTCCTATTTATCTATGAAAGCACTGGACAAAGATGAACCAGACATTGATATTATCCGCTGTATAATGATTGAAGAGGAAATGGTATGTAACATTGTGGGGGAATGTCCCTTGCGGAAATTCATATTAATGCAAAGTGACCCCATAAATTATCTTAACCTGGTATTAATGTCCATAAGCTTAATGTTAAGATCTCGTTCTCAACAGGCGTGCGAGTATGGTAGCTCATACTCAATGAGTGATAGATAGATAAATATTTCTAGCCTAAGATAAAATCAGAAACATAATCGTCCCCGTTCGCCATCTCGTTTGAAGCTCTTCAGAATATTCACTCGGCTATCGCCTCGTTCATGTTACTTCGCACTCCAAACTCGATGGCGAATGGGGACTCGGACCAAACACTCACCAATTTCATTCATAATAGTCGAAATAAATTACCAATGCCAACTGGAATTCCTACTATCATAAAATGACCAGGCTTCATATTCGCTCTTTTTGATTGTGATGGTTCATCGGGCAAGCTTACATCGGTTCATCCTTTCTTTCCATGCCACGTGACTTATAGGGAACAGGGGTAAGTATCTTTGATTTATCCTCATCTCTCTTTTACTCTTTTTACTTTCTTTGAATGAGCAAGCCTTTATTTCATAGAAAATTCCATTCCATTTAGAATCGTTTTACGACATACATCATATCATGAACTATATCATTAATGCGTTCTTCTTTTACCACATTTTCACATTTTACTCCACAATTGTTTCAGAAATTCAGATGTATGCATGCAATGCCCCAGTGCGAAGATTGCTTTCTCAATTGACTTTCTCTGTTTCAGTTCTTCTATGAATTATGTAACATTCAAGTCATTACCATGAAATAATTTCTATCTATGTAGGAAGTTTCTCTAACAGATTATAATATAATTCTAAAGTTTGCCTCTTTTTTATCATTATTATTCCTCTGCATTCCCCCAAACAATAATCTCTGTGGGAATATCTGCATTAAATCTCTAAAACCTTTCCTAACTGTTTATATTCATTCAGGTATTATCCAGACCATAATCGAAAGCCATAACAGACACTATGGCGGACTATTGTGGAAGTAGAAATATAAAATAGTATGCTTAGTTATCATTGCATATGAACTATCATATGGTTAGAAAATACTAACGGTGCATATTTACCTTTGTTTGCTGGCCTATTCTTCAAATTATTCAGTTGGTAAGTAGAACTACTTGTTATATAATGAATGAAATTACTAATTCTGATTTGCTTGGAAGACCAAGAAATTACATGTACTGTCAAATGTAAATAAAAACAACAAAAAACAATATCAGCTGAAATAAATGATATATCTGACAGTCCCATTTACTACTCTTTGAATCTTTCCCTGGTTGGTAATTAGATTTAGCTGAGCGAGTGTAAACTATACGATCCAGAAGATCCTTAAATGAATCATATACTGTTTCATCCGAATGACTGTGCAGATGTGTAAGGTAAGCTTAATTATAAATGGTGTGTGTTCATTGAAATTAGATGCCTTTGATCTCCCTCCTACTGTGGTAGATATTTTGTACTATGCATTGTCTCATGTTGGCCTTGTTGTCACCATTGTGCTGAGTTTTTCTCTCTTTTTTTGTTGTTCTTTTATTGGTGTCCTTGAAGTTCCTATACATGTATACTTTGCTTTGTAAATACCAATCAGTGAGAATAAAAATGGTTATCATCCGTCTATAGTACAGAAATATGTTTGTTACAAGTGCCAATAAAAGAGGCCTCTGAGATTGTTGCCTCACAATGTGGGTTTACGAGATCCTTTTCTGTAGCAGATTAGATATGGTTCCCAAAGAATATAATCGAATCTACCAAGTTTAAATTGCAAAACGTGATACTCTCGTACATGCTTTATTAGCTTTATTTATATTTAGTTGTTCAGTTATGTATTTCTTAGGCACCAAAATTTAAGTGTGGTTATGGTATTTTTCCGTGAGTCTATGAGGGTTGCCTCTTAACTAAGGATTAAATATACAGGCACATCGGACAATTTATCTTAAAGAGTCAAACCCATGTTAATTACCTGGAAATTCCATATATAGTATCGAAGTTTGCTAGAACAAATAGTTAATTTGAAAAATGGGGATGGCTGGCTCCTATGGATTAATCCAAATGCCAAATAAACAAAATCAACGTTTTATCAAGTACACCAATTTATATTTGTTTAATCTATATAGACAAGGCACTGAAAAATATGGTTTTCAAGCTATTCTTTCAAAAACAAGTGTGGTGACATTAGTTGTTAGTACTATATCCTCTGAAAGTTTCAGCAGATGACAAAGGTTCTACTATTTAAAATCAACTTTTTTAGAATAGCTATATATTCTATTACAATATTATCATTATGTTTATCTCCAAATAAAAAGTAGCGAGGTGAATAAGTTAGACATGTAGTCTGTAACACTTTGATATCCTCATATTTGATTTCCATGAAAATGTCGGGGGCTTTAATTTTCATGCAAAATTATCAGCTATGCCTTTAGGTTGAGATACCTAGATGTGGCAACAAATGTACTGGAACCTGAGGTCTTATACAAATATTGGCTGACAATGTGTGCGCTACGATCTGACCATCTGTCATTAGTTGAGAACTGTTTTCTGTTTCTAAGTAAATGTTATATCGTTAATTACTTCCAAAGTCAGCTGCAACAGATTGCCCTTGCTAATGTTTGATAGCTGCATCTGTTGAAACAGGATCAATTCTTTCACAACTACCAACATCTCTCTCGATTCTCCAACATAGTCTGATATATCTTTGTCTAATTACTGGCATTACATTTTATACTTCTCTGGGATTCGTTCCCTGCTGGGAATCTATCAGGGTGCAGTAATTGGAACTCTGTAAGAGACAATGTTCACTACCAAGCAAGGAGGAGTTTTTATACTCTTGAATGTTTCCAACTACCAAGCAGATTTACCTATGTAGGGCTGATTCTGCAGTTATTGGAGTACCTTTTGTGGTTAGTGATACATCATGGCAATGAAATGTGAAGGAGGAATCATGGTCTTTTCTATGTAACATTATTTAAGTTAACAAATTGATGTTACAGGTGTTACCCATTACACTTGCAGTTTATCCTTAAAATAAGTCTTGTAGCTAAGTTGCACTGGTATGGTCTGCTTCATTATTGAGACTAACATTTTGTATGATTATTCTCAATCTATCCCTGAGATGTATATTTATATATATTTCATAGTTTCTGGAATACAGTTCATCCATTGATGACTCAGGTTTTTCTATGTATCATATATCTGTTCAATTCTGGCTGACGAAGATTTAAAGACTTATCGTATCCCAATAATTCCCCACATGTCCGTGATATTTTTCACCATCCTATTGGATACTCTGGTCACCAGAGCACACTGGGGTCAGCTTTGGTGGAATCCGAACTGAACCACCTTGACTTGCACTCGCCTAGCTGATCTTCTTACTACCAGAGTCAGAATCTATGCTGGGAAGAGTGAATCATTCACTTTTCCAGCGGATTCTTTGTCGTGGTAGTCTCTGTCACAACAGGCTATTTTGGTTGGAGATTGTAGTACTCTCAAATCCCATTATCCGTACTATTATTTTCTCTCTGTTGTGTATTTTGATAAAGAGACTATACGAAGTTAGACTTTGTTATCAATTAGCTCAATTAATAATGCTTTGTAGTAAGTATCCATAGTTTATATTCCCCGATGACCCTAATGTGTGCACTGCTTCCAAATACTTGTATCGAGCTCTCTGGCGTGAAAGCGATCAGACCAAACCAACCTCTAAGTCGGGGACAGAGGTGGTGACCAATCTACCTATTGGGCAGAGAACCATTGTTAGTTCACGAATCAGTCAGCAGGTGGCCGACAGTATCATCTGCAGGATGGCACCACTGGTCGCTGAAAACAGTATCCGGACCCTGGCTATTGTTTCTTAGAAATTCAGCTGACTTTAGAAACATTTTATAGAGAGAGAGATAGGGAGTTAGACTATTTGCTGTTGTGTCTATTTCAACTGTGTATAATGCCCACATGTCTATTCCTTGTAGTAGTTTCTAACTCATCCATCGCCTTTTCCTGCTTTGTTACCTGTGTCTATCGTCTTTGGAACGACCCACTCCGCTGCTGTCTTATCTCTATGGTTAGGCCTTCCTTTTCCTCACCTTTTTTCCCTTCCTTGTGCCCACCTCATCTTTCCAACAATCTTACTGCTATTCACAATATGAATAATAGTGCTACCATTTCCGCTGAGGCTGAAGCAGCTGAAGAGAACAAATGCTTTCAAGTGTATGTGATATTTTCTAAGGAGCCTTTTCTTTAAAACCATACATGACGTTCGAGTTACATACACCATAATGACTGGTTTTGAATACGAGGGGTCGTTATCAATGAGTATTGACGAGTAGCAATATCCGAGGGAATGCGAGGATATTAGGTCGTCAACTACAAAGAGATCACAGCATCTCTTACAAAAAAAACAGTCGTTATGGTATTTATTATCCACCTGCAGAATTAATGATTAATAAGTAGATTTTCTTTGATTATGATAAGTAAATTTTCCTGTTTTTCATAAGAATCCTGTTTCTCTCTTTCATTTTACCTCCCCTTTCGGATGAATAGCTACATAGCATGGTAAGTTTTTCGATAGATTTATATATATCCATTGACATAATACATGAGGTATTCACCTTATAACATAAGTAATGGGAAAACATATCATTAATTATAGATAATTACCAGAAAGTAACATTGATGGTTGGAGTGGTTAATAGATAGGATAACCTCCGCGGCTAACCTGAATGATGATCGTCATTAATGTCGAAATCATTTATTCTTCCAGAATTGTCCAGATATGGTAAGTAAAGTAATTTATAATTCAATTCCTTGTCGAGTTGAGTCTACCTGACCGTTCCAGCGTAAAGTTATATAGATCTAACATTGCAAAATTACATTAAAGAATGAATCCTATTGTACCCTTGGGCTCATTCGGTATACCATAAAACCGGAGACATATCAAGCGAGAAACGCCAGCGATCTCTGTAATCGCCAACACAAAATAGCATGCATGTGAAATATCGTTTCAGAATAATATTTCCCAGCAATAGTTTGGCCTCTTAGGAGCAATGACAAGGTGAACTATGAAATAAGAGCTCAAATACACGCCATTTTGTGTTGGCGATTCCGGAAATCGCTGCATTTCTCGCTTCGTGTGTCTCGGCTTTACCAATACATACGCATAGACTCTTTGAGCATGGACCACACGACTATACGCTGCCTATAGGTTAGAGTGGCAACATAGAGGTTGAGCTTGCTGCAAAAACCTGACCCTTCACCATCTGCATCCTAACCTTCTGGCATTGGGAAAGGAGCAGTGGGCCAGTGTCTCAGTGTCTTACAGGCGTACCCAACTCACTGAAATATCGTGGTGGAAGAAGCTGGAATAAATTGTTGCCTTTGATACGGAAGACTGAAACATATGTAGCTTTTAAAGCACTTACTCGTTCAAACCTCAGAAATAGTGTCTGGGATATATAATCTAGACCCTTTTAAATCACCAAATCTTAATACCACCAACACATGTAAAATTTGAAATGCATTGAAATGAAGTGAAGATGTTTTTCCTTTTCTTCTTGTTCTATTTTTCTTTTCACTGTTGTTCTTGTTGTTGAAGAAATACTCTGTCAATAAGAATATATGATATTGATTAAGTTACAAACTTGTGCTTTATAACAACAGTTGGCTAGACCATGGAAACCAGCCTTATGAAAAGGTTGAGGTCTAAGCCCCTTTATTGAGTAACAATATGCATCCATGTGTAGTATACGGACTGATTGTAAAACAGTGAACTCAATAAAGAAATGATACAAAAAACTAAACAAAAACTGACCATGATCCATCTCTAGAGACCCAAATTCCTCCAAATAACCAATGGTGCTTGACATATATGGATCCTAGCGAGGCATTTGTAGAAATGGAAAGGTGATAGGGTGCAAGTGGGTTTAAGAAAATTACCCATAGACTGAATATAACCCAAACCTTTTAATTGTTATTTATAAATCCATGCTTATTCATGAATGATGAATATACCATTTGCTCCTAGTTACACTACGAAGTCACTAGTAACAGTAAAAGTGGCGGTGTCGGTGGTGGCAATGACTGCATGTTGGTATTAATTAATCGGTGGGTGTGAAGTGTATGCCTTGTTTCTATTGCATTTCTTGTCGGTTTCTGACTGCAGATCGGTGCCGAAAGATTCTTGTAATGGAAACAGCCTTCTATTGAGCCTGGGCCACACGTTCACAAATGCTGCTCTAAGGTTTAAGTGGTCACATAGACTAGGAGCCTGCTGCAAAAAACTAACCCTTCACTATCACACTGTAGCATTGGGAAGGAAGCAAAGGGGCAGTGTCATCGAGGTGTACCCTCATGTCATTATCCCCATGCCAGTAATGCCCAATTCTCGTCGGGGAGAGGTGTGATCGGGTTGGTGAAGTGCGAACAGCAACATAAATATCAACTATTCTGACTTATTGTCCTATCAGCTATAGCAGAGGAGGTGTGAAGCGCAGCGCCCCCTATCTTTTTGGCATGGACTCAAGTGACAGCTGATGCAGATTCCTATGTGAAAATATAGCAAAACTAGGCTAACTAGTAACAGCTACTACATACAAACTATTAGAGCTCTATCAAAAATCTTTCCAGATATTGATAGAGTGACATCTAATGTATTCCAAACCACAATAGAGCTCAATAGAGCTCCACGTTTTATGGCTGTTTGGTGTTGTGGAATACCGCCTTATTTCTCATAGGCTAGATCTTGATATAGCCAGACACAGTCCATTGTCTAGAGCTCCTTCCCCTTTGCTGGCAGGTTTGAAAGTGGCGCCGTGAGGTAGCCGCGATCGTATATATGAACCAAGTCGGTATAGGGGGCGCCGCGCTTCACACCTCCTCTGCAGCTATACGAAAGGAGTCGGAAGGAAGTGAGTAGTCTACGAAAAGGATCATTTGCATCAGGTTTTGCGGAAGTAGATCCAAGGAAGACTGACACCTTAGAAAAGCTCATTTATACACGAATCTCAATAAACCCAATTTACGACCTAGCAGTCTTAAAACAAGCTATTAAGATGGTATATCTACTTAGATCACATGAATTACGTCGAAGTCGAGTAAGTTTATATCATATCTAATGTTTAATCAAGCGTGATAACCTGGGTATTTTGTTGGTGTCGTTAACAGACTGACGACATATTTCTACCGGTATTGAAGTCTCTTGAGGGCCACGGTTAATTCAATTTTCGCAATACATGTAAATTACTAATCCCTGACCATTTGGATGAGAGTGGAGCTTTTGAAATTATCAACTTCAATTTGTGCAAGAATTTCAATTTCCACTATTCGTTGATCAGATTCTTAACGTTCAGAATAGGAAACTCGTAGCAGTTATGCGCAAGAAGAGTGAAAATTAGCCACGATTTGCAGGCATTTCTTTTAGAACTCATCTAGGACGGACATGTTCCGCATACGTTGCATATTCGTACAGATCACATAACTCGGAACACAACAACAACCATTCAACTCAGGACGTTACCGACAGAATCAAACCAGAATTTCCTGAAATAAGGGCTGAATAAAAAGAGTTTTAAAAAGGAATCCTCAGGAAAAATCCGTGACCACAGCAAGAGATGGATGGAGATGTATTTGTTGCTCTGTTGTCATGGAGACATGTCGCCTTTTGTCCCAGCTTGCCGTTTTGCTGACGGTCGCCAGTCGAAACCGTGGGAGCCCAGTTCCCCTCTCGCAACTGACGGAGAGCCATCAATCAACGCTAATGGGCGGGGCTTGGGAGAATGTGGGCGGGGCCTTAATTGGTGGTGGTGGACTTGTGAGTTACCCATTTGTTTTGTGAATAGTGATCCTTAGGGAGTTGGTCGAAATGGCATTAAGTGCTTATGATACGATCAGGAACTGAAGGTTTAGGAGTATGGGGCCATCCATAAAGTACGCACGCAGTAAGGGGGGTCGGGGGTAAAAAATTCTGAAATTTTGTGTATGCTCCCTCTTTGTTTTATTGCGTACAAAATCAAGAGAAGGGGTAGGGGGGTCCAAAATTTCAAAAATTCTGCGTACATACTTTATGGATGGCTCCTATGTGAATATATGCTCGGGACTGTGCCACCTTTAGGTTCCAATTCCCAATATAGTGATTATTCACTTCATCTGACATACCTACACACTTCCACCTACTATTAAACATAAGCATTCCTGTCCCTTCGATTTCCTTTTTTCGACAACCCTAAACTTCATTTGAGGGCAATCATATCGGTATATACTACGTCTCCAGCTGAGTGGAACAGTTTATTATGAAATAAGCTCTAAGGGTGTCCACCAACCACGACAATTCTATGACAAGCGCCGACAAGAAAGTTCCAATCGGCGCTTGTTGCAGCCTTGTCGTAAGAAGGGGGGCTTTACGACAACGTTGTCGGGGCATGATAGGAAGTGCTTGCTTCAACAAAATTTCCTATCGTAGACCTCTGCGACACGCTCCCATGAAATTCCACGATATACATATGCCTGATGCCCAATACAGCCATTTTGTGCGCATGTATAGACGTTGGATACGTTGTTTACGCGGGCGTCCAATCTGAACATATTCATATGAAAACATTCGTAAATACAGCCTATACAAGCGTTTATGCAATGGTATAAAGATTAACTGAAATTTCCATGCAATGTTTATACCTTTTGATAGCCGTAAAAAGAACATAAGCAGAAAGCATAAGAGAAACTTAATGATAATGTCTCACAATAAATCAACCTGGTTACATGAAGACCAGTTTATTTTCAGGTCTGCTAATGTCAAAATCTGCAGGGCCTTTGGTTCTGTTAAAGGGGGGGGGGGGGTCTGTAATTGGCAGGTCTTTCCAGCATCCCTTTCGATCTGATTACTGTGCATTGCAAAACAGTTTTACATTAATGTTTACTGCAATGTAGACCATAGTATATCAAATGTAAGTGTAAAATTGATGCCAATTTCTACTAACTGGATCAGGACTTCTTCGATATTTTGCGACCGGTCTTATAGCCTAGGCTTATGCCACTAATGAAAAATACTGTGAGGTGGAATATTTTGTATAAATCTTTCATCATCAGCTATAGACTGTCGCCTTCAAAGTCATGCCTTATTTGTTAATTCGCCTAATTAGTCTAACTGGGACAGTAATCCTAGATGATTTGATATCTGCAAAGTCCTGTTGAAATCTGAAGGTTGTCTCTGAATTTGCCTTTTAGGCTAACAATTTTGAAATTGCAGAAATATGACATCTGCCGGTGGTGATTTTCATATGATGACCTTGACACATCACGGATGGAATCAATTCCTGTTTTATTTTTTTATTGTCCTCTTTTAGATCCGACCCATGCTCTTTCTTTGTTTATCATCATAATAAGTTAAAGGTTGAAATTTCTCATATTTTCAACCATTTGAAATATCATGGCTATGTTAAGTAAATGAGTAAAGTTGAGAGCAAGGCTATGTTTCCCACAATATAGGATAGTTGGGCTTGGATTATGTTATGAATTGTGGATATATTCCAAGAATATACTACCATGTGCACAGTGTCATATGCAGCTTATAATTCACTGACTTGAAATCTCCATTTCATATACAATATTTAGCTCTCGATTCCTACTTTTCATTAACTGACGTCCATTGAAATTCATTTGAAATGATTTTTCAAAATCTGTTTAAAGGGATTGATGCAATAGCACAACTATTGATATATTTCACTGTTCACACCATCACTGATATTGATGAAGATAAATTACACCGTCCCTATTGCTGTGCAGGCAGAGTTATGCCCATAGAGAACAACAAAGGAAACAATGTGAACTCAGTGGATTTTTATAATCAGTTGTAGAATAAAGGGTGATCCATGGTCCTCATGTCATTGATATGGTGGTGTCATTGATTTCCCTAGATCCCTGCCTCAAGGCTATAACTGGGTTTGTCAGAGTGCAATGAGGCACCACAATGGTCAGATCTTTTAGTTGGTTTAAAATTACTACTCCCATCAATCCATCTGATGTACGGATTTCATGCCTGACACAAATAACAACAAGGAGCAAAAGGTGTGTTCATCATTGATAAATGAGCGTGCGATCTTGAATGAATAACAACTAAAAGGTTCGGGTTACATTCAGTCTATGGATAGTTTTCTCTAAGCCACTTGCACCCAGTCAACTTGCCATTTCTCAAATTGCCTGAGTCTAGGATCAAAACATATCAAGCAACAGTGGGTCATGAGGTTTTTTGGTCTCTAGTGATTGGTCATGGTCTGCTGGGCATGCCCCTTAGACCCTGCTTTCCCAATATCACAGTGAATAGCACGCAGATAATGAAGGGATAGTTTCTAGGAAACATGCTGGAAACGTGTATGTGACTGCTCTAACCTTTAGGCAATGTATTTACATGTGAGAGCTCGCTCTTAAAAGACAGATAACCCTGACCATTCTGCACCAACTATTTGACACTTTTAAGTACACAAATTTCATGTCAACAGTTTTCCATCCCCTCGTCACTCAGTTCAGCACCTCCTGACTATTTTCCTCACCAATAAATTGTAATCGGGTACATATAATCCATGCCTATGTCGCTCAGTCATCTGCTTTACTTTTTCACTGAAAAATAAAGCATTTTCCTTACCGATGATGTTTTGCTTTGGAGAAAATTATGGTAAATTGTGTTCTATTGTATTGCTTAAAACAAATCTTAGTTTTGCATTTTTTTTCTTCTTTCAGGGAAAGCGAAAACGTGATGAACTAGAGGTAAGAATCAAATCTAACGACACAATGTACTCCTCAATATTTCTTTTGATAGCAGCGTTTATCAATTCAAAGGTGTACATTACAATATTTAGAACTAATGAGCAAAATTTAGTTTTTGTATAGGTTGACCTAACCCAATAGGTAAAATAGGCCCCTTTTCATTTGTTTGATTTAAAACATGTTCTGTAAAACATGGTTTTCTTCGAGAATAAGGCCGATGACCTATAGTTTTTATAACTTAAATGTGTAGTATTATAGATTTACTCCTTTCTGTAAAAGTTTAAAGAAAATGACAAGGGTTTTACCATATAGAAGTAAACGCTCTTAGAAATTCTTTATGTTCCATTATACCATTATCGTAATATCAATCTCTAAAGAAAAAAATTAGCATGATGACCCCCGGTTTTGAAGTCAGAAATGTGTTCCACAATACTCTGAGACCATCATATTCAATATTCAGGAAAACGACATGAGTTTTAATTTTCTAAACAAATTGTCTGATATTCCTTTAGGAGAATGTGATTTATTTAGCTTCTGATGGACTTCTAATTTGACCTGGCACTGACACTGCCAGATTCATCCTTGCACAAGGTCTCATTGTTTGGGTCATAAATTATGCAAACAACCTCTGATTGATCATTGAGCATCCGCTGATGCCAAGCGGAAATAACCATTATTCTGCGAAAATTATTCATAGCATTGTACTTCATCCGACCTTCATTATATGCTAAAAGTTATGATGCATTCTATATAACCATGGCTTAATTATCCCACAGTCGGATCTGACACCAGAAACGTCCTTGGAAAATCTCTTCTGGGAACTGTGGAAGTTACAAATGTTGCGTGCGCAACAGGACCCGGAAGCAGCGTACCTCTCGGGTTCGCTATGAGCATATACATCGGATGTGTTCTGCATGGACGCGGTGTAAGTGAATTAAAACATCAGTTTTTCTCTAAGACCTATGAATTTAGAAATAAGAGATGCTTCTTATGTCATATTTATGGCCGTATAACATGTACGTGGCATACAGGGTATGTACATGGCGTATGGGGTATGTGCGGCGGCGAATCATCCAAAGGTATAGGTGTAAATGGAAATTTAAAGTTATATAACAAGACGAAAACAGGAATCTTGATATAGAGTATCCTCTCCTATTAGCTTTATTATGAGCAATGGGTGTGTTCCACCAACCAGGCGAATTTGTTGTACATCAACCACACGGCATTTGATTTGGCTTCGAGCTGGTGATGGCCTGCTTGGTCAATTACCCAATCTGGAATTCGCCTGTATTTTTGTATTCTGTGTTCATTTTTTCTTTTTTCTTTGTATATTAGGTATGTGATCAGGCAGTCATATTACTATACAATGTTAACAGACTGCCTTAACATGAGACATCCGAGACATTTAGAATTCCCCTATCAGAAATAATCCTTAACCCATCTAAACTTATCCATATATAGAACACTGCTTGATTGTTAAGCAAAACATGCATGTATTACTTTAAGTGTCTGGTTGCGTCATGCTTCAATTTGCAGAACTTAGATTGAGCTGTTAGAGCGACCAGTTCTTTGACCTTCAAAACCTTAACATAAGGGTACGGCATGCAAGGAATTAAGTCAAACATCAATCATATCTGGAGTAGTATCAGTTTCAATTCATAGCAACAGATATATACTGATTACACTAAATGTTTGCCAAGCATGACTAGATTTTTCCAGCTCAGTCGTGGCGAGGGAGAAATAGTAGTTAAAGTCACTTGAAAAAGATACGTGTATATATACACGTATCTTTTGATTACTGATTACTTAGAACACTATATATATGTAGTGCTCTAAGTAATCAGCCTGGTAAAATTCTCATGGTTTTCCGTCAAGCTGAAAAAGATATTCGCTGAAACAAGTCAATAGCCCCTTTGGAATATTTTCTCAGTTCTATGAATATCTTTACAGTTAAAATGAAACTCGGCTTGACGATGTACTTTCTGTTTCAGTCGTGCATGAAGATTCACGAGAGAGAAGGCAGCAGCTGGCGAGGCCAAAACTCCTGGTCTTTATTTCTTGGCGGCAATCTGCAAGGAAAAAGATAACATCAGCAAGCATTGAAGAACGTCAAATGGCGATCACCAAGATGACAGACGACGATGGGCGATAATAAAAGAAATGGTGTCAATGGTGCAGTGCCGGACGCCGTCGCATGGTGGCAGTGGTGTGCGATGACGTCAGAACACTGCCGCAGGTCAAACACCTGCTAACAATGGAAGCGCCAGCTTGATGCTTAACGGTTTAAATCCTCACGACGAACTGCCTCCATTCAGCAGCGAACAGAAACTGTAAAACCATTTTATCACCCCTAAATTATTTTTTTCCAATTACGATACTTTTATCTGATTGAAGCATAAACACGCTGCAAAGTGATCTTGGGATGTTTTGTCATAAAATTCTAGTTTTGGAAAGAGGTGTTTTGAACCTAGTGTGACGTATATTTGATCATTTTTGTTTGTATTTAATGTGAAAGAAAAAACCAAGGAGAAAACAAAGAACATTTTGAATCAAAGATCATGAAGTGTATGAATATAATTTCCTAAAACAACGCAAAATTTCTTGTACTTTTTTTCTGCCACATGTGAAACATTTAAAAGAAAATGTGTAATATGTAAAAGAAAAAAAATGGAATTTTCAGAAGGTGTTAATGTGCG
Organism: Alentia gelatinosa; assembly: GCA_950022655.1. Taxonomy (NCBI): domain Eukaryota; kingdom Metazoa; phylum Annelida; class Polychaeta; order Phyllodocida; family Polynoidae; genus Alentia; species Alentia gelatinosa. Next base: position 13,771,690 of record OX465584.1, on the reverse strand, counting down.
ATATGCGTTTTCATGCAGCGTTTTTTTAAATAAAGACTACTCCGCAATGTATATTTCCTACGCTGATGTAGACTTGAATGTTTGCTGTATGATCAGCCAAATTCCTGCAGATTAGGATAGTTTGATCCTTGGCATAATTAATATAATAGAGACATATACATTAATATATATTTTAACAAAAACGGCTGTTTTACGGTTGTCTCTATATTCATATGTATTGACGTCTTTATGGGTTGTTTCCTTTTACAATTGCAAGAACGGATACATCCAATATTTTATCACCAAAGTCCCATCCTATCGATTAGATTGAGCAATATTATCGAAAGAAAAGCACGTCTTTCTAGTTATGGGTCTGATTCATTGGTTGCACTGTTGGAAAACTAACAAATGATTCGAATATCACAATCCATGAATTTATATGCGAATTCTAAAAGATAACATAAAATTAGCTTAATGGGCTTAAAAAAAAATCACAATGTCATATGCAGAGGTAGGGGAAATTTCCCCCTTAACCCTTTATGGACGGCAGCCTATGGCAGACCTACACACTTGGGGACGGCTACTAGTGGCTATGTAAAGTTCTAGGGGACGGGGCATTGTCCTCTGAACTCAAAATTCGAAGGCTTATCACGTGATATAATCTATTATCCTTAATATTTTTATTTCCATTATTTAGAATTCGAAAATATGAGGGTACACCTACATTCTGTAAAAATTTCAAGTTAATTGTTAAAATATTTCATTTTCAAAAACAATTTCATAAATATTCAGCAAATGATGCCTTAAGGCATCATCCGCCCCCAGCCGGGTGATGCCTTAAGGCATCATCCGCCCTTAAAGGGTTAAAGACATGTATCCGACAATACAAAGAGGCGCTACCTGGTGATTTTCAAAAACTGACAATTATCCATGAAAACCGGCTCCTATAGCATGTTCTAATACCGGATGAGTCAAATAAAATGTTTTGCCTAGTTTGACCTAACACAAAAGGTAACATAGGTCAATTCGTGAAAGGAAGAAAGGAAGAAAGAAAAAAAGAAAGAAAGGCGATCTATGAATTTCAAAGCTTAAATGTGTAATACTATACAGTCAATATATTCAGTGAAAGTTTGAAGGAAATGGCATGGGATTTATTATTTGAAATATATCAAGGACTAACACGGTGGCCAACAATTCTTGAATTAGAAATATATTTTACTACATTTTGGGATCATTATATTGATGATCCAGAAATATGACAGGGTTTTAATCTTAAAGGTGCTTTTTCCGATATGCCTTTAAGATAGAAGCCTTATATGGAGGATTTACGTTCAGTTTCGAGTCTTTAGCATATCTAATTCAGGCAATATAAATATAGCTCTGCGTCTTTACATATTTATCCTTCATGAATGGAAAACAAACAATGGTAGAATATCGGTTCATCTGATCGACAACTTTACCGCGTCTTCATCACGTACAGCCACAGTAACCCTGTTTCTGTATACTACTCACGGACATACAAGGATTTCCCCTCAGGACTCTTGGAAGAGATAACGTCATTGAGGACAGGAACAGGAAGTACACATGAAAGATAATGTAACATGTCATAAAATTATTTCCGTTATGTGTTAAGCTGGATAACGAAACAAGGCTCCTAACTTCCATTCGATATTCCCTTCAATTCTTTTACTGAGTATAGCGGAGCCATTCATCAAAGTATGGAAATACGACTTCCTGAAGACATCCTGCATATAGGAGCATTGAGACAGACCTATTTGTATATGTAAACTTAGAGGGAAACTATGTTCCGGTGAGAGAAAGTCAAAGTTACGAGGTAAGACTGTCCGAGGCCTTGGCTGCGGGCAGTAATTTTTCCGAGACTTACCGATTAACTTTGACTTTCTCTCTCCGGAAACTTGGTATCCCTATTCCTATAGACCTTCAAATGTAGTTTAATAACGATAAATGGCATTAACTTGACACACTGTTTTTTCCCCACTCGCTTTTCATATGAATTTTGTAAGAGACAATCTGATTAGTCTAAAGGTCAGCCTTGGGTAGTAAACGTAAGTTATTCCATCCCCCGTAGCGTGGTGTAACCATAGTGTTCGGTCATAGGTATATAGGAATCAAGTTTGGTCCGACTGGTGGCATTCATAATTTTAAAATGTTTAGTTAGGTTACGTTGCCCAGATATTTTCAATTATAAGTTAAGGAATTAGGCCTAATAGAATGTAATACCCAAATAGCAAGCAAGTCATTACAAGAGCAACACGAATAGCAGATTCAAAGTATATCCACTTGATAGCTTCTGCTATCTAAAGCATTCTTACTTATGTTTATTCACATCGCCCCCTTACTAGAATCCCATTGCATTCCCATTACAATACGTGTAGATTGTCGCAGGAGAATAGATATGTTTATTATGAGTCTCGGAGGATTACCGAGGTTAATGCACATGAACCACTGGATGAGACGAGACCATGTATTCGGGTTAGAGTTGTAAAGGTGCTGGACATGGGAGATAACTGTCACTTGGCATGGGATGGTGACGACGACTGTGTCAGTTTACAAACACGCCGTGGAGGGTTCCTCAGACTTCACAGGAAAGCGTAACTCCCATCACAAGAAACCACGCTATAAGCCATTTTTCACTGGCCGACTACTCGCCACCGATCTCCAGTCGGGAACCATCGATCGATTTTTAGAGCATAGGCCCGTTTCCATTGGTCGATTTCCCATCACTGATCTACAGTCTGGAACCCACGTTTCCATTGGCTGATTTCCTTTCACCGATTTACAGTCTGGTACCCCCGTTTCCATTGGCCGATTTCCCTTCACCGATCCATAGTCTGGAACCCACGTTTCCATTGGCTGATTTTCCTTCACCGATCTATAGTCTGGAACCCACGTTTCCATTGGCCGATTTCCCTTCACCGATCTACAGTCTGGAACCCACGTTTCCATTGGCTGATTTCCCGTCACCGATCTACAGTCTGGAACCACCGACAGACTTTTGGCACTGCTGTCCCAAAATCGGTCAATGCAAATGACCCACCTCGTGAAATGACCCTGGACTTTTCTGCTTATATTATGCAATGTAGTACCACACACCACTGAGTGAAAGCTTAGTCACTGAGTGAAGTCTACAACCCTCACCAATTTTTCTATACCCAACGGACAGTCGGTGGCACCACTGACAGACTTTCTGAGTAACTCAAAAAATCTCTGCCATTTTCGTCAGCCAATGGAAACGAGCCTTATATAGATGTCAGATCGGTGAATAGATAAGAGATATGCAGAGAATGCTCCTAATTTGATTTCAGAACAGAGCATGTATCTAGGCCAGCACCGACTGATTTTCTCACAGAAAATCTGTGTATTACCGGAAAGTACAATAGAAACAGTGCATATATACTGCACCTTCACTGATCAATTGATACCGATGCACAGTTGGTGGCACCACCGACAGACTTTAGAGTAACTCAATTGATTAGTGCCGTCTTTGTCGGCTAATGGAAAATAGCCTTATGTTATGTTATCTTGTCCTATAGCCTACAGAAATGTATGCGGGATATTTTTTCATAGTAATATCTCACAACAATAATCTAGCGTCTCAGAAGCAATAGTGAGGTAAAATATAAAATAATAGCTGACATACATGCCATTTTTCGTTTGAGATTCCGGAAATCGCTGCGTTTCTTGCTTTGTTGGAGAAAATGCATCGTCGGGATTTGTATTGTTTTCCTTTATATTGCATTGTTTTCATTGGGTCCCAATTGCTTAAAAGCTACAGTAACTTAAGATAGTAAAATGCCAAGGTGTATGGGAACTACATACAGGCTCTGCCTTAGCTTTATCATCCGCTTATATATGGTACGAAAAAAACCGGACTTCAGTAGCCCTCAGAATCCTGTTCCTCTTAGCCTAGATCAACAACTGTCTGTCTTAATTAGAAACATTTCTAAACTGAGTATTTTAATTGATTATCCTATCACGATTAAAGGAAGACCGCAATCCTCGGAGAGAAGATTTTAGCCTCATCTTTACGGCCTACAGCAACTTCTAAAGGCTCATTCATAGAGTATACACAATATGTTTTGACAGATGGGAATATTATGAGTAGACATTAAGGTCGAGTATAAAATATGTACACGTGTAATTTACTATGCTTTGTGCAATATTGTATAGAGACTTGGTTAATGTACCTGAATGGAAACTGTTCAGAGATATTTCCAACCAGAATAGCGAGGAACAACGGGATCCGGGTACACTCACCTTGTTTCTTTATCATTATATACCAAGATATGATTAAAATGCAACTTAGCTATTTACGATTTCATCGACTCTCGAAAACCAAAATCAACAAACATCAACCTCTGGCAGTCACACTCACGCTGTGTGATTCCGAAAGAAGCATCTTATTGGCTTGTTCATCCTTGGACAATGATAGCCTTCCTTTCGACTGGTCACGTGATACTGAGTGTAGTATTGTATTTATAAGGCCCTTTTCCATTGGCCGACAGAAACGGTGTAGATTTTCTGTGTTCTCCTAATAGCCTATTTACATTTTGCGTCAGCAGTGGTAAAGGTCTGTCGTTGGTTCCTGACTCTATATCGGTGATGGGTAATGGAAATAGGCTATTAGGAGAACACAAAAAATCTACACTCTTTTTTTCAGTGATTGGAAATGGGCTCATAGTTTGTCACTGGCTGGATGAACAGAATGATACATTCACACCTGGTATTTGAAATAATAGGGCAATGTTTAACAACCAGGGAGCTGTTTCAAAACGTGGGTTAAGTCTATGGTTTTGAAACAGCTCCCAGGACATTATATGGGTAATTGATACAAATGACCGTGATGATTGATTCCATAGAGGATTTATTTGATTGTCATTACAAAACAATGATACAAATTATTGTCCCTGGTTCATTTTTATTCGGGTTCCTTGATATTATCACTTATTGCCAATCACCTGCTTAATTGTATTTAGTTGCGGTATATATATTCTCGACATCAGAAACGTCTTATATTACACAGTACAGTAGATTTGTTTTTAGACGTACGATGAGTATAGTATAATATCATTTGAACTACTATGTATTAAGCTAAGGTATTTTGATATAGGTAAAGAGAGTTCCGTCAGTTAAAATTGAATTACGCAAAGAAGAGTCAATAAAATGTTGAAGGTTCACATACAAAAAGTGAATCTATAGATAGGGTATAAGAGGACTGCTTCAGTGGATAAGGAATCTACTCTCCATGAATAACAAAACATGGCCTTTTATCAGCAATAATATGTGGAAACAGGGATAAGGCCCGTTTCCATTTGCCAACAAAAACGGTGTAGATTTTTTGTGTTCTCTTATGCCCATTCCTTAGCAGTATGCACTGTCACCAGTAGCTCGGCTGCAGGCATCCCACTCAGGTTCCTCTCACTATAGGCCCTTTCCATTGGCCGCCAAACACACAGTGTAGATTTCTTGTTTTCTCCTAACAGCCTATTTCCATTGGCCATCACCGGTATACAGTCAGGAACCAGCGGCGGACCTTTAGCACTACTGACACAAAATGTAAGTAGGCTATTTGATTAGGAGACCACACAAAATCTGCACCATTTTTGTCGGCCAATGGGAAAGAGCATTTACTGTGGATTTTCGTGATAGATATACGGTAAGATTGACGATCAGATGAATCGATGCCAAAGGCAGTGGTTCATCTAATTGTCAAATTTACCAATGATTTATCACATACAGTCTCAGTATACATGTTTTCGTATTGTTATATACCTTGAAATATCCACTATTTACCATTGCTTTTGGACGGTTTGTTAGGTTTCGTCGCTGTACATACTCTGTACAACATGTATGTGTTGGACGGCCATAAATACAACATGGGGAGGAGTGGGCGGTAAAAGTAATAACGTATGTAGTAATAACGTGGTCAATACGATTGATTCTAAAACACACTGCTATTTCGCTTTGAAATATCAGTTTAAGTGTTGCCAAAGGATTATAGCAATTTCTTCAGATCTACGACCAATTCCTATGTGTCATATAAATCCTTTATTTTAAATGATGAAAGGATAGAAATCCTCAGTATGTCGATGATAGACTTGGGTAATCTGGTATAAGCATAAAACATTATTAGATAAATTGAGCTTTGTAAAATGCTTTCACCCTAACGAAATTTCATATTGTATTTATATACAACAAGAAGATATGTGCTTCATTTGGCTTACGTTCATAAGTTTATGGCATACGTAAATTCGACACATATATCTGGAAGTAGTCAATTATCCCAGTTTGTGACAGTGCAAACTTCCATGCAGGAGATAGATTACAATAAGCTGGAAGCGGCCTCATCGACTGAGATGCCTATCACAGTTGTTGCTTTGACGCAGTATTAATACAAATATATTCATTCATATAAGACATGAAACAATATTCTTAACAATACAATTTTCATCTTGGACATGATGAATACCTTCTAATAATAGACTATAGTAAACAGAGATACGATAGACGCTTAGATTCATGGAATCTGCACGTAACACAACCTAGTCCTTAAATCCCAGGACAAATAAAATAAAGGTTTGCGTTTGTTGCTACGTATTCAACATCATATGAAATATGCTTATTCAACATTATATGAACTATGTGATACAAGAATTGGGTAGATTAATCGGGAGATTAGTTTTGAGTTGTATATGAAAATGTCTTGAAGATACATTTGAAGACTGAAATTCATGTGAGGTTCTGCAAGGAACTCACTAATAAAGCCCTATATGCAATTTACACTTTCAGTAGGTATGGACCGAAATCCAATAACAAGGGCGAACTAGTGAACTTCATACAGCTACATAGGAATGGTTGATCCATAGGCAAAGACTTTTCCACTCCATTAATAAATGATTACACTTTTCATAAGTGAACTGGGACAAAAATCAACCTCTATGTATTCAGACCAAAAGCACAAATTCGGATTCCTCTAAAGCCTGAAACAGGAAATGTAGGAATCCAAATGCAATGCAATCACCCCAATATAGATATCATTTGCTTCTGTCCTAGTCTTTAGTCTTCAGTCTTGTTAAGACCCTGTCAGTCTTTGTTAGTTCAGTGCTACATATGTATCACTAGTCCATATAACCTGTCCTACATTATCCTTTTTTCTGGGAATATATTGTAGTTGTTCTTTCAGCACCCTGATTAACAAAATGATGTTTAGCAATATCAAAAAAATATTCCGTGATTTATTCGCATAACTCTAAGTGGCACGAGATATAATGTCTTCTAAGTGTGTAAGGACTAATGGAAGAAGAGAGAAATGCAAGGGTGGCAACCTTATACCAGATAGGCTCAATCAGGTCATTAAAACGCTAGATTGATTATCAATGTATACAATTACCAAAATAACCCCAAAATGGTAGCAACTATAAGACTACATAGAAGCGAATAGAAACAATGTGGAAGTTGGATAGATCTAAGAACCACTGGATTTACAAGATTGTAAACCACGCAAGAAAAGAAATAAAAAAGTTTGCTCACAGACAAAATTAAACTTGCAAGATACTGCATTACGTTTAATCGTCACTTTCGTCGTCTGGATTTTCATCATCATCTTCATCCTCATCACTACTAGAGTCAACTTCCCCAAAGAGATTTTGACCCCGTTTTGTGATGACGCCATCCTCTGCGTTCCCAAGTAGACGTAAAGTGATGACGTCAGAGCGATCTCTCAGTCCGAACGCGAGTACCTGACCATCCATGGCAAGGGTGAAGCCTTGGATGGTCATATCAGGGGTGAAAACAGAGAGGAGGCTGCCACAGTTCAGATCCCACACAGAGATATCTCCAGCGAACACCACAGCACGACCACCATCTCCAAGAATGTGTATCTGACTCCCTATCCCGAAATCCAAGCCAGCATAGCCACGAATGCGGTTCAAGGAACCAGGACGGGAGGGGTTCCAGATGCGTAGTTCCCTGTTGGTTTTACCAAAGACGATACGAGTGGCGTCTTTGCTCATGGCAATGCAGCAGACATTTTTCTCGTTACGCAAACGCCGACGCACAGTGCCATCGCGACAGTCCCACAGTGTGACGTAACTCGTCTTGGCCTCATCGTCGTAGTTGGCATGGACAACATGGCTTCCGTTTTCTGTCAAAGCCGCTACGTGTAACAGCAGCATGGAGTTCTCGTTCTCCAAGGTGACCTTGTGAGACTGTGAGGGCACATCGAAGACACACAAATGATGGCCATAGTAAGAGGCCACGATGGTGCTCAGATCCTTACTGATCAGAAACTGTTCAATGGCATTCTCCTTCTCCTTCTTTATCTTATCTAGACGGTCTTTCTCCTCTTCTATTTCGGCCACGTGGCGCCTCTGTCTCGCTGTCTGAGTCTCCGCTCGCCGATCCCAAGGAGCCATCCTGGCGGTCGTATTTCTCCGACGTTTTATCGTTGTCTCTCTCTTAGGTCGGGTTCCATAGTCATCCTCATCGTTGTCGCTATCGTTGTTCTTGAAATTGGTCTTGATCCGGTATGCAACATGGCCTGTCTTCAAACTCCACACTACGAAGTGGCCCCTTGTGTCGGACAGTCCCAAGAAGTGCGCCTCATCGAGAATTACATACTCGTGAGCCTGGCAAGGCACAATGTAGGCACCCGTGATTTTGTTTGTGAATTTCCCCTCTAAAAGATCATACATGAGGATGGTTTGGTACACTGGTCGTATCGTAGAACTGACATTTGAAAATCCTTTTTCGGTGAGAATCATCAGTTTGGTATCCCGAACCACCATGATATCATTCATGTCCATGATACCACTCATGGAACGAACGACCATTCCTGCAAATTTCTTCTTGGTGATGTTCCATACAGCCAGCGGACCGTTTAGAAGAGACTTGGCAATGATGTACTGGGGATGGCTGGGGATTGGGATCAGTCGCTCCAATCCCTCGTGCTGCTTCGCCCTTGGAGCTGGGACATTCATTTTGCTGGTCAGATTCCAGATCCTCAGCGAGTTTTCGTTCGGTGAAGCTGTAAGACAGTATCGTACATCCACACAAGCACCAAAATTGGAGACTCTGGAATGCTTGGCTAAATGTTTATGATCTTCAGTTTCTATGTTCCACACCGCGATGTCGGAGGTATTATTTGCCTCAGAGGATGATATTGCCAATGCATGAGAACCTAGCTGATTGATATGTAACTCTTTGAGGTTATCTGAAGTACATCCCCTGACACTCCGAACAAACTCCCCGTTCCTCAGGTCATAGAGTTCAAGCTGTGAAATCTCATGGAGCTTCATGTATTGCAACCTAACCGCTACAATGAAGTACTCTCTAGATGTGGCAACTGCAGTTGCAGAGCCGTTGAAGCTGAATTTATGGATTCTTTTCCCACTTTTGATATTCCGCACATACGCAAGGCTCCCGCTCCGGAAAGCATAGAGGACTTGAACACCATTGGTGTTCTGTGACACCAAGGAGGAGTTATCTTTATGGATATTGTCTTCATCACTCAGATCTATCTCCTTGGTCAGTGGAACCCTCTCTCTCTCTAGGTTGAAGACCTTCAACTTCCTGCAGCCATCGAAGAAAGCAGCAAGAAGGTTAGGCTCAGTTGCAATGGTTAAATTAGCTGGGTCGTCATACTCAACGATGTCCCGTAATAACTTCCCATGCTGGAGATTCCACACTCGGATACGATCCACTTCCGACGTCACAACAATGGCATTTCCAGAGCCTAAGCGAATGCTGAACACGTTCTTGCCAACACCTTGAATGGTCCTAGTCACTCTGCCGCTTCTGAGTTCCCACAGCTTGAGAGTGTTGTCCCTCGATGTTGTGACAGCTCTCTGACCGTCTGCGGTACACACGACGGCTGTGATTGGCTCGGTGTGACCATACAGGAGATCAAAGAGAATCCCGCCGGGTGGTGTTAAGCAAGTTGTCGAAGGAAGCAAAGCGGGTGTAGAAGATTTCATGATGTCCTTGAACAAGGGTTTCAAATAGGGGTACTTCACTGGATCGGCTGGCGCAACAGGGATGTCCCGAGTTACAATAGTGTGTAACCTCCCAACAATCTGAGACGGTAGTTGGCTAGGGTCCACATTGAGCACGTTTGCTGAGAGGGATAGAGTGTCAGACAGCATCCGCATGCTGGCATCAGCTGGTTCGACTTGGAAAGTCATCTGAAAGTCGTCAAACACAGACCGGAGTGAGATCGCAGAGATCTTAGCCAGGAGGAAGTCAAAGTTGCACAGACAGTGTCTCTTCAACACATCATTCTGCTGCGAATTGAGGAGGTGATATGGAAGTTCCATGAGACGTCTTAGATTGTAGGTCCTTTTTGGAGGGTTCCCTTCCTTATTACTTGACTCAAAATAGAGCGGCTGTGGTGCTACATACCGAAGTGCAGCTCCTCCTTTAGGCATAGGTTTTGGTTTAGCACTCCACTGATCCATGAAGTACTCGGCCATGGCTTTGTGGTAGGAAGGCGCCTTGTCTCTTTGGTTCAGATACCTCTCAGTAGCAGCATCTGTGAACTGTTGGTGGAACCACCTGAGAGTCACCGTGTTATCAGTTATTGTCTCAGTCAGGTAATCGTCTAAGTCCATCCTGAGACGTAACCAGTAGACTTGAGGGACTCTCCTCAACGATGCCTTTGTATGGGCGAAGATGTCATCCAGGACAGCATCATCCAGGGAAAGAAGGTCTTCCATCTCTGCTTCAGTGACCCCATCCCTGCTTGCAGTGATATAACCAAGGGCGCGCCGAACCAAAGGCTCACCATGATCCTTCTCAAGCCTCCCAAATATGTTAATCGCAAGCTTCTTAACTGTACTCCCTAGTTTTGTGTCACTCATGGGCAAATAACTGGCCCACCGTGATGCCTCATGGTAGATCAGCTTGAGGTACAGAGGTGTGGGACACTGCTTGAAAGCTTCCACTAACACCTCAAACTGCTCGGGTGTGACAGCACGACGGTCGGCCCGCAGCCAGTTCTCAAGGATAGTTATGGCATCGGGTTCGGGAAGTTCTGGGACCTCCAGGAATGCTTCTGGCATTTCTGGGAAGTTGCGTTGTAATGCTAGGAAGCATTCTGCAGTGGGAACAGTGGACACAACCAGCTTTACATAAGGAGGCAGTTCCTTCGGCAGCCAAGTCATTTTGTGCACATCGTTTTCTTCTGAAATTGTACCAAAAAATCACATACAGAAAAATGTAATACCTTAATGACATGTTTAACAAGACATACTATACAGCATACGGTATTTTAGAGCATTATATAGAAAATAATTGTTTACTATGCACTATAAACACACGTTTTTCTTTCTATATATGATATTAGTTTCTATTTCGGTTGTTTTTTTTTACAAATGTAACCTGGTACATATTATTGAAGACTATTCTATTGGTGTCATTTTTTAAATTTTCAACTGTTAACATAGTCAGAAAATAAAGTTTGGTTATTCTCATATTGTGTAACATCATATTGGAGAAGATAAGCTAAAGATCTGTATACAGTTTTACTTGCGTATTGAGATCATGTATATAGACAATAATCGATGGTTTTGTTGACAGGCGGCCGTAAACCATGAGAGGTTGACGCGTAGTCAATCTCGTGTAGTTTACAGAGCCACCTGTCCACATATTCTATTTCTTTGACCTATAGCACAAAGGGACTATTTTTTGGCTGTATACAGCAGATGTGAATTCGTATACCACAGTTATGGTATCTGACAGGTTTTATATAATGGGTCGTGGTTTACTGAGTTCCCATACATTTTCAATGGGGTCTTTGTATAAAATGGATAGTAAAAGATGAAGGGATATAAGTCATTCACCTGATAATAGACTGACTCCGTCAATATATAACACCAGGCGGCGCGCCTCAGACGCCATCGTCAACCGGAAGTTAAAGTCGTTCACCAATCCTTTGTGATCCTGATAGCATGGAATAGAAAATATCAAAAAGATTTTGGATATATGTTTGATTTCCAAATGATTTCGGCCATTGTTAATCCCGCAATTTGGTAGAAACAATAAATATGCGTACGGGGCCATCCATAAAGTACGTCAGCAGGATTTCTGAAATGTTTGACCCCCAGCCCCTCTTCTGATTTTGTACGCAATAGAACAAAGAAGAAGCATATGCAAAATTTCCGAATTTCTTTATCCCCCCCCCCCCCCAGTGCGTACGTACTTTATGGACGGCCCCTTCTCGAGACAAATGCTATTGTGCAGGCCGTCACAATGCTTTGCCACTTCTAGTCTAGGAACATTGTTTCTAAGAAATACATACATGTAACACACGATAATATTCTTCGAGATTGTACATCATGAAAATATGTCTACATTATGTATGTGTTACAATCAACACTGTGTCACAACTGCTTAAGAGGGCCCTAACGGAAGAACGGCCCTAAGCCGAGTTCTGTGATCTATGTAAATTCTTGATCCCTAATAAAATCCACTAACACAAAAAAAAAGAGATTGCCTCACTGAAATTACGTAAAATATATAATCCAGTTGTATTTTCAAAGTTTCTTTTATTAATTTATACCTTTGTACGATTTTTGTGCTATTTTTGTGTTATTTACTTCTTCCATTTCATCTCATCGTACTAGGATACCCAATGTGTTATACCTGTTGATAATGCACAGATAATGATGGTTATCTGACTATTGGGGTTTCATCCATGAGGCTAACTCCAAAATAGATAACTTGTTACTGTGGACACAGGGTGACAAGGCTGCAGAATGGCTGAGGCCGAGCCTGGAGACATTTGAATTTTCGAATTCCTAATAAAGGTTTAAAAAAAAAATTTTAAAAATACAACAACAGGAAGAAGACGTTGATTGTGCAAGGGGCGGTATAAAAATTCAAGTGTGCTCAATATAAAAGGAATTGTCCCCCCTTATTATTCAAATAGTCCTGTGGAGTGTTTGTGCGATAGTAGAAGTGGCACATAACATTTTATTGAATTAAGAGTAAAATATCTTATACTGCAGGAACAAGATAGGTGGTAGGTTTAGAAATAACGTGTTCTATCAAAAAAGGGTCCCTCTTGACAATAGCTGGTATGTGCTGTTGGAGAAGAGTAAGTGGACTACTAATTGTAGACCATCCATGTGACAAAATGATGAAATCCTTTCTACTGTGTGCATCTGAAGGTCTGTGTACTTATCAGCAAACTTTGGCATTGAAAAAAGTTTAGTGAGATGAAACTGTGAATCCACTGTTTTCGTTAGAGTTAAGATACGTGGTTTATGATATTAGACTTTTCTCACCCCTGGTATTTTCCACCGTAGACTTAACAATGGGGGTTCGTACTCAATGCCCATGGAGTATTATAGAAAAATACTCGATGGGCGATGATGATAAACACATTAGCCAATCAGTAAGTGGTAGGGGTGAGATAAAATCTGAACCGCACTCGATCTGTAGCTGCTAAAAATACACCATTTGTTTTTGGTTGCTGCTTAATTTCACTTGGCTTTGCCTCGTGAGATCACTCCGCAAACAAACCTCATGGCGTAGTTTCAGCGGTTACAGATCTCAATGCAGTCCCACCTTATTATGTGTAAATGAAAAGGGTCTATCTACATGTGAATACCTTTATCGCGTTTGTCACATAAAGCACAAATAATTCAACGTCGCAATATAGATTCATGCTGAAGTGCATAATCTGTCAAACCATATCAAGTACAAATCAAGACAGCCATCACAAGAATGCATCATAGCAATAGTTCAATAATTCTTCAATCGGCAATTTATCAATCGACAACGCATTTCTGTACTCCATATAATCCATATTTTAAGGTTTTAATGCACTGACATTCCAGCAATATTAGTGATTGGACAACATGACAAATAAACGGTGCACAACTGATGCTGATACTGGAAGCTTTGCTATATATCCCACCTTCTCCATCTGTACGGTCGTCTAAGATATTTGCTATAGTCTCATTAACCGTCACTATAAAAACATTAATTATATATATGTATATATATTATAGTGAGTATGGGGTGAACCAAGGGCGACCATGGAATGAGTGGCCCAGGGCTCTCGTGAAGTCTTGAGCCCCGTGTGAACCGTGGATCAAAAGGCACTCTGTGCTATAAGGCCTGTTTCCATTGGCCGATTTCCTGTCGCCGATCTACAGTCAGGAACCACCAACAGACTTTGGGCACTGCTGACCCAAAATCGGTCAATGGAAATGACCCAGCTCGTTAAATGACCCGCGACTTTTTCTGCTTAGATTATGCAATGTGGCACCACCCCCCGACTGAGTGATTGCTTGGTAACTGAGAGAAATCTACTACCCTCACCAATTTTTTTATACTGACGCACATTCAGTGGCAGCACCGACAGACTTTCTGGGTAACTCAAAAAATCGCCGCCATTTTCGTTGGCCAATGGAAACAGGCCTTTAGGGAGCACTGCTCGCTTCAGTCGGGTACTTTTGCTGGTCCAGCTCTCAGAGCGTGGATAAACCAACTAGCATAGTCGAACCTGGTCTCTGCTACTCTCTTCCCTTATATCATAGTAGCTAGCTATTATAAGGACACTGATGGCTCCGGGGGCACCTCTCCATCCAGATTGTACATGTTTCAATCATGTGCTTGAATACAGAGAACTAACGCTTATGCACTGGAATTACTTGTGTCTTTATTGACGTTCGCTATAATATAAATATATTATCCAAATTCTGAAATATAATCCTCTGCAAATATGCTTAGACCCCCTTTGAATATGTCCGTATGCTTCCTCTTGGTAACTTACATAGCTTCTCCCCCTAGAAAAAAGCATCTACTTCTGAAATTTCCTCCACCCCAACTTCTCGTAAATCATTTCCACTTAGCGGTTTCTTTTTAATCAATCAACCCCATTGCAACCGCGTGGCTTTGCCCTTAGAATCAAATTTCCTGGATTCCGGTAAATGCATAGTTGTGCCCACGAATAAATCTGTAAAAATGCCAAGATGCAGTGAAAATCCACAATCGCCTTATTCTATAGTGAAGGAGCGGGAAGCATACACCTTAGAAATATCATACTTACATATCTCTCCAGCTGTTATCAATTGACAAGTCAATGAATTAGGAATACCTTATAATGAATACCTTAGTGCAGGCACGGGAAAATTCAAGTTAACCATGACGGAGTTTATGGTATGATAAACTTACAATTTTACATGAATATAATATCTACGTGTACATAAAGCAGACATGGATGTGATGCTTAATAGGATGACCCTATCTACACCAGAGGTGATGCGTCTACGTAGAAATTAAAGGTACTCAAAGTTTTGTTTTGTGATTGTTATATCCAGAAACAAAGTCCTTTGTTACCAAATATTGCTCTTCGATTGTGGAGCTTTAATTCCATTCAGATATTCACCACTAGCTTACATATCTATTTACCTTCTGGGAAAAACCTTATTTATAAGTTACTTCAAAGATCGAAACAATTTTGGAAAAACATATCGATAGCAGAGATCAAATCATCTTAATGGTAATCTTAGACGTGGATTCTATCACTGGATGATGCGGTAATTACAAGCAAGACTTAATAATATCAAATATCAAGAAAGACTTACATTCGGAGTTCCATCCGTGCCATCGCCATAGGCTTCCGTCAGCTGCCGACAGAGGTCTCTGAGCATGAGACGCAGGCTACACGAAGCGGGGGTGACTGCCACTGACCGGAACAGCACCACTGGGCTGCAACTGACAACGCCAGAACTATGACTGATATGTTTGTAAGGGCAGTAGTTTATTTCATCATATACAGTAAAACCCCGCTTAAGGGGGACACCCTCCGTTCAGAGCAAAGTGACCCCTTAAGTGAGGTGTCCTCTTAAGCGAGGTTAAAATAAACTAAATAATGATTTCTGTTCCGAGAAAACTGTCCCCTTAAGCGGGGTGGTCCCTTAAAAGAGTATAATTTGATAATTACGTACAGCTACTCCCTGTGCAGTATACATTGTATACTGAACCCTGTGCAGTACACTGTTATACTGAACACGTTGAAACCTCAGCAGTGTTTGGGCTTTCACATAGACATGTCTTCTATGCCAATATATGGTAAAATTTGATTACTTTTGGGTATATAATAAATATAGAACAACCTACCATGCTTGTACATGCTACAAAACTCAATGGGAATTGATGTTTTTACATAACTCGGCCTGGGGCCTCGTTCAATAAAAAGCAATAATTCCCCATCTCGTTTTGTAGCATGTACAGCATGGTCAGGTCGTTCTATATAATTACAGTAAAATCCCGCTTAAGGGGGACCCCTCCATTCCGAGCAAAGTGTCCCCTTAAGTGAGGTGTCCTCTTCAGCGTGGTTAAAATAAACTAAATAATAATTTCTGTTCCGAGAAAACTTTCCCCTTAAGCGGGGTGTTCCCTTAAAAGAGTATAATTTGATAATTACGTACTGCTACTCCCTGTGAAGTATGAATTGTGTACTGAACCCTGTGCAGTACACTGTTATACTGCACACGTTGAAACATCAGCAGTGTGTGGGCTTTCACGCTGACATGTCTTCTATGCCAATATATGGAAAGATTTGATTAATTTTGGGTATATATTAAATATTTAACGGCCCACCATAATTGTACATGCTACAAAACTCGATGGGAATTGATGTTATTAACGGAACTCAAATTACCAACCATAAAGATTTGTTAAAGCTGAAATGGATAAGTCTCTAATATGCTTACTCGGTGTTTGTACACTACTATGATTTATATATGCTTCTTTTTAAAAGAGTTAAGCTCTGTTATGAAAGAACAACCAAAAAACACACAAAATTCTCGAAATTCAGTAGCTATCATTCACCTAATACCAAAGCCACCGGGTGCAGTCCAAATGGCATGATATATAGCCAGACTAGAGAAGTGCTATCCCCCTAGTGAAAATACCCACTTCCTCCAGTTATAACATTGCATTGTCTCCTTACCCTTTGAGCCACCTTGCAGAGTCTTTTGCAGCCTTGGCCAGTAATGCTGTCTTTCCAGAGCCAGTACTCCCATGGACCACGAGAGGGCGCTTGTGGTCAGACCGGATGTACCTCTTTAACGTCTGCAGAAGGTCCTTCCGGCCATGGAAAGTTCGTGCCCTGTGAGAAGTAAACGATGGACTGTAATTCTAAAGTGCTGATTCCACCAACACACAAGATATAGCGAGATTAGTCACAATTTGCATGTCTTGCTACATCTTGCTAGGTTGTGAATAATCGTGTGCATATTTGCCGTAATGTGTCATTGGGTGTCGCAGTGGTGGAGCGCCAAAACATATGCCCTCCAGAGGTTACTATCTCCCTATTATCGCCCAGAGTAAATACAAGTTCCGCTCGCGGCTGGCTGGATACACCACAACAACATGAACCATAGTTTGCCCATTTATATTCGGAGAACCTGAATATTATTTAGAATCTGTATGTAGAAATAGCTGAAATTTCCATTTCTGATATGGGATTTCCGATTTGAATATTTATAAAAACCGTTAAACTGCAATAATTGTGGGTTACAGGTCATGGGTCTATCACCATACAATGTCGGCAACCAGCGAACACCGGAACTTGTAAACAGACTGGATTACGGGATACCTCAATAGGGCCTATACACATGAGATCGCATGTTTAGGTGCGACTTGTCGCGACACTGTAAGATATTACAAGATAAACCAAGATATACCACGGAAAATCCATCGTATTGGTCGAACCATCCCTTAATCATATCATTTACTACCCAACGTAGTCAAAGTCAACATTGGTAATGTATAGAGACAAAGTAAACCACTACCCACTGTTTAAAACTATACCTATTGTATACAGAATCAAATCCATTTCAAACGGCCTCAAAGACATTGTTTATGGGAAAATAGTCCCTTTTGTCCTATTGAGCAGAAAAATTAGTCCCTATTGATATACCCTTTAATACTGCACTTCCTGGGTTTGATTTTTTAAAGATGGATATTAAATACTTATATAGAACGTCCTGACCATGCTGTAAAAGTCACAGAACGAGATGCTAATTTACGGTTTGTATGGACCAAGGTGTTTACACCGAGTTCCGTGCAAACCGTAAATTAGCATCAAGTTCTGTGACTTGTACAAGCATGGTTGGACGTTATATATTTACTATATATATACCCGAAATTAAAAAAAAATCAATTTCATTTTGCTTAACAACCAAAATTTTAATAAATGTGTATGGGTACGTAGTCCGTATTTTGGTGTACGGACCACTGGTCCATACAGTATTTTTACGTCATACGACAAAACGGTGCGTATTTACAGTATATATACGGCATGGGTATATATTAAACATATGATTGTTTTGCGTATAGGCGGCCCTATAAAGCCCCCAAAATCAATTCTTGAAGAAAATAATTCCCAACAATCATCAGAGATATACTCTCCCACCGGGTCGAGACAAATAGATCTATGAGAAAAAATATACACACTAGTGTCCAAATATATATACTAGATTACTAAGAACATACTTTAGAACCGCCAAAGGAGAATCAATACATAGGGCAGCGAGGCCGCAATTTGAATTCTCATGACCATGACACTGGCATGTGACAATATTAAAAGCTTTTGATATTGTCACACGTGTTTGACACAGATTTACGTATTTGCATTGCTCCATAGTCTTATGGCATTGCACGTGATGCCATTCTCATGTAAATTCAGTCGCCTTGATGAATCTGATGCTTGAGAAGAACAAAACCTTTACATTTCATGAGAATTCTTTCCCTCACCACTGTGACGCACATACTCACCGCTGCTGGCAGAAGTTGACGTGTTGTACCACTTCTTTGAAGAGATCTGACGACATATCCGGTCTCCTGACGTCATGTTCGAAGGCTTCCTGCATACTTGATGTGATAACCTTCTGGAATTCCCGACACATCCGGTCAAGGTAGATGGCGTGACTCCGTGATGAAGAAAGGGAAACCCCCTTGGAGCTCCAGTTCACCGGATATTTCCAGACGTTTTCGTTTGGTAACTAAGCAGACGACATTTAATGTGTTATATGTTTTTATCTTTTGGAGAGTAGCAGCCACTTAAACTATGCAATACTGTCAGAGACTGATCAAGTTACTTCCCGAGGACGATTAGGGCGGAACAGTAAGGACTCTCAAAGATTTATTAAAACACTTAGGACGATCTAGTAAGATGAAAACAAGTACTACAAGACAGAGCCTGCCAGTCAGAAATAATGATGCTGGTGGAATTAACAGTTTAGGGAGCGTTCATTATTTTAGGTAGGGTGTGTGTAAGTTGTGTTCGGCTTCGAAAATGAAGCCTCCCTCCGCCCTTCCTCAGGAATACGTCAAAATTAAATCCCCGCCCCCCCCCCCAACAAATACCTCAGAAATGCCCCCCCCCCCCCACACACACAATAATGACCGCCCCCCTCCCCCCGCCCCCCGAAAAAAAAACCAACCCAACATATTATAAGTACCCCTCCTCACGCCACCCAACCCCCGCCGTAAGTAATGAACGATCCCTTAAAGGTGCACAGTTCGCCGACAAGTAAAATCATATGTTCCAAGAGCGCCCTTTTTTTCAAATACAGACATTGGTAAAGGCCATCTCCCTTGGCTCATTCCATTGAGAGTGGTATGGCGCGGGGGGGGGGGGGGGGGGCGTAAACAAAACACACTTTCTAAAAAATACAAATGGATGACACAAATGGATGAAGTTGAGAGTACATCAAAAACTTACCACGTTCTCCATTTTCTTGTCGCGTAGATCGGAGAGCGCATGCGCCAGGTCAGGCTCCTGCTGACCGCTCATTGGATGAACGTCGGCGTAGTCACGTGACAGTGGATCAGCGAGGTGATAGGTCAAGTCTTCAATATCTCGCCGGAACCAGAAGCAATGCGCACGCGGATCCTGCGGGTTCCACAGCAAACCATGTTGAAGTTCCAGCTCGAGTACTGTAGAAACACAGGTAAAATGTGGAGCACCATCATAGGAACGACACTTCAAGTGGTTAGGCCACTAAAAAAAACCAACTTGTTTCTCATCACCAAGCCATGACAAATATGACGAGGGCGCTTTTTTTTTTCCTTTTTTTTTTTGCTATATTAAAGATGGCGTTTGAAGTGCCATAAAATGGGCTTCAGACATACAGTAAAACCCCGCATAAACGGACACCCTCCGATCCGGGCCAAAGTGGCATCAGGAGCTTTAATCTGATACTAAATACACATACCTTTCATAATTTCTATCAAGGTTCACCTACTTTAAAAAAAAAAATCTTCTAAAATCGTTTTTTCGGATGTGCGCGGTGATGAGAAACAAGGTTTTTTTTAGTGGCCTTATCATTAGCAGTCAGTTGAGAAGCACTTGAGGCTAAAGTGAGATTCACACGGTGAGATTCATGTACCTCACAGGGTTCAAAATCTCATGCGATTCTGTTCCTTTTTAGGGAGTAATGTCTTTAACAATTACAGGGTGGGAAACATGTCTCAGGGAAATGAAACCCTATAATTTAGACAGAGAAATTGTGTTCGAGTACAGAATCTCAGCAGGATTTGTCTCAGAAAAACACCCTGTGAGGTACATGAATCCCATCGAGTGAATCCCACTTAAAGGGCACAATCCACCAGGCCGATTTCTCACCCGATCAAATGTTCCTAGGCCCTTAAGAGGAAGCTCATGTATTGTAATTCATTTAATTCTGATAATAATAGTTTGATAAATGACCATTTTCAAAGATTTGAGAAATTATAGGGCATCCGATAATAATCGGCGATTGTCTGGCTACGGAATCGGCTACCGTCGGTCCAGTGGAATTCTGCCTTTAAAATGATAAAATCCGTTCCAAAAGTACACGTCCTTCCATGAATTTCAAACCATACCAAAATACTGGCCTTCAACAGAAACGTTCATGAGTGTCAGTCGATCATGGGGTATTCCTATATTTGGCGGTGACTGATGATACATGTTTCAGTATATAGGTTGAGTAAGGTTTCCTAGGAGCTATTTTGATAATGTTTATGACCAAGATTTCACAGCTGTCGCTAGGCCCTATCTGGTAAAGCCATATTTCAAAAGTTCTTCATATGGTAGGTGATTATTCTATTTTAAGCTGAAATTGCAAAAGAAATTGCACTACGTAAAGTTATAAGTTCAAACAATGGTTCGATAGGTTCAGTATGTTTACTATCGTAAAAGGCATGAATAATACAGTGAACGAATATCGGAATGAAGTCCATCAAAATGGTGGATTGAGTCTGAACTCTTCTGCAGAAACTTGAAGTAAAGCTCACGTAGAAAGGAATATATATCACTAGACTTATTCAAGACTTTGACTATGGACATTATTGACCCTTTAAGGACAATTGATGCCTTGAGGCATCAGCCGGCCCAGGTCGAATGATGCCTCTAGGCACCATTTCCCTGATGTATTGGTTATAAGAAGGTAATAATTGTTAAATAAACATGAAATTTCCAGAGATATTACATCGTATGTCATATTACTAGCAAAATCATGTAAAATCCTATGGATTATAGATCATATCACATTATAGAGTTCCAGTCTATACATCCCTATCATGACCAAACACTCATCGGTTTCTATCTTAGTCTAATATATCACTTATCACTTACATGATATGGAGTACTTCCTGCGCGCATGTGCATCTATCACTCTCCCTGCGTAGGTGCTAAGCATCCGCTGGAGCTTGACAGCTGTCTGCAGCCACTGTTGTCTTGCCACCTGTCGTTTGTTTACGTCATTACGAGTAAAGTCCTTGTAGTGAGAACTGAAACGAAAATGGGAATTGTCACCAGTTACATTCTCGTTTCTTTCAACTTCCTACATATCCTCCCTATATTTCTATGCGCGATACTTGCCAAACCTTTATCTCACCTCCGTTATTTTTGCTCCATAGGCTTAACATTGGGAACTGGTTCTCTATACCCCTATAGGTATTGCAGTCCATTCTCCACGGTCTATATCCTGTGTGTTGTCCATTCTTTTAGTGTGTACATGGGTGGGACAGATACAGAAAGCAACTCGTTTTGGTCAAAGTCTTTGTTCTCCAACTCGTTTGGATGCTGTTTGACATTCAATGCGCATCAAACTCGTGAAGAATTGCGACATTCACCAAAACTTTTTGGTTTCTTCTTTAATCCGCTATGACACTGCTGCAAGGATTCCCGTGGTTGGACAAATGACATTTTTGCTGAAATAAGAAGGCATCCAGCACTTTTGTCCTCTTGAGCAATATCTAGCACAAGTATAGGACTGCTCTGAAATTATGCAACTGCTTCAACCGAGAATTTTAGTCCTGCCCAGTGTGACAGCTCCTGACCAAAAATTTTAAGGTATGCACCGCTCATAAAACCTGTCATATTCCATATACCACAGTTATGGTATCTGACAGGCTTTATATAATGGGTCGTGGTTTACTGAGTTCCCATACATTTTTAATGTGGTCTTTGTATACGATGGATTATAAAATACCCAAGGGCATGTTTTGAATATAGAGGTTCTTAAATGATCTGTATTGGACTCAGATCCTCCAATTCTCGATGCAGTTTTATATAATTACATGGGTGATCATTGAGTATAAATTGTTTAATGCTATTCCTATGGTTAAGGTTAGTCCAGTGATGAGATAAATGTGTATATATATACACACAATAACAATGGCGTATTGTACTTACCTAACATTTTGAAGCCGGTAAACAGCAGGGATAATGTTTGTATCCAAACGGTACCACGACTTCAACAATCCTGGATCAACCAGATCACGTAATCCATCTGAGGAGGATTTTGTTTCTCGTCGGAAAACTTTTGAAGCCAATGCCTCTTTCCCCGCTTTCTTTGTTGTGGACCAGAGCTTGTTGAGGCGTTCCCGTTTCGGGCGGTTCTCCCTCAAGGCCACCGACAACCGACGCTTAACTGGTTTCACATCCTGCTCGGCATCGTTGGCAGTAATTGCCGAATCAAATGACACCGACCTATCTCTTGTGACCAACGTTGAATTTTCCCGCGTCTGGGTTGTCGGGAAGTCGTCTGCTTCCTCGTCCACGTCATACTCCTCGTCCTCCTCATCTTCAATTTCATCCTCCTCGAGGTTGGGAAGTCTCCTCTCCTTTTTGGCTTCAGGATGAAGTTTCTTGTATTCATCCTCTTGTCGCTTTTTTTCTTCAGCAATGGCGGCCGCCGTGGCTGCAGCTTGTACTTCTTTTCTGTAATCATCCTCCATGGCAGACCGAATAAGCTCAAACTCGGATTGTTCAATGATGGCCGGCAATAGTGGCTCACCATACTTCTGGCCTAGGAAGGTCTGTATCAAAGAGAGAATATATGTGTGATTATCTAATAAACTAGGAGCAAATAGAATGTTCATATATGAATAACAATTAAAAGGTTTGGGTTACATTCAGTCTATGGATAGTTTTCTGTAACTTAATGGAACCCAGTCAACCTGCTATTTCAGCAACCACCTGAGTATAGGATCCAAAAATATCAAGGTCAAGCACCAATGGGTCAATGAGGTATTTCGGTCTCTAGTGATTGGTCATGGTCAGCTGAGCTTCTAAGACCCTGAGACACTGGCACCCTGCTCCTTTCACATTATCGCTGTGGATAGCACGCAGATAGTGAAGGGATATTTTTCTGGCAGCACGCTGAAAGTGTATATATCTGACCACTCTAACCTTTAGGTCTCTAGTTGATATATTTAGCGCGTGCAAGCACGCTCTAATAATGCATTATTACTCAGAAATTCATTTTTTTTTGTATCGAAAGGAACAGCATTAGTACTAGTCATCAATTGATATATATATACCCTTCACTATTCCCCTCCCATTTCCTTCTCCAACAAGGCGACGCCACGTGAATTATGTAGCCATTCAAACAAGCTCTTACCATAAACTTGAATGGGTTTCTGAATTTATCTCACCCCTCACATTGACTAATTGGCTGATAATACCCCATAGAGGTTTTTTTTCTAAATATTCCATGGGTATTGAGTATGAGTTCCCAATGTTAAGTCTATGGGGACAAATACCAAGGGTGACATAAAAAATACTGTGGTTATATCACAAACGTTATTCAATCAGTCAGTGATAGGGGTGAGATAAAAGCTTAACCGCACTCGATCCATAGCTATTGAAAATATACCTTTCGTTTTAGTTTACTACATAATCTCACTGAGCTTTGCCTCATGAAATTACTCTGAAACCAAGACTCGTAGCATATCATTAGCTTCTATGCCTCTCAATATAGTTCCTTCTTAATACGTAAATTCTGTCTGCCACATCCTTAATTGGCTGACCTTGTGGATCGAGTTTGGTACAGAATTTGAAGGTGCTATAACTGTCAACAGGGATTCGGTTTCACTCTTCTTAAAGTAGACTTTCCAGGGTCATTTCTTGTCTGATCCACCTGGGTGGAACCATGTGGTAGAATCGGATACGCCCAGACTGATTCCAGTTTCGTTGAGGATTACACTTTGCGTTTCCTGTATACCCCGAGAGACATTTATCGGCAACGGTGTATCAAGTGATTGTGTTCCGGGATATTTTCTTCCAAGTGTGACACTCACAATTTAGGTTCCTCAGCGATTCAGGGGCTGTTGAAAGTTCGTTCGGTTCTGGTGCTGGCGATGGACGATACGATAACTCCAAAGACAAACGACATACTGGACGATTTTTTAGCATTCAGTTTTGTATGACAAAACAGGAGATATTATCTAAATTAACGTATTTGTATACAACACCTTGTAAGAGCTTTAGTTTACTGTTATTGTCAAAACATCTTATGATTACAACACATTATTTTATGCAACACTATGACCCCAAAGATATTTCTAAGATACTTTTTTGTCGTTCGTATTCAACAGCCCCCTGCTCCACCCCCTGTAGAACGGGGGATTTGGCATAGTCAAATAAAAATATTAAAAAAGGCCCGTATCCATGGGCTGATTTTCCGTCACCAATCTACAGTCAGGAACCACCAAAGGACTTCAGGCACTGCTGACCCAAATCGGTCAATGGAAATGACGCAGCTCGTAAAATGAGTCACAACATTTCTGCTTAGATTATGCAATGTGGCACCACCCACCACTGATAGAAAGCTTGGTCACTGAGTGAAATCTACTACCGATACCGATTTTTGTTTATACTGACGCACAGTCGGTGGCAGCACCGACAGATTTTCTGGATAACTCAAAGAATCGACACCCTTTTCGTCGGTCAATCGAAACAGTCCTTGAGGAAGATTTATTCTGTGTAGCTCAGGACCAGTGTGGACTGGAATACATGCATTTCCCCCAGTCACCCCGCATCAATATTTATACTATCATATACCTTTGGTCGAACATCTTCGAAATACTACCCGCTGCTTGGGGTGCAGTATCAATAATATTCACGCCCTAAGGCCATAGTTAATGATCGCTAGCATGTATTGTCATTATGACCTTCCTTAGCAGGCTTGGTTTCAGGTGAAGTTCCTTCAATGCCGCAAACCTGATACCTGAGCACCCCTGTCGTACAGGCCTATGTTATAGTTATAGAGAAAATGGATTGTTTTCCACCATATTTAATGTCAATATTTCCATGATGACAAATATAAACCATTTCATAAATTATCATTATAAAGGCGATTTACATGATCTCTCGAAATATTTTAAAGATCCATGGTGAATTGACTGGAATAAATTGCATTCTAGCAAAAGATGGAAAATGATGCCTTGAGACATCATTTGCACTAACCACGGAAATGCCCTGAGGCATCCATTTTCACTAGCCATGGGATTACCTGGAGGCAGCATTGGTAAGGAAATGGCTAAAGTTGTGTTGTCTCATGATTTCAGGTAATTATAAGGTAACAACCTGACTGTTAGCATAGCGGTCTCCGTTCTCAGTCTATTAGCAAATATATTCAAACCTCCACCTATGATATTGGTCTGTATAGACTTGACGACAGGCCACAGATGGAGACCGTTTCCTCAACAGTAAGATCCTTTCCTCATATTATATTTTGAATTGCCTGGAAGAACGGTCAACCAGACCGAACGCAAAAAAGACTTATAAATTTTTTTTTTACAAATAATGACTTGTATTTAATAAAAAAATCATATTTATGAAAAAAATTAATCAACTATATCATCGGCTGAGTATTTCAGAAATTTGAAACTCACCACAAAATTGAATCCCCTGGCGTTGCAGGTGGCGGCCTCTATGAGGCTGGTGATGAGCTGCTCCTGGCTGTGTGAGTCGGTGAGCAGGTCACGGGCCCCCCAGTGAGGGTCAACCACGCGCAGGTTGTAGCCCTGTTCAGCCACCACACGGTGAAGACTCGGCATCACACGCTGTAGTAATATCGACCGCTCCCCATCGGAGTCTGCAAACGTGGCGGAGTGGATGTCACTTCATCATCAAATTAATTTTTTTATCATTTCGATAGAATATTATTTGCAATTAAAGCGGAATTCACACGAAGGGGAATAATGTATCTGAGACAGGTGTACTTTTCACCTTTCCAGGCAATTCACTTCTGGTACAAGAATTTCATGAAAAGGTGCTTTTGTCAGTCTCAAGGAAGAATGGCCAATTGGATTCACATGGGAGGACACACCTGGTACATAATCTCAAACATAGTCACATTGAACAATCACCCTGGGACTCAAGTGCCTTTGAGGTGAGGGGTGTTACAAACATGTAAGCATGATTGCTGGCCTCCTATTGGCTAGGGCAGGTACATAGTCGCAGCAGGTCCATTTGTCTCACAAAAATGCCCCTGTAAATTTTAAACGTGTTTAAAATAAAGATCTAAAGTGGGATTCACACGATGGGATTCATGTACCTCGCAGGGTGTTTTTCTTAGACAAATCCTGCTGAGATTCGGTACTCGAACACAATTAGTTTGTCTAAATTATAGGGATTCCTTTCCCCGAGACATGTTTTCCTCCCTGTAATTGTTAAAGACATTTCCCCCTAAAAAGGAACAAAAACGCATGAGATTTTGAGCCCTGTGAGGTACATGAATCTTACCGTGTGAATTCCACTTAATGAGATTCTGTACCTGGTTGGGACTGATTGTCGCAGGGAAAATAACTTGTCTGAGGGAAATGGAACCCTACAATTCAGACAAGGATATTGTGTTGCAGTATACAGTCTTAGCAGGATTTGTCTCAGACAAACACCTTGTTAGGTACATGAATCCCATCGTGTGAATCCCACTTAAGACAGGTGTACTTCGCACCTTTCCCCTAGTCTCAGACGATGCTCTTCTCGTACAAGAATCTCATGGCAAGGTGCTTCAGCCAGTCTCATATAAATCGTTACCAATTCTGATTCATCATGTTATCCACAATGTTATACGGTTCCAAGTTACCCTCTATCAATCGACTCACGAGGTACCTAATATGAAGAGATCTAAAGAATTTTAACCTTGATGCAGAACAACTTGGGTTCGAAACGTCGGTTCAACAATAAAGGCCTCTAAAATCTACTTGGTTGTTCCCGGATTATACTGTCTACAATACATGTTAGATTTTAAAAGATAGTAAGTAATAACAAACGTTAGATGAATGTAAAACTAGCATTTGTAATTATCTATGTTTAAAGGAATACTGTCAAATGAATTATGAAAAAATGAAAATCTAATAAATTAGATCTTCTCGGAATCCTGAAACCAGCTATCGCAGTAATCGTATTAGTAGGATGCTTTTTTCTACACTATAACCATGCATGTTCAGCTAACACCCGATGATTTTAGATTTCCGTCGGGTCAATGAAATACTCGCTTAAACCACTAATACATCAACCAAGGCCATTCAAAAAAACAAACATGTTTCTCATCACCAGGCTATGAAAAAATATGATGAGGGCGCTTTTTTTTTTATTATTTTTTTTTTTTTGCTGGATCAAAGATGGCTTAAAAGTGTCATAAAATGGGCTTTAGACATACAGTAAAACCCTGCGTAAGCTGTCACCCTCCGTTCCAGGCCAAAGTGTCCACTTATGCGGGGTGTCTGCGTATGCGGGGTTTTCAGATTTATACTGTTTATACATTGGAAGCATCCCTGGCATCAGGAGCTTTAATTTGATACTAAATACACATACTTTTCATAATTTCTATCAAGGTTCATCTTATTTCAACCAAAAAAAAAAAAATTCTTCTAAAATCGTTTTTACAGATGCGCGCGGTGATGAGAAACAAGGTTTTTTTTAGTAGCCCAAAAGAGAAATAACCTGTGCAGTTAGCGCTGATGAAAATAGTCACTGTGCGTTTATCTGGGATGAATGACGTCAGCATGCTTCCTCCCAGAATCCTTTTCACCTTTTCTTCCAACGTCAGACGCGTGTGGTCACGTGTTTCCGGGCGGAACATGTAGGGCGTTGCTACGGGGCTCACCATTACTTCCGGTTCTTCGACTTCCGGTTGTGGTGTCTTTGATGTCATATCCTGTGAGAGTACTTTTTCTATTTCCTGGTCAATGCTGTCTTGGTTTAACAGACCTGTTGGTAAATAATTGAAACCATGAATTTATACTTCAAAGAATAGATTTACACAAATAGCCCAAAGTTATGGGGTAAAAGACCGCTGAAATCAAGCATATGATTGAGAATTAAACAAAGCTATGTAATAGGCATCATTACATTATTAGGTTCCATTGTCCTTTTATGGGAATTGCCTTTTTATGGGAATAGACCTCCTGGTGGAAGTAGTATAGTGAAACATATTCACCTTGTTAGGATGGCCTTCTTTCGACAAAAATGTTCAGGAACCTCCATAGAGTGAATTTGATATTTTTATTAAAAGAAACGAGGGGCATAAGGACGACCTGATAAGGTAAATGGGGTTCACTTGTATTATATACATTGTACCTAGAAAATCGTTACTCTACTATAGTTATCTATGTCGGTGGAGACATAGCCATATAGGGCACATAGCTGTTGTGCTGCGGGGGCGGCCATCTTGCCCCCCGACGCCGTCCAAACCACCAGGTGGCGAGACTAATTATCAATGAATATTATTGAAACTATTTTGGGGGGCTTCCCATAAAGAGAATTCAAGTCTCGTCTCAAAATTATCTATAGATTATAAAAACTGATGACAGTGGTTGCCCCCGACCGCAATGGCGCAATCTTTCAATTTTCTGGTGGATGATGGCGGAACTAGCAATCTCTCTGTGCCAAGTCGATATGATGCCAAACAGGTTGACCCTATCCACGCCCGCGGTGTCGCATCTAAGCGGAAATTATACATAACTAAACTCAGAAGTTCGTCCTGTGTGGGGGGCTCCAACCCCGCTGAGAACCTCAAAAAGAAAGTATACTGACACAAGTCTCACCTCTGTCCTCTAACGACCTATTAGTATCATTTCCGGTCGCCGAGTCCTCGTTTCCTATATCCGGAAGCGGGGTCACCGTCGAGACTGCAGGATGATCTTCCACGGAGGTGATGCCTTCATCTTCTGTCGTGTGTTGTTTTACGATCGAGGGCAGGGCATCGTGGGACTCCTCCTCACTCACATCAGGTTTTGACTCCAGGTCGCCTTGATTCTGATTTCCAGGATCATTGTCGTCTGCTTCTTGTCTCCCTGGGTGGAAGGTCGCTTCCGTTTGGATCTCAGTCCCGTCCTAGTAGCAGGAAAGTTTTAATATCTTTGAATGACAAGCACTTAGCTACATTTGAGTCCATTAGAGGCGTGCATATCTCGTGGAAAGTACGGTAGGTCATTGCACTTCTGGCATGTTCTATAGTGATAAATTGCCCTACTTAGTGGTTGATTGTCCTACGATAGTCCTTGTGTAGAAACTTAAATCAAAGTTGGCTAAAGACACAGTATACTGGTTGGGTATTAAATCATGACAGTTCTTTATATATGAAATTACTAGTAAGATGAATAAGGCATTGTTTGCATCTGCTGACAAGGTAACCTTGGATGTATCACAATGAGAGATATCAAATCAGTTTAAAGTACTGTACTGAAGTTAATTATCCATAAATACGGAGTTTCCATACTAAACCTATAGAGACTACAGAAGATACGGGGGATCCCTATCATGTAAAGAAGTGCGTGAGCATATCGGCGGCGATTTTGTGTTTCCTTTGATATCTTACACAACATATACGTATACAAATAATATGAAGAGACGTCACGAGTTTGAGTATGAGTTTATTTATTTCACGCATTTTGTTGGCTCCATAATTTCATAAGTCGAAGATGAGTGACATTACGAAGCCAACAAAATGAGTGACATGAATAAACTTATACTCAAACTCGTGACGTCTCTTCATACTCAAACGAGTGGCGTCTAGATTTTATCCTACCCCGTTTCCACATTTTTTTCAGCATTAGAAAGTAGTGACATAAACAACACTTTATGTCAAATCTGTGACATAAAGAAATCCCATGTTAATCCTATGGAGTTTTTTTATTAGGGGTAGGATAAGCGTTTATACATAATTACACCAGATGACAGGACCATGAAAACAAGCTCAATAATAGGGCCGAGGTCCAGGCCCCTTGGTTGAGTTCATCATGTACATCAAATACTGGAAGTGATGTAAGCGAAGAAATAACTCAATAAAGAAACTTGAAGAAGACAAAATTACAAAAAAAAACCAACTCTGAGCTGTCTAAACGTCATAATTGAAAATTGTGTTGGTTTTAATTAGGAAGGAGATAAGCTCATGGTAGCTAGGCCTGCCAATGTATTACTGTGTATCTGGCTTTGTTGTACCTGTGTTATCTAAGCTATATCTAAAGTATTATTGAGGCGATAAACATGTATGACACACCAAATTGTAGCTAGAATACCATAGAATAGTTATTCTATGGAAATAATATACACAGGTGTTATAAATATATTACGCTCATATATACTCAGTGATTCTAGAGTATATATGTCACCAGGGGTTTGTTTGGCTGCAGGCATTGTGTAACCAAGTAGATAAGGTGCGACACTGGCCTGTAGAAAAAGGTCTATAACCTGAACATCGGAGGCTTCCTGGGCGGTGTAGGTCAGACGGTCCCCCATCTCATCCCCGAGCTCTTCCTCCAGCATCTGGTTCACGCGCCGCTCCAGGCGCCGGTTCAGCTGCCTCTGTGGGGAACCAATCAGAAACGCCGTCACTGTGCGTTGACCAATCAGGAGACACGTTATAAGCAATCATGGCCAATATTGAATATTTGATATTTTACTAAAATTTGTGTTATTTACCTGCAATCATCTGCCTTCCATAACCAAGAAACGCAAGTACAATAGAAATAACCACATGCCTGAATTTCTATGGATTAATCATTGTTGTCATCTTTTTGTAAATGATTGGGTTTTTTTTGTCGAGATATGTATTCAACTTTTTTTCTTCTGGCTTTGTTTTAATTCATGGTGTTTATACTGCCTGGCCTTCAGCTGTTGCTGGTTTGAATTGGTCACACATGTATACTGATCATTTACTCTGAGATTTTATATTTATTTAAGTCTTTCCTTGTGAATTTAGAGGTTTCACCTGATTATCCTTTAAGTACAACACGTGTGTGAACTCCTTCCCTTCTCTCTCGTTCAGGTTCACGAGTTCAAATCTTGTGTCCAGAAATGTATTCAACATCTAGATCTAAAGTGTCCATTAACTATATTGTACGGCTTAAGGGAATCTTTTGTTTGTCTTGCAATTTCATGACTCAAGCCTCGTGTGTGTAATTGATGCAAAGATCAATATTGAGTTCCACCTCGTGATCGCAATTGCTCATAGCTGTGCTGACCTGCGCCTGAACAGGTCCGCAAACAAACACACAGTTCTACATACATGCACACTTTACTTGTGGACCTCAAGCAAATGAATAGGTACAAGTTTCATGTCAAGTAAACTGAAGTTTCACAGGTGATCCTCAGACTGACGATCTTGATTATATGGAGACATGGTTAGTGTG
Organism: Alentia gelatinosa; assembly: GCA_950022655.1. Lineage (NCBI taxonomy): Eukaryota > Metazoa > Annelida > Polychaeta > Phyllodocida > Polynoidae > Alentia > Alentia gelatinosa. The sequence continues at coordinate 13,739,764 of OX465584.1, read as the reverse complement.
CCTGAATGAGATTTGTTCCGAGTTGTATTGAATATTTCCGGACAAAAACAACCTGGAATAAATGTAATTCATTAGACACACTCACTATGTCTCATTATTATTGTATACCTTTACAGCAAGACACGTATTGCGGAGTGCATGAACTATAGGTTTATGCACAGTGTGCAGAACGGAATCCGTACAGCTGGCCATTAAGTGTGAGACATTCGGCACAGGTATAGGATAATACACTCTCCTAGCTGCTCCTTGCCTCTGCTTGGCTTATAAGCGTGACGATGGAGCTGCTGGGAGACTGAACTCGATGTGAGCCACCAAACGGATGACCAGGAAACTAGGGTCCACTCCCTGCCTATGAATATCTCCTATGCAAGATGTTAGCTGACAATTTCGTGATTGCACCATTTTCCGCCAGAGAATTAGTGAGAGCTGATCCACTATAACTGAATATAAATCGATCTGCAACATCATACAGTAGATCTAAATATACAAATATTTATCAATTTATTCTAAAATCTATTTTTGTGTGATTATTATATTCATCTCTGAGTACAAATTGCACTAAATTTGTTATCTAATAAATCTAACATATGGTAATTATTGTATGTTTACTTTATATAGGTATTTTAGAGAAACATGTTTACCTTTTTGGGACAGCCTCTTTTATCGCGTTTCTTTCGATAATAATAGTCCATGAGCTCTTAGAGTGTATGGACTATTTTTACCGAAAGAAACAAGGTACGAGAGGCTAGCCCAATAAGGTTAATAAGTTTCACCCGTATTTTGCACCTATAAATACCGATAATTGATTGAGTATTCACCAAAACGAGACAATTTGGTAAGTGTGCTGAGCGGGTGGAGTCTTTCTGCTGTTCACTATTCACATGTACGGACGTCACTCGGTGCTATGTTCACAACCGCATTTTCATTGAAAAATAATTCAAATGCCTTTAAACAATTTATTTTTCGTTAATATCACAATATCATTTGGAATTCTTTGTATGAATTGTTAGTCCGTATAATATCTATTTATTTTGTATATACATATTTCCGTGTTAAGGGCAACATATTCAAAGTATGGTGGTACATATCGCCATACCAGCACAGTATGGTGGTACTTGTCAACTACCACTTCCATAACAGAGGTTGGTATTCATCGTTTTTTTTCTGGCATAGGTAATCTAGTAAAACTTCTTCACCTTCTCGGGATATCCTCTGGTGCTGCATTTCTTGAAAAAATATAAAACGAGCTCGTAGAGCGAGTTTTATATTTTTATCAAACGAAACAAGGTAAGAAAGGACTTCCTAACAAGCTCAATATGTTGTACTTTTATCATATACCTCCAAATTTGAATAAATATTGAAATATTAACCATAGACATGTCAAGTCACTATCCAGAGCGTGCAGGTATGTCAGAGGTCACTCTAAGTATGTGTGATTAGTTTTAAGGAATTAGAATGTAATTGAAAATTTTATTTCTTTACATATGTTTTGATAATATTTTACCATAATTATCTATGAATTTTTGCGATGTGTTCTATGCTTTTCTATGTTATCAATCGTTCCATAGACTGTTATACCCGCTTGCATCGATTGCATATTGAGAGTATGTGCGTATTTATTTCCATATCATTGTACTGTACAGTATGACAATAATACATATTTCGTAGCAGAGTTTGGTATCTGTGTGACTTATCAGCATAGGTAAATGATAAAATAGATATATAGTATTGTGTGATCATTAGAAAATTGAATACCCCGTGTAAGAGGCCACCTCGCATAAGCGTGCATTTTGGCCAGGAACGGAAGGTGCCTGCTTATGCTTATGGATTATTGTGTTCTCGCTGATATGTCGAAAACCATTTTACTTTTTTCCCTTATGATCTTCAAGAATGGCAATGACTTGCTGATAATTATTCCAAAGAGGTTGTTTACTCTATAATACCATCATAATGCCTGTTTATTTATTCTATTTCCTGCTCTATGAAACAATTATCACTTTGGTTAATCTATAGGCGTCTTTACAACGAAATGCCTATAGAAATCTTATCCACTGGAGTAGGGATTCTCTAGTAAAACAATTATTGCAAAATGGACCTTAAAGCATGGCCTGCGTTGTCTGTAATGATAGGATAAACAACGTCGCAATCAATGTGACCTTGACCTACCCTGAGATGTGTGACGACCTTCCGGTCAACTGCGACGCTGACCCGACGCTGTCTGACGTCAGCTCTCGGCACTCCCATCTAGTGACAAACACAGACATTATACACAGCTGGCGAAGCATAGAGCTTGGCAAATATCGAGTTCACTAAGTGCACAATGTGCCTCATACGTCATTGAGTTGGTTCACATTGCCACGTGTTCAATTCCCCTAGTCACAAGTACAAGTTTTAATGATTGATATGATGTTAAAAGCATATACACCCATATCGTGTGCTTGCTGCTGTATCTCTAGAAAAAATAATTATCTTTTTTCCCCCCGAGCAAGGTCTTTATTATTAGTTCCGGGTTATTCTAGACATTTACCTGAATAGATCGCTACACAGTGACCAGGGGCCCGTTGAATAATCTAGGATCATACAAAAGGACCCTTTTCTGTACCTTGTACAGGGGTTATCGTTTAATGATATTCAAGGTTGTTCACTTAGACAGTATAAGCCGTCCATAGGGTCGTCCATAAGTGTGGAATAATGTTGACCCACATATATGGGTGTCTGTGGTATACAGAAAAGGGTGCATATGTACGATACTAGACTATTAAACATTCTCTATAACAGAGATTGAAGACTGCTACTACCACATCCCACTGCCTTGGATCCACAAGTCAATGAGACATTGGACAATAACTGAAAGTGATAGACTGTGAGTACTGCTAATAACCAAGAAGACTTGTATCATATGAACTCTACAGGAGTGAATGTGATTGTATGTTGATGAGAATTGTTATGTAACTGTATACTGTCTTAAATTATATGTTATAGATACATATCTGTGTATGGTTATCTTTTCTCGTCACTCTGTTAGCTGGTCTATAAGATTAGGCTTTAGTTACTGTAGGTGACAAGGGATTATATACTTCATAACCTAACCATCTGGAGAGTCTGAAAACCCCGCTTAGGGAGTTCTACTCTACATAACTTCGACCACCCATGAAACAGGAATTCTTCAGAAACAGGGGATCTGACACGGGTGACAAAACCTGGCCTTCAGAAACCTGTGTGCAATTGTATTGTTCTGGTTTGTTTTTTATAAATAGTGTGGTTTTAATCAAAGTGCGTGCCTTCACAGTGCATGTCGCAGGTTTCTGCCGTGAATGAGAGCCTCCTGAACGTAATGAATGTCAGGGTCACAAACCATAAAGACCATTCATTCCAAATCCACTCATCACTGAAATGTTTTCTCTTTTTATCGAATGCATGAGGGATAGGCCCCTATGTAGTAAAATGACATAAACCTTTGTTCTCTTACAACAATTCCCCAACTGTAATGCATGTAGTACCATAGGACAGGTTTTGTAATACATTCTTCATGTAACTGTATACTGAAAGTTGTATTCTATATTCAAATTATCTGTAATTCAACAGAGTTGGCCCTAGTCGCTAGATGTGGGCAGCTAGACAAGGTCAGCCAACGATTAGTGACCCCTTCCCCTTGAGATATTCTTTTGTCGACAATGAGTTGTTGGTCGATTTTCCTAAATCGCTCTCTAAAAGTTTATCAACATGTTGTAGAATCCAGTCGAGGGCAATGGAACATTGGAAATACCCCCTGTTCGGGTGGCAGACATGGGTTACATAATTTGCCTGCGACAAGTTCACCAACAACTATTCGATTTGGGAACTAATAGTTAAACCCAAAATCAGTAGATGCGCATTGGACTTAAGCATGTTTGGCACACTCCTAGCGTTGTTGAATATCGCCGGCCCGGTTGAACATGACCTTATTCACCTTTTCACTTCTTTCTGTAGTTCTTCATTATACTTGTATATGAAAAGACACCCACATGTTTCAGGCGAGTATACATTGTCATGTCATTCAATTTTCCTGGTCAGAAAAAAATTAAGCAAAGATTTTGACGTTCCAGTCTCCTGGATATTTCTAACTTACCTCATCAAAAAACGAGGACTGCCCGACACCGGACATGGTCTGTCGCCGGAAGCGGCCATTGATCCCCTCCGTGAGGTCCACGCTACTGCCGAGAGGTGGCAGCACCGGTGTGCGGCCATCTTCCGATATCTACAAAGAGAAAGGGAAGAGCATGAAAGGATTAATGTCCTTGCATGAATTGTGACGGAATTACAAAAAGACACCAGATAGGCAGATTCAAATCCAGATATCAGAATATAGATATAAAGCGGCATAGTAAATGTGTGTTTAGGACCTTTTCGTATAGTTTGAGTTTTGCATTTCTGAACACTTTTATCTACTGCATTTATTACTACAGGGGCAATGGCACGGTCTCCATGACAGAATTATGTGCGTGCAAAATTTAGGTTGAAGCGTCACTGATTTCCCTCACTTAAAGACATTTTAAGTCAACAATGACCCTCTGTTCCATTATAGAAGACAACAAACAACCCAGAAATGTCTAGGACTAACAATGTAGCAATGTATTCTTGATGAGCTACAGCCCTGGAGGTCATTGACTCCTTGTAATTCCCTTTTACAACAACCTGGAAGAGACACTAGAAGAACGGATTGAGTTCTTTTCAAACAAGCTTTTCCTAATGAGGCTACATTTCTAAAATAGTTTGGTACCAATACGAATAAACAGACGCTGCTAAATAAATTATTACATAGACGTATTACATTACAGTACAACGCAAAATAAAAATCTTTAATTGAAATAGGGAAAGCTCCACAATGATCAAGCAAGACTGACTTGTCATAATATCAATACCGGCATGAGATCAACATCGATGTCAAAAATGTCGTCTGACAGACAAAGAGAATGGCAATAAAGTGGAAACAGGTGGTAGGCTGTAGTAGACATGTGCAAAGTTATTCAAATGGCAGCTGTGTGTCTGGTAGTAAACGTTTCCTGTATACATCTGTTCTGTGAAGACAGATGCCCCAATAAACATGTATTTGTTTCGTGTTACATTCTATACTGCTTATATTTTTAATCTGGATATATTTTACTTGGTCTGTGATATTTGAAGAATGCAATAGATTCCGTCTTGCCACCCATGATGATGGGATAAATTGCACAATATGTTTGTTTGTCAATTCTTGTGTCGTATCTGATGACGTGATCTTTTTTAGGTTCAAGCTTTCATTTGATGTATGTTCGGAGTACCAATCAGGTAAACTATAAACTTTAGAAACCAGTACAATTCTCCCTCCATTTTTCTCTTACCTCCTCTTTTTAAGCGTATGCCACACGTTCATATACGCTGCCTAACAGGTAAGAGTGGTCACATAGACTTTGAGCTTACTGCAAAAAGACTAAACCTTTATTATCTGCATCTTAACACTGTGGCATAGTAAAAGAGCAGAGTGCTAGGGTGTCAGGGTCAGAGAGGCATGCTCAGCTGACCATGACCAACAGATGCTTGAAACAATTGGATCTTACTTGGTCCTAGTCTTATGAGTGAGCCAAATGTATGTTTCTAAACTTTTAGAGTGAACCTTATTGGTACTGGGCTTGCAATGACTGGTCTTAAGTTAGTCTTGGAAACTAGTCCTGGTTCGGGTTGAGTAGACCATTCACATACATTTCATTCTAATATGATAGAACGCAGATGCCTTTACTTTGTAGTTCAATTCCCAAATATACTTGCAAATACCAATATCTAAGTCTAAAATCAGAATATTTTCCATTTTGCTTTCATAAGCTCCTATCAACCCTTATAGAACCAAAGAATATAAACTGTGATTGGCAGAAGGGACTGTGTACCTCATGTATTCACTACCAGATTACCCTAGGTTTAGTACTTTCACAATACTTTCTGCCAACAGAATTAACCCAGTACAAAGGGCTCTGCACTTCACTCTTTGATTAGGTTGCATGGTATTATACAGTGCCATTGTGATACCTTCTTGGCTATAATGGGTCTCATGCCGCTATTCTCGCGTAGCTATATGAGGGTTTGCTCGTGGTCGCTACTATGTAATTTGTCGAGTGAAAAATGGAGTTTGTGTAATAGTCAGTACACCTTCAACTTGTTAAACCTAGACGCCTACTGAATATTATGTACCTGTATTCAATCTTGTACAGTACATTTGATTTGCGATTGATTCTTCTTTTAATAATCAGGATTAGTTCCTCTTTTGAGGGGAAAAAGGAAGCTTGATATTTGATATTTACCCAATACGAAGGCCCCAAAGGAAACGTATAGAGCACATAGAATCAGCTACCTGGAGATTCTGGCATGTCAGAATCTCCGGGAGGAGATTTCGGAAAAGAGTCCCATCCATAATGAGACCAAATCATCATGTACATCAAAATAAGCTACAGGCTCAGCAACCACGTTTTCTCTTAATACCCTTACTTTACTGATATGCTCTATATTTTCCATGCTGTTCGACTTGGTTGGAAAAAGGACAGAGGCATTCGGGGAATCCAACAGCTTCCCTCTATCAAACTTAGAGCCCGTCACATTGCAAAGCAAAGAATATGACTTTTTCCGTTACGAAAGTGACATGTTTCTAGTTCCAATGTAGGTTGATATTGAAACACTGTACTGAAATAGTCTAACTTAGTCTCATGAGGACAGAAGCCATATATGCAAGTCCAGACACACATATCGCCGAAGGGGAACAGGATTATCAGAAACATATGTCTGCTAATAAACTAAAGGCCCAGTTTACACCTGCCGGCAGAATATGTACCGATAAAATATGGGGTAGAGAGGCGTCGGTCAGTGGTGCTCCCCGATAGAAAATCGGTACCGATAATTTGGAACACTATGCACAAGTGGTTAAGGTGTTTAACCCAGACGACCGATTATACATTTTATCTGCACCCACCAATGGAGTATTTGTTTCTATCATAATCCTGTTCCGCTGTATTCATTGTAGGGCCTATTGTTGTACATCGGGAGCTCATTGGACCCCGCCCCTTACTTAAATGATTGAAAAACATTTAATGTACATAGAATGGTATCCGTAGGCCTATATAGTTTAGGTACGATTCTTCTTTATTCACATACTTTTACTTCCTTCTTCTTAACCTTCCTCGAGGTATTTAGATTGATATCACTTCTCTACTAATTTTCTAATACTTAGTATACTACATTTTATTTATATGTATTCATTCTGCATTCTACAGCATTCTACATTATACATGTTCTACAACACTCAGCGTTACACATCGCATAATCTTTTATGGAAAAACTACTGATTGTGTCACCCGTTGCAGTCCACCCATTGAACAATTACCTTTTAAATCGATGTCAACCCCAATAATCGTTGTCGGTGAAGGAAATGCACTCTCTTCCATGAAAGGAAAAGGTGCTTGCCGACACGTTGTTATGTCAAACCGATTAATTGAGTTCCCTTTAAAGTCTGTAGTCCCACCGGCTGCACGTTAGTATCAAATAATCGGTGAGGGTGCAGTGAATGCCTTGTTTCCACAGCATTTTTATGTCCCTACTGATTTAAAACACCCTCTTAAACCTTGAACCTCACCGATGACATCAAAGTGTTTTGATTCTGTCAGCAGTTGATCAAGTCGGACGGTGGTGGCCTTATTGCATAATCTATGCACAATTAATTGGGGAGGATTTCTTTGCATATCTTGTTTCCATTCATACATCTGGCGTCGGTATACAAACAAAAAATAGATTGGTGGTTCCCAACTGAAGATCGGTGCTGAATAATCGGCCAAAATATCGGTTGCAGGACGAGGATTCAGTTGCTCAGTTGTCGGTCTCCTCAGTCGTCTGCTGTTTCTTCTGGGGTCGACTATTTTGTATAAAGATAAATTCACATATGCCACCAGCCGATTGATTTTACAGCGACCACATAATCCGTGGACATTCAGTCGTCAGGTGGAAATACCGCATTACCAATCTCCTATTTCCATTCGCCTTATGTCATCGCCTTATGTGATCCACGTTTCAAAACGTGGGTTAAGTCTATGGTTTTGAAACAGCTCCCTGCAGATGTTTTTCCCTAGCTCTATACATAAATTACCCTAAGACTGATACGTGTATCCGGTATAGTGTAATTGTTGAGAGATCTTATCTGAAATTGTCCTTACTATCTCTCCTCTGTGATAACAATGAAAAGGGCATTTCTAATAATCTTTGATTTATAATTACGTTGTTTATAAGCTTCAACCTTAATAATATCTTCTTATCATCCTAAGGTGACAACTACACCGAAAACAATGTTATTTATAGCCCTCAGTATACATAAATGTTTATGATAACATCTGTGAGTAGTTTCATCTAAGTAATCATACTTTAAGGTGCTATCGTTTGATTATATATATACATTGTACATGTCTACTTCACTATCTGTGTGCTATTCACTGTGATGTTGAGAACAGAGCAGGGACCCAGTGTCTCAGTGTCTTAGAGGTGTGCCAAGCTGACCATGACCAATCAATCAAGACAAAAATACCTCAAGACCCACTGGCACTTGATATATTTGGATCCTAGACTATTTGCTCTCCCCGAGGGTAAACTTTACTCCTCAGTTGCCATTCTCTGGATGTCTGTCCATCGCACATCGACCCACATTTTAATGCCATACTGGTTTTATCGACTACGTTTGGACAGAGGAAAAGTAAGTTTTAGTGGATATGAATTCCTCAGTAGTCAGTTTAATTATCGAACCAACATGTACTCTGGCCAATCCCCAGCCCGGTGACGTTGGACTGCATAAATGTAACAGTTCCTCGCGGAAGACACAATGTAAGTAAGTACAGTTAATTGCTTATATATAGTGGCAAAACAACTTGGAAGAGATCTTTTGGTTTTCTTGACAGTTATTCGTCAATTTCTCAAGTTCATGTAAATTGTAGATGCTGAGCAAATTTGAGGCAGTGTTAAACAAAAACAACATTGTGATTGGGATGCAAGGAACTATAGCAAACATTCCTAAAAAAATGATTGGTAATACTGGCGGTAACTGCTATTTCCCCACGGCACTATCGGTACAGAGAGATAATATAATTGCATGGATCTGTGTTTTTTTTAATGATTATCTAAATCGGTCTTTCTTTTTTGAGTGTATACATACGTTTGAACTAAGTCAGGAATTGTCCACCGAGTTCCAAATCGTCTACAATAGGCTTTACAATATACCTCAAAACCGATTACGGTGTACCCAGATCTATGTTCCTAGTCTGCGATACAGAGGTTCCCGATCGTCTACGATATCTGTAGGTCTTAAATGTCTATCGTAGTAGGTGGACGCCGGGCCTAAGTGTTCTTGGGACGATTCCTGATTTGATGACAGTGATATCGATAATAACATTGATACAAATAATCATTAAATTATTAATAAATTAATCGTGAAACATATCTTCCTGCACATTCTCTCAGTATGTACATGTTGTATTTATAAAAGAAACACGCATGTTTCCTATTCAAAATCTGACTAAACATGCAGATATATCTATAAACTAACCTACATTTTAGAAGTACATACATTACATATACAGCATATATATATACTCACACTGGGCAAGTCTCTAGTGGAATACCGTCGCTCTAGATTCAGATAGGTCCAGGCCATTCTGCTCAATAGCTACACGGCGTATATATATATTGTCTCTTAATCCAGCAGATCATGCGATTAATGCAATATGAACCTGCATGTTGCGCGGCCAAGCAGACAGAGGAAGGGTCTTAGTGAGCCACACTAATCCACGCACCTCACAGGCTTGTCTGCTACCTTCCTGTGGCTCTTTTATCCTGAGGACGCTCCCAGATCCAACCCGGATATAAAACAATCAACACGGTGGGTGATGATAAACTATTCTGGCATGAAAAAAAATATTCCGATGTGAAATTGCCTCCAGCAGTCTGAGTAATGACTGCTTGAAGAACATCCGTCCGTGGAGGGATCGTTGGGCAGTGAAGCCTCAAGTCAACACACAGGTTCACTAGGCTGGCCACTAGGTGTTTTAGGGTGCGTCAAAGGTGTACATGGTTCGGCACTGTTTCCTTTAGAAGGGCTAGAGTCAATAATACTTCACTAACTCAATAGCCGGTGGCATACACGGCAAAACACAGGAGGGAGTGAGTGGGGCTTGTACTCCAGATTGGGTTAGGAGACGTGTATAGAGAGTTCAACTAAGTTTGGATACTTTCTAGTGAACAAATAGCTTCATATACCCGACAGGTTTCGCTCATAGTATAACCCCTTAGTGTATTTGGAAGTTATTGCACTGATTTTATATCAGGCTTTGTCTATTTATACATGCACTCTTTTTCTTATCATCTTGTATATTCTTGTATATTATGTATCTGTCCTTTGCCGCAGTGTCCTTGTACCGAGACAAACATTTTCCCTAGACTCTGGGTGTCTTTGGAGGAACTTGATGATTTCCTCCTTCTTCTCCTCAGAGAAGTTGTGATCACCCATGATAGCATCCTCCGCTTTGGCGGCGCGTACTCTGCTTGTTGTATGATAGTGGATCGGGAGTTCTTCAATTTTTTTCGTATGCTATGGTAGTATGGTAGTAGCCTTACTGATTGTTATCCTACCCCTAATATAAAATCCCATAGGTTTAACATTGAGTTTCTGTATGACACGCTGACTGGCATACGGAGTTTTATATGCCACTAGTGGCATACATACACAATATTGACTGGTTTCAGATACAAGCGGCTGTATGCTCCGAGGAGTTGACGCGTAGTAATATCCGAGCGTATGCGAGGATATTGCATAGAGTCAACTCCGAGGAGCATACAACGGCTTTTATCTGAAACCAGTCGATATTGTATTTATTATCCACCTTTTTCTGGACAAGTGGCATGTCAATATCAGTTCGCTTTAGCTATGCACTATTTTTCCATACGCACTATTTTTCCGTATGCGCCACCCGGAGCATACAACATATCCGTATGCGCCGGGTATGTCCATACAAACGCCCTATGTGTTTTCTATGGACACTTTGTATTAGGCGGATAATAAAGATTGTTATCACGTAATATTCCAAAATCGAGGAGATGGGGTAGGATAAAATCAAAACCTGGTTCGTTTTGATCATGGCTACCGCATTACACTCCTGGAGTTTTGGCTCCGGACTTCACTCGGCTTCGCCTCATGAAGTCACTTTGCCAAACTCAAGTCGTGGCACACGGTGGCCAAGATCAAAACTCATCCAGTTTTACGATAATATTGATTGTTCCCGGTCAATTTCTCGGTAAGTCAGTGTCTTACAGGCTTATCTGGGTTATTATCCTACCCCTAATAAAAAACGCCATAGGTTTAACATTGAGTCAGTGTATTTGACTGAGCGTTGAATAAAATGTTATTTATACACCGAGGTGAATAAAAAAACGGACCAATCAGGGACGAGGTAATGGAAGTAGATCCAGCAGCACTGATAAACGCGGCCATCCTCCGATGAGTGTTAACATGCTACTAACATGGATAATTACAAAGTTTACTCTGTATATCGGTGAAATGGGGTAGGATAAATACGAAACGGAACTCGAGTTAGCCTTCTCAATGTTTATACCACTCTGGTCAGGTCTGCTACTCACTACACTCCGCTAATGCCTCGTGTAGTAATACACGACCTGCCCATCGTGGCATTAACATTCACATTATCATACCCCTAATATAAAATCCCATAGGCTTAACATTGGCATTCCGTATGCCATGCTGACTGGCATACAGAGTTTTATATGCCACTAGTGGCATACATCATTGTTATCATGTATTATCCTACCCCTAATATAAAATCCCATAGGCTTAGCATTGGCTTTCCGTAGGCTATGCCACGCTGACCGGCATATGGAGTTTTGTATGCCACTAGTGGCATACGGAATTGTTACCACGTGACCAAAAAATTGACCAATCAGCTACCAGAAATTTAGCTACTATGAAAAAAGTCCCTGTTGCACTCAAAGCGCCCATTCAAGTGTTTGCTGACATGGTACAAAATATTACGATTAATTTATGAAACCAGCCCCACCTCAAATATTATTCTAATATTGATCAACAATCAATACACACTGAAGGAAATCAGTCACTGCCAAGTAACGTGAGTAACATACTGCGATCATCATTTCAAACAAATCCGCTTTTATCTATAACGAATCAGTTCTCCAACACTTTGATATAAGGCCAAATGGCAATAAACTCACCAAAATGAAGTAATAAATCCGAAAATCTCCATGTTGCGGTCTTGATGATAACTCGCTTTCAAGCGAGTTGGCACTCTCCTAGCAGATCTTTCGCGGCGCTACCGCTTTCTCATACAAGCGGCCGCAGGAAGTAGAGCGTAGAATCTCTGCTAGGAGAGTGGCGAGTTGGGAATCCTCTACACACAATAATATGACGTCATCGTTTGTGCTTTGACCTACTTACGCCAGTATAAATGAAAGGTAGGATATAGTTCGCGACGTTTTCATTACTATTATTCAAATATTAATGTATAAAAGACAAAAATAATTTCAAATTACGCTGACGAATGTCTATTCCGACGTCGCTACACTGGTTGCTATGTGGCTATTCATAAGTGTGTCAGACGTCGTGTTACTGTGAACCTGCTGCCGATAGCGCCTAAAGTTTTGGATTTAAATATTAGAAATCTCGACTTCGAACATAATACACTGCTCTGTGTGGAATATTTAGATTATAAATATGAATCTCAACGTGAAACTCCATACACTAGTGGACTTAAAAACTACGCCAACGGTGGAGAACTTTTGCCACTACTTTCATCCCCTGCCTGTCATCGGTGCATTGGTTGCATCTGTGAACGTTTTGGCATAGAGCTGAACTGAGACAGTACAGCTCTATGGTTTCGGGAAGAAATACACACGATGGACTATTCAATTTAAACTACCACACGGAAACAAATAGACTGATCTGTGTGGACTATTCGGATTGATATTGATATCAACTACAACGTCAAACCACAACGTCATCATGTGAAGCTGTCAGTCACTCAGTTTCCCGGTGATTTCGCGGAAAATACAGTCTCAAAACGGCACCAATTACAGTAGAACACAACTGCTGATCTTCCTGATATTCTGGTATGTTTTAGTTCATATATTCTCCTAACGGCCCTGAAAATCTCAAAACTTAATTCTAAAGGAAATTGTGTGAACTATTGTCGGTTAATCGTAGATGTTCTATTTTTAGATATTAGCTTGACATTCATCTAAGCAGAGTTAGGACTAGGAGTAGGAGCCATCATTAAGTAGATACTGCATTGGTGGGCTATTATAAGTTGAGTGACAGTGTCACTCATTCATGGCGAGTAAACATAGATTGATGATAGAGACAGATTAGCGAACTTGAGGCTTTCATGGGAAATGTTTGACAAGTTCATATTGAATGATCGTACAGACGGGGTAGGATAAAATCAAAACCTAATTCGTTTTGATATTGGCTCCGCATGCCATGGCTCCTGATTTCACTGATTCCTAGTCTTACCGGCCTCTAGGCTGTTCCGGCCCCCGAGCGTTACCGGCCCCCAGGCGTTACCGGCCCCCAGGCGCGACCGGCCCCCGCATTTTTTTCGCACACGCATTCACAGCTTTTTTTCCGCGAATGTAAATGCATATATACTCTTCAGAAAAATCTGAAATTCTGTTAGACTATGCACAACTATTTAATCCAATTTACCGAAATTTCATAGGCAGTCAGGTACTGCAGGTACCCGGTATTTAGTGTGCCAAAACGTCCTCTGTGCTTATTTAGTTAAGATCTATTTAAATTAATATCAACGATTCCTTACCTATTCGGATTTTAAATGAGTTTAAGTAAGAACTATATAATAAGTTAGGGGTCGTCACTGACGTATTGGTTAAGTTTAGTCTAATTATCCATAGTCTTCAGGAAGTCCGCTATGTGCTGTAGTTGACCAAGTAATTATTCTGTAATTCTTAGATTAGCCTCCAGACGGAGTAAAAATGGAAATCTTGAAGGGAAAAAAAGCAACCCTAGATGTGTGGGGGGTTGAAACCTATCCTCTGTTTTTTATTTCGTGTTTCTGCGACCATTATTAATGTAGTTATCACCCGAAATGTGTTTGGGGGCCGGATGCGCCGAGGCCGGACGCGCCGAGAGGCCGGACACGCCAACACGGCCGGGGGCCGGACGCGCCGAGAGGCCGGAACAACCTGGTACCATTTCGCTCGCCTCTGCCTCGTGAAATCACCACGCCAAACTCCAGTCGTGGCATACGGGAGCCAAGAATAAAACTCATTTGGTTTTACGATAATCTGAAACCAGTTAATATTGTGTATGTATGCAATTTAGTCATACACACTTCCTTTCTGAATATATCCTGTACCGCTATATCACACTACTCTCATATATGTGACTTGGTCTTGATATGACTCTAAAAATTGCCTATGGTTAGATATCACCAACCAATTTGCTCCAAACACTAACTGCCAACAGAACCATTATCAATACCCGCTGTATCCACTTCTGTATACCATTATATAGTGTAATGAAGGACCATGAATAGAAATGTCATAAACAAAAAGCGAAAAATACTGAGCCCTCTGATTACCTGGCAAGTGGAAGTCCCCTTCTCCCTTGCTATAATCCCTTCCATATTAACTGTTCTGCTTCTACACATTCTGCTTGCTACTGATTGATGCCAGATTGTGTGATACATTGTATGTCGTCATGGCTAGAGACCACTTCTTCTGAGGCTGCCCAATTATCAATGATACAATCTATCCCCTGCCTTGTGCTAGTTCCATACGTTAAGGGAAAATAGGAAGCACTTCATGATAAAATTGCTTTCATGGGAATCGCCACAATCGTTGTTCATGGTTTGAGAACTATTAGGCCCGGCGTCCACCTATTACGATATGGCTCTTATATGTTCTAAGATGTACCCCCGCCCCCCCCCCCCCCCCGATAAAAAACCATCAGAATCGCGTCTGAAGGTCACCTAATATTGGGACAGTTGACCACGTTTCTACGATTAAGCATAAAAAAACCACCTTAGGATGCATGGTGGATTGGCATGTCTAGACATATATGTCTATGATTTTGCACCTTCCCGATATGTCTCTGATATTTGCTTTTTGTATCGGTGCCATATCGGTAGGTCTAAATTTCTATCGTAGTGGGTGGACGCCATGTCTTAGCCTAGGATGTTGCTAGCAATTGCATTTGTGGCTAGACATTTGCCAAGTACCAGCATTTTAGATTGTATTTTAGAAATTTCCTTTAGTATATATCGTCAACATATTTCTAGACAATGCAAAATATTTGACACTCCTTGCCCT
Source organism: Alentia gelatinosa (assembly GCA_950022655.1). NCBI lineage: Eukaryota > Metazoa > Annelida > Polychaeta > Phyllodocida > Polynoidae > Alentia > Alentia gelatinosa. The sequence goes on along the minus strand of OX465584.1, from coordinate 13,724,374 downwards.
AGCCAAACCCTAAGATGCCTGAAGGGTCAGAACTGGATGGAACCTTGTCCCTCCAACCACCTAGTAATTTATCTATAGGCTAAAACAAATGAATCTCTTGTTTTTTTCTTTTTCCCAAATCACACCTGTGTTTGGAGAGTGTGGACCAGAGCAATGGTGCGTTTCCATTGTTGGATCCCGCGTTGACAAAACCCAGAACAATGGTTGACCTTGAGACACCATAGTAACTTGGTTTAAACTGACAGGAAGTGGTCATTAATAAGGTAGGATCGGCTTTATACAGAGGTTTCTAATGCCACGTCTAGAATATAGATACTACCAATAGTTAATAGATTAATAGTGTACATGCGATGTTATCAAGCTGGGTTAAGGCTCATATCAAACTCAATCACCTTCCTCTCTCAGTCGGTTTGATGTTAGAAGTCATCTCATGAATCATTATCATCATAATATGATACTCAATAGTCCCTTAATGTAGGTGAACGAGGCTTAGCTGCTATTACGTCTTAGTCCCACCGCCATTCTTTCCAACCATGGGGATCCCAAACCTCCATCGGAACGAAAAAAATCACCAAAACTCAATAGTCCCTTACCTTTACTATACTGTTCAGAGTAGAAAACTGTATGCTCCGTTCAATAGACTTCAAGCTGGAAGCCATTTCCTGATTTTTCTCAGATCCATTCACCATGTGAGGTACAATGTATCGTCATGTACATATGAGAACTTATAGATCCAGTTTATTCATACCTTACACTCTACGTATTCAGTGTATCTGTTTTTGTTGGCAGGATTGTCCGGCTACATAAGCTTGGCACTTCAGAAGAACTTGGCCCGACTTTGTCTTATTCCGCAATTATTTATTGAAGACCCTAACAAAGCCAATATCTTAGCTCTAAGCGTTTCCGTTGGGCTTTCCTTTACAATAACGCATGGCAGATCATAAAATGGTGATATTGTGTACTAATATTTATGCAACACGAGTTCCAAATTAATTTTGATATTTTTATCTTTATCTATACATGAAATGGCGGACAGATTCAAAACTTCGTCCTTAACCTCCGGAATTACTGAGTGGTCACTCGGGTGCCTAGACTCTGGTGTCTTAAGTGGAATTCATTTTCTGAGACACATCCTACTGTACTCTTTCTGTACTGAACCACGATCTCCTCGTCTTAATGGTAGGGTTTTATTTACTTTGAGATTCTATGAGTTACAGAATCTCAAAGTATTTTGATATTAAACACGTTCAAAATTCATAGGGGCATTTTAAAGTGGGTTTCATACGATGGGATTCATGTACCTCACAGGGTGTTTGTCTGAGACAAATTCTGTACTCGAACACAATGTCCTCATCTAAGTTGTTGGGTTACATTTCCATGAGACACATTTTCCCCCTGCAATTGATGCCGACATTTACCCCATAAAGGAACATATTTTGAATCCTGTGAGGCACATGAATCTCACCGTGTGATTTCCACTTTATGAGACAATTGGACCGACTGCTGAATCGCCGACTTAGAACCCAACCTTGCCTCTAGTAAGCCAGCAAAAAGGATTACATGTTTTTCACACCCCTCACCTCAAATGTACTTTGTCTGAGACTTTGTAAAAGGTGTGTCCTTCCATGTAAATCCTATTCGCCATTTTCCCTTGACACTGACAAAAGCAAAATCTGGCACCTTGCCACAAAAAGGAGAATTCTCTGATACTAGGGAAAAGGTATGAAGTACACCCGTCTCAGTGACATTGATCCCTGCGAGTGAATCCCGCTTTTGATTTAATTGATTTCACCACAGGTCAACCACTCCCCCCCCCCCCCACCCCTGCATAGACCTACTAAAAGAACGCTAAAAGTCATTAGTTGGTTCCTGCACTGCTAGTATGTCTGAGAAGAGTATGCCATGGCCTGATGAGGTTCTGATGAAGTACCTATCCTCTAGTGCTTCGTCTAGAGATCCATTTAGACTTATTCCATCAGCACAAGGATTGCATGATGACCATAATATAGCTGTTGGTTGGTTTGACCTGTTGCCATCATTGCAAGTATTCTCTCGTATATTCTCAGTTTGGTGCCAGTTGACATAGTCAACAAACGGTGAAAGAAACTGCGTCTCTGAAACGAAACTTCAGTCTGACAAGATCAGATTTAACGTGGAATTTGAGGTTTATAGAAAATATCAAGCATTTATACATTCTACTTTTAAATTTATGACAACTTTCTGTAAGACTATTCTCAATTCATTTCTATATCTTGACCCATTCAATTTCACAATAAGTTTTATCCTACCCCCAATAAGAAATGTCATAGGATTGAAATGGGATCTGTTTAGGTCATGGGTGTGACATAAAGTGTTGTTTATATCACTACTTTCTAATATTCAAAAATCGTGGAAACGGAGTCGGATGAAATCTAGACTCCATTTATTTGAGTTTGAGTTGATTTATGTCACTCGTTGTGTTGGTTCCGTAATCTCACTCATCTTCAACTCATGAGATTACGGAGCAAACAAAATGCATGACATAAATAAATTCAAACTAAAACCCTTGACGTCTCGTGATAGTATATGTCCTTGAAGACTAGGTATAAAATATGTCACTTTCCTATTTTCACACAGAAGATATTGCTGATGGCAATCTAATTGCTATTGCAAATATAAATACATGTTCGAGATAATGCATGCGCATTACAAACGCACTAGAGCAAATAGTATTTTAATGGGTTATCTACAGATGCGAATCAGCTGACACATGTGATAACTGATGACAATAATACATTAATAAACGATGTCTGACGTATTGTCTGATGATTTACTGAATATTTTATTGCCACTTATCGCAGAGGTGTGTCCTCTGAGTCTCCTTGACGGAAGGTCAAATGGATTATCATCACCGCTTGGAGAACTGCCATGCATTCCAATATCTCTAACTATACATATTATGTGTGTGTGAGTGTCTTACTTGACATTATTTAACTTCAATGTCTCGGCTTCCAGTACTCTGGACTAGATATTAAGTATACCAGGGTTTGAATGGTCAGAGAACAATTTACCCTACCCCTCATATAAATCTCCATAGGCTTAACATGGTGTGACTTTATGCCACGGTTATGCCATAAAATGTTTATATGTAGTTAAAAATACGTGATTTGGTGGGATAGAATCTAAAGGTTACTAAATTTGAATGATTATCCGTTGTCTTCCACTATAGATATCACACAGCTCTGCTTGTGATATCATCTCACGCCATATAAACACTCATATGGAAATTCGGAACGTTTCCTGATATAATGGGATGGCCATTTTTTATCATACAAGGTATATTTCAATTTATGGTTGTATTTACCAAGATATCAGTTGAAATGGTGTCCGTATTATCAATCAATTTTGATTCACCACTAATAATACCGTGGCTTTATGTTCTGATACCCCTATTGCATATATAGCTTTACTGCGGGAAAGAAAACTATAGATTGTTAACACATTTCTCAATGTAATACAAATAAAATAGATATCATGATGCATATGACGAGATAGAAATTAAATGTACATGTCGTGGGTGAAGCAAATTGGTGGGAGTAGGATATCCTGCCGTCATTGACTGAACCGTAAAGATACATAATACATGTCACTTTAACAGTGTGAGTCAGAATACACTCAGATTAGAAACCAGATCTCAATCAACAGCCCACTGTTTACTGTCAACAACGAGTGGCGATTAAAAATTCTATAAGATAATTCATGCGGCACAAAGTAATCCATCTGCACTGTAAATATTGACTCAGGCGACCAAGCGGAAACATCGTGGGCTTGTTGTATACTTTTCCGCATGATCACACAACTTTATTGCACGTTGCAATACGTTCATAGATACTCTATTAAATGTAACAGTGAATATTTAGCTGAATTATAAGATGCAGACCTTTAACGTTTATTCTATATAAAGTAATATATGGAAACAGGGTTACTCTGGTTGTACGTGATGAATATTCGGTAAAATTGACGATTAGATGAACCATTGCCGGAGGGAGAGGTTCATCTAATCGCCAATTTTACCAAGTATTTATCCCACACATACACAGTATACCTGTTTTCATTACATTTCATTCATAAATGTTTTCAAGTGCGTTTCACTCGTTGAGAAACACAATTTTGGTATCAATAAACAAACCATTTAAAAGGTCGACCTTATTTCCATGTGAGTACGATATTTTTTATCTCGCCTTATTGCTTTAATGGAACATAGTTATTAGTTCTAACATGGTCAATACAGTCTCTTCTGCAGATATCCTTCGCGACGTTAAGTAACTATTTGACTGTGTATAGAATATAACCCTCTCAAGACAAATTACTTTATGGTAGCATTTCCTCTGATGATGATAATGCCATTAGGCAATAAATACTACATAGATACTATACTGCCAGTGTGTTGTATTGTATGCATGACTTAGCCATTTAAAGACGGAAAGGAGAATGTTATAAGGTATTATCTCAGCCCTGTATTTTTCTCCTTAAGCTGAACGTTAACAACTCATACTCCACGGCCATGAAGGTAGGGTGATTTATTTTATCAATTAATTATATAACATAGGATGAGATAAAATCAGAAACCCACTAGATGGAAATAACTTGGTCCACAGCCCAACTCGTTTTACCGCTACGGCATTACCCCATCCCTGGATGAAAGGAGAGAAGCAGTAGCTGGGAGAAAACAAATTTATTGGCTACGTAATTTACCCAGCTTCCGTTCGCGAATTACTCCGCGGTCAAACTCGGTGGAGTACGGACCAAGTTATTTTCATCCTATGAATTTCCTTCTAAAAGGTTATCAAAGTGAGCCTATATCCATTCTATGCAAGCATTTGTCATGCTTTGGCGAAATTTATTTATTCAGTATTTCGAAAAGAATACTGGTGGTACATGGAAACTAGCTAAGACTCAGCTGAGTACTGTAAGTTTACTTAAAGGTATATAAATAATACAACAAGGATCTGAATAGGCGAAGTATGCAGGTGGTTAAGAGAAATGAGTTCTGGAATAGATGGATCTGTGTTCACCCAAGGTATACTGGTTAATGACTGATGTGTTTCTCATAAAACCTCAAGGTACGAACATGCTGATAATGAGATAGCCCATGATTGCAGAAAAGACGCTTGCCTTGTTAATGAGGTAGCCCATAAACTATGTGAAAGATCTTTGTATCGAGAGACTGAGCTCGGCTAGCGTCTTCAGAGGTTCGGAAAACAATTAGGAATAATGCAACAGTTCGGTAGTATTTATCTCCGAACTATGTTTAATATAAAGGAGCAAAGCTCGTACAAAAAAGAATAATGCAACAGCAATATGATCAAGTTATCATACAGAATATTTCAAGTGAGAAAACAGTACAACTACATGAGATACCTTTGTTAAACATTGGCGTTTTATTCAGGGACCTACAGAAGTTATCATATCATATTAAGATCATAAACTATAAACGCCCGACCTGGTTACATCTAGTCTCTGAATGATCAAGTTTATTTAGATATAAATGATTTATCTAATATAGAATGTAATTATTCCCTAGTTCATTGTAGTGAAAGGTTATGGACAGGTGTGTACGTTTGAATATAGTGAAAAGGATTGGATGTCATAATAGCTTTGAGGTGCCTAATGCATACCACTTATGCATACCGTATGAATGGTGTCTCAAACAAGTATTGACCACATTTTCACCTTTTTAGTTTATGTGAATAAACAGCCGTAATCAACCTTCTGCAATGCAAAGTTTACTGCTTGGCATGTTATAGGTTTGGCAAGTGCTAGAAAGAGCCTTTGTATTGGATGTCGACATTGGTGTCTAAAAAGCTTGTCATCTCGGTTCAGTTCCAAGTATAACATTGACACTTAGTACACTTTACTGAAATGGTCAGGTATAGCGTACCTTTTCATGTACCACTGTTTACCTTCCATAGTTGTGTTAACTGTTGATGTCTGATTTACACAGTATAACCTATGGAATATGAATGGATTATGCGCCTAACAACCTTATATAATCATATGTTTTTACAAGAAAGGGATGAGGGCATGTTCGTTACCTAGGCTTGTTTTGGGAGGGAGGTATAGAATTACCATACTATTATCAAAGAAATGATTATGCAACTTGTGTGTGTATAAATATTCTGGTTTCCATATATGTGGTATATATTTTTACCCTCATGTTGCTTTCTATTAGCAATTACAGATCCAAGAAGCTTAATACATATGAACGACCCTATATGAAAATATCACTGTGTCAGATAATCATTTTTATGAATTAATGCATGTACTTAAATGAACATTGAAGGTGTTCCTGTTGTTTTACAATTAGTTTACAACACAACACGGACGTCACAACATAACAGCAACTTAAGGTCAACACCGGATGTTTATTTTTTAGTGTTTTCTTTTAATTCGGTTGAATTTATATGGACGATGTACATTCGCCATTAAGTTGGCGTTCTTCCACATACAAGTCCGACACGGTACATACATACAGGACATACAATAGGACACATATGCTGGGTTATTTCAATGATATCAACAATATCTCATTCCAGCGAGTAACTTGGAATTTGTTTTCGTTTATTTTTGTTATTCCAAAGCCATCTCTGGCGATGCCAGTTCTTCCAATGGACTACAAGTACATCAGTATATTGCATGTGCCACATTTAACTTAGTTTGTTGCACATAATGTGCAAGCCTAAACAAGTTAACGAGAAAATAGACAAAAGTAAAATATGGGAATGAGATGGGATGAATAACAATTCAGCTTGCATACGTAAACCAACTGTGTTTCTACATCACATCATAGATTAGAGACTAGGTCTTTGTTTTTGTTGCCCGTTGGAATTCAGCAACCCCATTAAGCTTCTGTGTACCGCCATCTAACTTACCCCAGAGGGCTAGTCCTCTGAACCATGGTGACTTCTCAAATGTTGTACTCCTGTGTGCATGTTTTCTAATTTTCAGGTTATTATCTTGTTTGGTTCTTCTGATAGTCTCATCTAGCAGTAGCCGATTTTGGGATAACTTTTAGATGATTTCTTTCGTATTTGTCTGTCCCATCTATCTTTCAGTGAGTCTAATGTCCCTGTATTGCTTCTTAGATCCATTATTGACTGACGAAACACCGAATATCCTTGCACTACCCTTAGAGCTCTATTTTGAAGTATTTCTACTTTTTCTATTTCCCTTTTGTTTCCACCATCTACTACGAAACTAAAATTATGATTCTTTACAGTTAAATGTGTTACCCCTACAAACTAACGTCCTACTAGGGAGATATCGTACTATACTATGGTTCTAATCTGGAAGGCTATTTTTAACTGATTTGGACAATCAAAGATTTTGAAAATTTGCTAAAGAATATCATATTTGCATTTCCCCGTCATATGACTCGGGGAATATTGTTCCGGTTATGCCTTATGGTATTTGTTAAATCAGACATTTATACTCACGAGAGAATTAAATTGGATCTCGCATTCATACTAGCTAACCACTGACGCCTGTACTCCAGTCTAAATCAAGATTTAAAAAAAAATCTAAGTCAAGGGAAGAGTAATACACAAGGGTTCCTGGGGTAAATATTACGATTATTTGCTTGATATTCTCTCCAGCTCATATCCCATCAGATCAACAAGGATGGTGCTGGCTTGAGGCGCCACCTGGTGCGAAACACCGAATACAAAGGCAGACGTACAGATACACTGCCCGCCAGAGCTACGCTATGTTAGCTCTGGTTGGGTTGAAGGCATATCTAACAATTCACAGTGGCCCAACTTGATAATTTTAGTCGAAACTGGTTTTTTGGGATTCATTCTATTTTTACATTCGTGAATTTAACATTTTGCTCAGGTTATCCAAACTTAATAGGTAAAATAGGTCTATTTACATTTACTTGATTTACATAAGAAATGTGCTGAAAAATAGGTTTTCTTCAATTCTTTCAGAAACAAGGATGGGGACTTATGGTTTTTAAAACCTAAATACTTTTTAGAATTTCTATACATTCTAATATGAAATTATCATAATATTGACATGGGTTTTAATTTTCAAGCCAAATTGTCCCATATACCTTTAAATCCATAGCCACATTGAACCAGTAGCTGTAAGTGTCTGTTACTCTCCACCTTGATTGGCTATACTGTTTGGAGAGTGCATCAACTTGGACTTGTATAGGTATTGATACACCACGTTCTTTTTTTTTTATAAAACTCAAACAACTCATATATTATGAGTCTGGAAATACTGCAATTGTTAAATGATCCTCGTAGACAATCCAATTGGTTTTGTTTTTCACTTCTAAACAACTTTATAATGTGAATCCACAGTTGATCAACGTGCCCCTTTGAATGAGCACATGTGTCATGTTGACCAACAAAACCCTGCAACACATGAGGTGCCTTCCACTGAAGAAAGTAATCCTTAACCCTTTTCTTACCAATGGCACTCCCATGGCTAGTGCAATTGATGCCTCAAGGCATTACTTTTTATTCATTGTTAAAATGTCGTTTATTTCAGCTGATTCAACATGGATCTTTATAATCCTGTCAGATATTATGTAAAATGCTTTTATAATATATGAATAGCTTTATAGTTATAACCATGGAAAGGTTAACAGACAACTTTAGATATGGTGGAAAGGAATCAAATTATCAGCATTTATAGTATAGGGTTTCACTGCAGTGATGGTCCTGTGTCATGTATGCTGCATTTAAAGATGTGTACCTGCAGCCAGGTCTGATAAGGAAATGCTTAAGACTATGTCTGGTTTGACATAACAAATGACAGATATAAATGTATAGTATTTACCGTATAAATATGTGCATCTCCATTTACAAGTAGAACACAAAAAACCCTAAGGTGCTAAGAACTTATGATATCTAAAAAAAGAACTGGTGTATGGGACACTGTTTGCAAAGTGCAGGATCTATACTATGAGGATGGGTTTCTGTGAGTTTCTCTAAGCGTAAGTGTGTTATTATCCACTAGGGGACGCTACTACTGCTAGGAAGAGTTGGTCGGCGTTTGAAGAACTAGTGGCGCATAAAGAGACAACGTTTACTATAAAGTTTGCCCTGTATATTAACGCTTGTTCCTACTTCCTATCAGAATTACATTTGTTTCATTGGAGTATGATACAACCAGTTCTAAGCCTATTGTGCATATAGTTTAATACAAAATCTTTATGAACACATGCTAGAAGCTTAAAGATAATGTTCCTCCTGTCAGAAATTGAAAATAAAAATATCAGGAAAACAATGCTAATGCTGTTACCACAGCCACAAACTACAAAGAATCGTGTTCATTAGATTGTGTGTTGCCCTTATTATCGCCCTGCCCAAATAGTTCAATATAAAGCATATGGTTGCTAATTTGATATTCATGTACAATTTTCGCCAGCTTTTGTTAACATGAGACTTCAGGCCTGTAGAATACACGACCCCAGAACGTAACACAGGGTGATAGATTAGAAGCTGATTGGGTATGACTAGACTTGGCTGTATACACCCGGTCTGGTGCTAGTTGTACTGACTGGAAGGTCCCATAAAACAGCTCTACAGAGGCGAACAATGGCCTTAATCCAACACATCCAGTCACACACTGAACAACTTAATGTCTGACTAATTCTGCGTTTACACGTTGGAGCTTACGAGTGCCTTCAACTGTGGATGTGCACTGTATTGAATCATGACTTTCTCCCAGACCGCTGGGAGACATTTTATAACGATCGTGACGATCGTTCATAGTGGCAGATTCCGTTGCATAGTAGAATTATCATATCTATGCATGATGGCACAGATATATCTAAAAGGGTCTTAGACTATCAGTGATCGTTTCAACCCAACAGGTCTATGCTAGACCTTGTCTATGACACACCTCCCTGGTTAAGTTTGCCATCATTATGCTGTAAAAAAATCTGAATGCTGAAGTTTCTTTCTCACTATATCTTTGTTAAAGAACTGAACACGGAAATCTGGAAAATTGAGATCTTGATATTACTTAAACCAGTACAGGGAGGGAGCCAGAAGGTGCATGGGTGCATGTCTGATTATAAGATAACCATTAGAATGAGGTCTCAAGCGCCAGATCCGCTGAATTCGCATGAGAATTTTCCATATTATCCCACATTTTTAACAGCAAAAAAAAAAGAAATTGAGGGGATTTGGTGTCGTCATCTACAGCTTACAGACACACCGCTTACTACGACCCATTCAATAATGATTCATACAATAATTTTGTCACACAAAACATCCCTGCAGCATTGCCAGTAACTAAGAATAGAATACTGTCCATTCTTGCCTCTCATATAGCTCATCCTGGTGGCCCAGTGGTTAGGGCAGTTGAGTTGTAGTCAGAGGTTCTTTATCTGCATGGGTACGAATCCCAGTAGCAGCCTGACATGATGGTTTAAGTTGGTCCAACCACACACGTCACACACGTCACACACGTCACACACGTCACACACGTCACACACGTCACACACGTCACACACGTCACACACGTCACACACGTCACACACGTCACACACGTCACACACGTCACACACGTCACACACGTCACACACGTCACACACGTCACACACGTCACACACGTCACACACGTCACACACGTCACACACGTCACACACGTCACACACGTCACACACGTCACACACGTCACACACGTCACACACGTCACACACGTCACACACGTCACACACGTCACACACGTCACACACGTCACACACGTCACACACGTCACACACGTCACACACGTCACACACGTCACACACGTCACACACGTCACACACGTCACACACGTCACACACGTCACACACGTCACACACGTCACACACGTCACACACGTCACACACGTCACACACGTCACACACGTCACACACGTCACACACGTCACACACGTCACACACGTCACACACGTCACACACGTCACACACGTCACACACGTCACACACGTCACACACGTCACACACGTCACACACGTCACACACGTCACACACGTCACACACGTCACACACGTCACACACGTCACACACGTCACACACGTCACACACGTCACTCACGTCACTCACGTCACTCACGTCACTCACGTCACTCACGTCACTCACGTCACTCACGTCACTCACGTCACTCACGTCACTCACGTCACTCACGTCACTCACGTCACTCACGTCACTCACGTCACTCACGTCACTCACGTCACTCACGTCACTCACGTCACTCACGTCACTCACGTCACTCACGTCACTCACGTCACTCACGTCACTCACGTCACTCACGTCACTCACGTCACTCACGTCACTCACGTCACTCACGTCACTCACGTCACTCACGTCACTCACGTCACTCACGTCACTCACGTCACTCACGTCACTCACGTCACTCACGTCACTCACGTCACTCACGTCACTCACGTCACTCACGTCACTCACGTCACTCACGTCACTCACGTCACTCACGTCACTCACGTCACTCACGTCACTCACGTCACTCACGTCACTCACGTCACTCACGTCACTCACGTCACTCACGTCACTCACGTCACTCACGTCACTCACGTCACTCACGTCACTCACGTCACTCACGTCACTCACGTCAGTGGTTAGGGCAGTTGAGTTGTAGTCCGCATGGGTACGAATCCCAGTAGCAGCCTAACATGATGGTTTAAGTCACTCACGTCACTCGTTTATAAAAAATCCATTTATTAGCAAAATCATGGCGCATATCGGGGCAGTTTGCCAGGTTCAATTCTTGAGTTTGTGAAAATTGACAAAGGTCCCATACATTTTATAAGTGAAAAATGTTAACTGTCCTGAAAAAGGAGAAAACATTCAGAAATGGTGTGGGTCGGTTGGGTTCAAATCTCGACGACCTTCCGTGATGAAAATTGGTCAAGTTTATTGGGTAAAGTTAAACTTGATAATTTGTTATAAACAACTCATTTTGGTATTGGAATAAGTCAAAGGAACTGGTTCTAATTGATAATAGTCAATATTTGAAAATCACCAAGTGGCGCCACTGTGTATCGTGAGAGATGCCTTTAAATGGCAGGTAATACAATCTACTCAATACTTTGCACCTTTGTTCACCATCAATAGGATCTGTAGGAACAGAGTGATTGCTAGTGTCGCCATCATCCACCAGGATATTGTAAGATAGCGCCACTGTAGTCGGGGAACAAAAACTGTTATCTGCTGTTATAATCTATAGATAATCGTAAGACGAGGCTAAAACCCATCAATGACAAGTTCACAATATATATATATTTTTTTAAATCAAATCCCCTTGATAACTAGACCCGCCACCTGGTGTTTTGTTTGGCGTTAGAGGCAAGATGGTCGCCCCCATAAAACAATAGCTATGTGCCCTATATACTCAGTACTACACAGACAACCACATTGGGACAATAGAGCAGGGCTAAGTGGTCACATATGTGTGTCTGATATGTCTACAGTGCTAGTCATCAAACACGGTATAGGGAATGGTTTCCTGTGTGTCCTTTTTGTGTGTCGTCAGGTAATTTTCTGTGAGTACCGTGAGAGCTAGAGGCAAATCTTTGAGAACAAATATAAAGTATGAGGCACCCTTCTACACTCCTCAAAGTGGGAGCTTAATCTAGCCACTTCGTTGGGCCCACCTGTTAATACTGCTTTAAGTGTTTGGCATGCGCCCCGTATTTGAATTATGCAGGCAATCCAGCAGGAACTGTCGGCATTTAGCCCCAAGACCCGCTGATTTGCCTCATGCCGGGGACACACCAAGAGAGAAACGCAGCGATTTCTCGCCAATCGCCAATACTAAACGGGCGGGTTTTTTGTTTTTTAAATCTGTTATTTAGACTGAAACAATGCTCAGCTCCTTATGAAGCTGGTTTTCGCGCATTGCCAGTTATGTGATGAAATAAATTGAATGAAATACAACAGTAATTAAAGGAAATCATCAGACATAGTACAAAGGAGATCATGATTCAATATTTAAGCAATATACCGAAGAGTAGGCAAGGTATGGTAGAAAAAGTCAGGAGGACGGGAATAAACAACACCGACTGGGAAAAATACGTTAACAATTTGTGGCGTGATTACGGAATCAATGAGATCAGCCCCCTTTTTTGAAACGGTTTATATTCCTCATAACTGATTGAGCATCCCATAATTTAGGACCATAGTAGGCAAGTGAGATCATGAAGCCAGCTAAGTTAGGAAATTCTTACCTGAACAAAACACCTGTTGCAAGCCTATTACCTCGTTGCCGGGGGCCATCCATAAAGTACGTACGCAGAATTTCTGAAATTTTGGACCCCACCACCCCCTTTCCCAATCTTGTACGCAATAGAACAAAGAGGGAGCATACGCAAAATTTTCAAAATTTCTGAACCCCCCCCCCCCCCCCTCGGTGCGTACTTACTTTATGGATGGCCCCACGCTGTTCAGTTAGAGGTCTATCAGTCTGCTGTTTAAACATATAGTGTATGTGAGCTATTATTTCCTATTTCATCTGATTATTGCTTCTGCCTCTCTCGCTTGATGTGCCACCGGCTTTAACGTAACTTTCTTGTTAACTAAGTGATCTGAAATAATTACACAGCGTGGGCGTCGTTCAGCATGATGCTCATGCATATTGATTATGTAAGCATTCCCTGTGTCAATATCTACATATTCAAAGCAGTTAAGTTAAATGTGGGTTGCAGAAAACTATTCATAAACGGAATATACCAAAACCTTAGACTCTCACCTAACGGCCACCATGCTGATACAACCACCCCATGATTACGGACATTTTGATTCAGTCCCAAATTTGTCCTTTTATGTATACAAAACGCTTGGTATCTATTTCTGCAAATAACACTATAACAGTAGGCCTAATACGACCATATGAGTACTGTGACCACCTCGGCTAACGAACACATATTTGTAGACCAAAATGTCAAGATTACTCCCACTAATGAGAGGAAATGTCCAAGCCCAGACATTTTGTGGGTTAGCGGGAGAATTTATTAGATGGAAGATGGTAACAGACAATGAGTGTGAAGGATTTCATGGAATAATACAATTTCACTGATTACCACATACCATGGAATGTTTTATGTTTGTACTGATGTTTCTATTAGTAATAATATGTTAAAATATATCTATTCTTTTGCACTGTAGCCTACTCTTGATAATACGACCACCTCTCTAATGCGACCATTTTAGCTCAGTCCCAAAGGTGGTCGTAATAGCGGGAGTCTACTGTGTATGGCTGTAATACTGTTACTGATAGTGATAAATGTACCGGCCCCTGATAAGAGAATGATATCATCACGTCAATTTAAGCACTTGATCACGCCAGCTACATATATGTCGTGGGAAAGAGCAGGCAGGCTGATAAGTGAAAATCTTTCAGTAAATCCTTTGGAATAAATTTCTTAATTATTGTTTATGTAAAATGCTCTCCAGTACTTTCCAAAAAAGGAGCTTTGTGGTCATGGAAGGTAGGATTTAACCATATATATATATTTTTTATTCTATTTCCGAGTAGACATTACAGGCAGTGTGCTAGTTGCAGGTTGTTTATGCCTCCTTAAGAGCAATTACATTTCAGTTCTCCGAAACTATACAGATCCAGTGTGTATTTACATAATTTGCAAGGTGTATTATATGAAATAATGTGATGGGATGAGATTACCAGATTATTTATTGTGAGAATAAGCGTCCTGATACGGTACAGATAGAACAGTTACAATTGTAAATTAATTTAGAGTCAAGCTTGGTGTTTTACTATTCATCTTACTCCAAGTATTTTCCCAATATACTTAGCCTTCTTAACTCGTACTCAACGTCCATGGAGTATTGTAAAAGAATTTTCAATGAGTGATTATGTAACAAATGTTAGCCAATCATTCAGTGGGCTAACTAAGTATTTAGTATTACCGTAGGTGTAAGATGGTAGACCGCTGAGCGTTTTGCTTGCGAATCGAACCCTAATAAAAAAATAAAATTGATAAGGATGGGATAAAATCTGAACCATAGCAACTGAAAATACGCCATTCGTTTTGCTCTGCTACACAGTCTCACTCAGCTTTGCCTAATGAGCCAAAACTCAGGGTATTACCTGTCTTGAGAATAGATGGAATTGGCTTATCTTTTTATCCTACCCCTAATATAAAATCCCATAGGCTTAACATTGAGTTTCCGTATGCCACGCTGACTAGCATACGGAGTTTTTTATGCCACTAGTGGCATACAGAATTGTTATCACATAATATTCCAAAATCGAGGAGACAGGGTAGGATAAAATCAAAACCTGATTCGTTTTAATCTTGCCCATGGGATTTTATATTAGGGGTAGGATAAAAAGATAAGCCAATTCCATCTATTCTCAAGACAGGTAATACCCGGAGTTTTGGCTCATTAGGCATAGCTGAGTGAGCATGCCACTCCTGGAGTTTTGACTCCGGACTTCACTCGGGATTGCTTTCAAGATCCATCCATTGTTGAAGAGACAAAAAACAATAAATCATAACCACCAAAAATTCATCCAAAGTTATCAAATTCCAAAAACACTTACCCTGAAGGGTTCTGGGGCGGTGTGCGACCTCTGATGATGGGCGTTGCTATGGTAACCATAATCTGACCCCTGGATACGGTAGTAGGTGAGGAGGGCGCGTGTGTGGCTTCTCCTGCCCAGCCCTGGAGGGTAGAAATCTCCTCCAGTCCTCACCTGGGATCCCATGAAGGTACGTCCTCGGGACAGCCCGGGACTGACACCGGGAAAGGTACCCTCCAGTGTGCTCGTACTGTCAGACAACGTCGACATGCCTGACGTCGTAAACCTGACGCTACGTTTACGGTTCGCGTGTTGGGGGGCCCAGGTGTGCGAGCGGGTCATGGGGCTCTGGAGGATGCCATGCCCCTCTGAGGCCATGTCAACACCTGGCGATGCCATGACTGTGATCACGACAGACCACGACTCTAATTTTCAGCGTCTCAGTGTGTGATGCGCATCATTTCGGCAACATCTGGGAGGTGTTTTACAGTAGTGACGATCGTGGATAGTGACCGTTTCCGTTGCACAGTTGAATGATTTTACATGCGCATGTATGGCAAAGCTATATCCAAATAGGTCTTAGACCATTAGTGATCGTTTCAACCCAACAGGTCTATGCAACACCTTGTCTAGAAAACACCTCCCTGCATTTGAACTGAAATTGAGGGATTTCTCCAGAAGAGGAATGTTCACCGTGACTAATGAGGTACCACTTGTAGCAAGGTACATTCAATGCACTGTGTTACAACCTGAAGCATCAAGAGACTTATCAACGTTAATGATTTTCTGATAAATCTATTTTATAGGTCAGTTTCATAGTCCTAGGAGTAGATAATATCATTGTCCGTGAGAAAGGTAGCTAAATAAAACCTATTTAGTGCAGAAATAGGCAAAGCAATTGCTGCCAATAAATGAGCGTTCATCTGGTGACGGTCCTTTGATGTATTTACCTTGTCTCGGATAATCCCTGATCCAGAGAATACCGTGCGCAGGTACACGGTAGTTGGAGCCTGTTCCAGATATCTGCAGGTGATCTATAATCCCATTTGTTGATTAGCACCACCAGACTTCATTCCCCAATGATAACGCAGCGTTTATCATGTTTACAATAGGTAAGATGGATACGGCGGTTCCATATTGGGGTTTGGTTTAGTAAGTTTCCATATTTTTAGGTCACCGGTTTCAAATAAAGATCCGTTTCCAGAATGTCTGCAAATTTTGTTGCAGTGATACCCGGAGTCTCCACACGCCCCCGTCCCTCGATACTCTTTTACTTTAGTATGTGTTCTCTATGTTCAATCAGTAGTGTCTGGAATTAATAGTAACTTGTATCGTAGCTGATGTAATCTTTTTGTTCTTGTTCGCCTCCTGTTGGAGGGAAATAGTTGTAAAAGTAACTCGTATCGTAGTTAACATACCCCTCCAGTCTCCACCAGTCTCCGATGGAATTAGAGAAAAAGAAATATTCACTGGTGGTAATTCCTATTACCATGCGACAACAATATTATGGTGTTGCAGAGGGCTTTGACTTCCAATGACACACTTGATGGGTACTACCTTATAACTGTATATATTCAGCAATAGTCCAGAAAACGTAGACATCGTCGGGAGGTTATACATACAAGAAGAAATCCATTATGTCCTTGTCGAATGCACACCCATCGGTTCCTGCAGCAATGTGATCACTGATTGTGAAATGTCCAGTTCTGAAGGCAAGGAATAATGATAACAATTTGGAGTAGTTCACTTGTGTTCCCGCTCTTCACGATCAGACGTTAATAGCGGGTCTTCTTCACGGGTTATCCTCCCGCTCTTCAGCAGTGCGTTGGTGATAGGTGGATTATTGATAACATATATCAGTCTCTCTCTCCTACACATGTTCACACGTAATCGTACAGTTCCATGCAGTTATCACAAACACCTCTTAATCTGGTCAACACCGTCTAGATAACGTCCGCCACACACAATACGTGCCTACAATCAAAGGTATTAACAACACACGTTGAAATTCAATCCATCTGGCGTGAAAGATGTACTCATAATAAGATCCGAATTGTGAATAACGTATATACAGTAGTCATCAGCGAGAAAGTTCAACTCCAACTCGATTGGCACTGTGGTGGTATGTATACCGCCACAACCACTGCCTGCCTACATGTATATATCCGCCTCCAACTTCCTACTACCTCACGGCCACCATTCCAAGTACGCCGGGTTTTTAACCTGGAGCCTCCTACTACCCTACGCGTGAGGTGCGGCTCCACGAAGCACCCTCAAAGATCCAATACCTGTTTGATATGAAAGGCGCAGCTTGGACCCGACCAACTGGCACCCAAGGAGGGGAGGGTCTAAGCCTTTTACTGTTTAGAGGGGCTTTGGTCTTATTTGTGCTGCGTGGGTCTGTCAATGGCCAAATTGGGGTGGCACTTTAGCCCAACGAAAATGCCTAAAGGGGATTGATTTTATTGGGATAATGTCTGTGAGTAATCGATTTAGAGGGGATATTAAACAGAGTACCAAGATAGAGTGACCTCCCAAGACTAAGGTTCCACAGCGGGGACAACATAGGTCATTTGGCTTCAGATGTTCTGGACTTGTTGACATGTCTCGTTAGTCAGTCACATCAGGAAGTGGCCTTAGGAACTTAAGAACTATGGTCAGAGTATTGTAGTGGGTTCTTCTAGTGTTGCCATTGAATACATGTATCCTACAATTTACTTAAATCTTACTTCCTTTTTTGGTACAAGCTTTGCTCTATTTATTAATCAATTAATTTAATACATATGAATTTTACTTATGAACAATTTTACAAGTTTCCAACCCATCGATGCAGTAGAGGTAAACTATGTTCCAGTGAAAGAAAGTGAAAGTTACGAGGTAAGGCTTGGAAAGATTACTGCCTAAGGCCTTGGCCGAGGGCAATAATGTTTTCAAGCCTTACCTCGTAACTTTCAATTTCTTTCACCGGTACTTGGTTTCCCTAATCCTATATAACTTCAAATATCGATAAAAATTGTTATTACTTTACCTACGATAGTCCAAGAAGCTATGCCCACCTTTATTGAGTAACTCCAACGACTATTATTCGCTTGAATAATGTTTGCTCAATGAAAGGAATAAAGGATCTTTGAAAAAGAAAATTTTCGTCCGCCCATTTCATAGCAACGACGCAGGATGCTATGCAGGTTACTATGCAGGTTGCTATTACTCTTTGGTGTGTCTGTTTTTGCCATATCGTACGACATAAAATCACGATGATATAGATCGTGTGGTCATCCTGGGACGAAAACATCACCCTTGGTACATAACTCATAATTATTGAACCCCAAGTAGCCATATGTAACTATATATTGTTATCCAATGGGTATAGGAATGGTGTATACATTTATCCTACCCCTAATATAAAATCCCATAGGCTTAACATTGAGATTCCGTATGCCACGCTGACTGGCATACGGACGTTTGTATGCCACTAGGGGCATACCGAATTTTGATGATTTGCATTCATGATTTTGATATTAAAATATTGTAGAGAGGGGTAGGATAAAATCAAAACCTGATTCGTTTTAATCTTGGCTCCCAAATGCCACTCCTGGCGTATGGTTCCGGATACCACTCGGCTTCGATTCGTGATATCACTACGCCAAACGCCAGTCGTGGCATACGGGAGCCAAGATTAAAACTCATCCGGTTTTACGATAATATGCAACATGTGTTCAGCCCTGCGTTGAACAATGTGTCGTTGTGTATCAATACATGTGTCATTCCTATCGCTGGACAATGTAAAGTCTTAATCTACCTTAAGACTTCAACTAGATAAAGCACAACTCTGTTCTTGCTTTTCAGCAGGTATAGACTGACACGATATATTGGGACATTAAAACAGGGAAGTAGATGACATGGACATGTGCACAAGTGAACAATGATTTTTATCGTAAAGTTTTCTTATTGTTGAGTTTCTACATGTATATGGGTCATAGTCAAAGTAATTGGAGAACAATTGTATAAATTATACATTCAAGTAGTCCTCCATACTTTGGATCTGACACAATATTTGTCTTTTATACATTGACGCGCTGATTTTGTTTTTATGTTGGCAATAGGACAAGGCTTTTGGCTTAACAGAAGTTATTAAATACATATATTGGCTTGCTCTGTTGACTTTCAGAAATTGACACCTTGATAACAGGATAATTAGTTCCAATACCTTAAAGACCCTTGTATTGGTTGTACATGGCCTGGTTCTTTTAGGTATTACGTCTATAATTATGTATTTAATATCTAGCTGTAATGCGCATGATCTCTCTCTTTGTTCTCCATTCTTTTCACTCTGCATACTTTATAGAATCTAGCATCTTCCCAATAGCAAACACCCATATTTTATTATTATCGGTCAATTGTGAATTTTGTTAGCCGTCTGTGGATGGGTGATGGTAACGTATACATAAATAATGCGCGCGGTCACAAGTTTGAGGAACCTCTTTCTAGACTGGTCTGCGTGATCAAACCGCTGGTAGACGGCTGGCCACCCTAACCACGAACTTTGCCAATGATGGCGTGTTGTCACGCACTCGCCGGCAACCAGTAGCCACACCTGCACGTGACATGCGCAATCAGACGATAATTGACGATGCTAGATTCGAGCTGCTTTACCTTTCTTATTCTGCGCAATGTTCTCTATACCAATTCTATTCAACTTCCCTTTCTCTCAATACCCCTCCATCTCTGCATTCTTATTTGTTTGTCACGTTTTCTACATGATTGATATATGGATATGGTTATTGTGGCTGATTGAAATCTGTTCCCAGTTGTTTGGCGTTGAAGATATTCATTGAGTTCTTAGGAATAGATGTGATTTTGTCACACTCAATATGTCTGATCATCATAGTTCCTGAGAATCATTAAAATGCCATTTTACAACTGGTCACAGGGTATGGAATGCACGAACTATTAGTTCTGCATAGTGTGCAAGACGGTATCCACACAGCTGGCCGGTCTGCTGGGGTGGACAGAAATTACCAATCTGTTCACCCTCTTGGTCGCCTCGCCTCCTCGTGGTGCAGACTGGATATGCTTGCACGCAAGCATAACTAAAGCGACCAGGGTGGGTGGGGAGTTAGCTCAGTGGTAAAGAGCACAGGACTTTGTTAATTAGGGTCCCACTGCAGCCACTTTTCTCCTTCACCCCCCAGCAGTGGTAGATTTACTGCTATATCAAAGGCCAATCCTTCTCATACCATGTCTATGTGGAGTGGGAAGTAAAAGAACTCTCACCTCGGTAAATGTGTAGGGGTGGGATTTCTATCTACATTCATCTCATAGATTCGATCAAACCCAAAGTAAGTCTAATTGAACAAATTGGACGTTAAACTACCAAAACAAACAAACAAACAAACACAGCTGGCCAGTAATTGTGAGACAGCTACATGATAACCAGGAGCAAATGGTTTGTTCACCATTGATGAATGAGCATGCAATTATAATAATTATAATAATGATAACAATTTAAATGTTTTTGGTATATTTAATCTATGGGTCATTTTCTGTAACCCACTTGCACCCAGTCAACTTTCCCTTTCAACAACTGCCTGACTACTCTAGGATCCAGACATATCAAGCACCAGTAGGTCAATGAGGTATTACAGTCTCTAGTGAGTGGTCATTGTAAGCTGGACACACCTCTAAAACCCCTGAGACGCTGGCTCCCTGCACCGTTCACAATATCACAGTGAATAGCATGCATATTTATTTTTTTTGAGAATTTTTATTAGGGTACTTGCATTTGTTACAAATCACCAAATTCGGCATCAGTGCCGTTCTTCCATTTTGGCCCTATCATCCGAGGGACTTCCATAATGACAGTACATCCATATTAGGTATCTTAATATAACAAATCGTATCTTCCTTAGGCTTGACAGTTTTTATGATGGAATGATAATGCAATGATATGTAATGAATAACATCAATAGGTTATCGTCGAATTCAAGAATGATTGGTGAATAAAGTTTCTTATTTCAAAGGTTCATTAGATTTTGATACTTTGAAAGTTGTGTCATTTTGGCTACAGCATCTTAGGCATCTAATCCCGTGGATATACATTTGTACACATATATAGATACACCTATATATATAAATATATATATTCGCACATAGGGTAACCAAGTCAGTCGCCTAATCAATACCTGTTTTTCTGGCTTGAGTTTTTGAAAAATATAGCTAACATGCGTTCGAATGTCAATTACCATAGTCCCTAAGATTAGGGTTAATTATAGACATATCAAGTTATAGTTTCATGGACATCATTACAAGCTCTCCAGTTCTAAGCCAGTTGTAATCACAATCTAGCTATTGTGTCGTAATCATTATTATAAACTACCAGCATATATATATATATACGTTCAAGTGACAATTACCATAGTCCCTAAGATTAGGGTTAATTATAGACACATCAAGTTATAGTTTCATGGACATTATTATAAACTCTCCAGTTTCTAAGCCAGTTGTAATCACAATCTAGCTATTATAACGTAATCATTTCGTATAAACTTCCAGCATATATATATGTATTTTGTAGCATACAGTATATAAATAAGTAAATAACATATACCTATAGTTAAGTAACTGTTAGATCTAGTTGTAGTCACAATCTAGATCATTAGTTTCATTCTTCATACAAATACAATATTACTAGCATATTGATACTATTTAATGTTTTATACCTCTATAATAAAACGACTTTTCAAATACTCTGCTCTTTGTTGGTGGTTGTAATAGCCTAAGGCCCATCTGCCTCCTTGTAGGGATGTCTCGTCTGTCTATTTATTAGATCTGGACTCTGGGTGAGGGTGTACGAATAATATAGTAGATGGAGTTTCCTTCTCTCTATAAGGTATTTTATATTTGCTTTGTCATGTAACTCAATCGTAGTGTATTTTTGATATCAACCTAACCTTACTCTGTATATTATACGAAGGGCCCGATTTTGTAACATTTGTAATTCATGAGCCCCTTGAGCTGTTAGTGGGTTATAAATATGATCGCAGTAGTCCAAATATGGCATTATTTTGGTTTTATAAATTTTTAATGCAGTATCCTCATTTATTAAGTTTCTTATTTTGTTTAGTAAGTATAGTTTGTTAGAAATTCGATTGATTATAGTTTGTTTGTGTTCGCAGTAGTTTGATTTGTTATCCACTATAAGACCTAAATAGTTGTAGTTCTTAACAATTTCTAGTGGGGTATCGTTTAACGTAATTTGATCCTCGTCCCGTCTATCATCTTTTCTTAAATTATTGTTAAAGTATAGTAGCTTTGTTTTCTTTTCATTTATTGTTAATATGTTTTGATTACACCATCTGTATGCAGTGGGTAGGACTTCACGCATAGCTTCTTTATTAGATGTTATTGTGGTATCATCTGCATATAGTGTTACTCTGCATGGGAGGTCTTTTAGACAATCGGTCAAGCTATTAATATATGCTAAAAATAGTGTTGGACCTAGTACGGATCCTTGTGGTATTCCGTAGCTAATTTCCTTAGGTTCAGACATAATATTATCAACTATAGTTTGTTGTACTCTAGACGTTAGATAGTTCTTAAACCATAAGCAGCTATTGTTTGCTAGGCCAAGTTGATACAATTTATAGATTAATAGTTGGTGAGAGACAGTGTCAAATGCCTTTTTGAAATCCCAAAAGGCTGTTATAGGCATGTTACCGTCGTTGATATCCTTGTATATTTGGGTCAAATAACTATTTATGGCGGAGACAGTTGATCGTTTAGCTCTAAAACCATACTGTTCATTTGATAGTAAGTTATTGCTTTCAAGAATTTCTTTTAGTCTTTTATTGATTATTTTTTCAAATAACTTTCTTGGAAGAGGTAATAGACTTATAGGCCTAAAGTTACTCACTATATTGAGGTTTCCTTTTTTGGGGATCGGGGTAAGACGAGTTATTTCCCAATCGGTAGGGAATATGTGGTGTCTGATTGATTAGTTAAAATAATTTGTATATTGAAGGGATGTTTCTTTTTGCAGTAAGCAGTAAGCTGGAAGTCTTATGTGACCACTCTAACTTTTATAGAACCTGCAAGCATGCTCAAACCAGAAAAGACATGGTTACTGAGCTCATAGGGATGACTATTCGAGGTATTTTGTACCATAAAATACTTGTATTTTATTGGACAAAATACCCACAATAGTATCCCCAAGGGCTCAGGCACTACATTTTCTTAGTATTTGATAGATGTTCGGTCATAGGTTAGTTCTATTTACCTACTATATTTAAAACGGTAGAATTCCGTCGAATCTGCTTGAAGTTGCTCCCGCACATAGAGACATAGTGAACCAGAGCTAGGGCTGGAGATTGAAGGGCCACGAGAGTGAGATTCTCGTGCAGTACTTAACTGAATCCAGCTAATTTTTTTGTGTTTCTTTACACAGATGTACTTCTATCCTTAAGATTTGTTGCTAGCTGTACTGAAAACATAATTTAGTAGTTGGTAAAATCGGTGTCACATGAAATGATGGTTGCGAACTAATTGATAGTTTCAGGTATTAATAGTAGGGGGCGCCACTAAGCCCTCACCACCCCTCTTCCTTTCAAATACGCCGCGACGAAGTCGCTAGTCTCCTGTTAAAGCGCTATGAATCTAGGATCTCCTAAGCTACTTTCCATGTTGATTTTTCATTCTAGCTCGAGAGTGGAGGTCTCCCTTAATCTCTATACGTGTTCACTTATTTCTAATCTCACGATTCGTGACCTTTCGAATGTGCTACGATAAAAAGTTCTAGAAGGTATACAGAGGCTTGCAGAACTTTACTCATTTATTGGCATATTAAAGTAGAGCCTATGTTAAGCAATATAATTTCAACCCGGCCTTTACACTAGATGATTATAGGCGGCAATTCTCGAATTTAGCAATACCTGACGACCTTCTGCTGTGAATGGTTAGAAATGTCTAGTGTAAACATCAAACGAGTCACGACCAAAGATCGTCTGATAACGTCAGTTTATGTAATTTGGCACGATCTGACGATAATGCAATGTATTTGACGCCGACGGTTATTTCAAAGCGGCTAGAATTTGTGAACCACATGACTTTTTGTCACAATAACTGGTATTTTGTATCGACAATGGCGTTTTGCTTAAGACTTTTTTGCCAGCGATTTTCTATTGGGCAATACATACATTCACCTATATGCAGGATTAGCTTTCAGGAATCGTCGTCCATAATCGTTTAGTGTAAAAGACAGCCTAGGTGAACAGCAGGAAGTCTAATGTAAATCCTTGTCGATGAATTTTGGCAACGATATATCAAGCACCACCTGACATTATTGTTTGTTTTTGTTTGTTTGGGTAGGTTAAAGCCTATAAGACACCGACCCGACCGCTGTGCCCGATTCTACCTTTGCCCGACGGATCTGTCGGGTCTGTGACAATCTGCATCAATCGGGTCGGTCTACGCACTTTACCGACCCGATTTTATTGCTTTACCCGACGCGTCGGGCATTACCACCGTGTCAGATATGACCGACTCTTCCCGACCTTAAGATTTCGGTGTACGCACTTTCACCGACTGTTCCCGATTCTGAGTAGGCCGCTTATATAGTGATGTTATGAATCCCCTCATTCTATACCCGAGTATTTTATACCGATTTGTAGGGGAGACAGAGGCGATTATAGATCTGAAATCCGTTTTGTGATATCCTGAATAGAACAGAAGTTATTAAACTTTGCATTATTTCTATATATACTTATCACCCGGCCCGGGGCCCAGCCGGGTCCGCTCCCGCCTGTTCTCTTTTATCTCAATCGGGGTCGTTTTACGAGGTTATAAAAGGGGGAGGTGTAATCGGGAAGAGTCTACATGTCGGTGTCTTATAGGTATAAGACACCGAAATTTTATTCCCGACTATCACCGAGCCGATGGTCGGGATGAATCTGGAACAAATTTCGGTGTCTTAAGCCTATAAGACACCGATATGTTTTCCCGATTCATCCCGACCATCGGCTCGGTGAGAGTCTGGAATAAAATGTCGGTGTCTTAAGCCTATAAGACACCGACCCGACCACTGTGCCCGATTCTACCTTCGCCGACGGATCCGTCGGGTCTGTGACAATCTGCTTCAATCGGGTCGGTGTACGCACTTCACCGACCCGATTTTATTGCTTTTCCTGACGCGTCGGTCATTACTACCATGTCAGATATGACCGACTCTGCCCGACCTTAAGATTCCGGTGTACGCACTTTCACCGATTGTTACCGATTCTGAGCATGTCATTTAAAAAGCGTTGCCATCTATCCCTCGGTCCGATTTACAAGTGTCTTATATCGATGTGTAGGGGAGAAACAAGCGATCATAGATCTGAAAACCGTTTTCTAATATCTTAAATAGACCAGAAGTTATTAAACTTTGCATTATTGCCTATATGTACTTATCACCCGGCCCGGGGCCCAGCCGGGCCCGGCACCCGGCTGCTCTCTTTGATCTTAACCCGGGTAATTTACTAGGTCATAAAAGGGGGAGGTGTCATCGGGAAGAGTCTACATGTCGGTGTCTTATAGGTATAAGACACCGAAGTTTTATTCCCGGCTCTCACCGAGCCGATGGTCGGGATGAATCGGGAACAAATTTCGGTGTCTTACAGGCTTTATACCTATAAGACACCGACATGATGACTGTCCCCGATCACACAATAAAATCGGGTCGGTGAAGTGCGTACACCGACCCGATTGATGCAGATTGTCACAGACCCGACGGATCCGTTGGGCAAAGGTAGAATCGGGCACAGCGGTCGGGTCGGTGTCTTATAGGCTTTATAGGCTTAAGCCGGATGCCCATCTACCGATTTAGGGTTGAACGATTAGTTCAAAATCGGTGTATGGTCCACTAATCGCTGGGGGAGGGCAAAAACTAAAGAAACCGAGTGTTCACTAATCGCTGGGTAGCTTGCACGCAAGCATAACTAAAGCGACCGGGGTGGGTAGGGAGATAGCTCAGTGGTAAAGAGCACGGGACTTTGTTGATTTGGGTCCCACTGCAGCCACTTTTCTCCTTCACCCCCCAGCAGTGGTAGATTTACTGCTATATCAAAGGCCAATCCTTCTCATGCCATGTCTATGTGGTGTGGGAAGTAAAAGAACTCTCACCTCGGTAAATGTGTAGGGGTGGGATTTCTCCTGCATTCATCTCATAGATTCGATCAAACCCAAAGTAAGTCTAATTGAACAAATTGGACGTTAAACTACCAAAACAAACAAACAAAAATCGCTGGGTAGCCTTGCCTAGTTGTCCTACACCTACCGACTCCGTTAAGCCGAATGCCCACTGTACGATTCATTTCCTTAGGACAAAATCCTTTTATCCTAAGCGTATCCTAAGGTTGTCTCAGGCAAATCCGCACCAAACGGCAATAAACACAGCATGATACGGGAGAGGGGGTGGTAGGAGTTGTCTTAAGCAATTCAGTACACACTGGACGACAGAGATACGATTTTCTTTTCTCAAAGACTGGCTGCCGATTTGGGAACAATCCTATAAGGTTAATATGTATTGGAAAATATTTATATTTATATGTATATAAGATATATAATTCAAAAATACCTAAATTTCTCCTTTTTTTCTCAAGTCTCAAATATATATTTCACTTTTTAAAAGGGTTTGATGGAAGACCATATTGTATTTATACAAGCGAATCAATTCCCAATAAAAAAAAGAGAAATAATCGGCCTCTGGGGGTAAAAATCGGTGGGAATGACCATTTCGGTGTGTGGCATACTCTTTTCAGCAACCCTTAAGACAAGTTTGGGCCGATATCGGAACACACCATGGGGGGTATTTCTTAAACTCCGTTGTCGCCGACAAAATTTATCAACATGTTGATAAATCTGTCGGTGCCGATTTCGGAACATGGACCTGTACTTTGTCGGCGACAAAAGAACATCCCTGCAGGGGGTTAGGACTAGTCCTAGGCCAGGGACTGGAGGGGGTGCCACACTGGGCGATTCTGTACCAGGGGCCCGGCCTGAGACTTAAGACTGTTCCTTTGTCTCAGACAAAGGAACATCCATGTTCCGGAATCGTACAGTGGGTAATGGTCTTAAGGATGGCTCGGCTGAGACAAATTACATTGTCGCCGACAAACGTACATAAATGTTCCGAAATCGGTAGATGGGCATTGGGCTTTAATGTCCAATATTTTCTATTAGACTTACTTTGGGTTTGCCCAAATCTATGAGATTAATTTAGGTAGAAATCTCACCCCTACACTTTTACCGAGGTGAGAGTACATTTACTTCCCACACCACAAAGACATAGTGTGAGAAGGATTGGCCTTTGATATAGCAGTAAATCTACCACTGCTGAGGATGAAGGAGAAAAGTGCCTGGAATGGGACTTGAAGTCCAGTGCTCTTTACCACTGAGCTAACTCCTCACCCCAGCCGCTTTTATTATGCTCGCGTGCAAGCATATTCAGTCTGCACCACGAGGAAGCAGGGCAACCAAGAGGGTGAACAGATTGGTAATTGCTGTCCACCCCAGCAGACCAAAAACAAATAACACCAGGTAAGACTCCTCTCTATCCATCATCTCCCTCCCTCATCCATCTCTCTTATATCTCTCCTTATCACAAGTCTCTCTTCTGGCACACTTTGTGTTGATTTTGATCTCTTTGGTATTGAGGTATCAATAATATATATCGAGGTGCCGCTGGGAGATTAAAATGGGGTGCTGGGGTTAACGCTTCCTGTAGTGGATGCTCGTTCTCTTCTTGCATTGCTGTGACTAGATTTGACCTACAAAAAGCTTTCATAATGAAAGACCTCATCCCTTAAAAGAGTGGTAGGCTGCTTGTAAAATTTGATCCAGCCTACCATGGAGCCTACTCTAAAACTTATCTGATCTTCGATTGAAATGACTACCCATGTATTTTGTTCAAAGCCATTTTTTTCTATATATTTTACTAAACTTAATCTAGTGACAACAAAAATATTTTTCCAGATGAATAACAACTGACTTACATACTAACGGACTGTTCTTTTCTTGTGCAGATTATTAACATCTTTAACACTGAAAACTAATTCCTCAAACAATGATAAACTGAAAAGAATCCAAAGAAGTGTTTACTTTCTGCTTATATACAGATTGTGATTATGGACACCCTTTTTTATTATATATAAATACAATTCTAACACGGTGGTTAGATCTTCCACTGTAAGATACTTTTGCATCAAACAAACGATGTCCTGTCACATCGAGAATATGAAGCCCACAAACTGACCCCAGTTGGCTCAGAGCGACAACGACTAAAGTTATCGATTCTCAAAATTAGTGGCTTTTTTGTTCAGCGTACCTGGCTGTAACCAGGTGGTGGTCTGCTCTAGGCTCTCGGCATTGATTTGTGAGCGGCTTCTGGTGACCGTTAAGGGTCATTCACTGTGCCTCAAGCTTCTGTATAGTAGCGGCTAGCGACAACAAATGTTAATGTGCCGTGCACTTGTTCACTCTTTCACACTGATTAGCACCTGGTTGGTGCTCTCCAGCTTTCATTTGCGGGACGTGAGTCACGGGGGGTGAATAGATGGCTCCAGGCAAGCCCTACAAAGCTACCTTCCCTACCACTACCAATTCCTTGTACGGCTTTATTGTTTATTTGTTGTTTTGGTTTAACGTCCAGTCAACCCATTACAGGTTTTTTTTATACCATAAGGGTGGTGATCGAACCTATGTTATCACCCCTTTACATTTACCATGCAAGAGTACTTTTACTTTCCACACCACCAAGGATTGGCCTTTTATATAGCAGTAAATCTACCACTGCTTCTAGGGTAGTGATTCCCTTACCTTTTTTTCATAGTTGCCACTTCATCGAATCTAAAACAATGTTCACAGGAACAAAAAAGACTTTTGTACAATAGACAAAAATTTCAATAATTGAAAAAAAAGTTAAATTGGATTCTTGTCTTTTTAGAAATCTCGTAAAGCGGGATTCACACCTAGATTATAATGTACCTGAGATGGGTGTACTCGACACCTTTTCCCAATTCTCCTTTGGTACAGAAATCTCATAGCAAGGTGGCAATCTTTATTTTTGCCAGTCTCAAAGAAGAATGGCGAATTGGATTCACATGGAAGGACACACCCGGTTCATCGTCTCAGACAAAATCACTGTTAACACTCACCCTGGGATACTCTTGGGGTGAGGGGTGTGTAATGCATGTGATCCTGCTTGCTGGCTTCCTATTGGCTAGGTTAGGTTCTTAGTCAGCGACTCGGCAGCGGGTACATTTGTCTCACTAAAATGCACCTATACATTTTAAACATATTTGAAATAAGAATCTCTTGGAATACTGTACCTTATTAGGGATAATCGTCGCCGACAGTTGCTAAGGGAAAAAAACATGTCTCAGGGATCTCAGTACAGAATCTCAGCAGCATTTATCCCAAACAAATACCCTGTGAGGTACATGAATCTCACCATGTGAATTCCACTTTAAAGTGGGATTCACATGATGGGATTAATGTATCTCACAGGGTGTTTGTCTGAGACAAATCCTGTATTCAAACACAATCTCTTGTTGGGTTTCACTTCACTGAGACATGTTTTTCTCCTGTAATTGTTGGCAACATTTACCCCTAAAAAGGAACAGAATCTCATGAGATTTCGAACCCTATGAGGTACATGAATTCCACCATGTGAATTCTCCTTAAGATCGTACAGTTCGGGATCGGTCTTTTCTACCTTTGGTATAAATCTAGTTGCAGCACTTCATATTTCTTTGGGTAGTTTAACTTCCAATTTGTTCAATTATACTGCATAATGTTAAATGAGGTATATACAGCTTAACTATCGCCAGTCTCTTTTAATATCAGTGTCGAATTCTTTCCTAGGCTTCTTTCATGTGGAAATTATTGCCACATTCTATCAAAATAATGTCAATGATAATAAACACAGCGATTTGGCGCTGTTCCCAATTGGTTGGGAAAGTAATCTTTGAATCGTGACCCCTTTTCCCCTATTTCTTCTCCTCAATTGAATCTCAATAATTCAATCTGTCAGGCAACATACCTTGAAAAACAATTTATTTCTGTTGCGAGATATACTTCTTGGTATGTATGTTTATTCATGGAACAACCCTTCAACTGCTCAAACTCATTATGGCTGAATTTCTCTTGGTTGTGATCAAGATAGCAGAGGAACAAAATAGCACTTAGCGAGGATTGACACTAAGATCCTAGAGATCAAGATAAGAACAGGTTTACACAAAGGATCGATACACAGTCGTACCGTACCTTCTACTCTAAAACCATTCACATTAAGGATTGTTCAATC
Organism: Alentia gelatinosa; assembly: GCA_950022655.1. Classification (NCBI taxonomy): domain Eukaryota; kingdom Metazoa; phylum Annelida; class Polychaeta; order Phyllodocida; family Polynoidae; genus Alentia; species Alentia gelatinosa. Next base: position 13,693,495 of record OX465584.1, on the reverse strand, counting down.
AAGTTTATTCCTAAGTACAGGCACTACTACGCACCTCGTTTAAATCACCACGACACACCTGGGAGATTTTTCGCTTTTTGTCTATGACATTTTTATTTATGGTCCTTTATTACACTATATAATGGTGCACATAAGTGAATACAGCGGGTATTGATAACGATTCTGTTGGCAGTGAGTGTTTGGAGACGATTGGTAGGTGTTAGTCAAGCATATGCAATTTCTAGGGTCATATCAAGACGAGATCAGATATTTGAGAGTAGTGTGATATAGCGGTACAGGATAGTTCCAAAAAGGAAGTGTGTATGACTTTATTGCATACATACACAATATCAATTGGTTTCAGATACAAGCAGCCGTATAACTATATCTTAAGACTATAAGACATAGACCCGACGACTGTGCCTGATTCTTCCTTTGCCCGACTGATCTGTGACAATCTATATTGACCAATCGCTTCCATGTACGCACTTCACCGACCCGATTTTATTACCTTTCCCGACGCGTCGGGCATTACTACCATGTGAGATATGAACCGACTCTGAGCGACCTTAAAGCCTATAAGACACCGACCCGACGGCTGTGCCCGATTCTACCTTTCCCCGACGGATCCGTCGGGTCTGTGACAATCTGCATCAATCGGGTCGGTGTACGCACTTCACCGACCCGATTTTATTGCTTTTCCCGATGCGTCGGGCATTACTACCATGTCAGATATGACCGACTGTCCCCGACCTTAAGATTTCGGTGTACGCACTTTCACCGACTGTTCCCGATTCTGAGTAGGCCGCTTATATAGTGATGCTATAAATCCCCTCATTCTATACCCGAGTATTTTATACCGATTTGTAGGGGAGACAGAGGCGATTACAGATTTGAAATCCGTTTTGTGATATCTTGAATAGAAAAGAAGTTATTAAACTTTGCATTATTCCTACATATACCTATCACCCGGCCCGGGTCCGGCTCCTGCTTGCTCTCTTTGATCTCAATCGGGGTCGTTTTACGAGGTTATAAAAGGGGGAGGTCTCGTCGGGAAGAGTCTACATGTCGGTGTCTTATAGGTATAAGACACCGAAGTTTTATTCCCGACTCTCACCGAGCCGATGGTCGGGATCAATCTGGAACAAATTTCGGTGTCTTATAGGCTTAAGATTTTGATGTACGCACTTCACAGATTGTTCCCGAATTTGTGTAGGCTGTAACAGTGATGATTTGTATCCCTCCTTTCTATATACAAGTATTTCATACTGATTTGTAGGGGAAACAAGGGTGGTTATTGATCAGAAACCCGTTATCCGATATCTTAAATGTAACAGATGTTATCAAACTTTTCATTATTGTCTATAGAGACCTATCATGCTCCCGGTCGCTCTCTTTGGTCTCAATCGGGTTGTTTTACGAGGTTATAAAGGGAGGAGGTGTCTTCGGAAGAAAGTGTATGTCGATGTCTTATAGGTATAAAACATGGAAATTTCATTTCCGATCCTCACTGAGCCCACGGTAGGGATGAATCGGGAACAAATGTCGATGTCTTATAGGCTTTAGTGATAGTTCAAGTGGAACTTAAGGGCATATCGGACAATTTGTCTTAGAAAATTGAAACCCATGTCATTTTCCTGATAATTTATAATAATCTCAAAGTGGGGCTCTTCTACCTACTATGACGGACTAGGATTAGAGGCTTGTATAAGGAACGACCTAAAGTAAAGTCAAACTTGCCAGTCTAAGAAGCAGCAAGATGTAGGGGAAACCCCCTGGTATTATTAAATTCACAAACCAACTTGTCGTCGGAGTGCTGTATGTCATACCCTCAAATGATGACTGGAGTATTGTGTACATACTACATGCGACATGTATGTATGAGGGATGGTAAACAGAAGGGTATGAATTATTCTAACGTCCTTATGAATGTTTTCTCAACTGCTTACCTGCCAATTGGTGAATGTGCTCAACGTCTCAAAGACATGTATATTATGTTATTGTACATAGTGATTTTAGATTGTTAATAGGTACAATACGATGCACTGCTAGGCCACGCTGAACGGTAACACTACTAGTAGTTACTAGTTAAGGCCGTCGCTCGGTCAAACATGTGATATAAAGCATGGGCTGTCAAGTTGATGATGGTCTCGGTTTTCACCTTGATAAAGACAGGCAGATGTATAAGATGGCCAAGCCTATCATATTGTGTAGTGATCTGTGGTATTCCTGTTTTGTCTAAACTACATTTGAAGTATTACTGAGGCGATATGTATGTTTAACTCACGGTCATACACTCATCTAATGCTAAAGAATACGTTGCTATCTAGGTGTTTGGCCGAGTATGCTGAGTAACCAGGGACCAAGCGCCATCCGCATGGTAAAGGGTCTATCAAATGTACGTTTCACTTTGATATGAATATTGGGTCACATTGTATGTAAAATTTTACCCGGTGAGAATAGCCTCAACATAAGCTGTATTTATACAGGACTTATTAATAATGGATCATGAAGTTATAAAGTAATCTTCTTTTTATTGAAAATTCTTTATTGGCATTCAGTGGTACTCCGTTGTTCTTCCTTGAAAACGTTTCTGGGAACATAACATAAGGCGTGTTAACAGTAACAGAAGTAATATGATAATTACAATGTCTTCTGTAAACAAAACATGGAAAAAACGCAGTGTCAGAATGAGTTTTTTTTTAAATTTCAAACTTATCTCTACGCATTTTAAATGCGCAAATTTTTGTACACGTTGGTGAACGATGACAAACGTAAAAGAAAGTAAACAGAAAGTAAACAGAAACGTAGAGAATACGTAGCTATTATGTGGTGTCCACCTTCTCCTGATAGGTAGTAAACACGTCAGAATTTACGCCAGTGTGACTGGATTGCGTACTAAAATATAAAAGCGTTGCATTTGCCTAGTAAATATGCGGAACTCGCATCTTTTCAAATACGTAGATGAAACGCCAAAATTTACACCAGTGTGACGGGGGCATGACATCTATTGTCCTATGTGATCAGTAAGCTTTTATCTCTTCGGTTTTCAGTCTTAATACACTTTCGAAGACAGTAGTTGTAATGCTATCCGGATAAGACCGTCACCTTTGTAGAATTTAAGTGCACTTAAGTAAACTGTTGTGGCTGTATTGATCAATAACTATTTCCTTCCCTTCCCTCCGATCTCTACCCTATGTTCACAGTATGTGAGGAATTGTTGGGATTTTGTCTGTATACATGTTGTGCCTGTATGGGTGGCAACAGTGTCCAGGCATATATCAATCCCTGGGTCTCTTAGTTAGACATGAAGGTTTGTTGACCTTACAGCTCAGGGGTACGGGGAGAGGTGGATGTTGGTAGATTAGGTGTGGAGTCTTGATATGTGTTTGTTCGAATTACATTGCCACTCAAGGTTCTCTGGCTTCACCTTCCCGAAGAAACAATGTGTTAGTTCAGAAAGAAAAATGTTGGTCCCGTATCCCGTATGTTGGGGGTGATGATTATGTAACACCCCCCGCCGGGGTTATGATATACATGTACATGTACATTTACCTCGGCCGTAGGCACCCGTCCTTAAAGGCTTAAGGCATATCAGATATTTTACCTTGAAAATCTGGAAATTGAATATGATGATATTCAAGTGAGGTTTTTCGGTACATTTCCTATGTAAATCAAGCAAATGTTAATTGGCCTATCTTACATATCGGGACAGGATAAAATGTAAAACATAACCCTGTAAATTTACTCATTTGCATGAGAATGAATCACAAGGGAAGAGTTTTGACTGATTATTTATTTGTAGCATATAACTTTTTGGACCCTTCGAAAGACTGGGCATGACTTTTGATGCGTGTAATAGTATTGGTAAGAGTGATAGTGATTGAATCTATGAGATGATTCAGTATAGAAATCCAGTGTCCCTCTCCTCTCTTTCTCGTATATTTGGCATATCTCCATACAGTTGGAGTTCTAAGTATCCCCGCTAGTATATTTTCAAATATGCAAAGACAACTAAATATTAGTGCTCAAACCTTCTTAAACGGAAACTCGGCAGCAACGTGCAAGTGCTCTCGATAGGTGCTGCCATCTAGTGTCTTAAATAGTTCATACCGATCTGGTCTTTGTAGATGGTGTTACAATCAGGGATGTCAGTTGGAGTTAGGGGAAAATGTGGAAACAATTTTCATGTAGATTTTTCTGCTTCGGATAGACCGGAAAACCTTGGATAACATGTCCTTGTCGGTCATGGTATGAGGCTGAGGGTCTGTTGGGAGGTTCAAACCATTGTTTTATTGGCATAAATGAGGCAAAACCAATATTATCTTTGTTTGACATAATGAAAAGCAATTACATAAACTGAATATGAAGAAAGGATTTAGACGGAAAATGGAATACTGATATCTCTGTACAATACGTAAACATCTGAAAAAGAAATAAATCCGTAATATCCCTGCATTGGAGGATATATCTACAGATAGAAATGCATGTGGCTAATATAAAGCTATGTATAGGCATTGAGTGGCTATGATCTACTGCAAGGCACTCTGTGATATCATGAAAAGGCCCTTTTTGTAAAAGCAGCTTTTATTCATTATACATTTATCTATTATAAATGCGTTAGATCTAGAAGACAAGGTTGCCGCAACACAAACCAGAAACATATAAAAAAATATTATTGCCATAATAATGCCCAAAAGGGAAAGGATTAAAAGTCGCCCATATACGTAGGCAGTAGTACATGGAATGTCCTGTCAAAAAAAACTCTCAAGAAGTCAACAATACCGGAGGTAAGAAATCATCAAGACAGAAAGTCTGATTTTTCAAATTTGTATCTAATTAGAATAATGACACAAAGATTAAATCAGTTTATATGACAAGAGGCTTGTGAATGTAAGCTTATAAATTCTAAGTTATCGTATTCCCAGCGTGGTGCTCCAACTTCATGCATGCTTTTCATTTCAATGTGTTGACCTTTAAACCTCATGAACAGTTTAGTCTGGTTTTCCGTTTGAGATTTTCTTATTTGACAATGTCTAAAACTGTAATCTTATTATATATAGACAACTGGAAAGCCATGCGACGGGCCTTCAATGAATCTATATATTCTTCCTATAAAAATCACATATAATGGTACAGTTTGATGATGTACGTTAATAATCATGAATATTTTAAGAATAATATTTCAATTGTTGTGTCTACATATATAATGAAGTTAGAATTCATTATGTAAGGGTAATTCCACCAAAAAATTTGATTTGCTGAAGAAGAGCCTTTCCTGAATATATGACCTAAACCTTTGACAAAATCAACACCTAGAGAATGCTTTTGTGTTTTACAGTTAGTGTTTTTTTTTCTTTTTAATATTGGTCTTAAAGAATAAGCTCACCTAAATACTGGTATCTCCTTGTTTCTATTTTTTCATCTATGGGTTTAGAAAAAAGGTAACAGTCGATATTATATTCATTTTCCAATTTCGAAAAAGTTCATTTTCATGGTCACGGATTTAATCAGCTGATTCTTGTTAGAAACTCGTGTAATATTACATGAAAAACCATTTCAACTACCGTGGAAATCATAAGCTAAGGTAACACAATTCCTATTAAGTATAGCATCTATCTATTTTTTGTATTAATAAGATACTTGATTTATAATCTAAAATAGGTTGAGTTCAATACGGGTCGAATTCGTTTCGGGTCGAGTTCGAAATATTTCGAAAATTAATTCTGGAGTAGGTTCTTTGAAATACATATACTGTTTGCTGAAATTTATATTTCATTACCCTCAACACCAAAGTGACAGTTGTTAGTTTGATAACATGTATAGTAAAATGTAAAAACTAGGTATTTAGAAGCAATCTAAGCAACTTAAGGCATAGGTGGCCAGAACTGTTTAATGTTAAGTTGGCTATATTTCACAAAATGAATCCAAACGTTCATCCATCGATTGACCCTCTCCTGAAAATCAATACGATTCTCTCGGTGCACCTCTCTCATAAGATCTCACACTCTCTAAGTGGTATTCTGTACTCTCTCTACGCTCTATGGGAGAAGAATTGTTAACGAACTAGGCTTAAAGCCTTGAGAATCCACTGGCTTGCCTCCCGTTCTAAAGACGTACATCAATGAAACCCAAAGATTCCTATAACCTCAATAATGCCAGCTAGCGGGAATACTGTGTGCCAGTGGATTCTCAAGGCTCTAAACCCCGTTCGTTAAGAATTCTACTCCCATAGAGCGTAGTGAGAACCTTGTACAAAATACCACTTGTAGAGCGTGAGATCTTATGAGAGGGGTGCACCCTCTGTGTTTCGGCCCTGCTTCACAACATAGAGTTTGTCTTCTTCCTGTGGGTTCGTTATGGTAACATTTTCAACATTTGAAAATCCTTCTGCTTTTGACAAGCTCCAGTACACACTTTGCTATACATTATCTCACAATGTGGTAGATGGACTTGCTCAAGTCTTTGATTATGAACATACATTAAATAAAAAGCGGTTGTATTACTACGCATCAACTCCTCGGAACATACGACCGCTTGTATCTGAAACCAGACAATATTGTGTATAAATCCATGGACACCGAGACTGAGACCAGTCTATGCGGTAGACCATGGTATCACGCGGGGATTCCCAATCTGCCTCTCCAAGCACTGTTCGGAAATTCCCCTCTATGAGTCACAACGACTGAAACCTATGCTTGGAGAGCTCGTCAGCGCCGACGAGTCCAGGCGCATCAGCTCATGATGACGTCATGGTCTAAAAGTAGACCTCGCGTTGGTGGTGGGGTTGGATCCTGCGAGATCTGTCCAGGCAGGCAGGTTCCCGCTCATGAATAATTAATTAGGTCGGCGCTGTATATAAAGCCGGGCCGTCGCATTGGAGCGGCATTCTACACCACCACTCGTACACCGAGGGAGAAGGATCCAGCTCAACTCGATCGCTATTGCCCACGATTGTGCAATCTGTACAATCGGAGAAGCACTTCAACTGAAGCTCTCATACCTCACAAAAGGTACTGAATTCGTGGATCCTAAACATAAATATATGGGAAAATTCCACCTCTATGATTAATTTTAGTGAAGTATGTAAAAGGAGATTGCTTTCATACTAGTAGAAATGTATGTATAATCATGTGACCCCCACCATCTATAAACAGTTAAAGCTCAACAAATTTATGAATTAATCAAGTATCCTACACCCATGATGATAATGTATATCAGATTACAGATTTTAGAGACAGATATCATTATGTTAGTAAGACATTAATATGCATGTAAACGAAGCAGACATTGTGGTTACTTAACATACAATGTATGTGATGCAACCTAATGGTTTGGGGGTTTTTTTGGTAGACGAACCTCTTTTAAATTCCATTTATCATATATTGTTTAGAATAAATTAGAGTAAATTTGGGAACTCCCAAAATATAAATGAAAATTGTTCTAAATGCACGAATTTTTGTTATTTCAGATATCATGATAACCCAAACTCTCATTGACTCCGGAATGCAAACACCGACGTTGGAGAGAGTTGCAACTGATCCTCTGGTTTTCAATCTGCCCATTGCACTCAGCCCGCTGTCATCAATGGAGTTTGACGGATTCTTCCCGGTAAAACTCGCCCGTGATGATACGGTAACAAAATCACTGCAAAATAATATGTTCTTCCGTCCAAGAGACTCATTCCAAGTGGTCAATGAAACCATTTCAAGTCTAGAATCTTGGGCGGAAAGTGACATATCAAATAACACAAACAATTGTGAGAATTCAGAGGGTGATTGTCAATCATATGCAAATGAGCCTGAAGTCACGCCTACTGGTAATTTGTTACGCCTCTCGACTGTGACATATACGGAGGACATTGATTACGCCAATCTGAAACATCATTCCTCAGATGTTACATTCACAAATGCAGTTATGGCTCCAATTGCCATGACCCCAAAAGCTGTCAATCAAACTGCAGATCAAATCATGGCTCCTCCCACCTTCCTCAAACCCGCCCCTTTGAGGAGAAGTGACACGGATGAGACAATGTCTCCACCACATCAAATCTCCCCACTGAGGTGTTGGCTGGCCTGGCATCAAAAGGATCTTGGGTTTAACCCTGAGTCTGTGCCTGTTGATGTCCCAGCGCCACCCAAACCAGCACTTACTCGCCTGCAGCCAAAGGAAGATCAAGAGGAACCTATGGAGTTCTCAGCTGCTCCTTCCCATACAGAGCAATCTGAACTCGTGGATGCTGATGTCCCAAATGTTGAAGCACAGACAAGCAAGTCTTGCTTGAATTCACCGCGGCAGACTCATTGGAAGAAAAGGCGTTTGGCTGAATCGAAGGTGACCTTCAAGAAGGTCGTCCGGGTCAACACGTCTGGGGAAACTGAGCTGAGTGTTGTTGGCCGGGCGTCCGGGGAATCAGCAGTGACAACAAATACCGGGCTTGTAAAGCGAAGGCAGCAACAGAGAACACGATCCAAAGACAACCGTGACAAAAAGACATGGCTCTTGAGATCCAAAACGAGGACATCACCCAAGACCTCCAAAAAGCCCTTGCATCATCAGGTTAGTTTTCATAATCTTTTATATACTGTTAGAGTGGTTAGTTTTCAAGACTAAATATACTCTTAGAGTGAAACATTATAAAGGATAAAGTCAGATTAAATTTCTTTGAATATTTTGAATATATTGTGTAGGCTACAGTCTGAAGTTCTGGTCCATTGCTTCCATATAGTCTTGTGATATACCATTCTCTATCTCATTCTCTTTGTAATTACAAGTCAAGATGCTATAGGTATGGTAAAAAAGCTTCAAAAGCATTGCTGATATAAACTATAACTCATATCTTTTAAACCTGAGTGTATGTCCATGATTGCTAATTTTCATCACTATTTAATCTACAGGACTCTACTACTCGGACGAGTAAGCCTCTACAGAAAGCCCAGCGTGAACATCTTACCCCTGCTCGGTTCCTCATGGAGCAGAAGCTGGACTGGACACCGTGGCAACCCTGCATCCTCCCTCGTCCGCTCAACAAATCCTGGAGTCCATCCACCATGGGTCATTCTGGCTTCGTTAACAAGGACCTGTTCCGCCAAACAGCCCAACATCCAGGTCGTCCCACTGTGTACGAGCTCGCTGTACAGGTTCCGAAGTCTGCAAAACGTCTCGTTGTTTTCTCCAAGGTCACATGTTCTCCAGATCTCAAGGTATCCTTCGAGAAATTCCTCCTCCAAGGACAAACCCGTCTGGTTGCACAGGTTGATGACGTTCTACGTTCCGGATGCAGAATTCTGGCGAGACGCGCCGTTCTGCAGCGGAAGTTGGTGTTACCTGCAGGTTCCGCCAGAATACAGATTACTAGCGCACAACAACTGAGGACATTGTTGAGGCACATGTTTGACTATGCCTGGCATGCAACAACAAAGAGGGACGTTATTCACCGTGGGTATGCCGTGTCCCGAAGCCTTATATAAGTTATTTCTAAACTGTGATAGTGTACAGAAAGAGCATAGGAATTCATTTTCCAACCAAAGTATGAGAGACGACAGATTTATTTAGAGAACCGAACTGCTAGTGAGCGTATGTTCGATCGTAAAGTAGCAGATGTCATTACCTTGTACGAGGGAGGTACAAAGCAACCTTCATAACATTGTGTTCATTTCTTATTCTATACGATATCCCACAGTTGTTTAATTGAGAAAAATGATGATATGACTTAGATCAATGCAATTACATGTAATATTGCTCTGAAAGCTTGTGTTATTTATTATATAAGTGTATTCTGCTGGTTCAGGAAAAGCTTTACAGTTGTATAGTTGTTTGGATAAAAATGTTTTTCCTCACTAATTCTGAGGGTTTGATGTATCAAACACATTTATTCAGGGATAGGCTGCAATGGAGCACTAGAAATACTCTCCCAGCTGTACAGGTCATGTATATGTAAAATATATTCGAGATAAAGTTTGAGGATATCATATAATGATATTGTATAAGGTATATTTACATATATTTACATATTATACTACATACATAAGCTGTGCCCATGATCATGGATTTCAATGCACGCTTCAGAATATTTAGACTTAATGTATGGAAAATGCCCAACATGTAATGCATTTGTGACTGTAGATAATGTATTGACACCTTGTTTTGCATTGCAAAAAATAAACTCACTGTGAAAACCTCATTTCGTATTGTTTCATGCCAACATTTCTTTGCATATTGTTATTGGACGCTATAGAATATGGTATCTTTCTGGTATCAGAACCTGAATTTTATACTGTACCAGTTTCCCCCCCAAAAATTGTGTATAATACATAAAATTGTCTTGGACTAGATTCAATGAGGAATCAGAATCTTCCAGCTCGCAAAAATAGTGGATGCTAGTCTGTTTTTCTATTGAGAAGCCATCCATAAAGCATGTGCGCAGAATTTCTGAAATTTCTACCCCCCCCCCCCCCACCCGTACCGAACGTGCACGCAATAGACGAAGAAAGAGCATACACGAAATTTCAAAAAATGCTGACCCCCCACCCTCATCAGTGTGTAGGCCTACGTACTTTATGGATGTCCCTTGAATAACTTTCAGAGACGGCATGGCAAGATAGACAAGGGTCCAATGAATACATGTTTTTAAATTAAGGATTTGGTAGGGGGGGGGGGTGGGGAATTTAAACTTTTGGTGTTTTTCAGGATTTCTCATTTCCCCCCTGCTATTTCGGTGCTTTTCACATGCTTCTGATATCTTTTGTAGTGGATAATTAGCATTTTCAATGTTAGCATCACTGAATGATTGTAAATGAAAAGAATACATCAAAAACCATATGAAATTGACAATTATTTTTTTTTTTTTACTGAAATGTAATTTTAAAGGGTTTCCCTAAAGTTGGACTTCAGAACATGTTCACCGACATTGCAATGATTCTCCTTATCAGGTTACACTTAATCTTTTGTAAGAAAGAAAAATGAAGAGGAGACGAGGTATGGGTGCAGGGCATGGTGCCCAAAATGAGAAGAAAATTAAGAAGAAGGCGGATAAGGACAAGCACCTTTCAGACAAAGAGCATGACATTCGGGCAGGAAAAAAAAGAAATGACTTTTCACTTCGTCATGGAAATTCTTGTTGCCATAAAATTATTTTTCTATCTTTAAAAAAATGCTCTTTCACACACACAAAAGGAGAGTATCTTTTAAACCTCCCCAAAGACATTCAACCCCGTCCCATGGTCCACATTGATCTGTTTTACATGTTCTGCTTTGAGGCAATGAATTCCACATAGAAAATATTTTCACTTTTGTGCCTGACATTCATGTGTAGTAGATCAATTACTTCATTGTGTGCAAAAGCATTTTTTTTTTTTCTGTAAATCATTTATAAACTGAAAAAGGCTGCTATCATAGCCGCAACGTTGTGTAAAATCACTAACGTTCCAAATAAAAGCCTTCAATAAAGCCGAACACTGGCTGTTGTGGAGTTGTGCTTGTACAATTTATAAACTTCAGTCCTAGGGCTTCTTCAAATGGAGCTTCCCCCAGTCAAGACTCTTGCAGCCAAGTCCCTTGCAGTCAAGCCACTTGCAGTCAAGCCACCTCCAGTTACCTTATGTAATTGCTGTAGGGTTAGGATAAGTTTAGGAAGGTAATGCATATGGTGAGTTGATGAGTTATAATAAGTCATTCGGTGCGTTGTCTTGTTTTATTTCCAAGTCCTTTAACCTTTTAAGGACTGGCCGAGGTAGCCCCGTAAGGACGGGTGCTGGTGGCAGTGAGTCCCGCTAGGAGACGGGCACATAGTCACCAGAACTCATAATTTGAGTCTGTAATCACGTGATAGGATACATAATGCTATATATTTTATTTCTTTGGAATAGAGATACTGAATATGATTTCATATCTACATTCTGTGAAGATCTAATTAATATTGCTCTATTATTTCCTTGTTAAAATAATTTAGTCACGGCATCATGCATCTTCAGTGTGTTGATGCCTCCAGGCATCATGCATCCTAAAGGGGTAATACATCTTTAAATGGATAAGAAGATGTCAACGAAGGTAGATCGAGAATCTAGAATCATTCTATCGTTTCTCTTACATTCAGATGCAGGAGGTCATCTGGTTTGGACGAGAAATTATAGATCTGTATTGATCATATTAATATGTTTGGATTTAATCTACGTGTGTTTGAACTGAATCCATCAACAAAATTAGGTCCCCCCCTTTTTTCTTTATTGTCAATGATGCTTCTCAGATGCACATGCAAAGTGTGACAGAGTTAACTGGTTCTATAGACATGCCTGGCGTGACGGACACTCCCGGTGTGACCGATCCAGCGACGTGTTATAGCTTTACTTGTATGTGCACTTCATATTCTATATTGTGCATTGAATTTCTCTATATCTTATTTAAAGATCTGCACTTAACAAACCAGGATACTGGAAAAGCATTAGTGGAGGAAAAAGGCATTTGTGACAAACTGTGAAGTCACTTTCCTGCATCATCCAGCAATCCATATATTATTGTGCATTAACATGGAGCCAATTGGGAGGAGGACACTCATACCCTACTCCCATGCCATGGTATGCTCAGAGGTCTGATTGGACACATTCAGGTATTTCCCTTACACTGTTTCTATTTTTAGACACTAACATCTTTCCAGTTTGTATTGAAGACTCAGTTGGACTCATCTCCAGTTAGTCAGGATTCATATCAGGGAAACATAAATTTCATATCTCCACTTATTGTATTATGTCAGACTAGACAAAACTTCAATTTGACTCATTTTATATGAGAACACAACACAAAGATTTGAATGGATAGATGTCAATATTTGAAAATCACCAATGGCGCCACTGCGAATTGTAGGATATGCCTTTAATCAAAATCTGAGTTCAAATGCCCTTTCGAAGCTTAGGTCTATAATGAGTCAATTAAAAATGGATAAAGTCTGAAGAACGTGAGGTATAGTAATTTATCCTACCCCTAATAAAAAACGCCATAGGCTTAACATGGGATTTGTTTATTTGTTGGCTCCGTAATGTCACTCGTCTTCGACTCGTGAAATTATGGAGCCAACAAAATGCGTGGCATAAATAAACTCGTGACGTCTCTTGATAGTCATTTATTCCTAAGAAAATGGCATATTATCAAGAGACGTCACGAGTTTGAGTCTGAGTTTATTTATGCCACGCATTTTGTTGGCTCCATAATTTCACGAGTTGAAGACGAGTGACATTACAGAGCCAACAAAATGAGTGGCATAAATAAACTCAAACTCAAACGAGTGGCGTCTAGATTTTATCCTACCCTGTTTCCATATTTGTTCAGTATCAGAAAGTAGTGGCATAAACAATACTTTATGTCACACCCGTGAAATAAAAAAAATCCCATGTTAAGCCTATGGCGTTTTTTATTAGGGGTAGGATAAACCCTGGGACTTATAGAAAGAGATGATCAAAGTGATACAAATTCATACATTTATAAACAGATAACAGTATGACTAATACAGGAAGTATAACGTAGTCATTTACAGTCTCTGGTGTTCGGTCTTACAGCTCTTCCACTGCAGAGTCTTGGTGTCCTTCAGTCTGTGGTGTCTGACTGCTATCCAGTCAGGCTTTGCTTACAATTTCTCATGAATATCATTCTTTTAGTGCATGGCGAAACTTTCATTGTGATAGATATTTCCGACACAGCATTGTAATGGTTTAGCTAAATATTAACGGACTCAATGAGATATATATATGTTTATTTTATTGCCATACGTGTTAGCGCATTTAGGTTAAAGGTGTCTATAATGCTTCCTGGGGGTTCCTGGTGGAACACATTATTTTACAGACGTCTCCTCAGATTTAGATATAGATCTGTGAATTAAAACTTAACTAAAATCTGAAGATATACCCCTTCCTTATAATTTATAAAATATAACAAGGGCTGTTGTAAAGGCGTAAAGGCATAGAATACCAACAAACACAATTACAACCCATCTTTCCAGAGGGTACAAATCGTCGGGAGAGTGGCGGGAACTGCCGGACAACACCGAACGCGCCACATGGGATTCCGCTCGGCCTCGTTCTCGTATGTAGGTCACTTCGGCCCAGTTGGGGGTATTTTCCGACGATGTCGAGCCTCGCGACCTAGGGGCAGGCCGCAAAAAAAGCGATTGCTAACCGCGAAAAGAGGCGACTACCGACTCCAGATTTTACGTGAGTATACTTCTGGTCTATATGCTCCTTAACTACCCGTAAGTTTGTTTTGTAGGAAGGCTGAAACTCCCGCGAAACCCGTCGCCAGATTTTATTGGGGGCGAAGCCACCGCCGCAACATGGCAGCCGTGAGTTTTGCTGGGGGGAATTCTTGGTTCCCAGCAAGGGGTAAAAATGGAGGGCCGCCATTTATGGAAAATTGTCGACGTGAATTTACGCGTATTTCGACGTCTGTTACCCAAGGAAATGCTATTCTCGGACATAATATGGCCTAGGATCTCATCTGTGTGGATACTACTGTCGATAATCGTGGATTTACCGTGCTTTAGAGGACTGAAAATTGGCAAAATTTTATGCAAATTAGGGGCCCCTATCTCGGGGGTCTGTGGTGACGCCCAGTCGACATCGCGGCTTCCCCGTGCACCACTGGCCAGCACCGTAGACGCCTGGCCTACTTTCGCCTCATCCTAGCATATTATGGCCATCACCTGATAGTTTAGGGGACCCGCTCAGATTCAGTGTTCGTTGTTTTGCGACGACATTGAATTTCAATATGTTGGTCTGCGTGGAGGCAACCCCCCTTACTTCCCCCTCCCCCGCCCACGTGAGCTAGGAGTATTGAAGCGGTGGTGTTATGGTGGTGGCGGTGGTGGTGGCAGCAGTGGTGGTGGTGCTTCGCTGTAAAATGGCACAGCGTTACATAAAAAAATAATAATGAAAAACTCAACGGCGGTTGTAACCTGCATAGGCATGCTAGGAAACCGAGTGCTGCCGCCATCGACCGGTTGTTGATGTTCGAGGATTACAGCAACTCAAATTACTTGGGGGGAGGGGCCTTTAAATATTATGTAGCCCAATTTGAGTGATTTAGCCATAGGTATATTGGAGCCGTATTATAGATAAAATCATTGCATCATAACCTAATTTAGGGTTGGGAGATATTGATATTTTTGCTTAACTGTAAGCTTGTGTAACTTTGTGATACAGATTTCTAATTTCTGGTATTAATTTTAATTAGATATAGTTGTTGGTCTGGTATGTTTTCTTTTTTTAGCATACAAATAAATCTTCTGTTGAACTTAACTTACCATAGCAATTATTACTATAAGTACAATTAAACAACCTCCCAAATCGTTTTGATTATTGGCTTTTATTGAGAGCAGAAAATAAAACATTTCGGCTTGATAAATAGCCTTATTTACTATGTATTTTGTTTCTGTCAATATGGGATAGAGCCTTACTTTGCAGGAAATAACTGCTTTTGAAATGACATCACCATCCATAAGGTTCAGGATAATTGCAACATAGCACTGGCTATATAATATGATCACACCTTCCCTTGTCCTCAAATTGTTACTTGGAAATGGACTTATATTTATTGCGCGGACGTTCCACGACCGAGATAGAGATACTTGTTTTCAAGTACATACCAACCATTTTTACACAGTCCAGATGTTCCAACAAAAACTGCAATATATATGGTCTTTAGTCTCGTGCCCTACTTTGTGTTTGAGTTATATATAAAAAAAGCACTAATTATAGCCTCCAAATATATGAAGCATTAGCACTGAATCCAATTATATTTAACTCAATCAGTACTTCTCCCTCGCAGTTGCATCATGCACAAGTCATGATCATAATTTTGGAGGGACCTACAAGAAGCATGTACGCCTATATGCATACGACTAAATATGTTGTATGCACTTTGTAAAAATCATCACGGTACACAGAATTCCCTTAGTTACAATACTTTAACCGTCAGTTTATTAGAATGATAGGTTTGTTCTCTATACATTTTGAAAAAAATTATGAAAGTATATGAATTATAACTCCTCAAAATTAGCATTTTTGTAATTAAAACGCCCAAAATGCCTGGAGGTATATTAAGGACTCATCATGGGAATGCCTGGAGGCATCTTCAGGATCTGCCAGGGGAATGCTTCCAGGTATTCTCAGGACTGAAAGGGTTAATAGAATGATTAGCCACCATGTTATACAATAACATTGTACAATGAATGTGTGTGTGTGTGCTCTCTTAATTTAAGATCTCATGTATTTTCCTGTGTGTAGGTTCACTATACACCTAAATGTTTCACGCGAGAATGCGTAAAACTGATACTTTTCCTATCTCTTCTGATAACTGTTCCAAAGCTCTTTATACATTTCTTTTACTTGTTTGGTCAATTGTTTGGTCATACTGCTTCTTTGTTAATATGATGACTGTATGTGTGTACGCCACGATGTCCTCGCGATGAAACCCCACACAGAGATCAGTTTAATCCTGAAAACAGGGCGGGATCAAGTTAGCTTGGAATTGATTGGACATGCAGTACGACTTAAAATTTATATCACAAGCAAACTTTGATAAAAAAAAGAAGAAAAAAAGAGAGAGATAGTAAGAAATTATGAGGAGATAAAAGTCATTGATTAATGATTTTTGAGACTCTATTTAAATGACTCTATTGGACTTTGTCATTATAATCCTAAATGGTCTTTAATAATAACGTAGTGCAGGAAGAGTTATCCTAGAAATTATTTAGATTTATTTTTATGTTTGCAGGTTATGCTGACTCTGTGTGGGGCTTCAGGTCTGATGAGAAATCATCCTAAAAATGGAAACGATCCAAATGAATGCGAAGGCAAAGTCGGATGGGAGTGGTTCGAGGGTGGTGGTGCCCCACTCACACCAAGACCCTAGTGTCTCTGGCACTCACCAGGGTGTGTCAGAGTCACCTAACGGTCACGTCCCAGATAAGAGCCCCAAGAACCCCAAGGACGACCCTGACAAGAGCTTGGACGATCTCGAATCCACCTTAGAGGGCTACTTCTCCTACATCGGCGCCAAGATCAATGACGTGGCCACAGCGGGCACGGCGCCCAAGGACGAAGTAGACCCGGGTGGGAAGAACACCTGTCAGGTGTGCGGCCAGGCCAACAGCTCCTGGTTCGAGATGCGCAAGCATATGAGGACGCACTCTGACTTCCGTCCCTACAAGTGTAACATGTGTCCACGGTCCTTCCACGACATGTACAAGCTGAAGCGGCACCTGGTGGTGCATACCGGCCTCAAGCCCTACCAGTGCCACATCTGCGACCAGCGGCTGAGTCGCGCCGAGCACCTGCGTCGACACCTGCTCATCCACAAGGAGACGAAACCCTTCAAGTGCAACCTGTGCGACTTCAGCGCTCGCCGCGTGGACAGCGTGCGCTCGCACCAGCGTAGCAAGCACCAGGGCGAATGGGTGCAGGTTGTGACTGTCCGCTCGATCGTAGACATTGTCAGTGACGAGACGACTGCTAACACGAATCTCACGCCGCCGCTGCATGGCAAGAAGAAGAAAAAGAAGAAGAAGAAGCAACGCCTCCTCCCCGGCATCGGCGAGGGGGAAGCGGCGACCGGTGCTGGCGGTGGTGGGGCTTCGGGGTCTGGAGGCATGGGGGGACAGATGGTGAACACGACAAACTCTTGCCATAACCCCAACTCCGGACTGCCCATGCAAGGGGTGGTGGACGACAGTGTGAGTAGTAATAAGAACGAGAACAACTCGCGGCCCATCCCGGGCATCGCCAGCCTGCGCACACCCAGTCTGTACGGGATGCCCGGTAACAACCAGGGCTTCCCGTACTCACAGCCACAGCACCACCACCCACACCACCACCAACAGCAGCAGCAGCAGCAGCAGCAGCAGACTGGTGTCAGCCCCGTTTCGAGCAGCTCCTCCAAGATGAGCGACAGCTCGCCAAGCCCCAACAAGGTGAAGAACGAAGGTTCGGGCTCCGCCTCTTGCCCCAAGTACATGACACCCGGAGGCAGCGGCAGTGCAAGCGGCAGTCACACCTCATCGTCGGCGCCTTCCGGATCCGGTTTGATCAGCCCGCCGCCGGTCTCGATGCCCGGACAGCCGGGCCTGTGTCCGTCGCTTCACCCTGTCATGACGATGGCTGTGGACCCAGCCTCACAGGCGGCATTCAACCTCCAAGCGGCCGGGGGGATGAACTACTACCCAGGCCTACCCAGTCAGTACGGCCTGGGGCCCGGGGGACAGTCCTTCAGCCCTTACTTTGCCATGAAGCCTGTCTTCCCGGAAGCCATGCCTGTGAACCACCACCATCATCACCACCCACCGCCACACCACCACCACGGCCACCCCCTGCATGGCCACCGCGTGGGAGCGGGCAGTAACACGTCCCCCTCCTCGTCGTCAGGCGGGGGAGTCAAGCAGGAGTCTGCCGTGAACAGTTCGCACTCGAGCCCAGTTAACATGAGCTACAGTGCTAAGATGGGCTCCCCCAACTCCTGATGGCTCCTCACTTAAAGAAAAATAACCAGACCTCACGCGAAAAATAAAATAGAAATCAATCTCAGCTGGTGAGAATGAAAATAGACAAACATTGCTGAAGAGCAGATGATAAATATTGCGTCATAATAAGTCAATACTCGTCCCCATTTGAGAGAATTATTATAGGAGATAGGGGCAGGAAAAAAACATGTACATTTTTTCTGTTTGCTATGTTTGTGGGTTTGTTTTTCGTGAGCAGTGAAAGCAAAGGGGATGAAAAGGACTAAGACACAATGACTATGGTTACCAAAGTTACACAGTCAGTTGTACATAAGCATTGTACTTTACCTCTATGGGTAATGCTTCCTTGTTTGCCACAGAAATTATTACGATAAAACAAAACATAGCCAAAGGACCCATGCTTATATGGAGAATGAAATTGTTGAAACAATGATATTTCTAGTTACGCAAGAGAACGTATATTGTAAAGGCAGCAGCTAAGAAGAAAACCCAGATACTCCCATGTACCAAAATTATACTTTCGGGCCATAAGTTGAGGTTTCTTATACTTGAGCTTATCAACAATTTAGAGTTTAATCTATGCATATTCATAGAAACAAAATTTATTGTAGCAAAAAAGTATAAATTGTTGAAATATATTGAAGGAGAACTTCCAGTTTTAAGGTGGTGACTATTTCAGGATTTTTCCGAAAATATGAAGTTCTTTAGCAAAATACAGCATTCGCAAAACCCCAAACAAACCTCGGATATGTTAAGAAATTCTTGCACGTTACAACAGGGACATAAAACTCAACAACCCACACTGAAGGATTCATTGTTATCCGAGTCTAATCTCGGGCCAATAGTATATATATTTAGTGTCTACGAAGATTGTCAGATTACCAGTGTACACCCGTTTTAACCCAATCTTATTAATTCTAATAATTACCCAAGAAGAGAGATCTCCTAGTCCACGTGGATTTGTTACCCACTTAGTTAAGAGAAATGACATTTTATGGCGGACACAATTTTCAGGTCACACTTTGATTCAACTGCCTGTCAATTATTTTCTGGGTGACAGTATTAGCTTCATCGGGACCATTATAATTCACGCTAACTTTATAGGCAATTCACAATCGATACTATTACTATTATTATTATGAGATAATAATCTTTGAGATAGAAGGATCCTTCTTTGCATCCAGAGAACCACAATGGGAATCAAGTACGTTTATGAAGTCAGTGTACGATGTAGGACTGGGATAAGTTATGTTGGCCATTATTGTATTATATGAAGGGCCATCTCCGAAACAACGAGATATTGAAGTGATAAATGCACGCGCAGAATATTTTATGTCTACACCGAAATGGAGATTTCACGTTGATGGGAGCTGCTTTCAATGTCAAATAACCGGCTGTATTTCTGCCGGCGAAACCTAAACCTGTCCGGTAGAGTTGGCTGAATATTTAATACGGCACCGTAAATTCATTTGAACGACCAGAAAAGCTTTAACAAAATACTAACACGTGACCATATACTTGAGAGGGATGGCTGTGTTAGTGTTTTTCATTTCTCTTCATGTAATGTCCCCTTCTCCCTCCCAAACACGTTATTTATATGGAAACGCAATTCAATTGAGACCTGTGTAATAACTGTGACCTATGTACATATATTAAATTGAAATGTTGAAGTATAGCACCCACCCCCACCCCTCATACCCTACAATATGAAGGCAGGATATTCATTGTTTCTCATTAAGGGTCATCACCATAGCTTTCAGTACGGA
Source organism: Alentia gelatinosa (assembly GCA_950022655.1). NCBI lineage: Eukaryota > Metazoa > Annelida > Polychaeta > Phyllodocida > Polynoidae > Alentia > Alentia gelatinosa. The sequence continues at coordinate 13,673,251 of OX465584.1, read as the reverse complement.
ATCTCTGCTCTGTGTTTAGCTAGTAGCTCTTACGACGTGTAGCGAATAGCTAGTAGAACGCTAGGCGATTATACTGGAATTCTTTTATGTGAATTGTGAATAAACTATGTCATACACAGTGAATACCTCCTTTCGTTCACATCTATTTCCATTGACGTATTTTCTCATTCGTTTGTCTATTAATTCTGACATTTTTATCGATTCTTATTATTCCTCCGCCGTTCATGTAATGCAAATATTGAAAAGGGTAGTAGGAAATCAAGACAGGATGTGTTCGGTTATAAATGCCTGTGTGGGGGGTGTGTTAGGTTCTGCCTGTGTAGGTAGGTCCTGGATACGAGATATTGGTGGCTATAACATTGGGGAGTTGATACTTGTTATATTCAAACCAGCGTTAGGATTCTGACGTTTATGTGTATTCACTGCTGTCAATACAAGTTTTTAGTGCAGGTTTTTTATGTGACACCCTCTCATCCCAGACCTAAACAGCATCGACCTAATTTCGAAAGCAGGATAATATTGAATATTATGAGTTGTGAGCTGCATCGCCAACCATCACCCCCATGCTCCATCCATATTTTACCACGTCATATCAAATGCAAGCATAAAATAAACATGAAAACTTATTTATTCCCAAACACAACTAACCGTTCGTAGTGGTTGTAAAAGGAACCTACCCACGTCCTAGTATTAAAAGCGGAGGGAGGGAGGGCGGGTCGGGGGTTATGTTGGTCTTTTTTTTTTTAGCAGCGCATGAGTTATCTAGTCTCATATGACCCTGAATACCTTGGTTGCCATGGTGATCTGACAGGGGTTCCACCCCCCGTCTCGTGCAGCTATAATATACAGAGCCCCCCTGTGCATCCCCCCTCCCCCACCTCCCACACACACACAGCGACTCCACCCCACCACACCCATCCCTGCCACCACCCTTCCCCTCTCCCCCCTCCCGGCGCGTTCAGCTCAGCACTATTGATTGAGTTCTAGCATCCCTAATGTCCTTTGCTAGACTTGGCCAAGGCTCAAGGCAGACGGTGTGGAGTGTGCAGCGTAGACGTGCTGAGGCTCGGCACTAATGTATGCAGATTTTTGTTTTATTACTTTGTACCCATGCAGTATATATATACTGCAAATAGGCACGGTTTTGACCTAAAACGTTTAAGTACTGTACGGCGTACGTCTTGAATAAAATATTAGTTGTTAGGCAAAATTAATTTGATTTTAATTTTTTTTTTTTTTTTTATTAATTTCGGATATTTAATAATTGTCTAAAACGACCTACTAAGCTTCTACAAACTATAAAACTCGATGATAATTTACGGTTTGTAGCTTGTTCAGCATCGTCTGGTCGTTCTATATAATTATTAATTTACAGGCACCTCTATTCATCCCCAATGAGGCGAGATAGGATGAGGAAGCTTGAGTCCTTTACTCGTATTTCAAAGGAATATGAATTTATCTTTTTTTTTTCGTATAGAAACCTTGCAATGTAGAGAATACATAACGGTTGTGACTGGAGCATTACCAACCAGGCATCGTATTTCGGACGTGTTTCGGTCAAAACAAGTTCTCTGATTGAACACACAGTAGATATTCAGTTCTTATAAATTCATGTCTTGTGTAACTGATTTGATATTCTGAATTACAACATGTCCACTTTAGCATGCGTGGATGCAATTTCGGGACTAAATTATAAAGCACATATAACCTGACATTGAATTTAATAACGTATTTAACCCTGGAGAAGCAGGCCACGGACCATGAGCTATGATAAAAATCTCTAAACCCGGGCCGTTTGGGTCCTACCGACCTTGAACGTAAACTAGAGTAATAAAGGGCCTGCCCAAGTAATAGTATTGCAACTCACAAACTCATTTTTACTTATCGTACTCGTCCTCTCCCTTATTGTAGTTCTAGCTAAATTTAATTGGACAACTGTGAAGTATACAAGAAAAAAACTCCCGATGTAAGCTGATTAAATGGTAACATCATGATGAAATCATGTATTACAAACTAAGGACTCTCAGTCTGAGCCATTTACCAATTATTATTATTATCTAATATATTAGCAATGTATAGCAAAATCTAAAAATGTAAACCAAATTTTTTGTTAACCCGGACAATACTAATACTGTAATTGAAGACCACCAAATCTGGCAAATTATATGCAATAGAAATAAATAATTTTTAAAAATGTCGAGAGGACCAGAGGCACGTTTAGGGTGGGTTATAACCTTTGTAACACAATTGCCAGCCTTCACACCCCGGCCCCCTCGTGCCTACACGCCGCCTGAGGTGTGCTGTCCCCACGTAGACCCCCTCACTGTCTCCAGGGTACCCAGCCAACTAAACTATTCCAACGCTGCTGATCGAAATGGCTATCTTTTTTTGGTGGGGGATCTAAATATTTCCAGTCTTTTCTACCTATATATAGGCTGTCCTGGTGCAGAGTCTATTAGTGTAATGTACGGAAACTTGTCTTCGTACATCAGAACAGAGATGTCAGTTTTCCACTTTTCCGTGGAAATCCACTTTTCCATATTCAGTTTGTGTAATTGCTTTTACTTACATCAAACAAAGATAATTTTGATTTAGCCTCATTTATGCCAATAAAACCGTGATATGAAACTCCCGACAGAACCTTAGCCCCATGTCATGGCCGACAGGGACATATTATCCAAGTTTTCCCTGTCTCTCTCTGGCAGAAAAATCCACAAAAAAAATTCCACTTTTTTCCGTGACTCCAACTGACATCCCTGAATTCAGAAATACAGGTAGAATTATTGATTAAATATATCCTGATGCCTATTTTTGACGATTAATTTTTGACGTACTAAGAGAGCCCATTTTCATATCATTATATAGCTAAATATGGCGAAATTTTACCTGGTCATGTAATGTCATACCCCGTATCATTAATAAATATAAATAAATACGTCATAGGTAGCAGCGGGCAGTATGTTTAGGTGATACAACCATACGTATAAAATAATATGTTTTTCAGGCTTCTACATTATTTTACCAAATATATTTGTAGAGTGATAAAAGCAGCGCAAACTGGCATTTTTTCGTTTGTTTTTGATTTTATCTATCTATTTCCACCTATTTCAAGGCAGTATCCATCTGGAGGTAGACCTAATGCAGCCTCGTCTATGAAATTTTATTTGTGATATATGTGCGACATCGCATATTTATATGCATTCATATAATGATGCATATACACATACATACCTATACACATATATATGCAGACATACACATCTAGATCTTGCTTTGTTTTGTTCTGTGATGTTAATCTCTGTCTGCATTAGCTATTCTAGGAAGAATGCCAGATAGGCGATTGTATATGTCTTATTTCACCTAAATTATAACTAGGCGCAAATGGCATCTTCATCATTTATGAATGAGCGTGCAATTTTATAAAGGCATAACAACTAAAAGGTTTGAGTTACATTCAGTCTATGGATTGTTTTCTGTAACCAACTTGCACCCACTCAACTTGCTATTTATCTAACTGCCTGAGTCTAGGTCTTGAGGTATTTCGGCCTTGAGTGATTGGTCATGGTCAGCTGGGCATGCCACTAAAACCCTCACACACTGGAACCCTGCTCCTTATCCAATAGCACAGGGAATAATGCGTAGATAGTGAAGAGATCCATTTTTCTCAGCACGCTTTTACTGTATATGACCACTCTAACCTTTTACAGGCAACGTATATAGGGGGTGAGAGCACGCTCTAAAAAGAAATGCATTTCTAGTGACCCTGATGAAGGCCACAAACCGAAACTAGTAGGCACATAACAGCTACTCAATAAACAACGGGAACTGAATGTATAAGAAATGCTATACAATTAACAAATTGTCAACAACATTTTGAGACTCTTTTATGTTTTGTGGTACTCTCACTTAACATGTTCAAACATCTATTTATACCTACCTGTATGTGCATACACTGCTGTATTCCACATACTTGAAACAAACCAAACCGCTCCAGATAAAGAATGATTAGTTTTTGTCCATCCACGTGGATTCATCATAGAAGGGCGTGGTCCGGCAGCCTGGTACCGTACGACCAGATTGGACAAACGTAGTGCCCCCGCTTGGAGAGTGAGGGGTTTTGTACACACGTACAAATTGTGCGTCGGCGTAGGGGGTGCCTCCATGTAATGGAAGGGCATGATGTCATTTTTAAACCTAAACCATGCATATGAACATATTTCCCTCCCTCCCCAGCACACTCACACACCCTACCTAGCAGCCCCCACCTCCCCCAACCCCGCCTAGCAGTGCGCATACCATATGTCATACAGACACACATATAGATGGCATCCTTATTCTTATATCTATCATCTCTGAAAATTTCTCAGCATACACTCAGTCGCCTATGGCAAACCACAAACATATATATCCGCACATGAACGCAAACAACTGTTATCGCAGTGAGAGCAGTTTTTATGTGTGACACTTTGAAATTCACGGAAATGGGCAGGGGATTCTTTTTTTAATAGGTGGCATTGTCCATAGTGGGCTTGGCGGTGGGCGGCGGTGGTGGTGACTGCCATACCAACCAGACTGCACACGGGAATATCGTCGCCATAAAATTTTCAGTCGGGTGGTTGGTTAGTCTAAAGAGCTGGTGGGGACGGGCTGCAACCTGCATTTTGCTTTGACACATTTGACCCCAGCCGCCGTCCTCACTCCCCTCCCCCCCCGTCCTCCTCCCCCCTCCCCCCCCCCCCCCCGCCGCCGCCGCCACCGCCGCCGCCGCCACCTCTTGGCCCTCCTCCCGTCGTCTCGACCCCTGACCCCGCACGGTGCACCAAGAGGCACACACACAATAGGCACAGACACCGGAGTATCGATGCTACGTTTAGCGTTTGTTGGTGTGTGCATGATGCTAACATGGAAATATTGTTTATTATTGTGTACCTATGGCCGTATCACCTACGCATACTGCCCGCTGCTACCCATGACGTATTTATGGTCGTACGTCATACTGAGCCGTATAGGGTATGACGTCACGTGAATAGGTAATATTTCACTATTTTTAGGTGTATATACTTTGATAATAAAATAAGCTGACTGTCTTCGTACATCAAAGCAGATGGTAAAATTATCAATCGGATAAATCTCTCTGCCTTTTTACATCAGGAAATATCTGATTGATAATGTCAATACATATTTTGACGTACGGAGACAATAAACCAGTTTCCGTATATTACTATATAGACCTCTGGTTTGACATCTATGAAATATTACCCGCTGCTAGGGGCACCCTGAGACTTATTGAATGAGGACGAACTTGCTGTAAATTGACGACTTTGTATAACATGAACTGGTGTTTTATAGTGTTATTTAGGTGTATAATAATAAAAAGACTAGTGACTTTGCTCGTAAGTATCCTGTTCTCGGCTTTCAGTTCCCCTACGTGGGACAAAAGACCTCGAATGGACATGCCTAGTAATCACGCTTTCTATATCTCTCTCTGGAGAGAGATAAAAACATGCGTAATAAGCTGTGATACAGAGAGTTAAGGAACTTAAACAAGAGCTGGATTTTGATTGGAATTCCATGTTAAAACTTCAGGAAAATAACCTATTATATTACCGAGAGAACAGCTTAGTCATCTAATCGTGTCAATGTGAGTACACTTGGATCCATCTTCATGTACATTAGTCAGTTATTATTTCATATTTATATCTGCATTCTGTAAATTTTATTCTAAAAAAAAAAATCTATTGGATGTAATTATACTACCATAGAACAAATTTGGACATAATATACATACATATGCTCTGTTCAATTGACGATACAATTTACATAAATATGTTTAAGATTTAGTGTATTCAATAATTATTTATTGATAGACAGATGAGGGTTTAACCCTAATACATGTATTTTTTGCTCAGGACTAAGTCCTACCATCCCTTTCCAATAACCTGCTGTGAGGATCGCTGTGAAGTGCAAATTCTCATGAGACAAGGTTAGGACTAGTTTACGATTAGGAGCTTAGTCGTTCAGTACTCAATCTTGTATTGTGCATTGGACATTCATGATCCAGCCTTACCTTTGAATAGATACCACAGCTTGTGACTGGGTTTATATTAAAAAAAGTCCTTCAATGACAAGAATTCCTTCAGTTTCTGTACCAACAACAGCTACACCCAGTATTTACTAACATATCATCGATTCCCTACAATGTGACCACCCCCTTAGCATGATCATTTTTCAATGTAACGATTACTGAATGCATTGTATGGAGTTAATGTTCAATTCCGAAGCATTTGCCTCAGAATATCGTCCAATAACCTAAAGAAGATGAAATCTAACCATGGTATTCCTCGATGATATATAACGTTGTCTGTGACTTTGTAACCTAGATATATCTTTTTACTTAGACGAGAATACCTCTCAGTTATGTCTAAAGATTGTGATACCCGGATATATATTCAATAACGATGCAGTGCTTATTGAACAGTTCACACTATACGCATTTAAATGTCATGTGTATTCCCTTTATATTCCTTCAAATTTCTACGGATAATTCGTAGAAGTGATTATATAAACTGTGAACAAAAACACTGCAGGATACAAAGTAATTGACCCCTATAAATCAGGGAAGCAAGTTTTTCGACAAATGACGGAATTCCAACGTATCATATACATCGACAATACTGGCAGTGTTAGAATGTATATGAATCCATAGCCATTCTCTGCCAGAATAATGTTGTAAATGATTCTATCATATCAGCGTTATAAATTTCCGATTTTTCCCCCAGTCCTGATTTCCATCCCTGTACAATTGTACTGATGTTGATATTTGAAAATCTTAACGAAAAAGATTAATAGTCTCTCTCAGACAGTAATTAGAGTATCATTGCATTTTTTTAAAAAAACCAGTCCTCCCCCAGACAGTGTAGACTTGTACCACATGCGCCGATTCAAGCCTAGATTGGCGTTGAATGTAAGTAGGTCGGCACTTAAACTGGTGGCATCCGTATGGCGACTGTGTGTTTGGAGAGGGTGAAAAATCAACAATTTTGATTCTCATGTCAGAATGAAAAGAAAGTGTGGTTGCTGTAGATTAGGATGGGACGGCACATGTAACATCTGTCACAACACGAAGGAAGGGAGTGCTTATTGCGCTCAGTCCTCTATTCCACATCACATCGGATCTACGAAGAATCCACTAGAGTTACAAGGATCGGGATATTTATTCCCACAATAGTAACACACGTATTCGTTGCTCTGGTAGTACGATAATATATAGGTCATTTCCGAGAAAAAATACATAGCTAGTTTTTGTACCGGTGATTATTTTCATAGCAGCGTATGTCATATACTAACGCTGGTAAGGAGTTCATGCTTTAATTCATAGTCCAAGAAGGCGTTTTGTTTTCCTATAACAATTAACATTGGCAAGTTATCCGAGAAAATCAGACGATAAGCAGTTGGATGTCCATTGCGTAACATAAAATTATGGTAAATATATCTCCAGATAATGTTAGCGTACTTTGTAGTAAAGGATATCTTGTATTCATTTATTGATATTGCGCCAAATCAATAACGACTCAAAAGGAAAAGAGTACCGGTATTTCATTTTATCTGAAGCGCATGAAAAAGGAGAAAAAAAAGTTGAAGTTTAAGATGGTTAGGGCAATGAAAGGTGAAAATAACATGAAAAGATTTCAGTAAGGTAATATATGAGAATCGTGTTTTGACAGAGCTTAATGAATGGAGGCTTTGGGCCAGTTACTCAATTTCAAAATCATCAGGGATTATGCAGGTTAGGGAGGAAAACAATTCATAAGGTCAGGGAAAAGTCAGGGAATTTTGACATTTCATGAAATGTATTAAAGTGCATCTCATGGCTATGAGAGTCTTCTGGCAATTATCTGCACAATCAGTATCGGAAATGTCATGCAAATCATTTAAACCATCCACTTTTATAATTTGAGATTATTTCTATAATTTGCCTCAAAGCATCGACCAGTTGTGACCAGGTAATACATTGAGGATGCAGGATTTACGAAATCATGATTTTTAATTAGGATGTTGCTAGATCAGCATCTACATGGTAGGAGCAGCAACCACTATATGCGTGACAGTTTAGAACTGTCACTTCTTTTAAAGATTTTCACTGTGTGACCTAAACAAATCTGGATTTGAACATTAATAATATTTACAGTTGCGAAGAAATATTTCTTGATACCATTGCATTATATAGACCACACTTTTAGGGATCACCAGAACAAGACTGTAGCTGAACATACTGAAAAATAATAGGATTCACAATTAATTAAGTAATAATTAATTTAGTTCCAACAGGAATAGTTCAGATATATCTGGATTTGGTTATGAACTACCCTATAAACCTTATCCAAGTTATATAAGAACGTCTAAAAAAGATTATATTGGTATCATCATTAGGCTACAGAGTTATTATTTTACCCTACTAAAATCCAGGTGTTTAATCTCTATCGAAGACCATGAAGTTGAGGTGATGCTTTATTATTTTACATTGTAAATCGTATCGGTTGTAAATCAGCTAACTATACATGTATTAAGTGCTGATTCCACCAGACTAAGGTTTTATATGAAAATTTATAGTCTATTTGGCATATATCAAAAAATATGTTTACATAGTTAAATACTCTTGCGATTAACTGTATTAGGGGCCGAAATTACCAGAAAAAAAAGTCTCATGCTACATTGTCAAGCCACAAAGAAAGAGCAGGAAGAAATTCCTGAAGAATGTAACAAGAATGCGCAGTGTTTTCCATAATACTGGTAAGAGAGAAATTCGTAACTTTCTCAAGGAATGTAAGATTTTCAATAAGATATATTTGAGAAGAGTAAGATGCCTGGTTTGATACAGGCAGCATACCTTGTTATTCCAACAGGATATGCACATTTTAGTAAAGTAAACCAGATTAAGTCTGATTGAAGAAATTTGACCTTAAAGTACCCAAACAAACAAACAAAATCTTTGTTTTGGCAGGTTTCAATGAAATTGTTTCTTTAATAGAATCCGTTTGATATTTTTCAGGTGGACTGTTAGCGCAGGATGCTCTCTGAGGGCGGATCTCCCTGAGCCCGACACGGTACTGGTATGTAGAGTATGGAGCCAAACAAAGACTCGGAAGCAGGCACCGATGACCGCAGTGGCAGCAGCTCGAACCTGCGGTGCACCCAGTGCTCGGCAGTGTTCGAGGACGTCCTCGCTTTACTCGCACACCTCGACAGTCACGCCTCTCAGTGTGCTGTCTGTAGTAAGGAGTTCACAACCAAAGAGTTCCTCAACCATCATATGAAGACACACGCAGCAGCAACGCCGGGAACAGAAGCGGAGGAAGAAGACCTGGATGAAGATAAGTTGAAGATGAAGCAAGGATCTCAAAATGAAGCTGTGAGTGAGGGTGACGGAAAGGATACAGAAATCCCAGTCGATGGCAGTAATAAGGAATCCATATCAAGTAGAATTGAAGATGCAGCAGCCCCAGAATCAGGTTCCAAAGAAGCTGAAACGGAAGATGGAAAAGTGAAGGAAGATTCCCCGAATCCAACATCAGATGAAACTAAAGAAGATGTACAGGAATGTGAAAAAAATACCGAGAAACCCAGTGACCAGGAACATGGGAAAGAACCAAGTTCATCTCCACCAGTAGTAGAGAATGTGAAACCAAACCCAGACAAGCCCTATCGCTGCAGTAAGTGCAAATATGCGGCCAAGTGTGTGGCAAGTGTTAATATCCACCAGAGGCGGCAGCACCCAGGAGAATGGACCACCGTGATATCAACCCTGGACGATACAGAGATCAGTCGAGGAAATCATCAGAACTCAGCCGGCAAAGACTCGGATGATTCCGAAGATGAAGAGGTTAAACTGGCCTTAAAATCACCACTGCCGGAGTCCGAGTCAGGAGGGGATGATGATGAGGAGGAGGAGGAGGGAGAGGGAGAAGAACGGAAATCTTCAGGGTATCGTTGTAGCATGTGTGACTTCAGTGCTCAGGATACAGATACAGTGTTCGAGCATCAGCGGCAAAACCATCCCGGCGAGTGGCAGCTGAGCTCTGGCATGGGGAGTCCCGAGTACAAAGAGGCAGGAGTTGGAGTCTCAGGGGAACCCGAGATGGAGACCAATCTAGAGCCAGTTTACCAGTTACCAACAGAGCTCGACCACTTCAGCTCAATGGGCCGGAGCATCATTGCTGGTAACATGGACGAAGAGCAGGCAGGGCCGAGTGATAACCATACGAACCCGATGTATATCTTATCTTCCCGGCCCACACATATGGTGGACAATCAAGGCTACAATAATGTCACAGGGAAATACCACTGCTCCAACTGTCCTGCCTTTTTCTACGAGAGAGGCCTACTACGCCGACATCACCAGGTGTGCCAGAGAACAGAATCCTTGAACACCGCGCTGGCCAAGTACCGCTGCCGCATCTGTAAAAGGATCTTCCCCAATAAGGAAACCCTCTTCCCGCATATGACCAACCACCAGAGGAATTTCCCGCGGTTCCGCTGCAGTGTCTGCGGCTACAAGGGCAAGTTTGAGGGGACCATCGTGGCGCACATCCACCACCGCCACCCGTCGGGCCCCCCGGCGTGTGTGGAGCAGATCGCCGGCCAGGAGGAGATGAATGCCGTGCCCGACTGCTGGGAGCGCCTCGACCTCGCCGCTAGCCCCATAGACAAGCACCTCAATCTGGAGGCAGAGGACGTGACCGACGACCAAGATCTGCAGCAACTCTTTGGCAGAGTCTCCCAAAATATAAATTTCGGAAGGAAAAGTGGGACACCCCAAGGAGGGTCCCCGCAAGAGAGCGGTGGGGATTCCGGAAGCGGGCCCGTAGATGGAGATACGCAAAGTCAGACATCAGAGCTGTCGGATGATTCGACGAATGAGCTAGGGCAATGGAACCTGGAATCGCTTTACAATTTGAAGTTTGGTAATAATTATATGTGCCCGGAATGCCCAGTGCTGTTCCGTGAAGCTTACAAGCTCAAACGACATTTAGATAGTCATGGCGGTATAAAACGCCATGTGTGTAAGATCTGCCAGAAACGCTTCACCCGGTCCGAGCACCTGAAGCGTCATCGAGTGGTGCATGCCAACACTAAGCCCTATATGTGCAGTATCTGCTGTTACTCGGCCAAGCGCCTGGACAACCTCCAGAAACACCAGCGTGTGAAACATCCAGGGGAGCAGTGTGAAATCATCCGTGTCAATAAGGAGATGATCGAAGCGGAGATTACGGCCAATGAAAATGCCAGGGCTGTACAGCATCAGCTGCCAAATGTCCCCAGACCGCAGCTCGTAGCCTTACCAAAGCCGCCTCAGCCTATCATAATGCCAGTCAAAGCCAAGCGGGGCCGCCCCCGTAAAATCAGCTCTCCAGATGATACCTTCATCTTCAGCCGCGATCCCAATTTCTCTGCGAACGCCACAACAACATCCAATAGTCTATCATCAGCAAGTGGGCTTCTCCATAACGCCAACAACTTGAGCCTTCAAAATGCCACCGTTCAGAGTGGAAACGGGTTACATGCGAATCTTTCAATGAACTTAACCACCGGCGGGAACTTGACTTATAATCCCAATACTAGTAACCCTATTTTAGTCAACTTCAATAGTCCTCAGCCAAGCACAAGTTTCTATACACTGCCAATGTATGGATCGCCCAATATGTGCTCAACTCCGATAAATATTCCTGGTTTCGATATGAGTAATATCAGTGCGGCGGCCGCGGCAGCCGTTATGGCTCCACAGAAGAGTGATGGGAATACTGGAAGCAGCAGTCAGAAAACGGAATCCAGTGATAAGGATCAAGCCGCCGAGTTAGCAGAGAAGAGTCCCCTTGCATCAGGTATGGACGGCCAAGGAAATGTAGCGCCCGGTAGTGTCCAGACGAGTTTCCACGAGCAAGACACCAATAAGTTGACGATGGCGGGGTTGATGAACAGAGGGAAGTATCAGTGTCACGTATGCGAGCGCCCGTTTAGTTACCTGAAGCCGTTCAAGAAGCACCTGCTGTGTCACGGTACCTTCATGCCGTATGAATGCAGTGTGTGCGGACACCAGACGAAGCGGCGCGATATGATGCAGGACCACCAGCGTGAACTGCACCCAGGCCAGTCGTGTGAGATCCGAGTCAAGGAGCCCACTTCAGACATGCATGATATGATGGATACCTACATCCAGCAGGTGCCCGAGCAGCGCCAGCAGCTATCAGGCACGCCACCCACGCGGATGGCGAACGGAGAGGAGGCTACCACACAGGGTCGCACAGCACCAACTGCTAGCTCCACCTCCGGGATAGCTAGCGGGCAGAGAGGCAATCCTATTACTATATCAGCTATTGATCGTAGCATGGTGGATCCACAGGGAGTAGATTTGACGCTTCCATTGGGGCTGGTGAAAGTGGAACCACCCGAAACGGAACCGGAGAAATTACAAACACCACCACCATCACCGGCAGCGCAATCTCAGCCAGTGGCGAAGTCCAAGCATTTGCAGCACGCCTCCATCATCCGCACCCGGAGTCAGATTTCCAGGGAAACAGCCGGCATGGCATCGTCCCCCGGACAAAAACCTGTCTCGCAGTCAACACCTCAGAATCAAAAGCAGTTCCCGGCTGCCGAGCTTGTGGTGAAGTCAGAAAGATCCACGTCTAGTCCTGTAGTATTTTCCCCGCAGACCCCGGGCACTGGGCTGGTGAGGCCAAGACCACGACGCGCCAGTTTCATCAAGTTTAAAGTACTAAGTCCCCACACGAAGAGCATGAGTAAACCCTCAGTGCCTCCTGCTGTTAGAACAGACGCCTCCAGTAGGGAAGAAGTCTGGCTCGTCGCCTCCGAAGAGGAAGCCACCACTGAGAAAATTAAGGCGAGCTTAGGCTGTGAAGATATTAAAGAAGAGGAGTATACCGAAGAAGAGGATCCACCACAGACACCTGTGAAAAGACGGCGGATGAGTGAAGGTAGTCACAGTGTCATGCCCTCAGCAGAAATAAAGACAGAGGTGGTGGAGGATGGTAGTACAGGAATTTCTCTCTCTGTGTATCCGGTGATTGGATCGCTCCAGCCCGCTATAGGAAAGGCGCCCAAGGTTCCAATCATGGGACTGAGACCAGGAAGACCTGCTCGACCAGCAGCAGAAGCCCTCGTCATTAATATCAAGAGTCACAAAGGTTCACCCAAGGAGAAGCAAGGTGATAATCATAGGTTTGTGTGTAGTGTATGCGAGCAGAGGTTTGCCTATGAGAAGCCCTTCAAGCGGCATTTACTTGTACATGGAGGCTTCGAGCCTTATAAATGCAATGCTTGTGGCCATCACACAACCTCCCGTGATTCCATGAAGATTCATCAACACAAGATGCACATGAACCAAAAAAGCCTTGGAATAACTGTCCTCGACCCAACACCAGAGATGGAGCAGAGTCTGATTCGTCAGGGTCTTCTGCAGCCTTCTGTCTCCTCAGATGATGAGGAAAATCCAGCGAATAAATCCATCGTGGAGACGGCGAGGATGGAACAGCACAAGATGGCAGCTGCAATGAAGACACTGTCAGCAACTGTGAAGGGTCAGCCTGAGAAACAGCTAACCGAGGAGACGAGTTTCCCACTCATGCTTGGCCTCCGACCGGCAAATGTTCACAACACCAAAAACAACTGTGAAGAAAGGGAAGCAGGGCAGTCGATGGAGACAGAAGAGGGCAAGGACTCGGGTAACGCTGATGCCTTGGGGCCGTGTGATGATCTGAGTGATATGCCAGTGGATGACGCCATCTATGTCAACCTCCATGACCCTTCTGCCATGCTGGATGATGTGAAGGGGATGAGTTACACTTGCCAGTACTGTAACAAGACATTCCATTGTCCAAGCAAGCTTCAGCGACACATGGTTTCACACACTGGAATCAAAGCCTACGAGTGCCAGATCTGCTTCAAGAAGCTAACCCGCCTTGAACACTTGAAGCGTCACCTCTTAACCCACGGGAACATTAAGCCTTACCGCTGTTCAGCATGCAAGTTTGACGCCAAGCGACTGGATATAGTTCAACTACACCAACAGATGGCCCACCCCGGCGAAACCGTTGACATCGTCTACCTGTTCACACCCTCGGTCATGGTGGCTGATACCAAGTCAGGTTTGGCTCTTGGAGATGGTGCCAGTGAAGAAGGACGTTTCGGATGTCATGTGTGCGGTTTGACCTTTGTGTCTGTGAATCACTTGATGGGTCACCAAAAGAGCCATGCCTCGCTGAAACCCTATGAGTGCTTCATCTGTCACAAGACCTTCACTCGTCCGGAACATCTGAAGCGCCATCGCCTCGTGCATGATGACACCAAGCCCTATCGCTGCAGTGAGTGTGGCTTCAAGACCAAACGCCTCGACGGAATGCGTGAACACCAACGAAGCAGACATCCAGACATGGAAGTCTTCATCATCGATACCATCCTCCCAGAGAACCCAGCGGTGAAGCGTAAACGAGGTCGTCCACCAAAGTTCGGACCAAGGGACTCGCTAGACGGACTGCAGCTGCTGCATTGCGACAAGTGCTGCTTGGCTTTCTACGACCAGAACCGCTTCGAGCAGCACAAGCAGATGCACATTCCCTCGCCCAGTAAGCCGCAAGATCTCACGTGCCACATCTGCGGGGTGCGAGTCAGCCAGCCCAAGCACCTCCGGCGACACATGCTGCTCCACGAGAACCACGTCCCATACCAGTGCAGCCTCTGCGGCTATACGGCCAAGCGCAAGGACCACATGAAGCTACACTTCCGTAAACAGCATCCCGATGGCGGTGCGCACATGATCCACATTGCCAAAGATGGGTCTGCCTCGGAAGCATCCACGTCAATGCTGCTAAGCGATGATTCCGCCAATGGGAGCTCGTCATTCGGTCACGATAGTTTCTTTGACAGTTACACAGTCGGGGAGATCGAAGAAACAGACCTGACGCTCGAGCAGTTGAATGAGATGGCAGAAGAGGAGAGCTCGGACATGGAGAACAGCAACATTGATCCAGATGAGGGAGAAGACATGGATATCAGTGAGAATGTAGAGGAGGAAGAGGCTGAGGCTATGATGACCAGCAAGTGTAATGAGTCCAGTGGCGCTGTGACCCAGGAGCCACATCTTTCTAGGGTCGAAGAACTTCCCCAGTCTGACAACCTAGTACCCGATGATCCACAGGACCTAGATACCACCAAACCCCCAGGCCAGATAAGCTCAAAGACAGATGAAGCAGAGGCTGATGTTGTTGAAAGCTCCGAAGAAGATACCACAAAGAAGCAAATGCCTCAAGATGAAGATGCGAAGCCACAGGAGGAAGAGGATCCTTCTGACCCAAAGACTATGGAGTGCACTGAGCAAATTCCTGATGAAGAAAAGACAGAGATTCCCGACACTGAACACACTGAGGAGATGGCGACAGTGGCAGAATGCACTAAAGATATCGAAGACACGGAGACTGGAGAGCCCAGCGCCAACAAGGAAGATACTGAGAAAGAAGAATCTTCCACGCAAGATAGCAAAACTTGACACTATTGAATATCAAAGCGAACAGTTGGATTTGCGATGTGGCCGTTAGAAAGAGTGGTACCATCGTAGGAGTGAAAGCCTTACAGAGCGAGGGATATATGATTTTGTAAGGTACTTCGTATAAAGGTTGGATAAAAGATAAGATGGTCTGCATAGAACTAACCCTCAGTCTCACACGGGAAATGATCGTGTTAAACTTCGGTGGATAATTGTCTCTATTAACCCTTATGCGTTAATATATTTTTCATAAACACCAAAAAAGTCAACTTATTCTACTGAGAAGTTATGGTATCAGATTGTATCCAAATAACCGTCTCATAGTCTTTTCAGTGTACATCACATTGTATTCCATGTTATTTAGTCACTATATATTTATCTACACTTATGATTAGGTGCCCTGGTGTTAAACATTTTCGAATAGTGTTCATACTTGATGTTATGTTTATTGATTGTAGTCATTCCATATTGTTTGCATTAAGTTACTCTTGACTTTGGAATTTAAATTGTTTACTGAAATCAGAGATGACCGGGTTTTTTTTCGTCTGGTGATATGATGATGTCTAGTTTTTGTTGTTTTGATGATGGGACACAGGGTGGTACAGTGGGGTGCCCATGTCACTATACTATTATGATTCTTCTCTTTTTAAAATACCATTATGATCTTGTGGTCAGCAAGCAATAGCTACTATTTCTCGCCAGTCCCACTTGATGTTCAGAATCTTTCTAAGATCACCAGTGACGCCTTCAGTGTGCATCAAAGCAAAGTGATAGCGGATTTAATTTTTTTTTTAATTAAAAAAATATCTATTGAAAAGGTACCTGAAGAACTACTAGTGATAAGAATTATGTAGGATAGAATATTTGTCCTGTTATTCGCGTTAATTGTTTGGTATGCTTTTGCAACAGGTGATTAAAATTGTGGACTCCTTTCTCATGTTTGTGGGGACTTTCCCCTCGGACTTGTTGATACACTGGCATTGGTTAAGTGTTATATGAAGAGTGGGGAAGAATTACACATTTAGATTTTTAATAATCTTTGTGTTAGATAAGAATGCATGGGCAAGGAACCCCGATCCTGTCGATAGTGGTTCAGTATTCCTCACTTAAGCATGCAGTCTTTGAATGTGACACTGGGCTTAGACTGTACCAGTTTCACAGTGGGTGGGCATTTCCTGTTGTATACGGTCATTGTATTTTATACTGCGCACAACTTGGTTTCTAGTGAGAAAGTAAAAATGAGTGTAATATGGTTATAAACATAAAGGAGGAAGCGAAAACTTTTGAGATTGCTAGGATTAGTTGAAGCACTGTTCATACTTAAAATGATCAGAATAGGCCAAAGAAGTAATGCTATGTGTATGTTGATGGCCCTGTATTAAACAACTATACTAAAAACGTGCATTGTTGGTCCAGCCAACGCTAAATGTGTACCAAAATATATATAACTATCATTTAAAGTAAGATCCTATGACTGGGTCGTTCGTACTTCACAGGAATCGGAGAAAAAAGGGAGAGATTTGTCCGAGCGAATTAGGTTAGACATTTGTTGTACAGTTACAAATTACATTTAAGTGTACAGAGTATTTAATATTGATAATCGGTATAAAAAAATACAAAAACGCCGTCCATCAGGTGGAAAGGATGTGAGAGGTTCCGTGTTACTAGTGACCTACGCAAAAGGGTGAAGTCTGTATTTGTAAGGGTGTAATATATATATAAACCATTGGTGTTGTTTTGTGTACATTTGTTGATGAGAATGTGATCATGTGAAGTTATGAGGAATCGTTTAATGGTTGCACATTCTTTCATGGAATTTATGAAGAATTTTTTCCATAATCTATATAGTATTTTGAGTGTGTTGGCACACTTCTCAATGAGTGACAAGTTACTTTTGTAAATCGTATTCCTTGATACCACGATGTGTACTGATTAATACTAAGGTGATTCACATAATTGTATTATGAGAAAACGACCTGACTGTTGACGAAACTGTTAAGTTCGTGGTCACTCATCCCGTCGATACGTCCCGAGGCCGTAGGTCGAGGGACGTATGAACAGGGTTTCTGACCGAGAACTTGTATCATTTTGTCAAGTCAGGTACTTTTCTTATTATCATATACCTGAATTTATTTTTTTGTTGAGCTGCCATTTTTATTGAATTTCGTTAGTGAGACGATAGTGGGTCCGAACATTATTAATATTACACCCCTAGCAGCGGGTGGTATTTCATAGTTGTTCGACCACAGGTATATAATAATGTATTGAATTACCTGACCCTAGCGAGAAGTGACCAGACACTTTTAAAAAAGCTTGTTTAATTAGATAAGTGAACATATCATTAACAATTAACAAGGCTTAACCCCAAACACTTAAGATGAAGACTGTTCTTCACCTACCTCTGTTTGGAAATACTAAACATCCAGTAACAATGTTTCTCGGTTGAAGACCTTAGTATTTATATAAGTCACATTCAGTGTATGTTCTGTGGCTGAGGAATTCGAATGAAAGGTTCAAAAAGATCAATACTTCATAGGGTTGGCTAAATGAATCACAATGTGTAGAATCACAATGGTTTGACAGCACCCTCTTGTTAACTTGTCTGCAACTCGTCTGCACAAATCAGACGTCTATTATAACGCGTTGAGTAATGGTTTTCTTTGTTTTCTTACTACCATTCCAGTTTCAATTTATATATGTAATCCTCGCCTCCAAAATCAACCTCTTCAGCAGAGAATACATAGTCTGGATTGTGATTTCATGATCTTCCCATTGGGTCGACTAGAAAACATATTAAATGTACTGGGTGGAAGGTTAAACTTGTTTCAACTCATATTGACTCAGTTATCCAATATTGTCTCATGAAAATCTACCGTTTGGTGTCATTTAGCTGATAATAGCCAATTATGATATGAAACTACATTTCCATAATCGATGTTTCATATGGGCACAACTGGAGTAACGCCTAACCTGACTTGCCTTTATCCCATGGAATACATGATAAAAACTAAACAATATGTCGATGAAAATAATATGGTTGTGTTTTACAAGTCTCATCGTCAGTTTTTGCAACATGGCCTAGTCTTTATCTCACCCCTGGTACAAGTTTAGCCATAGGAATAACATTAGAAAAATGTTCGCAACAATTACCCACATAAAGTAAAAATAATACACTATGGTCATGGCAAAGTGACGTGAGATGACAGGAACTGGCCAATCAATGGCCAGGATCTTTCCACTAAATTTTTGAAACGCACTGGTCAGACAAGACCTCAGCATGAAGATATATATAAGCTATATGTTTATAACTGAATTTGCTTAAGTAATTTGAATTATCCTGATGTTGTGATGCTATTCTATTGGTCGTGAAAGGGGTGAGATAAATACAGAAATGTACTCGAACCGTAAAAATAAACAATACTCCACTCGTTTGGATGTGCCGTAATCGTCAGTCAGCTGCGCCTCGATGATTACGGTGCATCCAAACTCATGGAGTATTGCTTATTGATACAGTACTTGATCCAGTTCAATATAAGTTCGGTATGATAGGTGGCAGTATGTGGTTTGTTAATGGTGTAGTTTTATGCTGAATGGTCCCCTGTTTGGATGACCCCATGATGCGATACGATATTTTGTACACCCTGCTCAAGACGGTCATACAGAGAACTCTTCGGCTCTTTGTACTTGCAGTTTATATCCCTGTGTTGGGAATACATTTCACAAGCTCCTTGACTAGTTTCTGGAGCAGAAACCTAACCACGTGGTGTTGTTAGGATGCCGTATTGCTTGGAAGGAAATGGTGATTATTATAATTGATTAACGAGAAAATTGCACCAGTATTGTGTAGTTTCCCTCTTGGTAAATGAAGTGCCTATTATATGACGTAACTAATTAAATATGTACATTATAATGTATCAACTATAACGCTAATACTTCGTAACGCTATTATTTACACATCTATGTGAATGCTGTTATGTAACTTGTGTATTCATCATTATCTTTTTATCAAATGACATAGGGAAGTTTGTTATATTAAGCCTTATTATTCGTATAATAGTTAGAATAAGATTATATGTAAACATATTATACATAAATATACAGTCTTTGTGGTGGTTTCGGCAAAATGCCCATATTACTTTACTATAAGGGAGACTAATGTCTGGTTGGGTTTTATCACCCAAGCTGTTGTGACTATGTGAGTGTTAAAATAACTGAAGGTTCACCTCAATCTACACACTACTGCTAGGGGCCACTGAAAGGTTTGAAACAAAAGTACCTCTACCGCCGAAAGCCTCAGAAAATATCAGTATCAGGACCCATGTAAGACAAACTATGTTAACTGTTCCCAGTTTTCGAAACTGGATATCTTGGTATCATGTTATGTTTTGATAACAATATTTCTTTTCAAAAGAAACAATATATAAGCCATATATACATTTGGTGTAAAAAGAGGGAATAATCCATAAAATATGGCCTGGTTCTGGTACAACGCACTTGTCCTCTATGAATCCCAGTTTTTTTCCTTCACTGTTGTTTTGAAGTGTAACAGTACCTAACAAGAACGGTGTATAATATGAACCGGTTAGCCACTACCTACAATTGTATTGCCTCATTAATTAACACAGGCCTGCATTCATGACACTGGAGGTCAACGAGTTTGGACTTTGTTTATGCAATGATAAATCCTAACAATGTGTCCTATCATCATTGTATACGACTTATTCACGAAGCAGTCTTACTAGTGTACGAAAGCAGGGATGTTCCTGCCCCTTTATTTCACTCGAGTATTTTTCTCCAAATCAATATTAGGCTTAACATTAGGAACTCGTACTCCATGGCCGTGAAAGTAGTGTACCCTACACTCAATGGCTAATTGGGTGAGTTATTGTATTGATTAATAATGTTCCTGGTAATGTATATGGAGTGAGATCAAATCAGAACCCACTTGATGAAAAGAAACTTGGTCTGCACTCCGCCTCGTTCGACCGCTACGTAATTCACTCAGCTTCGCTTCGTGAATCAATCCGCAGTCAAATTCAGAGTACGGACCAATTTATTTTCATCTCCAGAGTTTCCCTCTAATTTCTCCACAGACATTGGGGGGATGGTATATGTGTATAGCACTTGACGAACCGATGCACATATGTATATGAATACCATCTGTAAAATCACTACCTAGGTTGAATGAATGCCAGCTTTAAAGTTCAGTGGAACTATGTTATTATTCCTTTTCTAACTGGCTTTTCAGAAATTTAGAAATCATAACTTCGTGAATTAAGATTAAGACTACTTCCCACCCAAAGCTCCTCTCCGGTTAACGTTATGTGAAGGTCTGGCGAAGAAGGTCAGGGTTCGTACAGAGCCTGGAAAAGCCTGGAATTATGCGTTTGGGTTTTCCAGGCCTGGAAAAGCCTGGAATTCTTACAGAGAGCCTGGAAAACCTGGAAGAGCCTGGAAAATTTAGTTTTGCATAAAAACATTTTTGTTTAGTCTATGAAATTCTGGACATTATTAGCTTTCCTTAACTACGGTACCTGACTGCCTATGAAATTTCAGTGACTTGGATTAGATACTTCCAGAAATCCTTTTTGCTAATGATAGAGCTGTTTTGATTATTTATCTTAATATTTGTTTCACAAGCAAGATGGTATTGATTAACATTGTTATGTGCCTGGAAAAAAAAATGTTAGAGCCTGGAAAAGTGTGGAAAAAGCCTGGAATTTTATTGGGCTGTCTATGTACGAACCCTGGAAGGTGGACAATTATTACCAGTACTGTGGAGTCACAATGGTGAGATCACACGTGACAGATACTTAGTACGTGAACTAGGTGATTGTGGTTAGAAGAGGTACTTTTGTATGTGGTACGTAGATCGAAACAATCTTTTCTCATACAAGTGATCGGTCATTTGTAGACCACAGGAACCACTGGACAATGTGATTAAGCAAACCATTTTGAGGGAAAAAAATGATTTTGCTACGGATTAATTCATTGGAGAATTGTGATATTCAACCACTTGGGATCTAGTTTTGGACTTTGCGCCAACAGCACAAAAGCACAAAATGTGAGATCACTTTGCGATCTCCGAAAGACCCAATGTTTCTAAAACAGCAAACTAATGTTAAATTATGACAAATCGCTTTGTTCACATAGTGAACGTAGTAGGAGACTTTTGCCCCGCATGTGAAACTTAGTTAAGTTGTCTTGTGTGTAAGAATTTCTCCTACAACGCTGTACCAAACGAACCAAGTTCCACTTTAACCCATACAAAGAATCCATTTACGGTGTATTTACACACTAACCTATTACAGAGTCTTAAAAGATAATTCGTACCCACATGTAGACTTGTCGTATGAATGTGTAGACAACTATACTATACGACCAAGGCTGAATAGATATATGTGTATGTATTCCACGCTTCATGTACCACTTTTAATATTTAGCCCTATTCTCATGGCGGCACTTTGTGTAACAAAGAAGCAAGAGATTTAAAAGAAAACATGGGCGTGAATATCTCTATCGTTGTTTAGTAGTTTATCAGATCATCCAGAAATGCCTTGTGGAAGAGAAAACTTGTACCAAGCTGAAGCTAGGTACACAGAAATATGTTAATGATTATTAACCGATAATCTTGTCAAAATTCATCCAGATTCTTGACATTCACTACACGATTGCATTGCATGGGTTTGTTTTGATAAGACAAGGAAGTGTTATACAGAAGTTTATCAATGTATACATCACTTGGTGAAACACGTGTGCATGTTAACATCTATACACCAAATGCTGTAACTGCTTAAAGAGAGTGTTCCATTGATCCGACGAAAATTTAAAATCAGTGAGTGTGTGCTAAAACTGGTTAAAGTGTAGAAACCGACAGCCTACTAAGAAAAATAGTGCCAGCCGACGTCCTGTAATCGCTGTTTTTAGGAATCCGACAAAAACAAATTTATTGGATTATATTTTTTTTAGTACTTATTTGTCAGTATTTTTTTTTAATTCAAATAATTACAAAAGCTAGTTTTACATTCACCTAACTGTTTTAATCACTTACCATCTTTTAAAAACTTAATACATATGAGAAACAAATGACTATCTTCTGCGCTAGAAATTTTTCAAAATAGCAACAAATGTGTGGTTCGGTTGTGCATTAATACTGTGACCGCTACCGATGTCGGATGGTCGCTGCTCCACTGTATAACATAGTCGCCGACGTCCTTTGGTAAACGAAGGCCGTCTTTTCGACTCATCAATCGGCTCAATGGAATACTCGCTTAAGCAAATGTAAAGACTGTCATATACATGCGATTAAGAATACCTGTTAAACAAAGGGTGAAATGCACATTATCATGAAACATCTGTACCTCAAAGTGCAATGGAAATCCTTGAATGGAAATTATGTTTATTTAACTAAAGCTCACATTCAGACGTAAAATACGCTCCTTTACCACCAACTCATGTGAGCACGAAAAAAAACTACATGGTAATGGGTACATGCATTCCAGATTCTGCATTGGCTATATATATATGACAAAACGACTGTGCTCACACTTTGTTTAAGCAGTGACCTATAGGGCACAGAGTGATTGCTAATTCTGCCATCGTCCGCCAGGAAATCGAATGATAGCACCACTGTAGTCAGGGGGGAAACCGCTGTTATCAGTTGTCGTAATCTATAGATACTATTGAGACCAGGCTAAAATTTCCACATGGCAAGCCCAAAAAAAATATTTGTGATAAAATCCATTCGTAACTGGTCCCGCCACCTGGTGTTTTTGGATGGCGTTGGGAGGGCAAGATGGCAGCCTCCGTAGCACAATAGCTATGTGCCCTATACACTGGGGCGGCCCAGTCTCCTAGATGACCACAACTCACGGTAGAGTTGGTTGTAAGCACCGTGGTGTTGTCTTCTTACCGTAACTCGCCGTGTGGCGCCGTGCTTGGCTGTGAGACAGAAGCCGGCGGGCAGGCCTTTCAGTTACATGTTGTATTTTCATAGGTCATCATGTCAAACGTGCCGATTATATTCTCAGAGAGGAGTGTGTTGATGGTCAGGGCCGCTCAGCCCTGCACGATTCCCGGAGACCTGGTCTTCGCCAATTATCTATACCAAATAAATCACTCGAAAAATAAGAATCGCGTTTTTTGTTTTATACCTTCTAATTTTTTAAATTTTCTTTTCGACTTCCTGGAGATCACGTAGAAACTTGGTTCTAAACAGACAGGAAACTGTCATTTTCAAGGTAGCATCGGCTTGCTCCAGAGGTGTTATTGCCACGTCGTAATAATCTTTTGTTTTATACATTCGATAAGTCCGAGTGCTCACGCACATTTCATTATAATGTCCCTGTGTGTTCCCTGTCCCCACACGAATTTTCCGGTCACAGCTTTATAACCATCTTGTCAGTATGGTACGTTTTTGTTAATTTAGAATCATGTCCCATAGCATTCTGAGTGGATACCTTTTGATATTTTGATGAAACCCTGTAAATGTTTTACAGCACAGGATTTCAAAGACATTTTCTATATGTAATTTGCAGAGAGCAGATAATTTTATATACATTCCCTGAGTTGGTGAAATTGTTTATCCCTGTAGGGGAATTTCTCAAATTCCCTGTGTTTTCCCGGCAGGGAAATAGTTTTTTGGCATTTTCCCTGTGCTGTGGACACCCTGAAATTATGACATCATAACAAACAACTCTTTATAATATACTGTAGGGCATCTTCTATTAGCATAGGGAATATAGAGAAACTCAGGATAATTGGAAATTGCAGCCAGCTGCAGCTGTTATTTTCTCACTGTTTGTTTGGATGGTTTAACGTCCAGTTTGTTCAATTAAATTTAAAGGCTGACCATGCTCATGTTGCAAAACCACTAGCAGTGTACTACCTTTAACCGTTTAATAGTGGGAACCTGCGGCAGAACTGAGCGGTTAAGGGCGGGAGGTCTCAGGATAACAATTATTCGAAATCATATCGTGGAAGGACATGTCATCCTTAAAATGATTATTTATTTCACCATAAATATTAACCTTGGTGTTATATCTATATTCCGTGAAAATTTCATTATTGGTCAATTCTCCCAGATCGTGATCGATGCCCACGTACGGTGACCAAAAATTCAAACTAGTTATATCTTCATAAAAGAAGTGGAAATATATACCAGAAGACAATACCTTACATGTGTAAAAGTTGGGAACACTAATCTTTATAGAAAATTAGTAACTTAGCTGAAGGAATTTAACCTTATAACTCCTATGTCACCGTACGTGGGCATGAGGGTGTGATAAGGCCTTAGGGGACATATTGCTTGTTATTTATTAACAGAATTAGATTTTCATTTTTAGAAAATGAACCTCTAATCATATTTAGTATTTACAAGTTGATTAATACTATTCAGAATATAATGCCCATGTACGGTGACATACCTAAAAATACTTATTCATTTCTTAGCATTAACTAGCCTGAGGTATTTGCAAATTGTAGGTTTGAAGGGTTCTGTAATACTCTATTTATCTGAAAAATATTGTTTAATCATATCAAAAATTTCATTCCTTACATAACAAAAACCTAATAAATTCTGCCCATGTACGGTGACCACACAAAGTTCACCAACCATGCTAAATTGGCTGTGATATGCTTGATAGAGGGAATAAACTTTACACTACAGTTTCTATGTAACCTTTACACATGGCTCCTTTATTTCGATTAGTGAAAAATACCCAACAGATTACTTCTCTGGAGTTTTTTTTGCCTTTACATGTGCCTTGACCCTGTACGGTGACATACCCTTCAACACTGATTTTTTATACCTTGACTACATATAAATGTCCCCATTCAAACATTTATCATATTTTATAAGTTCTGTAACACATTTGTGTGTATCACACATTCAGACCAGGTAGATATCTATTGCTGAGAATTTACAAGAGGTCTCCAAAATCTGGTTATATAGGTTCCACCTATGAATTTTGGGCTAAAAATGCCTATTTTAGGGGTTTATAAATTTTCTTTCAAGATATAGGTACATGAAAGTGGGGTTCCCCTGACAGATTTTTCATTTCTACATACTCTAATATCGTTTCTGATATCGTAAAACGATAAATAGATATGAAAACGACCCTTTGAATTATTAGTCACCGAACGTGGCCCATCGATCACGATCTGGGAGAATTGACCTATTATTGATCCAATATTTCGAGTTTTATTCCATAAATTTACATAATTTTGTAAATCTCGGATATTATGCCTCTTGGCATCACCCGTTATTTAGATAACTTATTTGATCACGTTGCACTGGTTGAACTATTCAATCTGGTAATTTCAGTTGTCTACGACTTCTTACTGTCAACCATAAAACAGGAATTGTAGTGATAAATACATATTTAAAAGACAGCATGGTTGGTATGATCGTTTATGCATCTATCGGCAATGTGTCTTATGAATACATCGAGATATACAAAACATATTACTTCATTTTATGCGATATTAGATGAAATAAAACATCTGTTATAATGCAAACGTGTTTAAATGTGAGGCAATTCAAGTCTCGTCGTCATCATGAAGACATTTCAAAAAAAGTTTGAAATAGTAATCTCTATTGATTATTCATGGTTAATTATTGATTGGACTATTCAGGAACATAAACAAGTGAAAAGCACAGACTTGAAGAGTGTACGTAAATTCTGGGTCAACAACAGGAGGCCTGCCCCCTTCCCACAATCCTCTGAAGAACACAAACTTCAAGTTTCAGCTTTCAATTAAGAAAAAAAATTTAAATGAAAATATTCATATGTGTGCACTTCCAATTATCAAAAACGTTCATAATATGTGTATACATTTATATTACGGATCAAAATCCAGGTGAGAACTGGCCTATACCTGTCTGGACGCGAAGGTGCCAGTAGTAGTAGAAGAAGATGGCGGTAGGTGGCGCCTAAGTATTTATACATAAATACACTGCCTTGTATTTATTACATATATAAGGTCGCAGCATGACCAGTCAGACACTATCAATGCATATAAATAGCACATGTATAAGAACTGCCAACCGCTCGCAATGAAACCCATATATATATATATATATATATATATATATATATTCATATAAGGTCGCAGCATGACCAGTCGGACACTATCAATGCATATAAATAGCACATGTATAAGAACTGCCAACCGCTCTCAATGAAACCCATATAAAGAAGGCAGTAAGTCTGTGGATCTCGTCTCTGGTCTCGTTGTGGTGGAGGAGACTCAGAAGTCGAGCTTGGTCTTGGTGCTCGGGGTGCACAGACTGCCCGGTCCCCGGACGGGTCTGTAGGGATCCTCCTGGTCTGTGGATGTGGTCTCGTGGTGGTGGAGGAGACTCAGAAGTCGAGCTTGGTCTTGGTGCTCGGGGTGCACAGACTGCCCGGTCCCCGGACGGGTCTGTCGGGATCCTCCTGGTCTGTGGATGTGGTCTCGTGGTGGTGGAGGAGACTCAGAAGTCGAGCTTGGTCTTGGTGCTCGGGGTGCACAGACTGCCCGGTCCCCGGACGGGTCTGTCGGGATCCTCCTGGTCTGTGGATGTGGTCTCGTGGTGGTGGAGGAGACTCAGAAGTCGAGCTTGGTCTTGGTGCTCGGGGCGCACAGACTGCCCGGTCACCGGACGGGTCTGTCGGGATCCCCCTGGTCTGTGGATGTGGTCTCGTGGTGGTGGAGGAGACTCAGAAGTCGAGCTTGGTCTTGGTGCTCGGGGCGCACAGACTGCCCGGTCCCCGGACGGGTCTGTCGGGATCCTCCTGGTCTGTGGATGTGGTCTTGTGGTGGTAGAGGAGACTCAGAAGTCGAGCTTGGTCTTGGTGCTCGGGGCGCACAGACTGCCCGGTCCCCGGACGGGTCTGTCGGGATCCTCCTGGTCTGTGGATGTGGTCTTGTGGTGGTAGAGGAGACTCAGAAGTCGAGCTTGGTCTTGGTGCTCGGGGCGCACAGACTGCCCGGTCCCCGGACGGGTCTGTCGGGATCCTCCTGGTCGCGGCTCGCCGTCTCCGACAACTCCGGCGGCAGGTGCAGGCGCTGCAACAAGACAATCTCTTCTTTAAAGGCGTATCTTACAATTCACAGTGGCGCAACTTGGTGATTTTTGAATATTTTCAATTATAAAAAAAAATAATTTTTTCTGATTCAAGTCTAATTGAACAAATTGGACGTTTAACTACCCAAACAAACAAAGTTTCTAATTCATTTTATTTCTAAACGAGTAGATTTAATGTTTTTCCCAGTTTGTCCAATTTTCAGAGTTAAAATCTACACTTTATTGTCGGCCTGGCAGGATTTTTTCCCTTTGACAAAAACTGATTTATTAGTTTTTCCTGGCTGAAACTGCGTGGCCGGCCAATGGGTTTAATGAGAGCACGGCACCGTCCACAAGTTTTGCCGGGACCCACGTTGAGGGAATGCCGTCAACATAGAATGGTTGATACCTGTGTGTGGAGACTGAAAATTCAGTTTGGATACTCTGGGCAGAATTTTAGCAACAGCAACTTGCAAGTGCGGAGAGCGAGCTGTAAGACCGCCAAACCTGGGGAATCTTTTCGTTAAATACAAAAATAAATAAACCTAAAAGAAAAGCTTTTAAGACGTACCTCGATCATGAGCTTCTTACGGCGCAGTTTAAAGGCCAGGTCCAGGGTATCAGGCATGTGGCAGGTCAGCGAGTTGAGACGGGGCAACTTCTCCAGGTGCAGCAAGCCTGGAGGAAGAAAAAGGAGAAGGTAGTCACCTAGTGCCCCGGCCGGCTCTTAACCCTTTAACCCATTCACGGCGGGCTCCTACACAGTCATGTATATAGGGGTCGGGTATTAGTGCCTATATAGTGCTAGGGAACGGGTATCCACAGGCCCATCATGGTAATTTGATGATGTGATCACGTGATATAACATGTTATACTTGATATCATTTTCCATTTCCATAAACATTTTAAAGATGATGCTATACCTAAACTCTGTGGAAGTTTCATGTATATTGTTGAATTTTTTTTTCAAATTTATCACATAAAACAATAATTTTGTAAATATTGGAAAATGATGCCTCAAGGCATCACCCGATCTGGACTGGTGATGCCTTGAGGCACAGCCGATCCTGTGTGGTGATACCTTAAGGCATCACCTGCAGCTAATGGGTTAAGGATGAGGCATCATCCAGCCTAGGCCGAATGATGCCTCAAGGCATCATTTCTCTAAAATCAATAAAAATGTTTTTGACAAGGAAATTATTTATCGATCTACATGAAATCTTCAGGACATGTAGCTATAACATCAAAAGCAATATTCGTAAGCTAAAATAAGTGAAATATTATTGATTACCAATAATATCACGTGATAGAACATCAAATTATGACTTTATCTAAGATGTGTTCGTCCTCTAGAGATATGCACTATCACTAGCACTCGTCCTTAGTGACAGCTCTGCCACAGGTAGCCGTCCTTAAAGGGTTAAGGGCTGGTTCCACCAACACGATGGGTTTGTCGTGGTATATCTTACAGTGTTTTGTTTGTTAGGGTAGTTTAACGTCCAATTTGTTCAATTAGACTTATCGCAGTGTTGTGATATGTCGTACCTTCTTTATTGCGATACATTGCGCGCAATGGTATGTGTACTTTTTCACAATGTTGTGTGTATATTTTGGTGTATATAGCTCGAGCTCTTCAGTTCGCCACACTTTAAAAGTATATCTATTTTTTTTTTATTTTTTTTTTTAGAAGTGTTCATGCCACGTTTTCTAAATCCTATTCTAAAAAGTATATCTAGGACAATTCTCCTAATATACGGTCGAGGATGACACTAACGTATTTATCAGCACCTTAGCCCAGAGGCCATCATTGAAGGCCCCTACTCAGGGATGTACCAGTGATAGTGGTCAGTGAGTGCGTTTACCGTGGTATTCCTTGTAGGCGGGGTTGTTCTCATTGGCAGTGCCGGCAAAGGCTTCGAGTCGCACTACAGTGTCCGCCAGCGACCGGAGACGGGACACAAAGGCAGCATCCTGAAAACGTACACACACCTAATATAATAAACTGTGAGCGTACACTCTACCTTAAACGTTGTATGACCGGGTGTAAAAGATGAAAACATTTTTCAATGTACTAGAATAATATGCACAAAATGAAACATATGCAGATTAATTTTAATAATCGTAACACAGTTATCTAAAGGTGGAATTCCATTTACACGATTTAGCGGTGGTCATGTCTGTGACATGTCCATCCTATTTACCTGTATTGTTCTTCTCCCGTTCGTGGCTGAAAGCCAACCCTAGCCAGTGCACGTGTAGCCATTGCACTGCCAGTCTATTTACACGATTCGGCCACGGCTAGAACACATACACATATTTGTTTCCCACTCGTGGTACTATCGGCGCTAAAATCATATAAAGAGAATTCCACCTTAAAGGCATACCCTTTAAGCTATTATTTGGAACGATAAGGATGTTGTTCAACAGTTTTACTAAAGTCTTTAATTATGGACATGGGCCAGGTATCCCAGCGAGGAGGGGTGAGGTATGTGGAGGGGTAGCCATAGGACGCAGGGTCTGGAGCCAGTCTAGTGGCTAGGGTGTGGGGAGGTTAGAACCACTGTTTATTGGTGTGAATGAGGCCCAATTTATTCTCACTTTGTTCTACACAAGAAAAAATACTACAAACTAAAAAATGAAAACCAAAACTCCCTTGGAAAATAGGAAAACTACCATCTCTGATTTATTTACCGATGAAAACATGGCTTCCTTCAAAATCTAAAATACTTTACTGTAAACAGATTTTTCATCCACGTTAAAGGGTTTATTGAAATCTGGTGGTTTTCATTTTCCCTAGATATCAGAATTTATTTCTATGAATGATATGGTTATCATCATGGGGTTTTATGTACCATCACAGCAGAGAAGAGAATATATATCGGTAAAACATCAATGGAATGATGCGAACAGTACGTACCTTAAACAGGTGTGTCGGCACGGTGATGAGACCAACAGAGTAGGAGGATCGGAGTAATGCTTTCACCGCGAACAGGAAGCGGGGCAACGAGGGGTCAAAGGCCAAACCATGATGTGACCCAGATTCTGTCTGCTCTTCTCCCCAGAGTGGAGATCCCAGTGAGAGCACACCTAAAGTTTATTTTGAATACAAGATTGTAGTATTATGATAAGCTTCAACATTATTTCATTGATCATGACTCCGTACACTATCATATCCGATCTATAATGTTGAATTATTGTATAGACGAGGCGCACAGCTTTAGCGGCAGAATGAATTTTACCATATAATGTTGAATTACACCATGCCAGATCACTATCGTCTTATCAGCTGTCTATATATTTGATATATAAAGAAGAAACCAACAAGTTATTGTCAAAGTCGTCATTCTCCACGAGTTTTAAGTACCGGTTCCACCAACACACAAGATATTGGGAGATTAGTCACGATTTGGTTGTCTTGCTAAATCTTACTAGGTTTTGAATAATCATGTGCACATTTGCCGCGATGCATATTGAGGTGTCGCGGTGGTGGAGCACGAAAGTGTAAACTCAACACTGTGAAAAAGTAAAGTCATCATCGCGTGTGACAAAGGAGGTATGACATATCCCAATACTGTAAGATAAAAGAAGATATACCACAGCAAATCCATCGTGTTGGTGGAACCAGCCCTTTAAGTGGAGCGATATGAATTAGGTGAAGCCAAGTACATCTATCTTTTTATGTCGCGGCAGGGCTTCCAACCCTGAATCGTCTAAATTAATGTTTGGTCTGCCCCAAATCCATAATTTGATTATTACGACGTGGCAATAAACACCTCTGTGACAAGCCGATGCTTTAAAAAAAAAAATTCAAATCCATAATTTGCTATCGAAACTAGTAATGGCTGGGACTTAATTCTGTAAGAGAATCTGCAATGATGATTTTCGCACAAATCTTTTAATAGCCTTGCTATTGATACAACCTATTCAAAAGAATGGAAACAAGACATGTTCCTAAAAATGATCCAATTTATTCCCTATTTTCAATGATAGTTGGGGTATGGTTTCTGTAATATTCAAGTTTTTTTGTTTCGTTTTATATTGAATCTTACTGATTCAGATATGATATATCATTTGATGAATAGAGTAGTGGTGTCGTACTTACCCACTCTGAGAATATTCCGTTGCTCTGGTGTTACGCTTGTTCCATAGCCTCCAGTTTCTATCTCAGATTTCATGGTCGACAACACTCTTTCATAGGATGGTCGCATGACATGGTCCCTGTTGAGTGAAAATAGAAACGCCTAATATAATTCACCTACACATGTACTTCTAGGCGATGCTATTTCCAGAATATTGTTTTGGTAGGTTCCGTGTCTAATTTGATGGACAAAAAGTGTAAAGTTTTGGTTGTATGTTTATTTAATATCTAAGGGGAGCTCGATGGTATAAATAGACAATAATCGATGGTTTTGTGGACAGGCGGCCGTAAACCACGAGAGGTTGATGCGTAGTCAACCTCGAGTGGTTTACAGAGCCGCCTGTCCACAGAATCATCGTTTGTAGCATTTATTATCCATCTTTTCGGATAAATTATACCCAGTAATATGGAGAAACCAAACAAGAGTTAGTGTTATTGTTTATCGCACGACGGCAAGATCGTGTATAACTGTGCGAGGTGAAGCCGAGAGCAGTGATACGCGATCTTGTCGGAGTGCGATAAACAATAACACGACTAACTCGAGTTTGGTTTAGAATTTATCCTACCCTGCCGGTCTAAATCACTTCTACATTAACAAATGACGTCATTTGTCAAGTGTATCCCACTAGAGCAATATTTTTAATTTTTCTTAACTCCAGACCGAATACAGTGACCCAATGTTAAGCCTGAGTTTTTTATTAGGGGTAGGATAATTGCCATATCACATGGTATAACAATTGGGACTCTTTCTTTGCCCTATAGCAAAAGGGATTATGTTTCCCGTATACCATGGTTTTGAGGCTGTATACCACATGTTTGAATCTGTATACCACAGTTATGGTATCTGACAGGTTTTATGCAATGGGTCGTGGTTCACTGAGTCCCCATACATTTTCAATGGGGGCTTTGATTACGATGGATGATAAAGGTAGTAAACGCTGGTGTATATTACCGGTTGTCAGTTGGAATGCATTCCACGTCTATCAACGTCTTCTTGGCGTTGTCTATGAGCTGGGCATCCATTGTTGTCGTTAGGTCATAGTAGTGTCCGAACCGACTGACTGTGGTGCCCGACTAAATATAACACAACAACAAATATATATGTAAAAATATGTAGAATTTACATTGTGATATCTGTAGGCAGAGTAAGTAGCATATAGCCAGCTCAAACCTGGTGGTGCCACCTGGGGACGACATCTGTACCTAACCATTTGAAATAAGGCCCCAGATATTTCGATTTAGAAATGTTGTATTTGTCATTATATGGAAGGTATCTAGTTGTCTCGGTCATAACACAATACTGTGCGTAATGTTAATTTTGATGAACTGCCCAACATAATGGGTCTCTGACTTCATTTCTAACGGATCAATATACACATTAAATAAGTGGTATGCTTCCGTGTGACCCATTGCTACCAACACTTATTGTATAGACCAGGGGTGAAGGTTGGGACTAGAGAAAAATACATCGGAAATTTACAACCCTTAAAGAAGGCATTTCTAACCATTTTTTTTGAGAAATTATTTGATAAAAGATAATGGCTGTAAATCGATATACATATTCTAAATCCCTTGATTATACTTTTGCTTTAATATTTGATAAATTAAAGAGATATATGTGAAACATTGCAGTGTTGCCGATGTAGGAATGTCGGGTTGTTTCTCTGATTAATTAAAAAAACCCAGTATAAATACCTGAATTTGAGGTTGGTTCTGATACCGCCAGGCAATGGACATGTTTTCTGCTGAGGAAGTGCCCCCGGAAGTGGTGCCGGTGGCGCCCTCCGGTGGCCGTCCTGGGTCGTCCACGACGGGTCCCGGCAGCTCCTGTGTTATTTTAAATGAAGGTTTTAGGCAAGCACAACTCCACTGCAATCCGTAGTCGGTTAAATTGATGGCTCTTATTGAACAACAAATTTTGCACACAACGTTTCAGCTATGATAGCAGCCTTTATCAAGTGATTATGGTTCATCAGTGGGTTTATTTGGTCCTTAAATGAGCACAATAGTCCATTTGATTGTTGTCATGACGACATTCTGATTATAGACAAGATGGTGTGTGTTAGGATTACTGAGTCTGATTACATTCGACTGGTTCTAAATGATAGTTTGTTTATATAATTATCACAGTTTCTTCAATAAGTACTACACTGGGAGGGTATAAATATAATTTTAATTATATATTTACATATATATACAATTGGCATATTTGTATAATTATCATGAGGTAATTCACTTCTTGAGAATTCCTTCTTTTGATAGGATTTTCTCTAGTTAGATGCCTACTGATCTGAACTGATTTTTAAAGGAAACTTGACACTTTAACTTCCTCCCCATTGATCAAATAAAGGTCCGGATATTTCTTCTGAAAACATCAACAGTGATCTATTTACTGGTGTAATGTCCTCTGTGCAAATGTGACATATGAGCATTGTGCATTTACTCTGAAGGGATTTTCCGTTGGAGTTTCTTCTTTTGCTGATCATTTACTAGGGTTGAAAGCCAATTCGATCTTACGTGGTATGTATTTTGCATGCCTATAGTGGTCAATACAGTGGGCTTAGTTTCAGCCCTATTTAATAGGCTGTGTTTAAAAAAAACAACTATACCCCATTTGTCCATGGGTTTCATGTCAACGTAATAAGACAACATTTTCAAATTAACAATCAGTTAACATAGTAATCGTTGGATTACATGTTTCACATCTCAACAGTCATGTGGTATTTTTACATTTGACCCGAGTTAACACAAAGTTCCCTGTTCTACTGAAAGGTGGAATTACAATCCCCTTGCGATCAACTTGTCTGGAGCAGTATGCAGTTTGATTCATACAGTTGAAAAAAAAAGAATCTCGATGGAAATTGAACTAGTAAACCTTAGATGTACCGTTACCTTCTACTGAATAAACTCCCTTTCAAACAAAAACATAACCAAACCAGACACCCACATCTCCTGACTACAAGCTATATTTCTAATAGTGAACAGGATAAGGGAGAGGAGCTGAATCGTATAATCACTTCAGCTACTAGTTTTTGTGAAGGCATTGTAGTCAGGTCGTCCTATATAATACTTTCTGCTCACCTTCAGGACCTGCTGGCAGCGGTGGTCGGCACTGGCCACCATCAGTCCGTGTTGACACAAGATCCCCTCCGCCAAAAAGTACTTGAACACCATTCGTGAGTAGCTCCCATAAACGTCCTCCTCTGTCACCATGACAACAGTGGTCAAACAAAATTAGGTTTATATGTGAGTGAATATAATAGTTTGTAATATTAGGAAACGTCCTTACTATGGACGAAACGGTTCTCTTTCGATTTCGTACTGCCTGACGCCATAAGCGGAAAGCCATATGAAATCAACGACTGGCCAAGAAGAGGAACCGTTTCGTCTGCAGTAAGGATATTTACTTATTACTGTATACCTCAAATTTATGAGAAAAAAACCGCCATTTTAATTACTTTTGGAGTCGCAGTCACAGCGGGCACGAATATCATTATTACTACTCCACCCCTATCTGTAGGCAGTATTTGATAGACATTTGCACACAGATATATAATAAAGCAAAAGCAAAATTCAAATTTTTTTACTTAAACGAAGTCACAAATATGTGAGATTGTGGATGAGGATTAGATCCATATTTTTTCTGGTTAGTTCATAGATAATAGTGATATACTTACCGAGCAGACATAATGTTCCAACGGCAAGACCGCCACCTATGAGAACAGATATAAAAGGAAAAGGATACAATAGTTACACTGAAGAACTTGATCAAGTTTGGGATTTTACGTTTAATTAAATAACAGTAAAGTAGCGATGCATTGCTTAGTTACGCGGTGCTTCGGTCAATCATTGCACAGTCTGGCGCCACGTCTATGTGTTTCAATGCTTTAACACATAGAGGGTGAACGGCTGTTGTGTTAGCAATATGCGGTCAGAATAATGAGAAAGGTACCTCTCCACCACCTCCCACAATGTTTATAACCCACCTAATATGGAGTCTCCATACTAAGTCTAAGCCCATGGAGCCTACAGATCGCTACTGAGTAGAATACGGAAAGCTATATTCTCCTAGGAGAATCAGGCTTTTTCGACCATCAGACGGGCATTATATGAATTATTTTATATAAACAATGCGCTCACTGTAAACCCACTCTCTAGGCCTACACCACCCGAGTTGGCACAGGACTAGTCTCTCGACTATTCAAATGTCGTCTAGACAGTAAAACAATTGTCCCAAACGTGCTGGCAACAACGCGTAGTGTTTTGGATTCAATGGGTATCAGACGATTCGCACTGACAGCCCATTCGCACCCGACGTTTCGCACTGTAAACGAACCGATTCGCACTGGGAAATCAAAATAATAACAACCCACGATGTGTCGCACGTACACGGAAAACGGCTAATTATCATACGTTTCCTTTTGTGAAGCACAATACAAACTGTCCGGCTGTTTCTAACATGTATTCACTTAATTCCCAGTCATTTTCTGGAGTTTCTACGTCCAGTATTCACAGAAATATGAGCTGAGATGTATTAGAGGCCGTTTTCGCACACTGCGCTGCTCCGATTTATTGTGCCGCATAACCATAGATTGCTCTAGCGGTGCAGTGTGCTGTTTTCACGCTCGGGGCAAACAATGTAATATATATCGGCAAATTCTGGTATATTCCCTTTCAAAAATCAAAATATAAACTTCTGCATTGTGTTCTGCATGCATTTTGCTAGCTAATGTTTTTTATCTGGAGTCTCTATGTTAATTATTTCCAAAGTTATGAGGTTAGAAGTAAAGAGTGTCAAACCACAGTTTGTTTGTTTACATTTTGCGCAAAGCATCGCTCCTATTCTAATCGCGAATTTGCAAGAACTGACAATAATTAAGGTAATTCCAAGTAACTATGAGTGAATTAATCTGCTGGTGAAGGTCTGGCAAGGTGTTGTACTATTTTATCATTATTAAGGGTTAGTAAGACTTGGTCCGTTTTTTAGTGCGAATCGGCTAGTGCGAATCATCCGAGTAGCAGTGCGAATCGGTTTTCAGTGCGAATCGTCGTACATTCGATTCAACCAGCCCCGTCACTCAGTCCCCAAACAGGGCCGGGTTGCTCCCCATACTGAGCACTAGAGATCGTTGATACTTGTTGTTGCATAGACTTGACATGTATGAAACAAATTTATCATCAATGAGTACATGCCATTTTGTGCTTGCATACCTATTAAACAGATTGTTCTTACTTTATTTATACTCACTGTGTACTTAGAAATAATTTGATTTTACTGAGAAGCACAGCATGACAGTTGACACCTTAAATATTCTTTAATAAATACAACAAGCAATTCCCAGGTTTGAGCCTTTCTGGGTAGAGTAACTGCTCAGCATAAGTTTACTGATCAATTAACATTTACATAAGTCAATACATAAATAAAGGATCGAAATCCACGTGTGACTGAAGCGAGTCATTCACTCATTGATTGAGTCATAACCACACTCTCAAGAGCTTGCAACATTAAGGCTAAACTAGTGAGGTCCCCTCTTACCGAGCACATGATCCAAAGAGGGTACCCCTGTGGAGACTAAAAGTTGGTTGTTATGCAGAGACGGTCGGGTTCCCGTGATCTGAGGTGCTTTAATACGACTTTTCTTCTGAAAACTTGTAGCAGTCGACATCTTAAAGCATTGGCCGGAAGCGCAGGTTGACTACGGCGAAACACGGGTGCACTTCAACCAGCTGCAACGTTAGTCCTACTGGTTCCCCAGATATCCGCTAGATGGCATGAGTCTGGGTCTGTAGTGCGGCCACCATTCACCAGATGGCGTGTTCACGGCTAAAGGTAGTCTCTTTCAGGACCGCTTGAGGCGCACAGGGCAAGCCGTGTACACGCCGTCTGGTGAATGGTGGCCGCACTACAGGCTAGGCTAAAGGTACGCTGGTTCCCGGGGTATCCGCTAGGGGGCTCGGCGGAGATATGTTAGGTAGCCAGCGGCGAACACAGGCGGAACCCAGCCAAGGCTAAAGGTGGACTAGTTCCCTGCACTAAAGAAATAGTCTAACTAGGCTAGGCTAAAGGCTGCCCTGTTCGCCTGAAGTGCTCGTGAAAGAGACTACTTTCACTTACACCAATGGCCACCAGAGCAGACGTTTGCTACGTCTTTATAGTTCTATGGTATGTGGAACCCGTGCGATTCTTTTCTTTTTTTTGGCGGTGGGTAGATGCATCTACAGGCCTACTCGTTTGCAACGAATTATAGTAACTTATGGCATAGATCTCTACTCTAGTAGAGTAGAGGTCTATGGTTAGGGAACGATATTTGGATTGATGCACCTACCGACAAATTCCAATTATGAAAACATACCACGTTTTAATATTCTTTGTCCAACTGTGCTAAGGTCTAGCGGGAAAAATCCGGATACAATCCAGATCCTTGTTATATCCACTATTTATCTCGGATATAATCAAGACGTAATACACTGGGAAAACCCGAAATTAACAGAAAAACTGATATCTCTGCCCACCGTTTATAATCAAATTGATCACAAACTAAAATAACACAACTACAAAGATATGGGTTCAGTCATTTATTAACATTTCAACATCGAGGTTGGTCAACATTTAATGACAGCTTAAATATCAAGTATCAACATACCTAAGTAATTCAGTGTGATTAAAACCATGTTATAGTACAGAACTTTGGTAGCTCCATATAATTAATGGCTAAGAATTCACATCACTTCTGGCTTTTATATCTCAAAATTAAAGATGACAGCAAAGAAAAGGACTTCATTAGTGAATGCGATATTTATATAATAGTCTTCTGGTAAGAATGTTGCAATTCATTTTCAGTTTGTGGTTGCAATAAACAATCACCATCATGACACGCAAGCAGTAATATATATAGGTTAATTAGGATGGCAATATATATTCTGCACAATATAGGACATGTATAGTAACCATGAGCGAAGCATTTATTTTTAATAGGTCTTTGTTCTAGGAAACTTCTAGTCACTCGTCTTGAAACGACATTCAAAAATGAGACATATAGTGTCACGGCTTATACACTGGGAATGTGTGGTCGATCCTCAGATAAACAGGAAATATTTTTCATGCGGAATTTACTGCCTCAGAGAGACTGAAAAAACATGGAAAACACATCCTTATTGATGCTGGAATGGGGGCTAGCGTGTGTGGGAAAGTTTGAATCACTGTTTATTGGTGTGGATAAGGCCCAATGTATTCGTTGTATTACACAAGGAATACATATTTTATAAACTGAAAACGAAAAGAAGGATTTCCGTTGAAAAGACGAAAAATTCCATCTCAGAATTGACGACAGACTTCTACCCACGACCGCGGATATTACTGACCACTTACTTTAGGCTTAAGCATCTATGAATCTATTTTGTTACTGATTATATTAAAAAAAAACAACTTCGTGCGTCGTGAACAGTTGATCGTAGAATACTTATAACGATATAATACATATATTCAGTAAAATACTACCCATAACAACAATAACTTTTCAAAGAATACCTGCCGTATGGTATAGAGAAAAAGTAATTGAAATGTAAGAAAACTCCCAATTGATGGCCGAAACTGAATAAAATTCAAGTTAAAAGTAAGTGTGGAGGAATACATAGAAATAAGTAAGTGATGATTTCTGGTATCAGTTTAAATCATGGGTACTCCGATTGGCATTAAGCAAATATAAAATTCAAGTTTCCGAACACTTCAGGAGTCTTTACCCACGTTTATATTAAAGATCATAAAAGATTTTCTATGGATTAAGAATAAAGAAAGCAGAAGTCACTGCAATCCTCATAAAACCTATATCGTATAAGTTTGTTAAATGACATAACCACCAATCTTTGCATGGATTCTAGTTCACACTCCTATTCTAATGATTTCGATAGTTAAACATTATAAACAAGATCGACAATTCACACATGAAAATATGCTCTTCCTACTTGGACTTGATCTTTATCTTTCATCATGACTTTCAAACAAGGCTACTTTTCATGTTTTTAAATATATACATGTATTCATCGGATTGCATCAAACACTTTTGGCCTCCTTTATCTAAAAAAAACCTCTAAAGATTACTCTCACATAATTTCGTTGTGAACATCATGACAATCAAAATTTAGCATACATGTCTCATACAAAGGCTGCTCTGGCATATAGTCCATCCAAACTGCTTTCTATTCCCATTACAATATTAAACAGAGTTTGTGAACGATATTGATTAAAAAATACCTCAGTCATACATCACAATGTTCTTTTTGCACATTTGCCCAGATTTTTTCCCATTCACACTTCACAAATAGGAAATCGACAAAATCATCTAGACTTAGTGATGACCCAGCAGACGATGAACACGAATAAACAGAAGGCCAGCAGGTAAAAGATGTAGCGGTTGTGGCCTGCTCGTGCCATCATTTGAACTCGTTTCATTGTTGAGTTCAAGAAACCTCCAGATTTGTCAAAGTCATCATCCTGAAAGACGAACAACACAAAATGATAACAAAGTCGTGGGGTTCACTTACTTTTCATTATACAAGAGGAATTGCTAATTCACAGGCTTTACATTAGGATGTGTAATTATAAAAATAACAGCATGCACATAATAATCACTCTCACAAAACCCGCTTACACAACCAATTTGTTGTTGAAATAACGAAAGATTTTCCCTTTGATTCTATTGTACTGTATGAACTGTGTAATGTGTTAAAACAATGAATTTTATATTCGCCAATGCATGGTTAGTGTAGTCCTTCAAGATGGGCTACACATGATGATTATATTGTGTCCTATTTCGAATTTTAATCAAATGAAAAAAAATGTTCAATTGCCCAAACTATTAGATGTGGACACCTTTTTTCCAATCCATAAGGAAACTACATTCACTTCCAATGCTCACAATCATATTTTTTCTCGCAATATCATATGGATAAGTTTATGGTTACACTAGTCTCAATAGATAGCCGTATAGTGACTTTCACGGATCCACTACCTTGACAGTTTTTAACTACCCCCACAATCTAGTTAACCAATTATTAAAAAAAAAACCGATGAAACACAGGCTGTATAATGAATACATCCACATGATATCATATCATCAATGATAACGCTCTAGATTCCTATAGTAACTTACCATAGAGTTTATAAACTTGTTCTGTTCACGCACTTCATTACCGATATCGATTGATAACTGAAATAGTCATAAAGAAATAAAATGAAGACCCTCTTCATCTTTCTCGTTAGGTTGGGGCAGGGGTTGGAGTGAGTGAATGGTCAAACACCAGAGTACAAAAACTTTATCAATGAGACCTGGTGACATAGAGAATTCCAATACAGATAATCTCCTGTATATCCAAAGCAACTTTCTTCATCTATTTTTGTTGATAACTTTAATTCATTTTTCATAATCATAAATTACAGAGAAATAACACAACTAGACTAGATAAATTCTGCTTTTGAGGAACAATTATAGTTCTTTACTTTGACATTTATGCCTATACCTCTACTGTTTGAAATTCATAATCATAAATTACAGAGGAATAACACAACTGGAATAGAGATATTGTTCTTTTGAGGATGAATTATAGTAGTTTACTGTGACATCTATGCCTATACCTATTTTACTTGAAAGAAAAAGAACCTCCTCCCCTTCCCTAAACTTTAGGAAGAGCTACTTACAAACTTGAGAGCCTTCACTTTGTCTGAGAGTCCTTGTTCCAGTTGCTGATTTTCTTCTTCGATCATTTGACTCTGACCACCATACTGGTCTCTCCCATTAACATTATTACTTTCTGAAACGGAAAATTGTATGCTTTATATGAAAAGAGCAGATAGAATTATCGTCACACTTGGGTAACATCGTTTTCCACTCACAGTAAGGTGATGTAATCTTAGGTAAACTGGCCACCAGAGCAAAAGCTTTCTATAGATACAGCCAGGTGTAGACAGGGTAGCAAGATGTTACATTACTCAATATCGGATGCGACGCCAGCTGTGGTTTTAAATTGGGTAGATAAAAGGCTGGTTCCACCAACATGATCGATTTGCTGTGATATATCTTGTTTTATCTTACAGTGTCGCAATATGTTGTACCTCCCTTGTCGCGGAAAGTAGCGCGCGAAGATGTGTACTTTTTCGCAATGGCATGTGTAAATTTTGGTCCTCCAGCAAATATTCAAAATCTAGCAAGATTTAGCATGACAACCTAATCTCGCTATATCTTGTGTGTTGATGGAACCAGAACTTTACCATTACTCAATACCAGTTGCAGCACCTGCTGTGGTTTTAAATTGGGTAGACAACAATGCACTCTACTGTAGTGTAAGCTGTGCAGAGTCCACTGAGAAACGGATACTGTCTGTTGGGTTAACTAAGTTTATGTACTTAATGCAATATTGCAATCTTCTTGATTTGTATGAATTATAAGATGACACAATGGCCATGATACATTTCAAAACCATATTCTGATATCTTTATTGAATTCTATATTTTGGACAGTCAAGATTGTACTCAAATCTAGCGGCATCAGGCTTGGCTCGCAACGCAGTCTCAAAATCACAGTCGAGTGGCTGGATAGGTAGTTTGGTATCGAGTAGGTACCTTATATACCCCTCACCTCCACTGAGGGATGAACAGCTGTTTTAAGTTCTAGTCAATCTAGATCTGTGGTTGATCCATCTGTCAAAGTGCCCTCGAGACTAGAGTAGAACCAACAGATGCACACGCAAAAAAACATGTAGCTCTGTACTCCACTCAGGGTTAACTTCATTCTAATACACTCGTTCATTACTACCGGGATACTTTTCGGGGTTTACGACCGTCTGTCTACTAATAGGACTATTGTCAAGACCCGTCAAGACAGTGCGAATGCAGCACAGTAGGCTACAGATAGTACACTGTACAGTGTGTTTACAACAGTTTAGTCAGTGTAGACTGACTAATGAAGTGTACGGTACCCCGGTACTAGATACCAAAGAAGTATGATAAACAACTATGTTGTGAACTAGATACGTGAAATGAACCCTTGAAATAATGATAAGATACCAGCCTACGCAACTTGAAAACCACAATATGTTAACTACCTATATGAGCTCGTCTCATGTTGACTTCGTCCAAGAGAAAACAAGTTACTTCGGACACGACTTCGGTCAGTTTTGTGTGAAACGTCACCGAAAGTGACGTGGAGGTATCACACTGCCCCCTGTCGTTATCTTTCAGAACCACGAAGAAGTTAGCTGATTCCCCGGAGTACCAATGAGTAAAGATTCTGCTGGTTGCCATCAACATGGCGTCGCTTGCTGAAGAAATAGCTCTTTTGACAAATCCTGCACCTGTGAATCACGACCCAGAAGATATCGATGACGGTAAGTTTAAGTGACTAGATGCGTCATTTTATTGTGTTCTAGTGAAAACTTTACACGTGTGAGAAAGTGTTGTGAACTCGGCAGTAGCACACGTGGTTCGCCTACTTTGTTTACTCCTATTATCGCTCTACTGCCACTCACTTATGAGAAAATAAAGAAAATAAGGGCAACAGAATAACATACACCTATGGAGTAATCAATATATTTCCTTGTGTCAAAGGATATCTGGTTACAACGCTATATAGACAGAGACATTCATGTACAGTTATAGCCTGTAGCAAAGAATGATTTCTAGTTCTGCCATCATCCACCAGGAAATTATTAGATCGCGCCACTGTGGGCAGGGTATAACCACTATTAGTATTATCGGTATTTGGACACTAAGCTTCGTTGCCAGCACACTTTGGTCGTGGGTGACCAAGAGACACTACGCTTTGTTGCCCCACCCCTTCAATTGTTCAATTTTCAACTCGTCTCTAGAATTGAATTAGAAACTCCTGAATAATAAATGTCTTGTTGTAGCTAACAAGGTAGCAGTTACGAAGTAGGATTTTTACAGGCTGGTTTAATTGTCAAAAGGGCATATATACACAGCATAAAAGCGAAGCGCAGTGTCCAAGGTGACAATCGCACTGTCTTGCGAGAACAAAGTGTATTGTCCAATACATGAAGCTTATAATGTCCCAAGCATGCTTGCTACAAAGCTTAGTGTCTTGGATTCTTATTATCTACTACTATAATATAAAGTTAATCATGAGACGAGTCTAAAACTGCTCTATGGCAAGCCCCCCCCCCCCCCCCCCCCAAAAAAAAAAAACCAACACAAAAAAAACCAACATTTTTTTATGTCAGGGGCAACATGGCCACCTCCATAATAGCAAATGTCAAACAACTGACCTAAATCTCAACTGACCCTGTCCTACGTTGGACAACTGACCCACCTAAAGGGTTGGTTCCACCAACATGATGGATTTACCGTGGTATATCATGTAGTGTCTTACACTGTCATGATATGTCCTACCTCCTTTGTCGCCATATGTAGCGCGCGGTGTTGTGTGTGTGTGTGTTTTGGTGCTTCCCCACCACGAAAACTCAAGATACAACGTAGCAAATGTCCACACGATTATTCA
Organism: Alentia gelatinosa; assembly: GCA_950022655.1. NCBI lineage: Eukaryota > Metazoa > Annelida > Polychaeta > Phyllodocida > Polynoidae > Alentia > Alentia gelatinosa. Next base: position 13,628,999 of record OX465584.1, on the reverse strand, counting down.
AAACCTAGCAAGATCTAGCAAGACAACCGAATCAGGACTAATCTCGCCATGTCTTGTGTGTTGGTGGAATCCGCATTTAACTGAGACATCTGACACAGTCTGGTTCCGCTGCCTGGGACATCTGACCCAATGTTCCAGTAGTCTTCTATACTTCCATTTCATACAATTTCAACCTGGTTTGATTATGAATAGCCAACTGGTACACATAAATATATGTTCTCAATTAATATACCATCGTGCCTTAATCATTTAGATATTGGAACTCGCAAGTCAGATGGTAGTTGTAAGAGCGTATAAATAAGATGAAAACAAACACCACAAAATCAGATTTTTAGACAGTAAAACATAATCAAATTAAAAGATATTTGGAGATAAAATATCTATATCTATGACATCAATTATGACAAAAACTATAAAGTAGCTGAAGACATGCAGAAAACAGTCTGTAAGTATGTATTGCAATTCATGAGAGGCTAGATATGATTAATTGCTGTCTTTCATTTCACAGTTTGCCGTAATAGATTTTTCCATATAAAATGCCTGACCCACGGGTGAGGCAACAGACAAGATGAGACAACTGACCAGCGAGACAACTGACCAATTAATATTGCATGGGTCACTTGTCCTGGGTCAGTTGAGATTTAGGTCAGTTGTCCTGCCCCTATAATAGCTATGTGCCTTATATGATATTAGACCTCAAATTTTTTATTTATTTATTTTTTTTTTCGGTTGGGGTTAGAAGTGTTCTTAGCCACGTTTTCTAAATCTAGACCTCAAATTAAGGCCACTCAAAAAAAAGAATCGTTTCTCATCGCCGCGCACGTCAGCAAAAAGGTTTTTAGAAGACAATTTTTTATAAGATGAACCTATATAGATATCATGAAAGATATTTGTATATGGTATCAAATTAAAGCTCCTGATGTCAGGGATGCATTCTATGGTATTTAAAAAAAAAATTTGGCGTCGAAGGAGCACAGACAGGCCTCACCTTGTTCTGCCAATCTATGTGGTATTATGCGTATCTAGGTATCCCCAAACCGTGGTATTCATATCTCTCTTCTACACAACTAATAGTTCTGTGCTGCCACCTATTGTCAAACTATCGTACTTGTCATTTTAAAAAAAACATCTTTGATCCAGCAAAAAAAAAAAAAAAAAGTGCCCTCGTTATATTCTTCATGGCTTGGTGATGAGAAACAAGTAGTTTTTATTTGAGTAGCCTTACTCGTTTTCTGTCACAGCCAGACGTAAATGCTATCGAGAGTTTAGAGCACGTTGTAAAATGTCGTTCGGTATAATAAAGTGTACGTTCTCTCTGTTTGTTTTCAGTAACCCGAGCCAAAGTCGCGTCAAGGAGCGTGGATGATGTTGACGACGACCTCCCTCAGTCGAGCACCAAACTTCGGCGACAGGCGGCCTCACTGCTCGTCGACGAAGACAAACGTTACGCCGGCAGGAAAGTGACGAGACAGAAACTGAAAGAACAGGGCGGGCTCTCCCAGCTCCCTACAGGTGAGTCACTTCAGTCGAGATAGAACCTCGAATTTATAAGACCTGCCTATGACTCCTCTTATTGATCCGTAATAAGCAAGAAAACACAATAATTTTTTTTAATTTATTTTTTTAAATTTATTTTATATTTTATTAACTTTATTAAGGGACAATTGCGTTTTACAACAATCACCGAAATTCGGCAACAATGCAATAATAATAAAAAATGATAAATGGATTCTCAATGGAAGCCTGAGTGCATTGAATAAAGGGGTTTATAGACGCCTTGAGCCCAGGACGATTTGAGCCCTGGACGCCTTGAGCCTTTCTGTGGACGCCTTGGGCCTTACCTGTGGATACTTTGAGCCTACCCCCTTTTGGAGAACTTGAGCCTCGAGGTGTAAAAACCTTGAAAAATGCCCTTGAACTGGTTTATAGTCACATATACACAACCCTAACCCTGATTCAACCCTATTCTAACCCTAACCCACCAAGTGGAACTAAAGTAGGTGGAGCCTCAAGGCGTCCACAGGGTGGGCTTAAAACGTCCACGATTTCCCGCTGACAATAGGCTCAAACGATAACAGGCGATAACGTCCAATTCCCGACACCTCTTATCACTCCTTAGTAAGCAACAAAACACAACGATAGAAAATAGATCGATGGAATCTCAATGGGAGCCCGAGTCAATTGAATAAAGGGGTGATTTCACTGTGCTGACTGACGGGCCCTATGTTGCCGAGTGACTTTCGGCCGCGAATATAGGGAACCAAAGTGAACACACTGATACTCATAATTCAGCACTGCATCTAGTTTAATCCAAAGAAGCGAATCAAGTAACCCACAAACTCCCAATGAAGTAATTCTGACACACTCAAGAACAGTTTAGGACGCCCACTTCGAGCTTCTGTATTGCACAAATTAATAGCCTCATATGCATCTATTTTTTTTTTTTTTTTTTTTTTTTTTTCATGGCATAAACATTTATGCCCCAGACAATTAAATACACACACCATAAGTGCTATAAACATAACAAAACAGACCCCACTAGGATCTGAAATAATAAACATCACTAACCTATTTCCTCCAAAGAAATGCAAGTCATGTTTATTTCCTGTCACCTACATGTTGACAGGGCCGCTTCTGACAGCTGATTGTGACTACATGTACACATGCCATCACAATCACTGTCCATCAGGGCAGCCTGAGGATTCCCACGGATGAAACCGCTATAGTTGTCATGCCCACACCATGACAACTCATGACATACCTGTTTTGCCCCATGCGAACTATTTGTCAACAACTTGACACCAGGCGAGTCGCCATGATACGCCGCTGTCACCGATGTCGTAATAGAACGAACAGAAACGTGACGTCAGCCGATCCCAAACAATCGGCTCATTCAAGCGGCAGCTGCCATACAAGAAACACCTAGCCTCGTACAGAACACGCCTCATATGCATCTAGTTTAGATTTACCGATAAAAACTGGTAAATTTCTGTTAAGTTCCTTCCTTTCTAGCCACATTGCTCTGGACATTTCATAAGTTTTTTTTCTTATTTTTGAGGTAGCTGCCACAAAGCACACATTCCACGTCCCATCTTATGACTTTTTATGATTGACTGCAAGAATTACTTATTCTTTAAGATATCCAGATCGCTTTCTACATTCTTCTTAGTATATTTTGATAGCATTGGATACCATAAGTCTGATAAATTGTACAATATTTGTACCTTTTGTGAGGTTTCAAGGGATTTATTTACAGTAAAACTCCGCGTAAGCGGACACCCTCTGTTCCGGGCCAAAGTGGCCGCTTACGCGGGGTGTCCGCTCACACAGGGCTTTCAAGTTTCCTCCGTGCCAATATACAAATGTAAAATACCAATATGTAGGGAAGAGAGGGGATGGTAGATCTGAAATCCTTTTTCCCATACCATAGTTGGATCCGAAGTTATTAAACTTTAAATTACATAATGTATTTTCTATGGATATAGTCACACCCTCTCATAAAAACCACAGATTTATCGATTTTTAGTCGGGTGTACATCGGAGGTATCCGCTTACACGGGGTTTTAGGCCTTTTTGAAACGAAATAACTGTCTTATAACTTACGCGAGGTGTCGGGGTTACGCGGGGTTAAAATAAACATCTAATAGAGGGGAAAATTTCCGTTCCGAGCAAAAGTGTCAGCTTACGCGGGGTCACCGCTTACGCTGGGTGTCCGTTAGGCGGGGTTTTACTGTAGTCTTCCAACTACGAATATGTTAAGATTGATTGTGTGAGTAACATTCTTTACTCCTACAACATCTCGAACTATCTTTTTACAGGAGAAGAATCCGATAGCAGTGCTTCGGTTGAAGAGCATGAAGTCAACTTGGGGAACGAAGACGAGATGGACGACGAAGAAGACGAGGACAACAGTGAAGACGAAGAAGGCAGTGAGGACGAGGAGGACAGCGAAGACGAAGATGAAGACGACGAAGATGATGATAAAAGTGAAAAAGAATACGATATTGATGTAAAGAATGAATTAGCAGACTTTAAAAAACTGATGAAAATGAAGTCGAATTCAGCAAAGACGCCTAAAACAGAATTCAGGTAAAGTACCTCAAATACTAATTAGAATACTAATTTAGGCTAGCTGAAATAAGAAAGTACATAACACAGGACACCCGTATCAACATTTATAAAAGTATGATCGCTCCTATCCAAGATTATCCAGGTTATTTTGTTGGAGGTGCGAATAACAGGGTTCGTACAGAGCCTGGAAAACCTGGAAAAGCCTGGAATTACGCTTTTGGGTTTTCCAGGCCTAGAAAAGCCTGGAATTCGCACAGAGGGCCTGGAAAAGCCTGGAAGAACCTGGAAAATTTAGTTTGGGATAAAAACATTTTTTTTACCCTATGAAATTCTGGTCATTATTAGCTTTCCTTAACTACAGCACCTGACTGCCTATGGAATTTCAGTGACTTTGAATTGAATAGTTCAAAAAATCCCTTATTTGGCCATTTATAGCAAATTGCTTATAATATAGCATGGTTTTGATTATTTGTCTTCATATTCAAAAGTAAAAAAAAAGTTCCGAAAACAAACAATAACTGTTTTCATTCACTAGTAAGATGGTATTGATTCACATTGTTATGTGTCTGGAGAAAAAAATATTAGAGCCTGGAAAAAGCCTGGAATTTTATTGGGTTGTACATGTACGAACCCTGGAATAAACAGGTCGTGCGTAAGTTACAAATGGCACAAAATAGAGGGTTGAGAATCTGCATTCGGTCGAACATTCGGAGAACTCTCCACCAAGGATCTCCATAGCATGTGTGACATACAAACCGTAGATTGTCGACGAAAATATCTAAACTTCCTGTATATGCGCAGGTATACATGCATCGAAAATTGAACAGTTTTGTAGCATACAGCAGTCCGCTGGTGTGTCCCGCTGCCTAGCTTATTATGTCTATTGCGTTCAACCGGAGAGAGTTACTAGCTAGATTTATTAGGAGTTTGTGACCACCCTATGAGAGCTTGCACACCAAGTGTTTCCCCAACGGTGCAGCGAGCACCCTCATATAAGGCACAGAGTGATTGCTAGTTCTGCCATCATCCGCCATGAAATTGTAAGATACGGCCACTGTAGCCAGGGGGGGGGGGGGGGGCAACCATTGTTATCAGTTGTTATAATCTATTGATGATATTGAGACAAGGCTGAAATTCCTCCATGGCAAGCCCCTAAAAAACATTTTTCATAAAATACATTGATAATTAGTTTAGGATAGCGCGACATTCCATATAGCTTGCGATCCTGGGTACCGCATATACCTCGGATCGCAAGGTAATGTCGATTCTGTGTTGAGACTAACCCGCTTGCGACTGGAATGCTTGCGATCCTAGGTACATAGGTAAGACTGGGCACACCAAATATCAAACATGTTTGATATTCAAAAACGCTTGCCATCCGGGGTACATGTGGTACCTCCAGTCTGAGACTGGGCGTACCCGGTATGCCCAATCTCAGACTGGAGGGAAACTTGCTGTCTCCACTGTACATTTTGACGCATTGCGATCCTGAATGTACGCCCAGTCTCAGACTGGGCGTACCTATGTAGCTAGAATCACACAGTGGAGACTGGACTTTATGATGTTGACATTCACTGGTAGGTCATCTGATTCTACCGCAAATTTAGTTCATCTATGAAGGCTCGTGTTGTTTACTGTTGGTGACAACCTCATTTGGACTGTGTATCAATTATGGGCCAAACCGAATCGGAGTGCGATTAATTAGCAAACCAAAATGAATGGCATATTTTCTGTTGCTAAGGATCAAGTGTGGTTCAGATTTTATTTCACCCCTACCACTAACTAAATTACTTGCAGTTGTGTCATCATTCCCAGTACATTTTTTTTAAATAGTATTCCATGTACGTTGAATACGAGTTCCCAATGTTAAGTCTATGGGGAAAAATACCAGGGGAGAGATAAGAGTCAAATATCGTCTGCTTATTTTAGTTTCGAGGATGACGGCGACTACAATAAATTCGCTGACGACTCAGGAGATGAAGAATCTAGTGATGACGAGGAAGATGAAGATGATGAGAAGAATGAGGGCGAGGAGGATGAATCAGAGGAGAGCGATGAGGAGGAGAAAGACGGAATTAGTACCTTCAGTAAAACAAAGGCAGACGAAGAAGTCAAGAAAGGAGAATCCACGAAAACACAACTGAGTAAGTACTAAGAAGTGATATAAAGAAAAACACAAAAATAAAACAGAGGATTTCGTAAATGTTTTAACGTGTGCACCTCATACTTAAATTCATTTGGATAATGACTTTTAAAACCCTATGGTATTTTAATACATGTTCATGAATTGCATTGGTAAGCACACTGTATACCTAATACACCAACGGTGAACACATTTATTTGCTGACAGTTTTCACTTCTACTGACATTTTGATCTAATTGTTAGTTCAAAATAAGTAAAGCATAGATATTTGCATACCCCAAACATGGCTTTTATTGATGGTATTGAGATACGGTCCTTTGAGGTTACACAGTCATCTATAAGACAGTAACTATAGCATCAACGTCTTAACTTGAAAATATAATTTTTTTATGAATAATTAAATAATTTATTGAGCTGCAAAAGTTGGGTCCAGATATCACTCAAGAGAACATTATCTACATTCCAATAACCAGGCCCTATAAGATAGTTTCAATTAGAATCCATGTATGTAATGATATACTTCGCAGACAGATCACATCTTAATACCCTTGTCTTTATATGTTTGCAGCGCTATGGGACCAGCTGCTGAAAGCACGGATAGAGTTGCAGAAAGTTGTATTGCTCGTCAACCAGTTGCCCCAGCCTGACACCTGGTCCGACTTCTATCAGGCTGGTGGAGCCGATTACAGCACCGCCCTGGCTGAAGGTAAGCAACCTCTCTCACTTAATATACCTCTTCATCTCACCCCGGTATTATTCTCCATAGGCTTAACATTAGGAACTCGTACTCCACGGCTATGAAGTTCATGTACCCAATACTCAATGGCTAATTGGGTGATTTATTTTATCAATAAATCATGTTATATGGGGTGAGATAAAATCAGAAACCCACTCGATGAAAATAACTTGGTCCGTCAATTACACTGCAGTCAAACTCGGTGGAGTGCAGACCAAGCTATTTTCATCTCTTGGGTTTCCTTCTAAATACTTTATGGCCGAACACATACCGCTGCTGGGGGTGTAGTAATTACAGTTTTCATACCAACGTTGATGTTTTCATACCTATCAAATGGTTCAACGAAAAGTCCAACTTCTTCATTGGCGCTTTGATAAAAGTTCAAATAAAAGTTCCTTGTGACAATTATATCACTGCACTTCAAAGTTTCCGTCCATAAATTACCTCATGCAGCAAGGGGGGAGGGTTTCCAGTCTACATTACCAACGATGATAAGGGTTTTATGATAAAATATGACAGGGGGGAGACGGGGGGAAAATGGTCTGAAATGCCATGACGTCATTTATAGACAGCCTCAAAGTGCTTTGTTGATAGACAATCAGAGTCTTAATAGGAAAAGTGAACATACAAGAAAACAATGTTTGGTGTTGAGACCACAAACCATAAGGGAGACGGAATTCGTTTGACAATTTTTGATAAAACTCCTTCGTTGTACATACAGTTCATTGGTTGTTGGTTGTTTTTGTTTGAGTATCAACTTTTACCTACTAGCTTCGGCCAGTGGCGTTCAACAAGGTTCCTGGCAAACTGACTGAGATGGTCGGGGGTCCCCCTTACTTACCCTTTTCCGATATTATTATGAATTGGTGAGACGTGGCTAGAACATCTCTGTAACAAGCTGATGCTACCTTGATAATGACAACTTCCTGTCACTTTTGAACCAGGTTGCTATGGTGTCTCCAAGTTAACAATTGTTACCTGTGTAACAACAATCGCCGCCACCTTGGGAACAGACCATTGCCGTGTTCTCACTCTCCAGCACAAAAAATAATAAGAATAAGAATAATTCCGATATTATTATGCAATAGAAAAATGTTGGTAGAGAATATAATCAGGTTTCTAGTATCAGTTTGTAATGAGCTTTCCTCACCCTTGTTGTTAAAACAGGACAGGCAGCTGTGAAATCCCTGCTCGACAAGATCTTCTACCTTCAGCTACGCCTCCTGCTTCTACACCCAGACACCAAGAACATGGAGGAGACCTCCAACAAGAAGTAAGAATTTCAAATGGCTTCATCCATCACATCCAGTTTAAGATCACTTTCGATTTCGGTACCAAGTGTGCGAACATTCAAGTGACATTAAATACAGATTTTAACTCCATTTTTTGCATGTTTGAGGAAATAATGTTGGATGCGAGTTTAATATAGGTAAATTTGATCTCGTGAGTTGGGTTTTCTACCGTCAACTCTCTGCGAGTTTATTTGGGGAGGCGTCAATCTCTCAGAGTAGCAGCCTTGTGAAACCATGAGTTTAATTAAGGGTTAACCTTGGCTTAGACTCTCACCTTGGGTTTTTTCTACAGTATATTTTTATAGTAGCACCTGAGTGATTAGAAAGCCAAGTTTAACTTGACGCCTGAAGAGACACTTGTTGAAACCATGTTTTCTTTGTAAACCACACTGAGAACATAAAAGTTGCCCAAATCTGTTGACATCTAGCTCAACTCCTTAGCAACTTACTGTACAATGCCGCTACCATAGCGATGTTGACAGTGTGACATTATGTCACCAAGCGAAAATTTGATGATGACAGCGCAGCCGTTGTCACTCGAAACTGGCATTCGCACAGTAGCATCAGCAGTGACTGGATCGACCTAGTCCTGTATTACTATTCAGAAAGTCAAGTTAACACTTTTTTTTTAAAATCGTTATTTTATCGGGTCATGCTCTAGGCTCGCAGGCCTGCCTTCCTTACAGACAGTACAATGATTGTTGATTGCACAAAATGCAAGTAAATACCCAGTACACTTTATAGTATAAATGCACCAGTGGAATAATCAGCGGGCTTACTGCCCAGTAATATTTAGATTGTCATAACGTGGCTGAAACACCTCTATGCTAAGCCGATTCTACCTTGATAATTTTGAACCTGGTTGCTAAAAAAAAACACCAAAAGACAAACTGATAGATTGTCAGTTGGACAAAAAGTAAAAGAATGATAAGTACATACTGAAATGGGATGGAGAAAAATAAGGTAATTTTACAATTAGACTCCATAATGCCTTACTTATTGGCGGAAGGTTTTCGTTATTAGCGATTCTACGTGGGTAGGACTGCTTCTACGGTCGTACTGTTTAGTGAATTCACTCTGGAGTCGTTGTTTGTCACCCACACAGACCGGGTCAGCCCGCCAAGCCTGCCCTGGAGGAGGGAGACGAGGAGATCACCAGTGACAGTGAGGTGGAGGAGGAGGAGCACACCCCAACCCCCAAACAGAACCTGAAGAGGAAACACCCGCTCACTGACTACCCGCAGCTGCTCGCTAAGCGACACAAGGCATTCACTCCGTACAGGTGAGTGGATTAGTAGTCTGTAGTCTGTAGCGTGTATAATTATATGTATTGATATTATTATATAGATATATATTTCCGAGACATAGGATCATGAATAATTATTAGGTCACATGGTCTCTACATGTTTCATTCGCGGGCTTTCACATGCTTCGCGTCCGCCATTGTGATCGCTTGTCTCTGTACACTCTTGTTTCTTTATTGTATACATTTTTCTAATTTTATTGGTTTTTTTTTGTTTTGTTAAATTGTTAATAAAAGGGCCGACGATTTATAATTATTTGTCCTGAATCGGCAAGAGTGGCAATCCTGTTGTTGTCTCATACTTTACTATATAGTCATGACAATCGTTATAAGCGATGATTAACAATTGCGGAGCATCGCTGTAGGTTATGCACAAGTCGACCGAGTTGTGCAGTGCCCGCAGTTAACTAAATAATGGTGGTTTAGAAAAATATTTCTCACGATCGAAATAACAAAAGGATAATTATGAGGTTTCGAGTATAGGTATACCAGATATGTAGAAAAATTATTCCAAAATATTTCCTAATTATAATAAATTTTAGCATCTGAAAATGAAAAAAAAACAACTCCCATTATAACTGTAAGACATGTCCACAATTGTCTTGGGTTGCGACACTTTGGCAGACAAATTCACTTATGACACCCTACGATTGTCATTACTATAGGACACCTCTAACTGCCCTATGTGTCATAGACCGACGATCGTTGGCCAATCCTCTACAATCATACGTCTATAGGACACTGACGCCTGGAAAATGTTCTTATGAACGATTGTCGTGACTGTAAACAAAAGAGAGAATTAATTGGGCCTCATTTGCACCAATAAACAGTGGTTCATACCATCCCACACATGCCAGTCCCATTCTATGACCAATAACGATGTGTTTTATTGTTTTCTCAGGCTCTGTGAGGCAGTAAATTCCACATGAAAAATATTACCTTTTCTTTTATTACCCTAACTGACATCCCAGTATAACAGTAGTGTATCATTTACTGTATTAAGTGCTGATTCCACCAACACACAAGACATAGCAAGTTTAGTCACAGATTTGGGATTATTTGGCAATATAATGTCACGAACTCCCAATAATGACGTCTGTGTAAGAATATCATATTTATACAGAGCACTGAGTGTGTCGTAAGATCTGATCCCATCTGCTAAAAGGCAAATTTTGTATGCTATGGTCTTCACCTGATTGAGGCAAATTCCACCTCTGAAGGCTTATTTAAAAATCATTACGATAATCGTCACTACAAGTTTGTAAAACCCCACCCCAAGGCCACACCCCCTCCTCTGGCTGAACACTAGGCAAATGGAACTGGTAATTAATAATTGTGTGAAAAAAAGCATCCGCATAAAAATTTGACAACTTTATATTGTTGATGAGTGGTTGTTGATCATTTCCCATAGTATTAAGAAGTAATAAGTTTGTAAAACATAAACGATAGAGTCTCTGTATGTCCAAATAATGTTTTATACTAGAAAATATTTGCTCTGTAACCTTCCCCGTTAAGACAGAAACGTTTAAGTTGTTAGTTTTGTAGAGTAAGATTTTTAATTCATATACAACTTTTAATTCATATACAACTCGAACATTTTTCTCTCTTTTTTTTAGGAACGAAACGATCCAGAAATGGTTTGATAAGACGCGAGTCTCGGCAGGAAAAATTAACCGTGGTTTTAGCGCCTTCGAGCAGTCGGCACTGAAGCAGATCAGACAAGTAGGTTTTGTTTGTGTACATCTTAACACTGTTAACATCATTTATATCAAGCACGGATATCTCTTAACTTGAGTGATTTGCACCCATGAGTTCAGTGTTTTCTAAGGGATGGGGAGTTAGCTCGGTGGTTAAGAGCACTGGACTTGTAACCTCAAGGTTGTAGGACTTTGTTGGTTTGAGTCCTACTGCAGCCACTTTTCTCGACAGTGGGTACATCATACCTCTATAAAAGTAGTATATACTACATAGCCTATACATCGATACACTGAAAATCCTGCTTAAGGGAACACCTTGTGTAGGAGGACCCTTAAGTGGGGTTCAACTGCAGAATTAACTTTCCTTTAAAGATTTTTATGTCAAACGAATATTTATATTAAAATTGTATACATTATGATCTTCCATTATATCCGCCTCTTAGGACATTGAACAGGAGTCATCTTTGTCCATCAGGACAAGAGAAAAACCCAGAGAAAGTGTAGGACCAGTAGATCATGTTCATGGATTCTCTAGCTATAATCGCTGTAAACCGTACATCAGTCCTTGTTGTTAGTCATCGTTCTTGTAACTGTATGCCATTACTTTACAATGACAATACCGCTCCTGAGGCGAACGGATACATAGACAATAAACGATGGCTTTGTGGACAGGCGGCCGGAAACCACGAGAGGTTGGCGCGTAGTAATACACGAGCGCTAGTGAATGTATTACGACGTCAACCTCGAATGGTTTACAGAGCTGCCTGTCCACATAACCAACGTTTGTTATATTTATTATCCATCTTCCCGATCAAATATAACATTGTAATTGCCATATTAAAGGGTATAGATATAGTGGGTTTTGGTTTAGTGAGTCCCCATACATTTTCAATGGGGTCTTTGTATATGATTACCTACTATATTTAAAACGGTAGAATTCCGTCGAATCTGCTTGAAGTTGCTCCCGCACATAGAGACATAGTGAACCAGAGCTAGGGCTGGAGATTGAAGGGCCACGAGAGTGAGATTCACGTGCAGTACTTAACTGAATCCTGCTAATTTTTTTGTGTTTCTTTACACAGATGTACTTCTATCCTTAAGATTTGTTGCTAGCTCTACTGAAAACATAATTTAGTAGTTGGTAAAATCGGTGTCACATGAAATGATGGTTGCGAACTAATTGATAGTTTCAGGTATTAATAGTAGGGGGCGCCACTAAGCCCTCACCACCCCTCTTCCTTTCAAATACGCCGCGACGAAGTCGCTAGTGAATGATAAAAACGGTCTCAGATCGTGCTCCCGTCTCAGTGGAGAATGGTTCATAATGGTCTCTGAACTGTTTTGCCTCACGTTGATATCAGATTCTGAGTGACCGCGATCGTCTGGTGAAGCGGACGCAGCTGAAACGCTCGTCGTATCGCGTGCTGGGGAAGCCCGAACACCGCGATGACGTCATAGACAAGCAGGACGACGTTGACGTCACGGATGGGCCGGTGAGTCATACACTATCCATACGTCAGCATTGTTGCAAAGTTTTACGGATTGTTCGTCATTTTACGGATTTCGACGCTTTTTAGCGCTAGATTGCTAAGTACGTCAAGACCCGTTTGTAATACGCTTTTCACAGCTTGATCACGAATACTCACTTTTAAGTTTTTTTATATTCCCAGTATTTTGTTTGATTTCTTCACTGAACGTAGTAAATTCGAAGGTGAAATTCGGAGTAATTCACTCTATTCTAACCACGTCTATATGTGAATCAGCTATTAAAGAAAATCACATTATTCATTATTTAAAACTGTAATTTAATCTAGGATTTATGGATCGTAGATTTCTTCTAGTGTTAAATCTCATTCATAATTTTACCACGATTATTTTTAGTGCTCGAGTAATCACCTATTCAGTCTCTTCGTTTCTGACCCGGAATCTTTCAGCCTCAGACACAAAGTCGAGACCGGCTCAAGGAATATGACGAGGAGATATTTGACGACGACGACTTTTACCACCAACTGCTCCGAGAACTCATTGAACGAAAGAGCCTCAACACAAACGACCCCATCGCCCTCAGCAGGTGTGTTGAATGTCATTCTCTTGTACAATATTAGCACTTTGTCTTTTAGGGAGAATATACGGGCTAATACGAATGTTTCGTGCATGGCATTTATAATAGATATATATTTATTTTTTGTTGAAAACTTTTATTATGGGTATTGTTGTTTATAAACAATATTCACCAGATTCGGCCTAAGGCCGTTCTTCCATCTGGGCCATCATACAAAATGACACAATCTCAATACACCCCCCCCCCCCAACCACCACCTCTAGTGTGAATTTAGTCTCTTTCACAGACACTTGGAGGCGCGCAAGGTGAAGACAAGCCTTGTCAAAGTGCCCTGCGCGCCTCAAGCGGTCGTTAAAGAGACTAGGGTGAATTGAAAACAATTCAGGAGATCCGCCCCCCCCCACCACTGCCTTCGTACATTAAACTGTCTTACCCCATCTCAAAATGAAAGTCAAGTACATTACCTGTCACACCAAGTTGACTGGGCCGCATTTCTGGATATCGCATCAGCTGGGTATGCCTCTTATACACTGGCCTTCTGCACCGTTAGGCAGAGTATATGAGCGTGCGGCCCTTGCTTAATAAAGCCACTCAACAAGCTGGCTTGGGAAGCTGTTGAGTTGTGCTTGTTATAAAGAGTATCACAAGTGTGTGATTAGCCCTCAACTATAATCTGTTAGTTAATTCAGCTTTTTGTTGTGCTCTCTTATGTCGTTTTTGTGATAACTGTCCTCACTTCATGTGTTAATCCATGAGTTTGAGCTTTTCACACAGTGTACATTTATAAAATTGAAAAGTTGCAAACGTTATAAAATGTTATTTTATATACCTATGCACGAAGTCAGTTTAAATAAACATCACTGCTGGGGGTGTGCAAATTAAGTCTATGGTATATAAAAACATAGTGATGATGGTATTGCACACATACTTATTACGGTGTTTCGATGAATTCATTCAGAATGAGTTCGTAGAACGAGCTCTGAACAAATCTATGTATTTACATAGTGATTTAAACAGTTGTGTAAGTCACAGATATATTATTAGAAGTTATATCATAAACGTTAAATCATAAAACCACTTTTAGCCTTATCATGTTGTTGTTGTCGTCATTATTATAATGTATTTATTATTTGATAAGATTCCCTAGATAAGGCATTGTTAATTGTATTAACAAGGGGTTCATCTTTTTACTTCAGACAATGGTTAGAATTACAAAAGTTGCGAAGCAAAGTAAAACGAAAAGTAGATACCAGAGCGAGTAAAGGACGTAAAATTAGGTAAGTAAAAATAATTGTAATCATTAAAATCAAATGTCATGAGAAATGTGTAAAGTGAAATTCTAGTCAAATGATTATTAAATCATTAATTTTGAATGTACATATTTGCTCACAGAGAGAACTTGTGAACTTGTCTTCATTACTCTCCTACCACCCTTCTAAGTTCATATATTAGTGATGTCACACCCACCAGTGTAGATGGTCACTGTGTAGGTACAGTGTTTAAACTGTCACTCAAGGTAGCATCAGCATAGGGAGCAGATGTCGCGTCGTCTTCTTATTTAAGTTCATATTTAGATTATGACAACGTGGCTAAAACACCTCTATGGCTACCTTGAAAATGACTCTATTTTGAACCATGTTGCTGGTCAGTTGATCCGCTCCCCACTCTCTAAGCAAAAAAAAAAAATCATATTAAGCAACATTCAGCATCTATTATCCTGAACGTCTGGCTTTTCGCAAGATTATATTTTGATTCCGTTACAGATGTTATTTAGTATTTGTCCTTTTGTAGGTATGATATTATTCCCAAGCTGGTGAACTTCATGGCGCCCATCGACAACTCAGCTTGGACTGAGGAGGCCAGGTGAGATAGAGATATTTCAATTATTTTTCTTATTTATTTACTAAACGAGGCTGGAGTGTCTGCCTCCAGGAAGATGCTCAAAAGAAACAAAAAATCAAATATTTTTCTTACATGAAGGGTCAAGGTCTCATTATCGTATTATATTGAGACAGAAGATGAAACCGGCAAGTTCAATTATAGAAAGTTTATACACACACTATATCAATAGAAAATAAAGAGAAATATCTTGATAATTAGGACACACCAATATGAAGATTTATATAAACGCTGCAACTGAAATAAAAGAGTCACAAGATTGGTATTGTCGAAAAAAACACCCAAATATATATATATTAAAAAAAACCAAGAAAAACTCATGGGCTACAACCCATGTAGGGTTGCAGCTTATCCGAAAACACCACATAAATTTAGTGACATCCCTTGATGTTCCCTATCTACTGTTTAACTTTAAATTGATATTTTTATTTTCCATCAGGGACGAACTGTATAGTTCCCTCTTTGGCAAACGGAATCCTGAACTAAAAGTCCAATGACACTCTGGTATCGGCTTCATCAGCTGATGTGATATTGATATTGGTACCACGAGGAGTCGTTCGTTCAGTACTGCCACAGAGGGATCATAGATGCACCGTACGACGGACAGGCGTAACGAAACAATTTATGGAATTTAAAACCTTCAGCTAACTACACATAAATAAAGATAGTCCATCACAGGATATGGAAACAATTTAATGAATAGACGTATAATCTGTTATTATTGACAATAAAAGTCGTACATGTATAACACTCTTTATTTTGACTTGATCAGATATATCATAATCACGGACAATACATAGAAATAGGAGCTTTGAATTGAAATAAGAGGTCTTAGCCCTCTACTTATTCGACACGATGTTCTGGTAATTTCTTCCCACAAAGAAAAAAATCTCCCAACCTTGAATATTTTCTTTAGAAGGATTCCATGGAAATTTCTTCTATTTTTAGACACTACGTTGGGGGGGGGGGGGGGGATGATACGCTTCGAAGCCAGTACGCGTCGGTTTTCAGTGGGTGACCGAGGGACGCAACGCTTTTTTATCGAATTATGTAAGAACTCTGTCAATAATTGACGTAGAAACTTGAAATAAAGATCAACATATAGCTAAAGATGTGCAGGAAACAATTGGCAAGTTTATATTTTGATTTACGATAGGGAACACATGATGATTTGTCTTTCTTTCTTACGCAGTTCACCGCGAATGCGAGAACATCGCCTTCCGAAAACGAAGCGTATCGCCCAATTTGCGAAGCGTATCATCCAAAGTGTGCTGGCTTCCAAGCGTATTGTCCAGTATTCGTTTGGGGTTATGATCACTAGAATAGCTGGAAGTATAAACCGAATTTACAGGTCCGTATTGAAAAAGTAGTCGGGTGCGTTGTCTCATTGTCCACACCATCAGAGCGAACAATGCTAGCGCCAGAGAACTTTTCTTTGATTTTTAATTCTTTTATTTATACTGTAAGTGAAAACCTGCTACATTAGATACCTGGAAGTGAACAACTAACTCGAATTGACAGTTAACCCCAGTCCCATTGGTGTCCAATATCCCAGGATTCTTCGATATATAAAATAGTGAATACATACACAATATTACCATGATTTGTATCTGCGTGGTTGTATTCTCCGCGTAGTTGACACATAGTAATAGTCCGAGCAATAGCGAGGAGTATTGTGTAGTGTGAACTACAAGGAGAAAATGGCCACGCAGATCAAAATCGTGATCATGTTGTATTCATTGCTCACCTTTCGACTAATTGTTAGGGAAAAATCTAGTAAAATAATTCGAATTTCGACCAAAGCGTTATGCATTGTTTATATAAAATAGTCCCTCCCCCACCTTAAACGGGATTTCAGTCTTTCGGTGGTTAGGCTATAAAGAATATAATACCTTTATATGGGTGATATCTTGTCATATAGACACTGTCATAACCACACAAACACCCCAAAGACGCCTACCTGACGCCTACAGGAGCCTACGCAGGCTGTTGTTTGGTAACTGATTGTCAAGACACCTGTCTCACCTACACACCATAAACAAGCAAACAAGATAATCTTGAGTGTTGTCCCTACACTCTCCTGTCAGCTTTGATAAGCTGTCCCTCCAAAGCGTCTCCTAAAGTGGGGTCAAGAAGCCTTTTATACCGAAATATCTGTCCCCTTCAGGGGGTGTCCCCTTCAGCGGGGTGTCACCTTAAGCGGGGTGTCACCTTAAGTGGGGTGCCCCCCTTAAGCGGAATTAAAGATTCCCAATAGAGGGCAGAATTTCCGTTCCAAGCAAACTTAACCCTTAAGCATGGTGTCCCCTTTAGTGGGGTGTCCCAGAAGGAGCGTTTTACTGCACCAGTTAATGCTACGTCGGTTGCGCCAGTAAAATCACTAGGTGCTATCCACTTAATATTCATGTATTTAGATGCACAAGACGTCGCGATGACACCTAAGCCAGATGCTACCTTGGAGAAAAAAACACTTAATAATTGCTAGGCTTGAACGAAATGTTCTCATCGTATTAAGCCACTAGATGTCACCATAAGTGTGTGCGCTGAGAACATCTAGATCTAAAAGACTTGGTCGCAAGAAACACCCAATTATTAATAGCGTTACTTGATTTATTATACCCATTTAGAATGTTTATTTTAGACTCGTTTGATTTATTATCCCATTTTGGTCTCCACTTGAGTGCGGTAAAAAGATACTTGTGTAACAGTTGGCACAAGGAGGTGTGTACGGTCTGGGAGGATGGAGAGGCGAATATAGTAATAAAGGCAGTGTGCTATTTATCTAGATTTATTTACGCTACTTGGGTCAAAGGCAGAACAAAATGCTACCTGAAAGCTGTAGGCTAAGACGTTGTAACTAACCTGTATTTATCAAATTTTAATAAGAAAGACATATATATCAAAAGATAAACTAGATATTTATCATGCAAAATCAACAAAGGAACGATTTATTTGAAGTTGTTTGGGGCAGGTTTATCCATTTCCTCCGTAACCATCCAGATGGAGAGAAAAATCTCTATTTAAAAAAAAAATCTTTAACTGGAACTACTCCTTGTCACTATGATTTGTCTTCAAGATGTCCCGTGTATGGACCTTTATGGTTCATCCTATATATCACCTGCATACAGAAATTAATTTCATGGTTTTTGTGGTAGTTTTAACGTAAGTCTGGTGTGTAAAGTAAATGATTTATAAGTCTGATGCAAACTTATGGACGTCCTACGGCCTACAAACTTGGACAAGACCCCGCCTGCTGCTTGACCTCTACCAGACGAGTTGTACCAATGTCGGCTGCTGATTTGTCGTCTGCTTAAGTGAGGAATTCCCTCCGGGATGCTCAGACGTCATTTCCTGCCTTAACGTCATAACTCAACACACGTCACATAGTCCACATTCTCCTGACGCAGCCTGTTGACATGGCGACAGCTGGACGAGGGCTGCGAACCACGACCAGGACTAGTAGGACACTGGGCAACTGTCATGTGATAATTATTAACATTGAATGGATGGAGGAGAGGATTGGGTTGCTTTGGTCATATCAGCAACAATTTGATTTAACATGGTCTTAACACACCCCCCCCCCCCCCCCCCCCAAAAAAAAAGAAGAAATAATAATAATAACAATATATATAGACCTATTTGTAATTCGAAATCCTCCTTTTTGTTCTATGTCTCATTGGATAGACTTATATTCCAATTATTAGGATCTTAAATAAGCATAGATAGGTATTGATATTGATTGGGTTTTTTTTCAATCCTCTATATATCTTCAGTTTATGACATGATGACTCGCGAAGCGATAAAGCAAACCAAACAACATTAAACTCTTAAGTTAGTAAGATCCTTGTATATTGTATGCTCTAGATATTTCGAGCTTGGTAATTGAATTTCGAATGACTAACCTCCATGCATTTGTAGAGTTGACTGCATGGTAATAGTAATATGTTTTACACCTGATTTATATATAGATCTATATAACAGAGAAACCCTATTTAATTGGATTCTTTACTAATATAGGCCTACATATCACGTAGAGTACCGTATTTCCGCCTAGCTAATCTAATCTACAGTACAATTAATGCAAGACGTGTGTTATTGTTGCACCTAATACTTTCCTTAATCCAAGTCTAGAGGGATGGGCCTACACCTTTTTTCATTAGTATACATGCATTTGTAGTAGAGAGGAGGTTATTTCCCTAGACTTGTCTCGGAATATTCTTGAGATACAAAGTAAACTTGTTGCTAGTGAACGCGTATTTCCAAGTGAATACTTCAATTGGCCCCAACATGCACGAGGGAGTGTACATGAAATCAAATCACATCAGAAATTATTTTTTTGTGTGTGTTTTTATCTATCATAGTTACGGTACCGGTATTATACGGCATATAGCCTATGATCCATGGGCGCCGCCATGACGCCCTCCCAAGTAGGTGTTCTTCACTAAAGGAGGTGATAAAGTAGGCCTAAGTGTTCTTCACTAATGGAGGTGCAAAAGAAGTGAGTGATAATTGGGAAATGTCACTTTTCTTGCCTTGCTCACATATGTAAAAAAACATTATGTCCTGGGTTTTAGCTATATATCTTCCTGCTGTGGGATCGGTGTAGAGAGTCAAAGAAACCTTGGTAAAACATTGAAAGGTAGCTGAATTTCGTAAGAACAAAGAGCAAGAATACAGGTTTTGTCCCCCGACCACCTAGTGACTGCTTCATGAACTAACAATGGCTCTGTCCCCTAAAGGCCTCGGTACCACTATGGCACTATGAAATAATAACCTGCGGTATGCTAAAACTTCAGATTTTATTCTTGAATCTCAAAGCTGGCATCTAGAAACCTATTCCATATAGTATGTGTGTTGTTGGCTTTGAGAAGAAATCCATTAGATGAGTAACTGAATGAAAACGAAATTGCATCCTGGAAAGGTGGTCGCTGATCAAGTATGGAAAACCATTCTACACGTTATAGGAAGTAAACTTTCCAGTGCACCTTGGTCGATATCTTTCAACGTCGTTGCCCAATAGTAAGCCCTAAGCCTAGTATGTTCCCAGTCAATTAAAGTACCACTGAGTGTCGAAATACCAGTCCTTGACTTTATGCTCATTAAATTGTATAAAACCTTGATTACATAGGTACGACCACCAGAAGATAATTATATTATAATCATACTGAGTACTATAATATCAAATTCTGTCTTATCTTATTTTAACCTCGGACTATATCTTCCAGGTCCATGCCAACTCTATTTCCTATAGTATAGAGATTGCTTTATAAATGACACATATTACAGCAAAGTGAACAAACACAAGAAAAGAAACAAGACCAATGCATCATAGATACTAGTTAGTAAAAAGAACAAAACAGTTAATTCAAATGCATATTTCCCATTCTAACTAATTATTTGAAACAATATAGAATGTGATGCCATCTGGTAAATTCTCGTTCAGTTTAGTATAGGGTCGGACCAGTCTGACTTGAGTTATGTTAATGGCTTGGTTAAGGTCAAACCAGGGAAACGGCGGTTCATAAAAAAAAGTGGAAAAAACTAAACCGGAAGTGACAGAAGACCACGTGACCACTCATGCAGCGAGGCATCGAGTTCACAACAAGAGAGAGTCGTGGTGAGGGACGCACACAGACACACGGAGCCAAAATGTCGAACATACGCCAAAGTTTGATGATTACCCAAGACCAGTTGGACGACCTTAAGGCTCACTTCAATTCGGTGAGTCCCCAGTCTATCTTTCATGCTTATTGCATTTATTTACTCTCCACTGTCTGGCCTTGTGGCCCTACAAGTGGACAGTCGCCGGCACCGTGTCGACTGGCCGTTGACAACACGGTTCCTGTCACACAGCCTCACGCCGTATCGGGGGACTCTTTGAACTGCGTTCACAAACCAGGTGCTAGTCCTTTAATAACTACTGGCCTACGGCGTTGTAGTGGCTATTCCCGTGTGTCTCGGACCATTGGGCCATGCTTGTGATTTAGTGAATGGCTAGTTTTTAAGCCTGCAGCTAGGTGGAGATCATGCCGAGGGAACGGCCAGTGGGCGGTCCCAGTGCCGGAGGGGAGGCGCACACGGTGCCGTCAGCATGCTGCTGTCTAGTCGGGCTTTGCATTGCCCTGGCCCGGCAGAACTGCTTCTCAAATATGTACCGGGTATTCGCTAGAATCTGGCTATAAATACATTACCTAAAAAGATAATTATTAACAACCGCATGTTATATATCTTAGACTAGAGTACCACTTAGCCATGTAGGTGTATAAAATGAATAGGATAACTGCGTGTACCTCAACCGTTTAACAAGAAGAACATGAAAAATCGTGACCCCCTAAACTGTTTTGACTATTCGCGATTCTCCCCAAGCGTGACTCATCCGCGGGAGCCCCCTTAAAAAGACGTCAAGGCATCACAATGTTCTTTCAATAGGACACCTGTCCCCAGGTCTGAGTATCACGCAAAAGGAAGGCAGTTTATATCAGGTCAGCAGACGCCTGAGCTTAACCAACACTAAAGTGGTGAGGCTAAGTTTCTACTGGTGACATGCTATGTATACCGTGACATGAGTTGATCTATAGTATATGGATTTTAATTCAGCCTCATCATTTCCAATGAAATTGGGGGTAGAAAAATGCAATCTGGTTCCTGTCTTTCCTACCGATTAATAATAATATATAGGCCATATATATGCTAATTTAGGAATTATAGATAATGTTAAGGATCCTCTATATTGAAGAGATAGAGATTTAGTGTTAATCATCATCACTAATCAAAAGGGCAGAAAAAAAATATAGAAGGTCAATCTCAGCCTACTAAGTATTGATCATGTTAGAAATAAATAGTGGATATATTAAATCAGGGGTAAGATAATTTCCGGGTATTTTCTAGGTTCACTCACTGGCATTTTATCAACCCAAATATACTGTAAAAGCCACCTGTAATTTACCTGAATATATCTTATGCAATTTCAGTTATTTATGACATCTGAGTCATTTTCGCCAAACTATTAATTAGCATTTCCTACAGTCATTATAAAATTTCTTAATTGCTCCGTCGGGGAAAACCCTTCTCTAGCAGTGAAATATTTAGATGTGGTGTAAGAATTGGCCCCAGACAACAAAAAGATGCCGTAGGATAGTACTGAGAGCACAGTGCACACATACTCCTGCTGGAACTTATTCCGATATTGCTCAGTGGCCAACTCCATGTCACATTAGCTTTGATATCACTCTGGTATGACCCAGAACAAACCACCCAAATCGTCAATTGACCGTATTATCATCTGCAAAATGTGGCTCTATACCCGGAGTTGATAAAGACCTATCGTCGCAGGTCATGAATATCATTATGGGTAGGATCCTTAATACCTTAGCTCTGGAACTAAATGTATATATATATAAGCAAAATGAAGCCAGCGAGCCTGAAACTCTAAATAGATTCTTTTCCTTTAGGCCTGAGGTGAGAGTGGTTTCATAAATACGTGCAAATGTTGGCAAACAGCTACCTTGTAACGTATCCTTTAGTATAGGAGAATTGACTGTGTCAGGTCAATCAATTCATAATACCTGTTTAGATTATCTCCAGACGAAGTTCAGCGATCCATCTTAATCTATGGTAATCGAGCTCCAATTTGGTGGGTTATGCATGTATATTGCCCCAGTAATACTTCAGATATTGGTAAAGATAAGCCAGGAATACCACAAGCGGCTATGCATTAACACTATGGCAGGCATGGGCATCATATACCTACTTTTATCAATGGCAAATCTGAGACAGATATCAGCTACAGTCAGTTCAGACTTGTTATTATTATAACCATATTTTTCTCAGCGGTGATATCTTGTGGGAAAACAACAACCTTACACCCACACTCACTGTTTGCACTATAAAGTGTGAAAGCATTGAAATGATATAGCAGAAGGCCACACTGTACAGTCTTTGGCCGGGCTACAGGCTTACTACGCTACTCACTGCTGAACAGTAAAACAGCAATAGTGTCTGTTTTCATATCGCAGCTGAAATATTTCAAACCAACCCTTTGATCTTAAACTATTTAATTGTATTTTTCAGTTTAGTTCCAAGCATCATGTAATTGTTACCTTTTGCGAATATTTCGGACAAAAACAAGAAGGAACAGACTCCATTTAGTCACACTAACCATGTCTCCATATATTATCCAGTTGTTGTGCCAATATCAGAAAGGAAAACCTGCTAAAAGCATTCCATCTTCACCTCATAAATACTCTCTAAAACATAGGGATACTCATGAGAACCGCACTTGTCTAGGGACACTCTATAGCCATAGGCACATATATAAACGTAGGTAGCTATATGCAACGCAATATAGACCTTACACATGAGGAAACTCGGAAAACTGAACTACGCTTGCTGATGCATAGTAGACGCGAGTAAAGGTACAATAGAATGCGTTTGTAGAACTGTGTATGACGCCCTGTGACTAGGACTTCAAAACAAAATACCCACACAGCTCGGCCGTATGTTTGGGCACCGACCAGCGTGTCTATGGCCCATGTGGTAGAGAGAATTGGAAATCCATACGGCATATGGTACACAGTACATGTGTGTGAAGTGAGGGGTGGTGGGGGAAGTAGGCGTGTTCTCCTGATCTCCATATCACATAATCTAACCTCGCAGTCATAGCAGTAGCAGCATAATATATATTATAAGGTTCTTGGTTGTTGTCAGCACCTGGATATATCTTTTTAAATGTAAATCTGAAATTGTTATATTTTGGAGCCATTTACATGTAAATTACAAGTATCATTTTAGAGCGCAAACCACTGGATAGTCTTGGGATGAAATGAAAACCTGGAAGATATTTGCGCAATTCAGGACATTAGCTCTTAACTGAGACGAGGAATTCACTGAAAATAGCGCAAAATGCAGGAAATTTTGGAGGCTTTGCCCTCTCTGTCAAACCCCCCCCCCCCCCCCCCTTTGGGGCCTATATGACCCCAACCCCCCTGCGGAAATGACTTTTTCAGTGTATTCAGGTATTTGTTTATTAGTCCTACACAATGAAAATAACAGGTTGAGCCTCTACCCCCGATTTTGGTAGGCAATATTTCATGATATAATTGGTATTTTAGTGTTAATTCATAACAGTTTAGAACTGCGTCTACATAGATTTCAATCTCTAGTGAAGATCAACAGAAGCTAGCGAAACGAGCACTAAGTAAATATTTGATTCAAGAGTGAGTGCAAAGTACAGGAGCACTAAACATGTCTTTAATCCATGTAGGTGCGTTTACTGGAGTAGCCGACAGAAGAAAGGTGCCACAGTTTTTATCTCAACATTCCAGGACGTCAGGTTTTATTCCAGGCAAAGTAAATCCACATCTTGATGGATTCATTACAAGTCTAATGTAGAGTTTCAATCAGGTATATTTTTTATAGGATAATCAAAGATAATCAGCCTATATTTGATAACTGAATTGTCAATAGAATTAGAATGGTTATTCTTAACCGTTTTTTTGAAAATTATTTTTCTGTGTGTGTGTGGGTGGGGGGGGGGGGCATATTTTGTGATGTCACAAAAACATTTTGCAGCCTACTCTACTCTGAATCCCTACTCGTTGCTGATGGAGAATATATGTGGAGTGTCATTACATATACCATCAATTTAAGGATGTGTTTATGATTTTGCCCCATTAGTGAAGGTTTATATTACTGAGTCATCCGATTATACACTCCTGAGAATTCCTTCGTGTTCTATTATAAAAATCAGTAGGTAGAAAATTCCACAGAAAACCAGACAAGCTGATTTTTATTTTAAAGGTTTTATTGGGGGATAATTATACATCGAGATAGAAGCGGTTTGGTTTGGAATGTTGCGACGTTTCGTCTGATTTATCAGACTTCTTCAGGCAATGTTTTCTATTATAAAAATCCAATATTCCCATTAATTAACAAAGTTCCAATTGTAAGGCTAAGATAATTAGATTATTACATAGTTTTGTGTTGTTATGGCAATTCCCATCAAAGAGGGTGTCCCTGTTGAGGCTCCACCTTAACGCAAACAGGTATCCTAGACAGACACTGGTACATTCTAGATTTCATTGTCCGACCATGAATTAAAGAACGAACCCAAATTGTGCGCGATGTGAAGGCATGTGGAATACAGGGAAACACTTTATAGACAGTGACTATTTTTAAACGGTCAATTTTAGCGTTCGTCACGACTAGAAAAACACCTCCCAGGTTTTGATTCTAGTAAAACAAGATACAGTTTAAATATAGCTGACAGCTTTACCGTACTTCTGCAATCATGAACAGCTATTAGGATCTGTGTTTATAAATATAACTGTTGAAAGGCCCACCCCTCCCCCAAGTCTTGCCACACAGATTGTATCTGTCCTTGAACAGTGCATTTGCACGTGTGGACAAATGTTGTTTTGCCGTTCAGCACAGCCCAGCAGTGCATAACTTAGTGAGGCCATTGCACGGTCAAACACTTATTAGTGTGGCCTCACTGCTATCTTCATTTCAATGCGTTCACACTTATAGTGTGAACGGTGGGTGTCTTCGACCAAAAAAATCAATGTGGCAACAAAAAAAGTCAGGTATTGTAACAATGAGTCTGGGCTGTCTAAACTTGATAGTTGATAATTGTTTCGATTTCCCCATAGATCAAGACATGTCTATTCTCGTCAGACCTACCAATGTGTTATAGACGAGCCCTTTAGAGCGTTCCTATATTATCTAAACCACATATGAAGTATGACTAGGGCGAAATACATGTTTAACCCATCAAATTGTAGCTGGACTGCTATGGAATACGATGCAATCACTCCCTTTTCTCTTGGCATATCTAAACAGGTATTATAAACGTATAACACCCATACCCTCAGCCCTCTAATGCTAAAGAACAGTTGCTGTATAGTTGTTTGGCTGGACGCATGGCGTGCGCAAGCATATAGGGTACAATTATGGCCTATGGAAAAAGGGTCTGATGCCTGCAGCTAGATGGGATCTATGAAGGGGTGGGTAGTTATCGCTTTGACACGAGTCAGCATTTACCTGGGTTATGTTTAGCCCCAGAATTACCACGCCATGAGTCACCAAATGTGAAAATCAATCGCAATGAAAAACAACCACACATATAGAACTGTAACTCACTGAAACTTTCCAATAGGTCTAATCCCATTAACTTTCCCCGTATCGATTATGTTTTCTCTCCATTTACTTCATTTTTGTTTTGAATAGATGAATAACAAGTCGCATGACTCTGTAACTGTTTCTTATAATCGTCCTCTTCTTTTTTCTTTCCTTTTCTATGTATAAAATATACACACTTTAAAACTAGGAGCAAATATTATGTTTATCATTGATGAATGAACATGCAATTATATATGATCAACAATTAACAGGTTTGTGTTAAACTCAGCCTATGGATAGTTTTCTGTAACCAACGTGCACCCAGTCAACTTGTTATTTCTGCAACTGCCTATCTAGGATCCAAACACATCAAGCACCAGTGGGTCTTGAGGTATTTTGGTCTTGAGTGATTGGTC
The DNA here is from genome assembly GCA_950022655.1 of Alentia gelatinosa. Classification (NCBI taxonomy): domain Eukaryota; kingdom Metazoa; phylum Annelida; class Polychaeta; order Phyllodocida; family Polynoidae; genus Alentia; species Alentia gelatinosa. The sequence goes on along the minus strand of OX465584.1, from coordinate 13,602,262 downwards.
ATGGTCAGCTGGGCACACCTCTAAGACCCTGAGACACTGGCTCCCTGCTCTGTCCTCAATATCACAGTGAATAGCACACAGATAGTGAAGGGATGAATTGTATGCAGTACCCTGAAAATCTATATGGACCTCTCTAACCTCTAGATGATGTGTTTAGCGCGTGTAAGCACACTCTAAAAATATATATTACTGAAGCTTTACAAAGATATTCTGCCGGGTGGCAGGTTTTGTGTGTCTCATCATACAGGTTATACATTTGTTTGATCGTACCAACAATTTTGGTCATCAGTAGTTTTTTGTGAAAGAGGTTTATTGACGGAAAGGTTCACATATACAGGATCGTGATTTTCAACCTAACAGTCAGAGAGCAAAAGCACAAGGTAGTCTAAGTAAATGGATTGCAAGTAGTAAATATGGTGAATAATGATAGTGACACTTGAACGTATGGTTTCGGTTGGTGTCTATATACATTGATATCTTTAGTGGTCATTTGTAGATAAAAGCAGGGCCTCCCTCATAGTCGTCTTCAGGGGCTGGTGTAGGCGGTGAAATGGATACTTCAGGGGCTGGTGTAGGCGGTGAAATGGATACTCCAGAGGGGCACAGATCACACAGAATTGCTCTTGAGACGGTCCCTATCTCCCGCAGGGTGTCTCGGAATATTCAGTGTCCTTCACTTCTCACCTCTCCATTTTGTTTTTGTTTCACTCTTTTATTCTAACTGGCCAGTGTTTAGCTTCAAAATTAACTGGTTTACATGCACATACCAGACAACCCCTGAGTTAGCTATACATTTTTGTTATCATTTCCTGGAATCATGGTAATCATGATAAGAGAAAATATAGTTACTGAAACAAAGTTATTCAAAGACATCAACCTATTTCATAAATAGGCTACCACAGTCACAGTGAAGGCATGTTGTTGTGCTTTAATACACACACGACCGATCAGTTCTAATTGGTGGTTAGCTCTTCCACTGAGAGAAAGTAATTGCCAAACAAAGATACATGGATTTATTCTACTAGTAAATTTTATGAACTTGGTACAAACTACTGAGTATTCTCAAAGGCAACAGATATCAAAGCATGCAGTTACGCCGACTTTACGTACCACGGATATGGTATATACTTCGGTTTTAACCATATATGGATGGTTTAGAGTGATTTCGCCAATTACGACATTACATGGTATTACAAATTAGTCATTGGGCTTATAAGGTTCGGTGGAGACGTAATCACTATCATTTAGTCACTCACTTGACGAAATCTTTCAAGGTGTTAACCTGTTAAGTGGTATGAAGTTCCTTGTCCCTGAAGTACTGTTTATGTTTTTGTTGTTTGTTTTTTACCCCCCCCCCCCCCCCAATTTCACATACCACACGTTAAACTACCCAAACAAACCATGACAAAAACACTTAAGACAGTCATAAACAATCAGGATTTGAATTTATGAGATATCATTCTTTGACTTAAAGAAAGCAATTGAGACGAAAAGAGAAATATATATGGAAAGAAGTGAATCAATGTATAAGGAAATTAGATAGATACAATATATTGAAATAAACAATATATTATAAAAACAACAATGAAAAGGTTTGGGTTATATTCAGTCTATGGGTCATGTTCTGTAACCCTCTTGCATCCAGTCAACTTGCTTCTAAAACAGCCTAGGATCCAAATGTATTAAGCGCCAGTGGGTTAATGGGATATTTTGGTCTCTAGTGATTGGTCATGGTCAGCTGGGCACGCCTCGAAGACCCTGAGACACTGGCACTCTTCACCTTTCCCAATGTCCCAGTCAATAGCACGCAGATAGTGAAGGTATATATTTTTTGCAGCAAGCTCAAAGTCAATTTGACTACTCTAACCTTTAGGCAGGGTATATTATAGAGGAAACCCATGAAAGTTTAGGGTCTGAGCTCGTATCCCATCTCATTTGAATCACATAGTAATTCACAAGGCGAAGCCGCATGAATTGCTATGTGACTCAAATGAGATGGGATCGAGCTCTGACCCTAAACTTGAATGGGTTTCTGAATTTATCTCACCCTTAATATTGACTAATGGGCTAACATTTGTGACATTATCCCCCATTGGATATATTTCCTAAATATCTAATGGGTGTTGGATACGAGAGTCTATGGAGAAAAAATATCTGGGGTGAGATAAGAGCGTGTAACCCACGCTCAATTAGTCAGTAGATGAATGGATTTCTAAGTTGAGAATTTAAAGGGCGGGGCGATGGGCCCTGTGAACTGGCCACAGTGCTGTGTGGTGTTACGGTGTTGATAAATAGAGCACTCCGTTGACTCTGGCTGGTGGCCAGCTTCGCGCGGTTTTCCGTGTTGACGGCCGGGAGTCATGACCCCAATGCGTGCCATTTATGGACCTGTCTTCGATTCACCTGAAAGTGCGCAATTTTATAGTCTCCAGGATAAATCGTCATTTGATTCTCTCTCCACCAGCAGTGTCTAACCGAGACCCCGTTTCAGTACATGTAAAGGCCTTGGTATGGGAGACTTATGCTTATAATTGGATTGTGTAAGAGTTTGATTTTAATTTATTTTGAGATGATTACATATGGATCCATTGTGATCAATACATAAGCTATACCTTCATTATTCAGGAATATAATCAAGCAATTGAGTTGTTTACTTTTATGTTTGGTACCAGTTGTTCTGCACACTGGATGGGCAATAAAACCAGCTATTTATAGCTGACACCTATGTAGGATAAATATTGAAATTAAAAAAAAAATGAGAGCGGTACGCTTTTCCAGTTGGAAAGCAGTGAGGCACAGAAAACCTGTACACTTTTCATCTCTTGTGTGACTTTCTCAGGTAGTACCAGAGAATGTAGACACAAAAGTGGTACATTATGGTAACAACAGTTCAGGTTATCGTGTATCCTACTAGTAGACTTTTTCCAAAGACTCCTAATCGCAATAAGCATGTGCTTTTGCTACTTATCTTTCCTTCATGGCCTTTAGTGTCTTTAAAATATCCCGTTAAGTTACTAATTATAGGTAATATTCTTGTCTATCTCTCTTTGGTTTGCCATAGATAACTTAGTAAGTATACCTTCATTTTGAAGATTTCTCATGCCTGAGTTATCACCAGGATTATGGCTTTAGTTACAAACACGGTCTTAAGCCACCAGTAATCACTATTAATGCTTCAAAGAACCTAAGATTTACTCTTAAAACCCTGTTATACTTTGACCTGCGGCCGAACACCGTAATGCTGGATTGGTATGTGTATTATCTTAATATACATTGCAGATATATGTGTATTTTATCATTTCAGTTTGACATAGAGGCTGGCAAGTCACTGGTAGGCAATTAGACTGCCGACATTTATCTATGGTGTGGAATATCAGGTCAAGATGGGTGTTTGCTGCTATATAAATACTGTCAACCTTGTCTAGTCGAACCGTACACGCTAAGCTCCCCCACTTGGGACGCAATGTGTGTTTATGAAACTGTTCTGCATTTTGTTATATACTTAATAGAAGATGAGGAGTTCGACTAAACGGGGTTTACAATATTTGTGTAAATACTTAAGACATCACCCTTTGTCCCTGCACTTAGCTATATGGTTGTCGAAAGTTCACACCAATAGAATATAATGTACATAACCAGCTCTCTCCTTTTTTTCTTTTTTTAGGAAGAGAAATTTTATCATTCATATGCCAAAGTATAACAAAGGCATGTAAAGCAATATGGACAATTATTTTCCTAAAATAATTCAAACCTATTTTCACCATGAAAATGTAGCTGAATTCTTTTTTCGCTCATAAGGGAAATGGAAATAATGGGATGCCTGTACAAAAAAAAGATTACAAGCCCAAATTTCCGGGAATATATGTTTCACTGTCGTCTTAAAACAACATAGAACAAATATATGTCAATGCCCAAAATACATTTTTTGTTCACATATTGAACGAGGATATCTCAGCTTATTGCCCCCAGTTTTGCTTGTGTATCTAAACTTACTGCTTTACATTTAAGGCTCAATCTTTCAGTTAATGTCAAAAGCTTAGAATAAGCTACACTTAAGTTTGTCATTGTGGATGAAATAATTGTACATTACGATTGAGGAAACTACAGAAGCAGAAGACGTATATATATTCACAATGTGGTACATGTATTTTATTGCATCAGTCAACAATCCCCTGGGCATATGTAGTGGTCTGCTGTGATAGACCCCCCTCTGTGATACTGCCATGTGGAAAATCGGCCCATTTCTGCAAATCGGCCAATTTCTGCCGAGTGCAGTGCTCTCTAAATTAAAAAAAAGCCGCAGACGGTATTTCCTAGAAGGCAAATTGGCGAGCTGTTACCATGTGGGCCCCGTGGGGTACTTTTGCGAGACAGTAGTATATTTTCCCGACATTTTTGCATCGGCGCTGTTCCGTCAACAGGTGTTTATCTGCTACTTTTTTGGTATGTAAAAAGAATATGTTAGGAAAGAGCAGAAAGTCATAAATAACGCAACCTTCATTTCCAGTTTATGAAATTATATTCTTCTTATAAATCAAAGAAAGTATAACTTGAGCTTCATTCACTCCCATAAATCAATTATTTTAATCTCCCCAAACACCTTCAACCTCATTCCATGGCCAATAGCGATGTGTTTTCCATATTTTTCTTTATCTCTCTGAGGCAGTAAATTCAATATGAAAGATCATATTTCCACTATTTTTTCATTACCTCAACTGACATGCCTGCATTCTAGGGTTCATGATATATAAAATGATGACCATTTTGGGTGTTGATTCAGTAAACGTGAGGGATATGTTAATCTAATAAGTCATTCTGCCCCAAGCTGGCAAGATCTCTAAATAAACAACACCCTCAGTCAGTGGAGGTGGTCTATCTAAGGAAGTTAACAAATAATGTAGGGGGTGGGGGGCTTTCCCCCACCCCAGAGCTAACCAGACCACAGTTTTAGCACCTTATAGTATGGGTATCTGTGAGATATGCAGTGTTGGAGCACCCCTTTCCCCTACCCTTTTCTAAATCTTGGATCCGCCCTGACTATAAGCATATTTGGTTTGGAATGAGTGAGGAAGTTTAGAATGCTTGAATGCCGTGTGAAGAGGCAAAGACAACCCCTTCAAGGATATAGGGACGTCTCTTTGCCAGAGGATCAGTGCTAGCTGTGAACTACATAAAGCTGGCCTGGGGGCCGCCGGAGGGTCGTCCTCAATTTAGTATAACCCACAAGAAGTTCCCACGCTGGGGACGAGAATCCTGTCCGTGTGATTGGTAACCCCGTTTCTATTAAAGAAGAAACCAGCAAGTTTTGGTCAAAGTCATCGTTCTCCACGAGTTTGATGCGGAGTGATATGAACAAGGCGACAGCCAAGTGAATATCACATAGCATTCAAATGAGTTGGAGAATGACTTCTTTGACCAAAACGAGTTGCTTTCTGTATTTATCTCACCCTGTACACACTAAAAGAATAGATGACGCACAGCATTTAGATTACGGAGAACGGACTGCAATACTTGTAGGGCATGGAGAACAAGTTCCCAATATTAAGCCTATGGACAATTATTCCAGGGGTGAGATAAAACACAGGACGACACTGAGCGAGGAAATTATTCACATGAGTAATATACGGAGACATGGTTAGTGTGCCTGAATGAAATCTGTTCCCAGTTATTTTCGTCAGAAATATTCATCTTGTTCTTCAAACAAGGGGAATATTTCTGACCAAAAACAACAAGGAACATGTAATTCAGACACTCTCACAATGTCTCCTTATCATTATATACGTTAAAATCATTAAAACCCCATTTTACTAAAAGTCTCGTGGTACGGAGTGCAAAAATTATTAGTTCGTGCATAGGGTGCAGAACGGAATATATACAGTTTGCCAATAAGTGTGAGGCATTCATGCACAGGTATATAATCCATAGTTATCCATGTTTTAATTCATTAAAATCCCCCATCCTTTTGTTGACAAGAAAAAGTAGTATTCCATATATCATTCATACAAGTGTAGGAAGATAGCATGTCTGGGGGAATGATTTACAGAGTGAAGTGGAAGATTCTGACTTAGATACGTTATAAATAGCAGTGATTAAAAGTACAGCGAGCCGTGGAACTTATTATTACATGTCTTCTGCTTGCCATTGTAACAATTATTCAGGGACTTTTTAAATCTCAATGTGCATATTTCTAAGAGAGTTTTTACAACGGAATAGTCACAATTCGCTGAGGTCATTGCGACGCGTCCTTAGGTTATTTTGGGGTTGTTGACGATGACGTCCCTATTTGAGGCAGACGACAACCAGAATCTCCGTCTGTTGTGTTGATTTAAGGTCTCTTCACGGAAGCTCTGGCGTAGGACAACACTATGGACATGTAGTGGTTGCCCGGCCGCATGTCTTAAAGGCACATCGGACAATTTACCTTGAAAAACCCTTGTACAGATTCCGTTCGTCACTGAGGGATGAAAGAATATTCATACGTCCCTTTGTACCACGTGACCACAGCCATTCACGAAATAGTGAGTTGTAAAATTATAAAATGACGTTTTTAATGATTTCAAGATATATGCATTTAATAATATGGAGACATGGTTAGTGTGCCTGAATGGAATCCGTTCAGAGATACTTTGGATAGAGGTATTCATCGTATTTTTCAGTACATTTCCTATATAAATTGAGCAAATATAAACAGGCCAGTTTTACCGAAAGGGTTTTGACAAACTTAATATTTCAGTTATCTGGCATTAGAATAGGTCACAAGGAACCAGTCTAAACATAGGCTTGTCAAATTAGATATCCCTAGGTGGCGCAACTGCGAATTTTATGATATGCCTTTAACCCAGTTCTTACTCTGTCCTTGTGTGTTAGCTCCGTGGTCGAGTGGAGAACGCCACCTTCTCTGCCCCACCCCGTGTGATATGAGGCACGGTGTGGTACACTGTTGTGGGGGTCTTTGTGGTTCCTCTGTGGAAGAATCTAAATACGCCCTTTTGGTAATAAAACTATTAATCAAATTGGAAAAAAATTCCAAAATTAAATAGCAAACAGCAAATATCGAGTGTATCAATTCCTCAATTTTTAGGTATTGAACTTTGAGAACGATATATCAGTAGGTTTAGTATTAGGTTTCGTAACACTGGGAAGGCCATTAATTTTAATAGATGACGTTTTAGTGAGAAATACAATCATATCTAAACATAAGAGATGTCAAGATTAGAATTATGCTTTTAACTTAAATGTGATACTGATAGTTTGCAAGGAGATACGGAACATAAAAAAATGCATATTTGAAATCTTCCTGAAATTCACCACGAAAATTGATCTAAAGTGTAAGGAAGAATAAAGATCATATTTTCTGGGTTTTTTATTACATATATTAAAACGGTAAAGTACGAGGCAGCTACCACTAATATTGAGCAAGTGACCGTCCTTGTGTCCAATATTCTATTGCCGACAATGCTCCAAGAGTAAATGAGGCAATGGAGAAAGGAATAACAGCAAAATACATATATTCAAACAGTCAAGTGCCCGAGGCTCGTTAGAACATCAATTCCCATTCATACCTTTACCAAGGTAAGTAAATGGGTAATTTTTTTTTTTTCAAAATTTCTTTATTGAGTATATAATCATTTGACATACAGAGGTTTCCTCATTCGTTTGTATATTATAAATCTCCACATGGTCCAGTGTAGTATGTACAAGACGTTATTACAGTGTTATTATGAACGAACACTTTCATAGAAACTTCTGACCAAAACATTACACTATAAAACGTAACGATCTTGATATATTCATAGCATCTTTACTATGTGCCTTTACTAAATGTCTAAAGTGATGGTCACCCGGGCTGTACACTGAAAGCTGGTCAAGCCCACAGGGTCCTAGACCATGGTCTTAAGCCCCTGCTATAAACAGGGAATTATCAAAGTACCTTCCCAATGCCCATGCCTCGTCACTATCAGGGGTCAACCACTTTGTAGGGATGATCTTTGTAGCAGCGTGTAGTCATTTATTGCTGATTATGCACAATAGTTGCCTGTGGTAATTAAGCCGGATTTCCACTAAGAGATTTTGGGGCGTGTGTGATGCTTCAGTCGGCGTCTATAAGCACACATTTCTAGGAATCTTTCATATCACCAAGTGGGAATGCAAAAATGCAAAATCATCGGCAAGTCTTGGCCCACCCCCTTTCTCTCGTGGTACGTCCACGAGATTTAATTTCAAATATTTTGGAATTTTCAGGATGCTAGTTGCTGACCATGTCCAATCCAAAAAGGCACTAATCTCTTGTGATTTAATTTCAAACATATTCTACATATTTGGAATTTCCAGGCTGCTAGTCACTGACTAAATCCTCCAACCCGCTGTGCGACAGGTGTTTCCCGGCGACTATGCCGGGCACCAGTCTCTGGGGCAAGAATCTCCTAGTGGGAATCAGCCGTTAGTTGAGGAGACTGGACGTTAGCCGTGAATCATTATGGCCAAGCGTGATTGTGTACGTGTTCTGATGATATCGTGTTTGTTGGTGTGACACTTGAGTGGCCTATCTAGAGGGCCGCAGCCCTACAGATATAATAGAATTGTATTGGATTATCAGCCCTTATCTTTTCCACTGATAATTCATGGGAAAGATTAGTTTGATCTATAAAATTATTTCCACATTCTTGCGGAAATTGTTGGTATTGATACAAGGTATGATAATAAACAGTGATACATAAGTTACTGGTAACCCCAAATTTGACTTAAAATCTTCGAATATATATGAAGATTTTTTTCCGCTATATGAAGATTTTTGTTACATTTTGAGGTCGTATGTTCGTAATTTTTTCGTTCCAATGGGTCTCTCTAGGATCCGTGGTTGGAAAAAATTTCTTCTGATATACACTTTGAGGTGGTATTATCTGCCTTATCTACTCAGGAATGTCACTACAAGGGCCTGCTTTACAAATACGTCAAGTTGCTCTGTGTACATGCTGTTATATCATCACTCTACTCGGGTATATTTAACCAGGTCGACGTGCCCAGTCAACAGACGCCTTTATTATGTGTACACGAGTTGTAGCCTAATTATTCCACCATCGAGTGATATCTGGTAATGTTTTAGTGTATTGATTGGCACTAGAATTGTTTTAGAACATCTGTTTCCAGTTACAACCTTACCAGAATAAGCTAATCGGATGATTATCTGATTTAAAGTCGCACTATTATTTTACTGAGGTTATTCCTCGAGGTCTTGGCAGAAAACAAATCTCAATAGGAAGTCTGAACAAAAATTGCTCGGGCGTTGCTTGACTTGAATCAGCCCTTTAACCCTTTAAGGGCGGATGATGCCTTAAGGCATCACCCGGCTGGGGGCGGATGATGCTTTAAGGCATCAATTGCTGGACATCTATGAAATTGTTTTTGAAAAGGAAATATTTTAACAATAAAGTTGAAATTTGCACAGAATGTAGGTGTAACATCATATTTTTGAATTCTATATAATAGAAAAAAAAAAAAAAAAAAATTTGGGATAACAAATCATATCGCGTGATTAAACTTAGAATTAAGAGTTCAGAGGATAATGCCCCCGTCCCCTAGAACTGTACATATTCACTAGTAGCCGTCCCCACGTGTGGAGTTCTGCCATAGGCGGCCGTCCTTAAAGGGTTAAACTAATCATGCGTATGGTGAATTATTTCTAATATGCATACATATACAATGCTGAGGAGTTCTAAATTACATTACATGGGTATATTGCATTGGACTCGTCATAACACGACGACACTGCCTACCCCCAGGTCTTATAATATTTTAACTGCTATTTAGAGTTGTTGACAGGGTGGCAAATATACCATCATGACTAATTAAAACAGTGTTAAATCTATCTATACAAACCTCCAGGAAACCTGCCATGTTCGTTTCTTAATGGTTTCAGATCCGATTAAGACCTTTATTTTTCTAGGTCATCAGTCGAAAGAAAGGGATTAATGCTAATTAGGTGCTGGTATTGCAGATTGTGCTTAGCTTGACTAAGTCAACTGCTTACCATAGTACAGTGGGCACATGAAATCACGTCTTAATAATAGACTTAATTTGGCTGAACAGCATTCGCGGATGTAATCTCCAAGCAGATTCTCCATCTCACCACAATAAACAGATTGTTTCACTTCTGATGTGTGGATGTACAACACAGATGTTATACCATCAATGTTTATCAGTTATTCTAATTCACATTACAGAACAGATTATATTGGACCAGGGATGCAAGTTTGCCGACAATTGACGGAAATCAGAAATTTCTGCATCTTGAAATATGATCATTATCAAAGTATGAAAATCATAAAATAAAACTAAACTCCAAAGTATGAAAATCATAAAATAAAACTAAATTCCAAGAAATTCTGGCAGCAGGCTCTCACCAACGGCGTATAAACCTCCAGTCAGTACTTTGGCGGCAGTTAAACGCGCCAAGGGCCGTTGACACTGCCGTCAGAGTTCCGTCAAGTGCCGAAATTTTGTTTGACTGCACGGGGGGGGGGGGGGGGGGGGGTGCGCCCTCCCCCCAATACGCCCCAGTTTTGTTTGTGTTTTTGTTTCCGACTTTTGCATCAGTCCCAACTTTCATCCCTGTATTGGACATTGGTTACCTAGGGGCATCTTAAAAGAATTGCATAAGACATGCGCTTGAAAAAAAGACTTGATTAAGAATAGTTTAGAATCTGACTGAAGTTTTATCCCACCCAACAAACCCCTTCCCCCACTCCCACCCATGCCCCAATATAAAAGGGGGCACTCACATAAATCTACAAAATATATTTACTACTGATAATGATATTATATTGTACACCCTGACCATGCTGTACAAGCTACAAAACGAGATAGGAACTAAGGTCGGTACGGAATGAGGTGTTTCGCCGAGTTCCGTGCAAACCATCAATTCCCATAAAGTTTTATAGCATGGTCAGGATGTTCGATATTTCTTATATATCTGATTGATAAAAGTTTAGCGTAATTTAGCCAAACAACTAATGTTTTGTCAACGCGTACAGAACATGGCTCCACAATCAGGGTACATACGGTATTTTTACGTTATATGTCAAAACGGTGTATATTTACAGTATATAAGTCATAGGTATATTGTATATATAATAAAGAGAAAATTCAAAATATAGACTAAGCTACCGGGCTCTAGCGAGCCTTTACATGGGCTCCCCTTTATAGCTGAGTGTAATAAACAGGTACCAGACAAGAGTCGAGGCCAAGTCACGTAACGTAACAAGGGCTTAGAGCTCAGGCTACTGCCGCGAGATCCGAGGCCAGGGCCTGGTCAGTATGATCAGTGTGGTCATCGTGGTCAGCTGGGTTAAGGCCCGTTTTCATTGGCCGACGATAAGTTTGTAGATTTTTTTGTGTTATCCTAATACCCTATTTCCATTGGCCATCACCGATATACAGTCAGGGATCACCGACGGACCTTCAACACTGCTGATGCAAAATGTAATTAAGCTATTAGGAGAACACAAAAAAAATCTACGCCCTTTTCGTTGGCCAGTGGAAACGGGTCTTTACAGTGGACAGGACAGGACTCGTTTCTCTCATAATCCGCTCGTATTACAAATATCAAGCCACATTGACCACGCCGAATATATTCTGAGCTCCATTCGTGAAGGAGCATGTCAGTATGTAAATAGCCTGGTCAGGGCACAGGTCTGTTGAGGTAGCTTATTATTTACCTCAATGGGAAATCTAAAAAGAACCCACTCAAATTAAGGATGATTTGCTTGAGTAACAGTAAGTTCAATTTTTTTTGTAGAGTTTACCCAATCCTAATAGGTAAAAACAAGTACGGTGACCTATGAATTTTAAAACTGGAGTGCTATACATCTACTATAATTGTAGCACTATACATATACTATTATCAGTGAAAGTTTGAGGAAAATGACATGGGTTTTACTATGCGAAAAGCAACTTTTTAGAATTACTATATATTCTATTATAAAATTATCATAATAAACATTGATCTCTAAATCCAGAACTAGCAAAATGACCCCGGATTTTAAGCTCGACTTGTGTTCTACAACACTTTGAGATCATCATATCCAATTTTCAGTAAACTACCATCGGTTTTAATCAAGTCAAAATATCCGATATGCCTTCAAGTTTGGTTTGTCATTGAATATTCATGTGCACGCACATACAAGCTGTCATACATGAGCTGAACGGTCCTAGAGTGAGTAAGGGTCGTCTGGGTTACGTAGAAGTAGCGTTGCTATGACGACGTGAACGCTGTTGTCAGATTGACACGTTGAGATGGAGGTCAAACGGTCAAGTGGAGGACTCTTTTAAGTGGTAGGCCGTAGTTATTATAGCCTGACCGTCACCCGGTCCGTTCACATGTATGTTTCACATCTGACACGTGAATAATTAGTAGAGTTCTGTAAAATATTGTCGCTATGTAAAGGCCCATTCCCACTAGGCGATTCCTGCCCCTGAGACGACTGCCCGGCATAGTCGCCGGGAAATGTCAGTCGCACAGTTTTTTTTGAAATTTTTTTTTTATTATGTTTATTATTTAAGCTGGAGGAAAACTGTAGGCTCAAAAGTGCCTATTTCCAAGTTGCTCCAGGCTGGAAATTTACATGCACAGTTGATTACCTACGACAGAGTAGAGTTGTGGAGGACAAGGCCCCTCCACTACCTATAGGTTACATATGATAAACAAGAAACAGCACTAGCTACAGGAGGTAGCACAGTGGGTGGGAGGGCATAGTAGCCGACTATACCCTGATATATTTCAAACATGTTTGAAATTGAATCGCAAGAGACTGGTGCCCTTTTTAGAAAGAATCCAGTTGCCGACTCAAGCTCGAACAACGGCGGCAAGGGTCGCCGACAACTTTGCCATTTTGCATTCACACTAGGCAACTCGGCAAAGTCCTAGAAATGTTGGCCAATAGTCGCCGACGGGTGCCCTCTGGATGCCCCGAAATCGCTTAGTGGGAACCGGGCTTAATGCCGGGACACACCAAGCGAGTCAGACAAAATAGCATTTATGTGAGATATTATTTCATAGTGATATCTCCCACCGATAACTTAGCGTCTCGGGAGCAATAATCAGGTGAAATATGAAATAATAGCTCTCATAGACGTCCTTTTCTGTTGGCGATTCTGGGAATCGCTGCGTTTCTCGCTTGGTGTGTCTCCGGCTCTAGCCAACTTAAGTCTGAATATGGATCAGAAACGTTAACGTGACTGTGTACTTGTTGTCCGCCATTGGCGAAATAGTAAATAATCGATTATGATCCTTTTTAGACAGGCGGCCCTAAACAACTAGAGTTAGACGAATAGTAATACACGAACGATAGCGAGTGTATTTCGCCTTCAACCTGGAGTGGTCTACAGAGCCGACCGTCCAAAAACCATCGATCGTTGTACAGTATTTCTTACCCACGGTCATGAATGATAATTCCCATTCCTAGAAATACTATAATGTGTTCCAAAAAGCCGTAAACCATGGTCGTAGTTTACGGCCGCTAAATCAAACAACGGGCAGTGGTTTACTGTGGCCATATACATTTTTAACGAGGACCTAGTAACCCATGGGTAAGAAGTCCATGTAACTTTGTCGTCACCTCACCACAGAGATAACAGCATACAAACCTAGACCTTTGGTCTTTCAGCGACCAGCCCACCGTATTCCGCACTGTTGTCAAACTCCAGGTGCACAGATTCTACGTCTAGGCAGCGTGTGTTAGGTCAATCCATGCACTGCCCAGTATTGATTCGTTGTCTACTTTCACAATTACGTGCTGTAGCTGGGTTAGATGATCAATGCCATTTTATTGACTCATATGCCACTGTTTGCAGTGAGTTTCAGTTTTGTGGTGTTTTGCTCCTTAAACTAGGGCTATATCCTGGCAAGATTGGAAGATTGAGTTACTGCAGGCAAGTTGTAAAACACAACTGTTTTACAGCATAATTCAATATTACCAAGGTAATTCTTTAGACTCAAGAATAAGTTTATTTTCCAGAGAGATTAGTAGGAAATCTCGATATATACAGTAGAGAAATACCATTGGAAGAACTGTGTGATACAGAAATGGCTTAATAGTAAATATAAAATGATAAAAAAAACTATATCAACACGATATACAAAACAAATCTTCAAAATAACCCTTCTGTATTTAACATTAATTAAGCTTATTCACAGTTTGAGGTGACATAAGATAGTGGTTAACAATGTGCGCATTGTAGGACACACTTGATTGTAATTTCAAGGTAGTGTCGGCTAATATTCACCGCGTCTCTGAAAGTTAATTTTAAAGTTCCTACACTCAAATAATCGTATTTAAATTTTTTTAATTATCATTTAGTTTCTTGTTCTGTATTTCCAATATGACCAATATGAAAAGTGACAAGACACACTTCTGTCACAACCAATGCAAAAAATTGATAAATTAAAAGAAGTATTTCCAATGTGGGATTGGGCAGTTGTGAGTTTAAACAAATAGAATTGCGCTGATAGTTATCTAGTCACTGACATCCCATCCCCCCTCCACCCTATTACACCACACATGTAGAGTATTCGCCGCCACGCAGACAGAGGCGCGGTCATTCCTGGATCACCTGACAGTGACTGGGAAGCCTGTCCTCCCACCCTGCCCTGACCACAGAGCACTGACAGCTCCACCTTCACAAGGCGCCGAGTACACGACGCTTTATCACCTACTCCCACTCCAACCAAACCTCATTTAAGCACACGAGGAAGATTTATTTTTTATCTTAGTCGTTCGGAAAGCACATTTTTTTGTTGTTGATCTTGATATTATGCTCTCCTGAAGTGGCTTGTATTGGTTAGATTTATAACTATTGCAGATACCGAAATCTTAAGTGAAGTCATCAGCTATTATGACAGATTCAGTGGCTTTGATATATTATTGAGCTCTTAGTCTGAGATTCTATAGCCTGCCTTAATCAGTCCCTCACGCCTCTACCTGTCCTAGTTGGCAGAGAGTCATGGCTAAAACAGCCACTGTGACTAAAATAAGTCCGAGCCTGGTAGCCTGGCCTATGTGATCACTCACATTATAGGCCAGGTAACGCCTTCCATTTCTTGGTGCAATCTGTTATAAACCTGGTGACAACGGGCTGTACTAGAGTCTGCGGAGCCTTAGAAGCGCTAGTGTCGCTAAAGATCTGCTGGGAGAGTTGGAGAGAGGTTGTGCTGGCTATCCTTGCCATTGCAAATAAGCGGGGAACCAGTAAACGTTCGAAGTGGCAAGGGGCATTACCTGTCCCATATTTCATATAGGCAGAGAACCAGTCTAACCAAGTCAGAGAGAATATACTGCACCTTGTATTGGAAATGTATTTTTTTGTGTGTCTTTTTTGTTGTAGTTATAGCTGTTGCCATACTTTCAGTGAGGTCACAGTTATGAGCACGCCATGGTTATGGTGATGGTTGAGAACGTTTTGCGCTCTCACTCCAAGGTAGCATCTCTCTGGAGGCAGACATCTCAGCCTCGTACACTAAGCATCTATTGGAAATGTAGAGGGCGTTGGTGTCGGGTGGAGGTTTGTTTCTTCATGGGGAAGAGGATGTGGCAGTCCCACTCCCTTTGTTGGGTAGTTCAGTCGAGCCTGGGCCACTAAACTTCAGTTGGTCCGGTTCCCTTGTGTGTTACTTAGTGCCCACTGCTAAGGAACTGTTTGCCGGAATTGAACTTTGCCTATCCGGTAGAAATTTGTAGGGTGCAAATAAAACTCTGTTCTTCTGCCTTTGTATTGTGTTGATAGGGTTATTGGCCTAGTTGGTAGTCACAGACCCACCCTGGGTCTGGTGAAAACATCCGTAGAGTAGCACTGAGCTGCCGAGTATGATCATTACGTTCATATTGGCCTTGGTACGAGGGTGGTTGTGGCCCCTAAGATTCGAGGTCAACTCTCGACTGCAGAGCCGTCCCAAGGCGCGAGAAAATATTATGTAAGGAGGTCAGGGTGAAGGTCGGGGTTTGCTGCGAATGCAGTCATTGGCTACTCGGTCTACTGTATTCCTTATATGGAATTAAGGTAATGGGACAACTCCATGGTGGTACCACAGCCAGCAACCATCACAGATTCATTTCCTTTTTTTGACCATATCAAGAGATCAGACACAGAATTTGTGGTAAGAGTTTTACCACAAAGAAAGACCCAAACTCGTTCCGATTCAAATAAAGTGGTTTATTGATGATATACAGATGTTGTACAAGCAAACCACTGCCATGAGTGATTGGTAATTCATTAAAAACTTGATGTTTTGATAAATTGATATATCTTTATCAGGAGTAGTTTCATTCTTAAAACGTTAAAAGGTGGAAGGAATCCAGTGGTGCAAATCGAGGAAAAGCCAGCACGTTAATCTCAGTCACGAGATTGGCCTATTTCAGTACTGTGTGAGCTAAGAAGAAAAAAGGGCTGACATTCTATGATGATCATATATGATGTTTTTAGCAATGTACTGAAAAAAACGAAGCTTCCACGTAGAGAGGGATTAAATAATCTTGACACACGAGACAGTTTCTGAAAGTCAGGGGATTTCCAAGCAGTGACTGAATGGAATAAAATAGATCACAAAAAGCCTTAGTGATGTTTACATCATGCATCATGTTTACTAAAACAATAAAATATATCGTTGTAAGACTGAGATAAGACACAAGGGCGACATCATCTATGATATGATACAGTTTGTTTGTTTGATTTAACGTCCAGTCAACCATTACAGGTCCTTTCCAGACTTTCTCAAGGTTCTTTTCCACCACAAGGGTGTGATGAATTTAGGTAGAAATCTCACCCCTACACATTGACCGAGTTGAGAGTTCTTTCAGTTCCCACACCACATAGACATGGGGTGACATGATAAAGTAATTGTCTTCCCTTTCTATACTGATATCGAGTAGTATTCCTGAGCATTTGTTGTTCCATGCCGGCAACACTGGCACAGTTAGAATATATATCGATTCATAGCCATTTTCTTCCCAAATCAATGTTAAAAATCATTCTTTTTCATAAGTGTTTTAAATGTTCGATATTTTCCTCAGTCCTAACTTTCATCCATGGATCAAGTTAGCACAGTGCTTAAAGCTCTGGACTAGTGATCCCAAGGTAGTGGGTTCGAGTCCCACTGCAGCCATCTTTCATCTTCATCCCCAGCAGTGGTAGACTTACTGCAATATCAAAGGCCAGTCCTTCTGATACCATATAATCTGGGAAGTATAAGAACTCTAAACTTGGGAAATGTGTAGGGGGTTAGATATCTACCCAAATTCATCTCATAGATGTGAGCATCACCCTTTATACCCTCAGGGTCCCCTGGAGGTTAAACAAACAAATTTACCAAACCAATACCATTTTGCAACACCACTTTCAACTATACAGACTTCTTTCAGAAAGAGGTGGGCATACCTGTTCTTCGAACGCGGTGAATATTTCCGACCAAAAAAACTCGGAACAGATTTAATTCAGTCACACTTACCACGTCTCCATATAAAACTGGTGGCACTCGAAGCGCCTTCGGAATGAAGTTTGGGTAGAATTACTCAACAAGAATCAATTGAAAATTGTTGATTACAGTGTTATGTTCCATGAAGATAAAAAGGAAAGTTAGCAATCGATATAGGAACATTTAATATTGTTAAGGGTAGGTTGGATCCGATAGTAGTTAAACTGAAATGATAAGTTTCAAAGGAAGAGCCGCGCGATCCTCCTTGTGCTTACTTCATTTCAAGATGATCTGGTCTCAGTTGAGGAGATCATTTCCTTCATATCTGCACCGAAATGTTTGTGTATCCTGGAAAGAGATCCGGTATGTGAGTTAGAGTATTTATAACCACTCATGTCCAGTCCGTTCCTGTTTCTTATCTGATTATTTTTCTGGGAATAAATGTTGGGTCTTCCCCTCATTATTAAAGCTGAAATAATGTTTAGGAGAGTAATTATATAGAACGACCTGACCATGATGTACATACTACAAAACGAGATGGGGAATTGTTACTTTTTACAGAACGAGGCCCCAGGCCGAGTTTTGTAAAAACAGCAATTCCCATCGAGTTTTGTAGCATGTACAAGCACGGTAGGTCGTTCTATATTTATTATATACCCAAAATTGATCAAATCTTACCATGTATTGGCCTAGAAGACATGTCTACGTGAAAGCCCACACAGTGGTGAGGTTTCAACATGTTCAGTATTAAGAGAAAACTTTCTCACTGAGCCCGTAGGTGTGTTATTCTCGGTCTTTTGTACCATAGAATACCTGGAAAGGCCATCCCTATGGGCTCCGTAACTACTTAGCCAATTTTGTAGAATTACAAAAACTTATTATTATATATCTAAAGATAACACTAAAAATTTATTTTTTGTACTTACAAAGTCGTTCCAGACGGGATAAAATCACTACGTCGCAGTGGGCCCGAACATTAGTTATACTGCGCTCTAGTTGCGGGTAGTATTTCTTAGACGTTTGGCCATAGGTATATGATAAAAAAAATTTAAATTATTATTTTCTTTATTTATCCTGTAAAGATAATCAGTCTTTCGACCGGTGTGAGCTACCTTTAAGCAATAACCGAGGTAGATCATCATTACATTTTGGGTAGATACTCGTCTTCCGTTTTGATTTCTACAACATCACTGGTGAACACTTCACCAAGATTCGGCCTTTGACCCGTAATACAGTATTTTAGAGCATCCACTCCTTTCGTCAAAAGCAAAGCTATTGCTCTGCTACAAAATATTTTTGATTTTATATAATTAATGATGAAGGGACAGTCAGTGGTACCAACGGTCATTTGTGGGGTTCTTGGATCAAATCTTAATCAGATAAGGCGAGTGGCTGCCCCATTCCCTGGTGGGGGTGTGGACATGGCCTGTGGGGATGTGGGGTTCTTCCTGAAATATCTAGTTTAATATTGGAAAATATCCTAGTCTGGTCTATGCCGTGTGTTTACTATTGAAGTTGATTGCCTGAGACCCATTTATCACAGACAGAGTTGAAATATCTGGTGAACAGATGAACATTGTCGTGTGATGTCATCAGTTACGGGATACTAAACGCGGCTTGACAAATGACGTCACGGTTTTGTGCTGGTCACAGATGGGCCTCGAGTTCGAAGAGCTCCTGCTGAAACGAGGCAAAAACACACTCCCGATGTCGTATTATCCAAGCCGTTACAACATCTGGTACACATAAGAAATGTTAAAAATTGAAATGAGATTTATTGTTCCCTCGGCTATATAAATCAAATCATGACCATACCGTATCAACGTATGGGAAGAGGACGCATTATAGTAGATACTAGCGACTTCGTCGAGTCCGAAAAATAGAGAAAAATGAAATAAAGGACTGCCGATAGCAGGGTTCGAACACCCAACATTCGTATTCAGAGCCGAAGATTCTGTTGACTGCTCCACGAAGACAGGTGCTATACAGGGGTCAAATACTTAAGCTGATGGTGGGTGGGGGGGAATCAGCGGAGTTTCGAAAGGGGTACCAGCGAAATCTTGCGATCTCATTGGGTTCTCACGAGAAAAGTAGATCAGAAAACTACAGTACTAAACTTTGATTTCGGCATGGCTCGAAATGAATCATAAGAGAAGAAGTTTGTCTGAGTATAATCCTGCAAAAAAGAAGAACAGGTTCGAGTTTTTAAATACACGAGAATCTCACTTCCGTGGTGCTTCAGTCTCCAACCCTAGATTGGGTTCACTATGTCTCTATGTATGGAAGCAACTTCAAGCGGATTCGACGGAATTCTACCGTTTTAAATATAGTAGGTAAAAATCCAGAGATTTCGTTATGTTTTTTTACAAACGGGATGTTCCACCAACACGTCTGATATGAACTCAGTAGCGGCCATCTTGGCTGACCACGTGACCTAGTAGCTGTATGTTTGCTTGTACCGTTTGGTCCTTGGTGACAGTCTGTCAGGCACCCAGTTGGCCCCAGCCACACAACTGTCACCATGGACACCTGGCCAGACGCCCGTAAATTACCTGAGGTGTGAAGTCGTAGCTCAAGGGAGTGTGTGTTGTATATCGTTATAGTGTAGAAATGAAAGATAGTGCCAACCAACGTCCTGGGATTGCCAGTTTCATGAATCTGACAATATCTATGTTATTAGATTTTCTTTTCAGAAAAGTTCAGTTGGCAGTATAGTTTTGATTTTTATATAATTATGAAAGTTAGTTTTACATTCACCTCATTTTAAGAATTACCTACCTTTTGCAAACTTTATAAACATATATCTGAGAAACAAATGTGGACTATTTCTGCGCATGTATTTATTCAAAATGGCAACTATATTAGAGTGCGTGATTTTGATACGTATTAATACTGCGGTCGATACCGACAACGGTTGACCGCCGCCGACTGTCTAAAATGCTGCTCCATTGGCACAACCAGGCTTAATGGCCGACATCAGGCGACGTCGTTTGGTCGACCGTCTTTTCGATGCTTTTATAGTCTTTTTTTTTATATGTAAAATACAAAGATATAAGTTAGGCCTCATTCACACCAATAAACAGTGGTTGAAACCTCCACATACACCCCAGCCCCATTCTACGACCAACAATGAATTTTTCCCGACAAATAAGGGCAAATATTAGTTAAAAGAATAAATTAAAACAACAGCGATGTAATTTTCATGTTTTCTCGATCTCTGAGGAAATAAATTCCACATTTTTTCATGACCCCATCTGACATCCCTGTCATTATAATGTAAATATATCCCGAGTTCTAAATCCGTGCTTACACTTAAAGTCTCAGGTCATGGCTGTGCCTCTAGACTACATGTACATGTATATTCTCGGACACCGTTAGCTCATCATATTAAATACTCCCCTAATTTTGCACGGTCTCCCGTGTGGTCGCGCCCCCTGATGGGAGATTTATGAAGCAAGCTGTGGTGGCTGTCAGCTTACCTTGACCTTGCTAGTAAAGCCGGTGTTTATTGATAGTTGACCGTCACACTCTATCGTCCTTTGCTCATTACAGCATTCTCGTCATGATGTGACCATGGCGGTTATCGCGGCGTAAAATCTTATAACCAACTAGTACCTCGTGATGAGCAGTTCACCACTATGGTCAAGGTCACCTTCACGTTGCCATATATCTATTTATTATCCTACCCCTAATAAAAAACCGCCATAGACCTAACATAGGCAAATTTTATGTGGCAGGCCGTGGCGTAAAGTGTTTTTTATGCAACTAGAGTAATAACATAATTGACCAATCAGAGAGCAGGATGTCAGCTACTATGAAAAAAGTTCTGTTGGTCGTTGAGTCAATATTTATCTTTTAGTAATACAAAACAGAGACGGGGTAGGATATCATATATACGAAACCGAACTCGAGTTAGACTTGTCAGTGTCTATGCCACTCTGGTCAGGTCTGCTCCTCACTACACTCGTGTAGTAATACACGACCTGCCCATCGTGGCATAAACATTGTCAAGTCTAACTCTCGTTCGGTTTCTACTAATTATCCACCGATCTCTATACTAAATTTATTGTGAGAGTGTGATTCACCCGGCTTGTAATCTCCTCTCTATAGAGTGCAGATTACGGAAACAAAATAGTGCGCTAGAAGATTGGCGGTAATCTTGTATTTTCGTTGATAATCAAATTTTACAATGCTGAATGATAGATACAATATAAACTGGTTTCAGATTCTAGCAGTCGTAATCTCCTCGTACTATACTCCTTAACATTACTAATAAGCATATTTCAAGTGTGTAAAATGCGCAGTAGTAGGTCTGTTTATACTGACACATTAAATGCTGATTTTTTTTTTGATTTAAAAGAAAAAAGAAAATACTTTCTTAGAAGGGGAGGCCTGTATTGACCCCATATTGTATCTTTAAAAAATGTGTATGTTAATAGCTATTTTCCACACCTATGAACTCTATTTTAAGTTTTTAGAGTAAGATTTGTGTAGTGCGAGGGAAACTAGGATGTCACAGCCATAGCATGCTAGTGTAACGGCCTTGGGTTTGCAATCACCCATTCCTTTATTCAAGGTAGCATCGCCGTTGGGAGTAGGTGTACACAAACTTATAATCCACGTGATCATTAACATGCATTGTGTATCAGCTCAGTAAAAAGTGTGTTAATGGCAAATGGTCAGTTTGCCGGGGTTACATAATCCTTATTGTTTCCGGCCAAGGTAAGTCGATCAGGCCTTCCAATGCCACCCATGCAAACACTGCTATAGATGTTCATGGGAAAAGGCAGCTGCCAATAACCTACCACGTCCAAACAAGAATTAATCTGGTATGAATCTCTAGTAATCAAAAGTAATAATCTCGCTAATACAGAGATGTCAGTTTTCCTCTTTTCCAAGGAAATCCTTGTTTTTCACATCTTTAAAAAAGTCATCTTTAATTCATAAAAATACATTTTTCTTGTGTGAAAGAAAGAAAATAAATTTGGCCTTTATCACACCAAAAACAGGGGTTCCAACCTCCCCCCACACCCCAGCACCATTCCATAGTCAATAAAGATGTGTTTTCTATAATTTCTCAGTCTCTCTGAGGCAGTAAATTCCACATGAAAATTATTTCCTCTTTTTATCATGAATCCAACTGACATCCCTGCCAGTTTAAAAAAACCAGAGCGAACCAGGAACAAATATCGGGTTTTTCATAATCATAAATTTCCCAACTTGATATCATGTTGGAAAATGCATCACATAAATGTGACTCAAGTTCTTATTTATGGCTTCCTACCACCACAAGGAACTTCCTTATTTGAATAGTTTCAATGTCTAAGAAGTGCCACCAGATATCTAGCTGGGAATTTTTAGTCGTAAAGAAGTGACAGAGTGGACACTCATGCCGATAACATTGTCATTTTAGTGTATTGTACTGAGTAAAAATGGCTTGACTCTGATTTCCAAGAGCTGCATGCTTTAACGCTAAATTATTTTCTTTCTTCTTGGTATATTTCACACGTGCAAAATAAATATATTACCCTTGCTATTGCTACAATTTGGAAAACCAACATATTCACTCAATGACTATGATACCATAATGGTAGTCTCTTCTGTTTCTAAATAATTCTCAGGCTAGTTACATTGCAGTAGAGTAGTACACATTTCTGGATTGCTTACCCAAACTGATAATCTGGACTTACTTAGAGGATCTTTTTGAATCGAAATATATGCCCAGAGTAAACCAGACTTGAAGAGTAAGACACTAAAGCACATGTTCCATGGGACAAAGGGTTCATCAGAAAGTCTTTGGTCTCTTAGAAATATTCCAGAGAGGATTGTATAGTGATACGAATCTTTCGGACATGGTGAGTAGCACCTGAAACTATCAGAAAAAAATTGGGCACACTTCCAACACCATCTGCGCTTATGCGATTCTTCAGATTTTTTCATGATCCTGCTAGTTCTCCATTTAAGTGCTGATTCCACCAACATACAAGATATAGCGAGATTAGTCACGATTTGGTGTCTTGCTAAATCTTGCTAGGTTTTGAATGATTGTGTGCATATTGCTGCGATGCATCTTGAGGTGTCATGGGGGTGGAGCACCAAAGTATACACAGGATTTCATGAAAAAGTATGCATGCTATTGCAATGTGAAATATTGGGACAATGGAGGTATACAATATATCACAACACTGTAAGATATAACAAGATATACTACGGCAAATCCATGTTGAGGGAACCAGCTTTTTTTAGGCATAGATTATTCCCTCAGTAGAATCCACACTCAATACCGTGAGAAAAGCGTGGTCCTTATTTAATCTCAGGCTGTTATCTATCTATAAAGGTTCATTAACCTTTGGTCCCTTTTGTTATCTCTGATAACAAAGACTTATCTCACTTCATACAGATCATTGGTGCTTGATTCCAATTGATTCACCTTAACTTAGAGCTGGATCAGTGTGAAATACATGTAAATAGAGATAACATTAGCTCCTAGTGTTTACGGAAAGATTTTTACAAAGATTTGCAGTGAATGGTTGGTGTCCCCGAAGCGGAGTGTCCCTGAAGCGGAGTGTCCCCGAAGCGGAGTGTCCCCGAAGCGGAGTGTCCCCGAAGCGGAGTGTCCCCCCAAGCGGAGTGTCCCCCGAAGCGGAGTGTCCCCGAAGCGGAGTGTCCCCGAAGCGGGGTTTTACTGCATTGGAACATAACATAATACACTCAACTCGAATACTGTGAGCATACTGAACTTTGGGACGGTGTTTTGTGGGAAGCCATGTCGACACAGGAGAATACCATGGGAGGGATTATACCGGTGGATTTCGGTAGTCAGGTTTCTGGTCCACTAGATTCTGTGTGCGGGGTGGGCGGACGGCTCATCTAGCCGGGTCTGTATTGACTGGCGCGTTGTGACCACACGGGAGGGTGTTAGATCAGATGAGTGCTGATTCAGATTGGGATTGTCTAGGAAGCCACTCTTTCTCCTGTTCAAAAAAAATCTTTTATTTAGGTTGGCCACAGCTCAGCAAAATGATGCTGGTTTCAATGCTCGACCAGTACATTACATTTCGAGTACAATCTTGCATCTTTGTTTTGTTCCTTATCATAACATATTTGCATTTCCAAAGAAAGCAGATTATCTCTTTGTGCCCAAATTTGGTCTTCTAATGTAGGTTGCTTATTAAGTATTGTTTCGTATAAGCCTTAAAAGCCTTTGTAAGTTTGGATGTTTCTTACTGCTGGAGTCAAAGCATTCCAAGCTCCATAGTCTTTTTTCGAGGTACAACAAGGAACCCTATTGAAAATTTGGTGGAGTTTAAAGGGCTGGTTCCACCAACAGGATGGATTTACAGTGGTGTATCTTGGTATATCTCCTTGTATCTTACGTATCTTTATGTATGTTGTGATGTGTAGAACCTCCGTTGTCGCAATACGTAGCACGCAATGTCGTGTGTATGTTTTGGTGCTCCACCACTGCGACACCTCAAGACACATCGCGGCAAATATGCACACGATTATTCGAAATTTAGCAAGATAACCAAATCGTGACTAATCTCGCTATATCTTGTGTGTTGGTGGAATCAGCACTTAAAGCCCCACTCACACTGTGTGACTGGAGGGCTTGCAACTAGCGGTACCTAGCTCTAGACTGTCACAAACAAACTGTTTGTATGAGTCCTGGTAATATCTGGTATTTACACTAAGCAAATAACCTCAACTCCAATCTCCTGCAAACTTTCACGTAGCAGATAAAATTAGAGATATTGATCTTTTCTAAATATCAACACAGAATTTATGTAGTTTGGCATTTCTGTCGACGTGGCTAGCCGAGTTCACTGCCTTGTTTAACGAATGGATATTCACGATACACGACGCGTGTATAAGGCAATGCCACCAGTAATGGAAATCAATATTTAAAGAAAAATTAAGAAAAATAAGGAAATAAAGAAAAATAAGAACAAAATACCACACAACAGTAAACACGAATCAGTAAAAGTAACGAATCGCGGTGATTTTGGATTCGACATTGAAGCAATAGTGCTAAAAAAAAAAATTAATTTAAAAAAAAAACGTCAGGAGCACAATCACGACATCTCTCTGCTCATGGTCTGCTCAATTGGCGGACGGAAAAACATAGAAGCAGATTTCTTTTAATGCAGTTCACCACTTGATCATGCGATCGCCCAATATTGACTTTTTCATCATAAAGATTATTCAGTTTATCATGTCTGAAAGTTATCCTGAGGTATTTGGCGCTCGAATTATTGTCCAATTAAGCCCAGGTCGCGGGGTGTAATTGTAACAGCGGTAAACAATTGCTCAGCTGTTCTCCCCACCGTATAGCGCTGAAACGGGTTTAAGAAAATGACTATCATTGACATTCCGCTGCTGCCCAGGCGGTATATAGAAGCCATTCTCAATGAGCCGACGAAAACGGCACAGATTATTTGAGTTCTCCTAAAGTCTTTCGGCACCAAATAGTAGGTGAGGGTGCAGTGGTGACCTGTATAATTCAGGGAAGCAAGATTGCCGACAAAAGACGGAATTCCGACATTTCCTGCACCACGGTAGCACCACAATGTTAGAGTGACATTACCTGATTACTTTGACATTTATCTCTCTTCAAACGATAACAGTGTAAAGAAGAGAAATTACATTAGATATATACCGATTCATAGCTTTTATGATCCAAAATGATATTATAAATTTTTCCTTTTTAGAGGGTTTTAATTATCCGATTGTTTCTTTAGTCTAGACTTTTATCCTGATGTATTTTACAGGTTCATGCCGATTTGATGTTCATGCTTCAAAACCTTGAGTCTCACTGATGAAAGCAAAGCATTTTGGTCCTGTTAGACCTTGACCAAGTCGGTCGGTCGGTGGTGGCCTTATTGCATGATTTATGTACAATTAATCGGTGAGCATTTCTCTACAAGTCTTGTTTCCATTCACCTATCTGGCGTTGGTATACCAAAAACTAGGAGCAAATAAAATGTTCATCATTGATGAATGAGCATACAATTATAAATGAATAACAATCAAAAGGTTTGGGTTATATTCAGTTAAATTTAACCTATGGATAGTTTTCTGTAACCACTTGCACCCAGTAAACTTGCCATTTCTGTAACTGCCTCAGTCTATCTATAGGATCCAGACATATCAAAAACCAGTTGGTCAATGAGGTTTTTCGGTCTTGAGTGATTGGTCATGGTCAGTTAGGCACGCCTCTCAGACCCTCAGACACTGGCACTCTTCTCCCTATCCAATAGCACAGCGAATAGCATGCAGATAGTGAAGGGATAGATTTTTCTCAGCACGCTGAAAGTGTATGTGACCACTCTAACCTTTTATAGGCAACATATACGTATGTGCGAGCACGCTCTAAAAAGACGATAGGTACAGTAGAACCCCGCCTAACGGACACCCCGCGTTAACGGACACCTTTCCTCGGAACGGTTGCCTCTATTAGATGTTTATTTAACCTCGCGTAAGCAGACACCCCGTGTAAGCGGCCACTTTGGCCCGGAACGAAGGGTGTCCGCTTATGCGGGGTTCTACTGTAGTTCCCGACTGCAGATGGGTGCTGGAGATAGTCGACCAATAGAAAATGGCTTCACCATTGACAATCCGCCGCTCCCCATCCTCTATGAGAACGTATGGGTTGTGTACGCAGGGAACAGATGAAGGAGCAGCTGGTCTCGCGAGATTTGGCACCGAGGGCGTCCAAGATGGCGCCTCAAAGAGAATTTGGCAATCTTCCTGATCAGCATGTCCCAGTGTACAGTATGGTAACACTTGACGGGTCTCTGGTTATACAGGATTGGGTAGTGTGGGTTAATCTACGAGTCTGAGTCTCACAATAAAGGATAATTAACGCTATTAATCCTTGGAGGCATTGCCTAGGATTATTTAACCTAATTCCCTCAACGCTTCAGGTGAAGGGGAAGAAAGGGTGCTCCTGCGATTTAGATATTTCTCAGCACTTCAGTCAAAAACAGAAAAATCAAGGGTTTTATTTGCTTTTGACAATACATGGTCGTTCTTCCAAGCAAATGTCATGCCTTGAATAGTCTATCAACGTTTCGGAAAATATTGATGTATTTATATGGACAACTTATGGTATACTTTATATGCCATGAAATACTAGTATTGCCTTGATATCGATATGTTTGCAAAAAACTCATTGAATTGGGAAACTGAGCAGGAGTCCAGTGTCTTAGAGGCATGCCTAGCTGAACATGACCAAAAGGTAGAGACCAAAATACTTCATTGACCCACTGGTGCCTGATATATTTGGATCCTAGAAAGGCAGTTGTAGAAATGGCAAATTGACTGGGTGCAAGTGGGTTACAGAAAGTACCCCATAGACTTAAAAGGTTTGGGTCATGTTCATCATATCTTTTTCATGACCATTACCCAAACCTTTTAATCAATATCCTTCTCATAATTCCACTTTCATTCATCAATGACAAACAAACAATTTGCCCCTCGTTCCTGAAAGTCCCGTCCCTTCCCTCCCCGCTCAGTGCTGGCATCATCATATCGCCGCAGTAGAATCCAATCATGTCAGTGGCGGCAGAGTGCTAGGTCTTGTCGTAATAACCTCACGGGATGCAGGTCTATGATTGATCCGGCCTCATGTCTGGCCTACACAGACCTTTTCAGCGCCACAATAGTCCTACTTGGTGGGCTGCCAATAACGACCGGGTGAAGGAGTAGAGGCGGTGGTGAGTTGGGGTGGGATTGTGGGTGATATGAGGTGAGATGCGTGTCCATACCTGATAGTTTGTAAACGTATGTGTTTATCAAAATCTGTGAGTATTCTAGCATGTAGAGGGATAATGTTACTCATCAGGCATTAGGGACAGAGTGGGGTAATTAGTGGAATAATATCCTTTATCTCACCCCTGGTATGAGTTTAGCATAGGAATACCATTAGAACAAAATACTCAACGATCAACCCGGTAAAGTGACAATACTTCGCCATGGCCGTGGCGTAGTGAATGTGAGATCACTTCATATGGATTTGGTAAGTATATTATAATTATTCTGATAATGTGATGCTATTTGGTGTCAGAGAAAGGGGTGAGATAAATCCAGAACTGCACTCCAATCGTAAAATACACAATACTCCACTTGTTTGGATATGCCATAATCGTCACTTCGCTTCGGCTTGATGACAATTGCGGCACGTCCAAACTCATGGAGTATTGTCCATTTATATGATTCTCGATGCAGTTCTATATAAATATGTGTTCCTAACAGCACTCGTGTTGTCCTCGGTAAAGTCTCGATTTTACCATGTTAGGTCTCCTAAACTTCTATTTATCAGCAGATGAAGGAGCCAGGAATTTAGTTAATAGTGGGCCAGAATGTCCGTTTTGTAATTTGCATCATATATCTTATATGATAACTTTGATATCAGTTTGATTTCCATCATATGACATATATTGATCGTGCAAAGGGAATTACGCACATACACATATATAGACAGAGGGAATGTAAACTGTGGCTAAATCTAAGACCACGGAGTGAGAGTGAGTTAGCAGGGCATCGATTTCTACTTTGAGCCTACAGGTGTCGCTCGCGTAGCGGAAGCCATATTGATCATGTTAAAAAACGCTAGCATCCTTAAAAACTTGACAGAGAGGCGTATCTACCAGTACACCAAAGAGCGCATGCGCAGACCGCGACTAAGGTTACCATGGTGACGGGTACGTGAAGAGGGCGTTGGCAACGCCGGAAAGAGTGCCACCGACCCTGGAACACAATACCACTACCCCCAACTTCCCCAGTGCCTGCTCCATGGCAGTTCTCTACTCGCAACACCCGCATCGGTACCTCGATTCCCATATACAGTAAAACCCCGCTACTGGGACACCTCGCATGAGGGGACACCCCGCTTGAGGGGGACAGTCTGCTCGGAATAGAAATGCTTATTTAGTTTATTTCATTGGAAGACAGGCAGCCGAGGTGTAGCCAGCCAGTCGGGAACGGATCCTGTACTTATCCGGGGCGATATTAGGCAGTCTGGTAACCTCTGCAGAATAATAAATACTCTCTTAGCGTACAGACTTCAAAAATCATTAAACGATAACACTTGTACGAGTTATAGAAAAAAGAGTCTTTATGTATAATCCTAGATTATTAAACGGGCCCCTGGCCTATGTCTGGGGCCCGGTTTGGATCCGGAGCCACTCTAACTCTGAACCTGCTACAGACCCTCCTCTCTAATCCCCGACTAACTGTATCCATTTAATCACCCCATTCATCCAGCTAAAGACTAAAGGAATGTACCTAGCAAATATGTAAAGGATACACACACACACATTCCGTGTAGGCTACTGAGCAAATTCTGACGTTGAATCAGTTCATTTTGTCTCGCCTAATTATCCTCTTGTGTGCGGCCGGTTTATAAATAGACTTCATGGTGTCGATTTAAAGGCCTCTGTATGTTTATGGTGGGGGAGGGAGGTAGCCTATTGTGGACTGGATCCCACATTTATGGTGGGGGAGGGAGGTAGCCTATTGTGGACTGGATCCCACATTCGCCGGGTGCCCGTTCACAGATTCACTAAGAAGGTCACCTGAGTACGCGTACATTGAGGAGCAGGTAGAAATGACACACAGAGAACGTACCAGTTCACCTCACCTCACAGGGCTCTCATAGAATCTAGTGAGCCGTCACAGGGGTGTGGTTTATATAGTCCTATAGAAGCGATTAGGTGAGACATAATATGAAGAGAAGCCAACAAAATGAGTGACACAAATAAACTCAAACGAGTGGCGTCTAGATTTTATCCCATCCCGTTTCCACATTTTTTCAGCATCAGAAAGTAGTGACATAAACTTGTTCTCTGCTTATTTCTCAGGACCAGTGAGACAAATAGTCTGTATTTAATGGAAGAAGAAAGAAAGTCTCGCCAATCCACACTTCCTTTGCTCTTCCATGCAAATCTATGAAAAGTTCTTAAAATGTGATTGACTCATTGATTCTTACATAAATCAAGGGATTTTCACAGCCTTATAAAATATCAAAGGATCCCATACCCCCGAGAAATACACACTTAGCAAAGCAAACTTTGCTTAGCATTTCTTATCTATCACAGACATCACTGCAGGTCCTTCTTTTTAAGTCGGTTTTGTGTAGGAACCTCAGTCATAAAAGAGTGGGTCGGTGGGTGTGACCGCACGTTTTTGTAACCTCACCTTACTTCACCGTTGTATGAAAATGCCACCTCTATGGCAGAAATATAAAAATAAAATAAAATAAGATATTTAAAAAAACACTATCATGTTACCATGCTTGGTCAGTACATGATTTCTTTTGCAAGCAGCACCTTGTATCCTTAACGAGATCTGCTGAATAAGGCAGCATCTTGTATCTTTAACAAAACCTGCTGAATAAGGCAGCACCTTGTATCCTTAACGAGATCTGCTGAATAAGGCGGCACCCTGTATCTTTAACAAGACCTGCTGAATAAGGCAGCACCTTGTATCCTTAACGAGATCTGCTGAATAAGGCAGCACCTTGTATCTTTAATTAAATCTGCTGAATAAGGCGGCACCCTGTATCTTTGCCAAGATCTGCTGAATAAGGCAGCATCTTGTATCTTTAATTAAATCTGCTGAATAAGGCAGCAGCTTGTATCTTTAACAAGATTTGCTGAATAAGGCAGCACCTTGTATCTTTAACGAGATTTGCTGAATAAGGCAGCAACCTGTATCTTTCACGAGATTTGCTGAATAAGGCAGTATCCTTAACTAGACCTGTTGGATAAAACAGCTCCTAACCAACAGAATTCCACAAATCGGGGATTCTTTCAAATATATCTTATTTCAATTTCACTGTTGCTTGCAGAATTCGTTGAGGTCTAATTCGTAGAGCACTTTGGACTGGAGGGGTTCTTGATTAGGCAGAAACTTTAATTACGGGTGCTTAAAGAGAAACTACCCTCTCTGTTGTAATAAAGCGTCAAATAATCCCCCTTATTGGGACCTCCTTAACAAGACTATAAGCTCTTTACTTGAACAAGGTTTAATTTATAATCCAACGACTGAGATTTGCCATTAGTCCAAATAACGCAATGATTTATCCAATTATATCAAGTTACCCCCTGATGAAGGATTCATTGTTTGAAACATGTCGGAAAACCATGTCTCATAATTGACTCTTTTTTTTGAATAATGGATCCAGCCCAATACCGAGTAGTGGGAATATTTTCTTTAAGATCTCATATCAAGTTACTTCTTCTTTGATTGGGCATTATTAATTAAACAGTCTATTCTTTATTTTGATAAGCCCTTCCTGATAAGTCCTTGATTCTTTTACTGTCAAAGGTCTTTTGATGTAACAGTAACTACCCACCTTGACCAGATATTTGATAAGGCAGTAACTTATCCATTTTCCTGATGTTTCTGATAAGGTAGTGACGTATTCATTTTGATGAGGTCTTTATGATAAGGCAGTAACTTATCTTCTTTGATCATAATGAATCAATAGCTTGTACCCTTCACTAGACCAGCTACGAAAGACAGTAATTTATGACATATTATTTTCAAAAGGCTTCTCTGGTGAACAATCAGCTGCGATATAAGGGGTTTACAGTATGTTTGTATGTGATCAGCATCGCACAACTCTAACAATCACATGCCCTATTCATTAACTGTTAGGAGTTCCTCTTAGCAAACCTTATTCAGTGAAAGATTACAAAACACTATACCTTCCTCTAAAGCGTACAAATTTAACCATGCATCCCTTCTTTTTCTGAGGACATGCTCTTTATTATCCATCTAATACAAAGTGTCCATAGAAAACACATAGGGAGTGTGTATCGCCATACCCAGAGCATACAAATATATCCACCTAATACAAAGTGTACATAGAAAACACATGGGTAGTGTGTATCGCCATACTCGGATCATTCAGATATATTCTATGCTCCGGGTTCCGATAAGGTACGCAGATGGAAAAATAGTGCATACTGAAAAATAGTGCATACCTGAAATGAACTAATATCGGTACTCCACTTGGCAGGAAAATGTGGATAATAAATACAATATAGACTGGTTTCAGATAAAAGTTGCCGTATGCTCCTCGCAGTTGACTGCGCAATATCCTCGCATACTCTCGGGTATTACTACGCGTCAAGTCATTGGAACATACAGCCGCTTGTAACTGAAACCAGTCAATATTGTGTATATACATCCCTCTCAAGTGCACGGTCTTAACCATGCATCCAGTCCTGCTCTAAGATCTTGTTTTTTATTAGGTTAATACACAAAATGACACTGAGAATCTATATTTGTAAGTGACCTGGAAAGGAAGACCCCACAAGGCCTGACTTCCATGAGAAAAACTGTGAACAACTTGGCCGCCTTTCCTGGGTATTGGACCACTTTGAATAGAAGATGTTGATGAATAGAAGATGTTTTGTGTAAGACGTTTATTACACAGCGCCGCCATTTCTGTAACTCTCCTTTGAGCAACGTTTTATTCCCACTTATTCTACAGACTTTCTTTTAATGTCCTATTAAAATCGAACCTGTAAAGTCATACCCATAGCTCTATGATAGACTAGACATGCACAGCTTAACCCTTTCAGGGCGGATAATGCCTTGAGGCATACCCCAGCATAGACCGGATAATGCTAATCCAAAGTACCCGCCTCAACCAACAGGGCTGTCACAGACCCCCCGTCTTTAAAGGGTTATGGTTGTATTGGTCTGAGGGATGCAAGGTGCATTGATAATGGCAGGTTCGATAAGGTGGGAAAATTGACTTTGCATTTAATCTGTGAATTGCTATAAACTCATGGACTTGCAAATACTTGCCCCGACACCGTTAGTCTGCGAATGAGTAATAATTCGCAAATTAAACGCCTAATTAATAAGGGAGTCTAATGGAACAAATTGGACGTTAAGCTACCCAAACAAACAAACAAGATTAATGAAACGTGGCTATAACACCTCTTTGGCAAAAAGAATTCAAATTAAACGCCTGGTCTGTTTTCCCTTTATCATACGCCTTCAAATGTTTTGAATTCTTAAGAAATTACTTTTAATCGTCATTCGAAGCTTATTTAAGCACACAGAGCTTGTCCGGATAACAACATACATATGTACATGCTTTTTAGGATATGGAGAGCAGAGGTCAGTAAGTAAAAGCACTATGTGCACTGGGGCCCATTTAATAATCTAGGATCGTACTTGAAGGCCCTTTTCCATACTTCGTACAAGGGTAATGATATTTAAGTGAGTTCGCTATGACAGTATTAGCCGTCCATATGGTCATAAATAAGGGTTGAATAAAGTTGATCCACATTGTTCCTGGGTCTCTATGGCATACAGAAAAGGGCCCACATGAACGATCCTAGATTACTAAACGGGCCCCTGGTGTATAATTAACTGTGATATAGGCCAAGGTGCAAATGCTGAAAGTATTTGAACTAGGATGGACTATGCATCCATGTCAGCTAGTTTTGAGTCAAAATTTATCTGAAACACAGAAAATATTATCCCAATCATGGAATTACATCCGTCAATAATCAATCCAGTAAAATTATAACTTGGTGCTTTGGCTAACTGAATAGAAACCTGGAATTCAGATCACACCTTCTATTAGACCATGTCTGTCCCCACCCAACGTCTGGGGATAGCAAGGCATCGCCCGCAATTTATTGATTAGTTATTGATCAATATATTGATTGGTTATCGATCAGACAGATTGATGCAAAGGCGGCCGTGCTAACCTCACAACTCGGTCGGTTTTTCCCGATTGTTAAACAATTAATCAACAAATTGGGACCAGTAAGATATGCAGGGCAAAGAGGCGAATGTGTGTACAGGTTGGAATAGTACATGTCAGTACATTTACATAGAAATAAAACCACTGGATTGTTGTTCCTAGCAAATTTAATAGCCCTTGATGGTAACTATGTGACTTTAAATATGTACAAAATAATGTCTAGTCTTGTCACAACTTAAGACCTCAATGGCCATGGTTCACTGACGTTGACATAGCATACATGTAATTAAACTATATATCATAAATACACAATATTGACTGGTTCCAGATACAAGCGCTCATATACACATATACACATATACTCACGTATACTCACGTATACTCACATATACTCACGTATACTCACATATACTCACATATACACACATATACACATATATTCACATATGCACACATATATATACACACGATAGATTTTTTTTTTGTTGCCAATGGAGGGTGGTAGTTAGTTTAAGAATATACAGGGAGTCACTCATATTGTCAAATGGAAGAGCTAGTGTACCAGAATTTGATAATAAAAAAATACATAGTTTTTCAGATCCCTTTCTTCACATAATTAGTGGTTGTATTTAGCACAATATATTGAGAATTAAACTTGTGAATCCTGTGTGTCAGAGGTACTGATGATCTCATCGTGATAGAAACTCCTTATTTAGATACAAGCCCCACTGTCTGTCCTCATACTCCCCCAGGCTGTTGTGAACGGAACAGTATCGTCCCTATTGTCGTGTTCGGTCTGATGTAGGCTTTCCTAATGCTCTAAGCAATTTCCTCCGGATATGGGAATGTAAACCCTTTAAAAAGCGGATGCGGTGGTGAAGGCTGACACGGTGGAACCCATCTTGTGAGTGATTGAATCTTTCCATTTTATCATCCACCAAATGCGGAGCCTCCATGCTAGACCTATAGAGCATACAGATCACTGCTGAGTGGAATACGGAAAGCCGTATTCCCCTTGGAGAATACGTGACAAAAAGTCCCTAGCGTGTTTGAGAAGATCTGCAGCTAGTTTGTCTATCCTTTGATGACTTATATGCTTAATGATATATACAACATTACGTTGATCTTGATTTGCTGACACTGCAATATCCTTGCAATCGTTCGGACATTACTACGCGTCAACTAGGCGGAGAATACGACCATGCAGATCAAAATCGTGGTAATATTGTGTATGCATCATGCATTGTAGAGAATTGCTAGATATAAATTTTGGTCAGAGACAACATCTAGTATCATCTTATAATACTCAGCTTACTTATCCATCACTCAGAGCATTAAAGGAGATTCTGCAAGATTCAAGATCATTATATGAAATAAATTGTACTGGACATAAGAGAATTGGCTGACTAAAGTCTTGCTAGAAGTTTATACTTCCCAGAGACTAAGATATAGACAATGGAATGACCAAATAACTCTCCTGGAGATTGTTTTCCTTTTTTTTAAATTTAGTTTATTACTCTTTCTCCTAAAGGAGTTCTTCCGGGCAACTCGAGTCGAGCACCAAATATAATATAACAACAATCAATACCATAAACTATATCAGGACATCTAACACTAGTGTTAGTAAACAAGTGATTGAGGGGGGAGGGGTGAGGTATGAATGATAAAGACAAGATGGAATAATTTTCCTTTAACAACAATCATAGACAAAACTCTGTGGTATGATAAGAAATGCTCTTACTCTCTATCAGTTCCGTGACTCTGATGACAAATCATTTACGACGTGTACATATCGAGACAAGATCGTGTTTACATGAGTACTCGTAGCCTGTATCAGGAGAGCTGCTAGCTGACAGTATGTGTTCTATCTGTAACTGTAAGTGTAAGGTGATGTTAGAGATTATCAAATCAATATTAGATAGATCTCTAGATCAATGTTCGTGAGGTCTTCAGTTGAAATCTGTCTGACGAATCATAAAGGCATATTGGACAATTTACCTTGGAAATCAAATACCTTGTTATGGAAATTGAATATGAT
Source organism: Alentia gelatinosa (assembly GCA_950022655.1). Lineage (NCBI taxonomy): Eukaryota > Metazoa > Annelida > Polychaeta > Phyllodocida > Polynoidae > Alentia > Alentia gelatinosa. Next base: position 13,566,025 of record OX465584.1, on the reverse strand, counting down.
GATTCTCCAAGTATTATATAACACATGGCTGTTTCTTTTTTAAATGGGATCACCTTGTTAGTTTTTTTGCTTAGATATAAATATTATTATGATAGAATTCTTGTATATAGAAATTCTACAAATGTAGTTTTACACTTAGTAAAACCCATGTTATTTTCCCTAGAACCTCCACAGAATACAGTAAATGTTTATTACTACACATTTAAGTTTTAGAAACCATAGGTCACCATCCTGGTTTATGAAAGAATTGAAGAGAAGTAATTTTCACTACATTTCTTATATAATCAGTCAAATGTGAACTGGCATAATTTACCTATTGGCTCAGGTCAAAGTCGATGATTTGTTATACTTCACTTGCTTGGTATTAAAATACGTCAACGGAACATGTTTGAATTGATAACTAAAATAATTTGAAAGTCACCGGGTGGGTCCACTGTGTATTGTAGGATATGCTCGGAGTCCGATAGGACTCTAATAAACAAACAAACCAAACCAAAGTCCTTTAAGGCATGACACTTGATTGCGAATTGCCGAATCTGGACTGACTCCACCGTCCCACGCTCTACATTGTACACGTGGAGGTCGACACGCTTGGTGAATTTCTTGGGTCGCGCTCCAGTTCATTTTTTTCATGACTAATGAAGACCAAGACACATTAAAGGTATTCTCATCCTCGTAATGTCAGGGTGTAGTCGTTTGGTATCCGTATATGGGCATTGGGAATTGTGCCAGAGTAGTACAATATAGATGGGTCATATCATGCCAAATGGAACAGATGGGAAGAATAACCCCCACCTTATTCCATATGCTATAACTTCTTTTCTAATTACCCAATAGTTCTGTCAGTAGTCTTAAATGATAGAATAAATATTATTCTTCAATTCTTGTAAGGGTTTTTGTTACTCAAAGTTCCGGTTTTTTCTCCAGAGGCCTTTAAAGTCAGTAAGATCCACATCTCTGTTTTATACACAAACAAATATATGTTCTGTTTCACAGCATATTAAAAATCGCGAAATTCCATAGATTTTAAAGCCTTTTGCATATCACAAGATTTTGTTTGTGTTTGAATATGTCACATGTTCCCAAGCCGGTCAGGTTCATTCAATAACGCATTTACAAAAACTACAGATGATACACTAAAATCACATTAAGGGGACACCCCGCTTAAGGGGACAATTTGCTTGGAATGGAAATTTTTCCCTCTAACAAAGTTTATTTTAACTCTGCTTAAGGGGCTACCCCGCTTAAGGGGACTCCCCACAAGAGACACCCTGCTTAAAAGGACAGTTATTTCGGTACAGAATGCTGCCTAACCCTGCTGGGACACTTTGGAGGGACACTTTATCAAATATGAGGAGACAGTGTGGGGACAACACTCCAGATTATCTTAATTCCCTGGTTATGGTGTGTGTGAGGCGAGTAGACTGGTGTCTAGACAATCTGACATCAGGCAGTGGCATGCGTAGGCTCCTGTTGGCAAGATTTGGCCAGATTTTGTTCTGATATCTCCAAATTCTACGTACCATTTAGTGTGGTATCTGCCATTCATTCTTTTCGTAGTTCTTTACAATATACATTAAAACGAGAGAAGAAAAAAATGTTTATTTAGGTTGGTGTGAGGGTCACTGCCAGTCTAAATGAATCCAGAATTTATGAACAGAGATAGGAAATTCGAGGTGCATTTTAGAAGAATGGAAGGAAGAAAAAGATAATGCCAGATCATTAATTCCTCTACGAAAATGAGAAGCTTACATAATCGATGGTCCCTATAAGCACTCAGGGTCCCCATGGGGCCGTTGTTCCACGCTTACGATAAATTTGCATATCGCAGAATAGCGACGCAAGCTCGAAACTGTTGCTCCAGGTTCTTTGTGTATCGCATCATAACTATGGCGCATACTGTATTCAATTTCAAATCTAAGGAACCTTTTACATATGTGTCACTGAAAATGTGGTGTTGTAGAAAATAGCGATACAACTCAAAATTACAGTGCCATATGACACGACCTGATATTACTGGAGAAATACTTTTCCCGTATTTCTCGGAGCAATGACCCTCATAGGATGTTAAACCACAAATGAACAATCTCAGCCACACGCCCACTGAGGTCGCCAGAATTACGTCGGCGCACACAGACACGTCCTATACCGTGATCGCTACATATATGGTCAGGACGTGGGGCGTGTGTGTGTCGTGGTGGCGGCGCCAAGGAAGCATGAGATCAGTGCACAAGTCACGTCTCCAGTAACCACCAGACCGTGACCACACCACAGGCAGGTCTCCCACCAAAGTAGTCTAATGAGGTCCTGCTGCCGAGCATCGAGTCATCTAGTCCGCAGAGAAAGGTCCGGCTTTTTATGGTCTTTGTACATAGAAATATATACTATACGGAAACAGGGTTACTGTGGCTGTACGTGATAAATACTTGGTAAAATTGACGATAAAACAAACCAATGCTGAAGGTAGAGGTTCGTTTTATCGTCAATTTTACCAAGTATTTATCAAAATAAGGACACAGTATACCTGTTTTCGTATTATTATATACATTAAAATATCCAATTTTCACCTTTGCTTCTGGGCGAGTTTTTGGATTCCTCCACCGCACATGCCCCATACGCCATATACATTCCCCGTACGTCACCTAGGTGTCGCGCGGATATAAATACGACATGGGTAGGTATATAATGATACATACTACCTCCCCACACACCCTCATCCCTATTCCATGGCCAATACTGATGTATTTTCCATGTTTTCTCAGTTACTCTGAGGCAGTAAATTCCACTTAACAAATATTTCTACTTTTTTTCTGACCCTAACTTACATCCCTGCTTACATGGCGCTACCGCCATTATGAATTGGGTCACACCAATGATAGAAGTACTCATGCTTTAATAATATCCCAATCTTAAATAGACTTATTTTGGGGGTTAATCTCCACCAATTATTAGTTACACGAACGCCAATTCCCTTGCCTGGGTCCTGATCCAATTAACTCTTCTGAATATTGTTAATTATTTCCTGGATCTTGACCCTAATTTTATTTCTACTTCATTTAGTCCCTAAAATTTAGGGCCTACCTTACAGAGAGTGGGGGGGGGGGGGGGACTGTTGCTTTGAGTGTCTTTATTCCTTTTCATCTGTTAATGAATTGTTTTGAGCCAGAAATGATTAATTTTGGGCCCCTAAAACGTGACAGTCACACTCCTTGCTGTAACCACACATAAAGATGCCTGATGAGTCCAAACCGGATGAAACCTAGAGCTCCAAGCCCCCTTTCTGATCAACTTTATCAAGAAACACCCAAGAAATATGCTTGGAGTACACTTACCCATAATTCACCAATGCTTGGAGAGTGGGGACCGGATCTAAGATCCGTTACCATTGTTGGGTACACTGTTGTTTGATCCAGAATAATTCCGACCTGGAGACTCCATAGCAACATGGATTATTTAACAGAAAGCTGTCGTACTCAAGGTAGCATCGGCTTAGTAAAGAGAATGTGTTTTTGCTATGCCCTGAATTCTAAAATAGCCATCTTAAAAAGAATAAGGAAACACATGTATGAAAGATCCACTGCAGAAGCGACTAGAGGCCTGTGTGTCTTTTGGAAGCTTTATCAATAACCTAGAAAGACACACCTTTAATGGTATATTTTTTAATCGAAAAGGCTTCAGTATAAATAATATAACGTCTAAGTTGCTAGGCAAATGATTTCTGGAATTCAAGGCGACAGCCTTCAGTCTGCAGCCGATGATACATTTAGAAATGAATAAAAGCCAAATAATGTTCCCTTTTCAAGCAAAATGCACAATCGTTACATGAAAAAGTAGCCCACTTGGTATCCCAGTTAGTTTTTTTTAATTCTTTTTTAGAGATAGAGGTGTATTAGCCACGTCTTCATAATGGTTTCCAGTAAAAAAAAAAGTGTCTGGAGACCATGTTCCACGCCATGTTTGCTTGTCCATTCATGTTTGACCGAGTTTTTCTGCCGTGTTTATTTTTGTTGTTGTCGTACGATCTCATCCTGCTCCACGTCCTTCATGTCCATGTCGCTTTCTTGTCTTTGCTAAACCACAAAATGTTAACATGACTATCTTTGTCAGCCGCCTCTGTTTTAGATTATGCTGATTCTGCAGGACAAAAGCTGATGCATGTCCCTGCTTGTTAGAATGACACTAGTTTGCTGAGAAATGTTTAGATAGGAAATTCCAGTCCACTAATAGAACACGGATATGAGAGGAGATAATGATATGTGGTAAAAAAAAAACAACGAAGAAGGGGTTTTCCGTGACTTAGTTAACTCGAATATATACACCACTACCAATAAGTTATTTTCTCAAAAACAAAAGGTATAGTATTAGAAAATCTGTGGCATATCTCTCACTTTACAGAGAGTATACCCGACTTTGTTACTGGAATATGCAACACGTTTGCACGGAACAATAATTTAAAGAATAATCTAGATGTAGCAAGGAACATTAGAGGATAGATAAGGATAAGTGTTGCTTTGTAACTCTATACGGTAAAGCTCTATGCGATATAATATGACTTCTGATCTAATTTTGGTGAGGGGAAGTGGTGACAACATAAAAATGTTATCTGAGACTATTTAAAAGAAGGATATCATCAACTTGTTGAAAGAGACAACTCTTTGTTTATAAAATATTTAAAAATATTGAAAAGTACTGACTGAAATAAGTTTACGAAAGTGAAAGCTTCAATCATTAATGGTCCCTATATTCCCTCAGAGTCCCCTGGGACGTTAAACCACAAAGAAAGAAAGAAACAATTCCAAATTTTTTCTTGTCTTCAAGGCCTATTCACCATCGACTGTAGTACTCTGTCCATGATAGTAGTATACGTTACGTCAAGGTTATGCTGTATACATATGGACTTCATTTTCTGTACTTCTCTGCCCTGTTAACATCGTCGGATGTGTGCTATACATGGTTTTACTATATACCCATGCCGTATCTACTGTAAATACGTACCGTGTAGTGTATGTACCAGTGGTCCGTACACCAAAATACGGACCACCTACCCATATATATTTATTACAATTTTGGGTTGTTAAGAAAAATGAAATTGATTTTTTTTTTTTAATTTTGGGTATATAGTAAATATATAACGTCCAACCATGCTTGTACAAGTCACAGAACTCGATGCTAATTTACCGTTTGTACGGAACTCGGCGTAAACGCCTCGGTCCGTTCATACCGTAAATTAGCATCTCTTTCTGTGACTTGTACAGCATGGTCAGGACGTTCTATATAATTACTATATACCTGACACAGGGGCAATGGAATTCCCACTTTATTGGTCTACTAAGATAGAATATCAGGAAGTAGGAGGGGATAGTAATATCACTTTCTAGGGGCTGAGAGGTAGATATCAGATACAACATTAGGTTGAGACCTACTCATATTACCTTATCTCTCACTACAATGTGTTACATATCGAACATCCTTTTTCATTCAGATTTATCGTTCTGTATTGATTATATACAAGATAGTGGGGTTTTTTTTCGGTGCTCAACATGTGTACGTGGTATCTCTAGATAAACTCCTGATAAATCATGTGGCCTATGGGAAAATGGTATTTATCTTGGATGGGCACAACTATCAATATATTTAATTGAACGTAGATCGATACTCTTGCAGAATCTTCCGAGCTCCCCTTAAAATCACTGTATAGTTACATGGGGTAGTATATGAAGACATGATTCGTGTGCCTGAGTGAAATCTGTTCCTAGTAGTTTTGGTCAGACCATAACAACGAGGAACAGATGTATTACAACACACTCACTATGTCCCCTTATTTTTAAAGATTTTTTTTAACTGAGCAAGCTCTTTCTTTATTTCATTTCAAGTCTCATCTTCCAGTACAAAGTCTCTCCTTAGTCTATATGCATAGCCTTCTCTATTGTAGAATAAGTTCAAGTCACACATTAAACAATACAACAACATCAAATAAAAGGTGTGTACAAAGCAACTGTCCTACGCCATGGCAGGAAGAACATATCGTTTAGTGACTATGTCCCCTTATTATTACATACCTGGAAATAATTTAAATTTTTTTTTTATTAACAAGTCACATGGTATGGAGTGCTAGTTTTTGCAGAGTGCGCAGAACTGAATCTGTACAGCTGGCCAGTAAGAATGTGAGACATTCGTGCACAGGTATATAATGATATTAGGATCCTACTTGATCGGGTAAACTAATACCCATAACAATGTTTTATTGCTAGCTGCATCCTATATCGGCAAAAGACAGAACTTAATGATAAGGTACTCACGAAGTAGTTACATCTAATTTCTACCTTACAGAGATACGTCGATAAATCCGCATTTCTAAACGATGTTCATTAATTCAAAATAGATTCACCATCATTCCGATGATAACGATGATTTCACTTTTACTATGAATTCACTGAGAATATTGATTATTCCATAATAATCCCGCTCTCAGATTTCACATAGAAACATGTATTTTTGGTGTTTAAGTCTAAAAACTGAGTTAAAATCTTAGTATCAGATACTACGGGTGGGATAAGCAATATTTTTGACGACCGTATAATTATTACCTAGGGAAAGAGAAACTCTTCCGGATCCGCATGTCCTTTGTCAGAGAGTGTTAGCGGAACAGTCTTTGTATCACTATGTCATCAGGACACTGACAGGATATGTCAATATTTTTAGTGTAAAAGAAGCATACTAAGCAAAACGCCTAAACTCTCTTCATAAAAACCATTTTAAGAGTTTTGCTGTGAAAACTATAAAAAAAAAAAAAAAAATTGATGGCATGTATTTCAATTGAAGGATTTTAGGAACACATGTATTTCAATTGAGGCATTATAGGAACACATGTATTTCAATTAAAATGAATTTTAGGAACACATGTATTTCAATTGAGGAATTTTAGGAACACATGTATTTCAATTGAGGGATTTAATATTTCAATCAAGGTATTTTAGGAACACATGTATTTCAATTGAGGGATTTTAGGAACACATATATTTCAATTGAGGGATTTTAGGCACACATACATTTCAATTGAGGGATTTTAGGCACACATATATTTCAATTGAGGGATTTTAGGCACACATATATTTCAATTGAGGGATTATGAACACGTCTATTATGATTGAGGGATTTTAGGCACACATGTATTTCAATTGAGGGACATGGATCGTGCACTTTACGGTCTGCTGTGTCCGTACACAGTGGGGTGGGAGGGGTACAGGGTGTGATGGCGGAGTTGGCCTGCAGCCTGTTGGCCCTTGTGTGCCCCTCATTTACACCCCGCTTGTCGTTCACCCACAGCAGTGCGACAGGAATAATTTGGGCGGGGCCCAACTGTATTGACGGCGTGTCCTTCTGTGTCATACAGGGCGCTTTATACAAACTGTCCGGGGATCGTCCCTCTTTGTATATTTAATCATATACTGTAATTGTAACAGATGGATCCGACGGTAAATTGATGAAGTAAGGGCATTACTGAGTCTTCCAGATTGGGATGAGAGTATAGGGCATCTAGCTATAAAAATACCCTGCTCAAAAATTTGTCCAACCCCTACACCAGCATGGATATCGATGGAACGAACAAATTACAACATATAGCTACTCTATTATGGAATCAGCCATCCTTCCCCCGATGCAAATTTTCTTTTTTAAATCAGGTGGCAGGTGCAGTTAGCCATGGGTTGTTTTTGCTGGTTTTTTTTGGCTGAGGCTTGCCATACAGAGGTTTTAGCCCCGTCTCACGATTTTCAATGGATCATGCCAACTGATAACAGCACTTAACCCGTCTACTGTAGCGCTATCTTACAGTATCTTACAGATATCAGAACTAGCAAGTACTCTGTGCCCTATAGCATTTGCGCCTACCATGGACAGTGTATCTCTAGAGTTGTATGTCCATGCGCCTACCAAACTGTGCACCAGTCTTTTTCATTACAAGGAAGTACAACTGAAAATGGCGTTTCTTTTCATTTCCAGTTAATATAATTATTATTCTCATAAAAAACAGAGAAAGTATGAATTAAGCCTCATTCACGCCAATAAAACAGTGGTTTGAACCTCCCCTTGATGGCCAATAACAAACAAACAAAAATTGTCCACGGACGAACTAGGAGATCGAACCATTTTTTCCAAACAATAACATAGTGCTTCCCATATCTTCCCAGTGTCTCTGAGGTAGTAAATTGCACATGAAAAATATTTCCTCTTTTTTTATGACCCTGACTGACGTCCCTGTATGAATTACATGTGCAGTCCAGTTTGGGATATCCCATTTTTGTCGCTGACTGTATATTCTGGCTCTTACTGCGCCGTATGCGCGAACTATGTATTACTGAACTCTGGTTGTTGGATCGCTGTCAATATGTATTGTGAGACATGTCGAACCCTTAATGTTTATGATACAAATTGCAGGTACCACCTGATAACCTTATATTAAAATCAGCAAATGGAACGAACATGAATTATGTTGATACTAAAACATTGACACTTGGGTCATAGGAGCAATATTTGTTATACAAACGTTGGGCCATAAATCATTTGATATTGATATTACTTGCATATACTAGGATCTTGATACATTATATATTTATAAGAAATAAAGAAGGTTTTCTTCAAGCGTTTTCTTATCAAGCAGACATAGGGCTTAGCAGAATTTAAAGAAAAATGACAATAAAATAATCACAGTAAAATAACACGAAATATGAGTGTGAGTCCTATTGGCCTCATTCTGGTGCCCGGCAATCGAATAGGGGTCGGGGAGTTAGCTCACTGGTTAAGAGCACTGGACTTGCGATCCAAAGGTTGTAGGACCTTGTAGGTTTGAGTCCCACTGCAACCACTTTTCTCTGTCATCCCTAGTAGTGGTAGATTTACTGCTTCAGAGATGTCAGTTTTCCACTTTTCCGTGGAAATCCACTTTTCCATATTCAGTTTGTGTAATTGCTTTTACTTACATCAAACAAAGATAATATTGATTTAGCCTCATTTATGCCAATAAAACAGTGATATGAAACTCCCGACAGAACCTTAGCCCCATGTCATGGCCGACAGGGACATATTATCCAAGTTTTCCCGGTCTCTCTCTGGCAGAAAAATCCACAACAAAAAATTTCCACTTTTTCCCCTGACTCCAACTGACATCACTGCTGCTTTATCAAAGGCTAAACCTTCTCATACCATGTCTATGTGGTGTAGGAAGTAAGAAAAACGTTCACCTCGGTGAATGTGTATGAGTGAGGCTTGTACCGGAATTCATTTCATAGATTCAATCACCACCCTTATGTAAAAGAAACAGAATATAATCTCATTATCATTTAAAAGGAATAAGCCCATCCCCGAGTTACTGGGAAGATTTTCCTCTTCTGCCTTATGTAAAGGAACATTGAGAAAGCCTGGAAAAGACCTATAAAGGTTGACTGGGCGTTAAATCAAACAAACAAACAAACTACGACGGAAATTCTGTGATTCTGAGGTGTAGGACTTGTTTCCTGTGTTTACACAGTGGTATAAACACCTACCAGTCAGTCATGTCACTAGGGCCATCCTGCCTGACAGTGTGACTGATGCTGCCAATACAAGGAAGCCCATGGCCCAGATAAACACTTGAAACAGTAGGAAAAACTCTTACACCTGATATATATAAATGTGGTATCCTTCTGATTGTTGATAGCATGCGTGTTTGAAGATAATAAAATAGCAGAATAGAGGTAGTTTTGTTTTATACAAGTATCGGAAAGTCGGCTCAATCTCACCCTTGGCATGATAATTGTCACCCAATCTGAACAAAATGTTATCTTGTTCCAGTTTCTAGTGATTCAGTATATGTTACATGATTGACGATCTCAAATTTCGATTGGAGAAATATGACGAACTAAATACTCTTCATTTTTGGACGTCGCAATATTAATTCAGCGGTTGCTGCTACACAAATGCAGGTGGAGATCTAGCCACTGTGATGTTCATATCTTGTGGAAATTCAGATGGATGTATAGCTGATACACATTGAAATGAACACTGCGATTCTTCTTAATCACTACGATGTATACATTTAATAGTTCATGTAACCAGCTATATCCTTTTTTTTATTTTTATTTTTTTTTATTTTTGCTATAAAAGGCGTGACAGTTCAAACTGTCACCCACTTCGCGGTTGCTGCTAACAAGAGCGGTCGATAGATCTAGCCACGTCGTAAATTAATTAACCAGTTATATCCTAAACAGATCTATACCAGGATTTAGTGAACTAAACTGAAAAATCGGAGGCACTAGAAGAGTCCAGTGAAATGTAACAGAACTACTGAAAGTTGAGTTTCTAATCAGGTATCAGGATGTGTATGTCAAGCAGTCTTCTTTTTTCTACCCTGTGGACCCTAGGCCATTTATCGGACCAGTGTTCACCATGGAACGTATATCCAGTATCAGTTGAGGGAAGTGTTTTTAGGTTAACCATATAAGGACCCATCTCTGGTCAGATGGTGTGTTATTAATGTCTTCCTCACTGGAGGAAGGATAAACCACAAACACACGACACGTAGTGCCTGGAATATGAGGTACATACCAAGATAATTGAGTTTATTATCCACCGATTACTGAGTCGCCATACTACTAAACCAATAGGATTGTAATTCACATGGCGGAGATTATGGGTGTTCGTAATCTCGGGAGATTACGGGAAAAAATTCCCTTATTTATAAAGTAGTGCATGAGAAGATCGGCGGTCATTTTGTTTTTTCTCTAATAATATAAATTTAATATAAATTTCAATTCTGAATAATAAATACATTATTAACTGGGTTCAAGATAAAAGCGGTCGTAATCTCATCGGACTAGACAACGTAATATCCTCGCACTCGCTCGGATATTACTACGCGTCTAGTCCTCGGAGATTACGGCGGTTTGTATCTGAAACCAGTTAATATGGTTTATATATGTTTATACCACATGTACAGTTCACACACTGAATATATTTAGTTGTGTCCATGAACACTACAATAAATACTTGACTTATCTATGAACTGAACTCTTTAACCAAGACGTCGTTGAAGACTTCTGTAATGAGAATGACTAGTTGCGAATTCTAAGATTTTCAACATTTGTACTCATGCCCTGAAAAAAGAATTGTGAAATTCCGAAACGTTGGCAAATTCATAATACAAAAGTCCCAAAATCAGACTTTTTAGTCTATTTCTCAAGTCTGAGGGTCTACACACTGTATCACTATAAGAAAATTATGTTTGCCCCAACAGAAACTTCCGATTCTTATGTATCGATGAGATATCATTCTCATGTTATTATACTATGTAGTGCATCTAATCGCTTCTATTCTTACTATCTTACAATGATCTATAACACTTATTGTGACATATGAACATTGGAGGTTGATTGTAATAATCGATGGAGTATGTAGAGTGTTCAACTAGAAATGTCTGGTGTCAAAGTTACACGAATATGTGATAGTATCTTATCTAGAATATTTATATTGGTTATTGATAATATGAAGAGGCGTCACTCGTTTGAGTCTGAGTTTATTTATGTCACACATTTTGTTGACTCTGTAATTTCACGAGTTGAAGACGAGTGACATTACAAAGCCAACAAAATGAGTGATAAACTCAAACGAGTGGCGTCTAGATTTTATCCTACCCCGTTTCCACATTTTTTTTTAGCATTAGAAAGTTTTTATTAGGGGTAGGATAAACAACTATACATAGTACAACTGATGACATCCTATGCAGACCAAACCTTGTACAAGACACTAAAGTACAGCTGTGTACAACTATAAGATACCAAATGTAAATATGGGTCATTTTGAAGTTACAAATATGTACAAATAGATGCCAGTGCGTACGGGGAGTTCACCAGATGGTTAAGGCACTGGGCTTGTAACCCCAAGATTGTAGGACTTTGTGGGTTCAAGTCCAGCTGCATCCACTTTTCTCCTCCATCCTCAGCAGTGGTAGATTTACTGCTATATCAAAGGCCAATCCTTCTAATACCATGTCTATGTGAGGTGGGAACTCAAAGAACCCTTACCTTGGTAAATATTTAGGGTTGCGATTTCTACCTATGTTCATCTCATAGATTCGATCACCACCCAACCAAAGTATGTCTAATAGAACCTATTGGACATAAAAGACAAATGCGGGTAGGTATCGAAACGCCCCCTGGTTTAACACTGGTGCTGCCATCTGGTGCCATGAAAATATAGCAGTTTCTCATAGACAACAATAGATAAGCACTTACCTTCTTCAGATGGCCTTCCCATAGAAATTAGCATGGTGACATAGTATTTTTTTTAGCATTTCTCATTTATCATAATCCAGAATTATTTGAAGATAGCAATAGAACATCAGTGTCATTTAACAACAAAGTAAAAATATTGCATTTTCCCATAGACACCAATAGTTAAGCACTTACATTTTCAGATGGCCCTCCCATAGAAGTTAGCATGGTGACATGTTATTTGTTTAGCATTTTCTATTTGCTGATATATAGAACTTGTATCATCCCGAGTTATTTGCAAAACTCAATAGAAATTAGAAATCATCCAACTACCAGCATTTGTCTTTAAACTAAACAAACAAACAAACAACGACACCAGTATATGAGTAGGCATTTCAGACGAGGTTATACATACATACTGGATGTCCCTTGGTTGGTGGGGAATACAGGGAAGTAGGTCGTGTGGTTCCATACGCACCCTCCGTCATTTGGTTGTGATTGTAGTAGTGTGACATTGTGGCGATTCTCACACTTCTCTCATCGCGCCTCGCTCAATGACTCTCACATCATCATCGATACAGAAGAGCGGGATGAGGTCAGGGAGTGGGGTGCCTGTTTAGATCAGGGCACTGTGTCACTCAGTGAGCAGCACACCATCTCAACAGGCTCAGGTCATGTGAAAACAATATCCTGTTTTTATCTTCAAGCCGAGCGGTTTACTTATCACCCCACGATGCACATTTATAATTTTATAAATACAACACCGTCGTCTCTTACATACATAGATATATATATATATATATCTGAGTTCATACTTGTAATATTGGTGAATTATTTCAGTGACACAGTCAAATGTGTCCGTTATAAAAGCTGCTTAGTAAACTACAATCTCTAATTTCTATGATTTAGTATATAGCCATGCAGTATATTTTATTCCGTACTGCTGCTCCATAGGCAGTATAAATTGTATACTTAACCCTGTGCAGTAACCTATTATACTGCAAACGTTGAAACATCAGTAGTATTCTGGCTTTCACGCTGACATGTCTCCTATGCCAATATATGGTAAGATTTGATTAATTTGGCGTACATACTAAATATATAACGACCCACCATTCTTGTACATGCTACAAAACTCAATGAAAATTAATGTTATTAACGGAACCCAGCCTGGGGCCTCATTCCATAAAAAAAGAACTCCCCATCTCGTTTTGTAGCATGTACAGCATGGTCAGGTCGTTCTATGTTAATATTACAGAATAATTTCCTCAGATTTCTCATTGTCATGATCACCCAGGCTTATACCCGTGGTTTTCCTCGTTATTTCAGATTGATGCCGATTCCAATGGCTTCATCAACGTGTCAGAGATCGGAGAAGCTCTGGAGCTTCTCGGATACCGAGTTCCGCCTTACCAGGTCCGTGATTACATCCGCGACTACGACTCCAACATCTCAGAGGACAAACTCAATTTTGAGGGATTCAAACAGGTGAATACACACATATATCACAGAGTCAAATAGTGTGTCCTTTTATTGCCTTAGCCTGGTAGAAACGTCCATAGGCAAAGCATTAGGTACTCGTATCCAACAGGCGAGTACAGTAACTCGTACTCAATTTGCGATAAACAGCGATATATGTCCAGGCTAAGATCAAATCAGAAACATTCGTGTTTCATTAGAATCCTAAATTTAATTAAACAATTTGGACGTTAAACTACCCAAACAAACAACAGAATTCCCGTTTCTAGCGCTTTGTAATATTCATTCGGCTATCGCCTCGTTCATATTCCTGCGCACTCCAAACTCGATGGCGAAACGGGAAACAGACCAAACACTCATCAATTGTTCTCATAGTTCCTGATAGTAAGATCACGGTTTGCGGTATGTACATGTTCAATCGAATTCCAAGATTCTATCATGTGCAAGAGTAAGATGCCTATCGGTAGCAACTGGTGGCATTATTCAAATCCTGAACATTTTTGATATATCCCCGAAGGCAGAAGACGAATGAAGACACTCCACATAGATCAGTTTCAGAAACAGTTATTCTTAAAATTCTTTTACAGAATTTCATGTGGAAATGGTTCCCTATCAATGCATTCCCGCAAGTCACGAATCATAGAGGTGTTTTCGTGAAAAGCATTAGCTCTACATAAGGAATTTCCAGTATAGGTCTTACTTTTAGCTATATAGTTGCATCACAAAAAGGGACAAAGGAAGCTTTGAGAGGGACCTTTTATTTAAGCTTCCCTTTCTCAAGTAGAGTCATGTAGTAACTGAGCTTAGAGAACAACAATTTTTCTCCTGACGTCATGTCCGGGTGTTTTGACGTCATGACCACATGCCGGTGGCGCCACCTGCTGGCATGTCGAACACAGACGCTGACATGTTCGAGACGCGCCATGCTAACATTCTGTCGTCTGCTTACATTCACTCGTCTTCTCGTCCTGTTTGAGAGACGAGGAGCTGTCGCCATCTAGCGGAGACGCGCCGCATATTTGCGTAGGTAGCGCAGGGAGGATTTTTCAGGGAAGGGACGCGCCAGCTGGTACGCGGCGTCCGGTCGTGTTGTAATATATCATGCCGGGCACCAGATGGAGAGGTTTTCCCCCCAGGAAAATGTTAAAAGTCACAGTTTAACATGTGATACAATAATTCACCCTTCATAGAGATGTCAGTTTTCCTTTTTATTTATTGTGCAAATAAACATTTCCATACCCTATATAAGTATTGCCTTTCTTTGCGTCAAGCAAAGGTAATATATATATATTGATTTAGCCTCATTTACATCAATAAATTAGTGGTTTGAACCTCCCCACAGACCCTCAGCCCCATGTCATAGCCAGGGGAACGCCTGGAGGCATCATGCTGCTGTTGCCAGGGGAATGCCTACAGTCATCATGCTGCCATAGACTGGGGAATGCCTGGAGGTACCATCCTGCCATAGCCAGGGGAATTCCTGGAGGCATCATGCTGCCATAGCCAGGGGAATACATGTCTGGAGGCATCATGCTGCCATAGACTGGGGAATACATGTCTGGAGGCATCATGCTGCCATAGACTGGGGAATACATGTCTGGAGGCATCATGCTGCCATAGCCAGGGGAATACATGTCTGGAGGCATCATGCTGCCATAGACTGGGGAATACATGTCTGGAGGCATCATGCTGCCATAGACTGGGGAATACATGTCTGGAGGCATCATGCTGCCATAGACTGGGGAATACATGTCTGGAGGCATCATGCTGCCATAGACTGGGGAATACATGTCTGGAGGCATCCTGCTGCCATAGCCAGGGAAACACTTGGAGGCATCATGCTGCAGTTAAAGGGTTAAGAGCATATATTTGCTTCATTTCACTGGCAGGATATATATATATATATATATAAGATCCTGCCAGTGAAATGAAGGCGTCGTCCGGCGTGAAACCGCAGCCTCCCGCCGCCTGTCTCCGGGGGTTCGGGCCGTGACCGGGGAGAGAGTTCCCCGCAGACACGTGCCAGCACCAGTCTATTTATAGACACGGGGGACACCCGAGATAGTCCGAGCTAATCAGGCTCTAAATGACCGGCTCGAGGCGGTCAGGCTTAATTAACGCCGGGATCCAATGTCGGCGTGGTGACTAATTAGACCTGGTGGTACAGGGTGGGGCGGAAGGTAAATTATCTTAACCTGGTATAAATATCCATAGGCTTAACGTTAGGAACCCGTTCTCGATAAGAATATGGTAACTCATACGAATGCGAATATGGTAACTCATACTCAATGGGTGATGAACAGATAACCATATCCAGGCTAAGATAAAATCAGAAACATATTCGTGTTTGGTTTGTGTCCCTGATAGTCATCTCGTTTGAAGCGCTTCGGGATATGAACGAGGCTCCAAACTCAATGGCATACAAAGACACAGACCAAACACTCATCAGTTTCTTTCTTATCATATACGGAAACTGGCTAACTGTCTTCGTATGTCAAAAACACATGGTCAAATTATTGATCAGCTATATCCCGATGCTGTCAGCAGAGGGGTATATCTGATCAATAATTTGACCACCTATTTTGAAGCACGAACACAGTTACTGTTTTCGAATTATTACAAACCTATAATGGCAAACTTTTACCTAGTCACGTGATAACAAACCCTGTACGTCACAGTGTGACGTACGGGTATAAATACGACATGGGTAGGAGCGGACGGTATTCCTAATTGATACAGTCATAGGTATATGCTATTTAGATCGCCCTTTCCATCTTCAGTCTCAAAAGGACGTAACTAGCCTACCGAGACGAAAAACTACACAAATAAACAAAGCCCTTTAATTTTTTCCGATTGGTTCACATTATTACTCAGAGAATATTGTACATCAAAATGGTATCGCTCAGAATTGGGTAGGACATTTCATTCAAATGTCTGCTTTCCGATACTAAATACAGTAGAACCCCGCTTAAAGGGTGCACCCTTCGTTCCGAGCAAATTGTCCGCTTACGCGGGGTCTCCCTTACACGGGGTGAATTCAAAGATCTAATTCAGGAAAGCGTTCTGAGTAAGATGTTCCTTTGAACGGGGTATCCCTTCAGCGTAGTTCTATTGTGTACTGATTGATGTATTCTACCGCACACCATTGTGTTTGAAATTAAACAGTCATCTTTTTCTGACACAGGCTTCGCGGATGCAGTGACGTTAGCAACGGTTGCCATGGCAACAAGGGTAGAGAGCATTGGCCATGTTTGGCCCAGTTATACATGTTGCTAGGTTACCTGATTGACTGGCTTCCGGTCGCTCGAAGCTTTGTTCTGCATGCGGCTAAGAATGCTGGGACATACTAACAATTTATTTGCGAATTATGAATGTGATGAGATTTATTCCACTGTCATGTAAATATTAGCATCAAACTATAAAACTGCGTAATAATAAACAAGGTATTAAATCATGCCCAATTAGTGATCGTGTAATATGAATATTACCGCCATTATATAATTAGAATTTCATATGTACAGTTTTAGAAGTATAAGTAGAGGGATTTGATAGTCTATCTCTGTCAGTAGCTTAGTGTTTTTAAGAAATGACTATGGTCCAAGATTATCTCTGTCAATGGCTTAGTGTTTTTAAGAAAGCAGAGAATGGGATCGCAATGTAAGACTGATACAAGGTAACACATGTGTAATAAACGTGTTTATAAAAGCTAGTAGGAAACCATTTTGGCATGGCATAATAATATATCTGCAATATCTTGAATATATATATTTTTTTCGTCAAAATCATAATATCTTGAATATGATTTATGCACCTCAAATGTGAGCATTTCACTCTCAATAGCTTATAGAGTAAAAAACAAATTTATATAAAAATGACCATCTTCACGATTTAAATAATTAAATCTGACAATGTATCAATCTTACCACCTGCGAGACATTCTTTGTCCTCACTATTCATGATGCTTTAACCATCGATTGTCACTAATCATTTGTGTTGTTTTACCAGCTGCAGGTGTTTAATTACCCGACCAGCCTCCATTAAGGACTAATCATTTATCATCATTATGCCTAGCTTTTGAACGTATTCCGCACCCGTCCTGCATATTGTGTCTCCACCTTTGTCATGTTGTTGTCACCCCTGTCAATTGCACTGGATCAGATATTTAAATGTTACTCAGTCTCTTCGTTTCATATGCTAGTTTTTTAAGTCTCATACTTTCTAGATATCGGACATGTTTACCCTAGCAATCCCTCCACACTCAGCACTTAATTCAGTCACTACAGACCTGTATAGAAGATGAGATTATTACGAAGTGGCAATAACACCTCTGGAGCAAGCTACCTTGAAAGTGAAAGAAAAGAAATCTGTATAGAAGATGATACTACCTGCTCTACTTATAGACACGGCCCCACCATATTACGATCCTGAATTATTCTAAGAAGGAACATCGAGATCTGTAGCCACTGAATGTATGCCACGAGTTTTGGTTGCGGAGTTAGCTCACGAGGTGAAGGCAATGAGATTATGCAGGAAACCAAAGTGAATGGCATATTTTCAGTGGTTATGGATCGAGTGTGGTTCAGATTTTATCACATAGTAACGGATCAGAAAAACTGGATCGCCTTCTCAAAACATAAGTTGTTGTCTAATAAGGCCGTCCTCCTGAAAGACTGGTCACTTTAGGTAATGAAAATGCCACAAAGACCACAAGAAAATCAACTCTTTTTTCGTTCACTTCCCAGAATCCCCTCATCTAAACCACTCCTCCGCTTTTTAGGAGTGGGGAGTTAGCTCAGTGGTTAAGGCACTAAACTTGTAATCCTAAGGTTTGAGTCCCACTGCAGCCACATTTCTCCTTCATCCCCAGCAGTGGTAGATTTACTGCTATATCAAAGGCCAATCCTTCTCATACCACGTCTATGTGGTGTGGGAACTAAAAGAACTCTCACCTTGGTAAATGTGTAGGGGTGAGATTTCTACCTAACTTCATCTCACAGATTCGATCACCACTTTTGTGATGTAAAACCAGCCAGAAAAGCTGAACCATGAGTTATTCCCTATATGCCCTTCAGGGTCCCCTGAGACGTTCAATAAACAAAACAAAACAAAACCTCCGCTATTCTAAAGTCAGCCTTGTGCTCTTGTAGCTTGCCTTCCGAATCGACCATGATCTGAACCACAGCCAGGATTTCCGTAACCAAGTGAGCCGCGCCACCAACATTGAGACGATTAACGGCGCCATGGACGACTCCACGCATTTCGTGCGCAGAGAGGAGCGCATCGCGTTCGCCAACTGGATCAGCAGGTAGTAGATGGCGCCACTGGAAAAAATGTCGTCTGCCGATCCGAACGCCGCATCCCCGTCCCCCTAGCGGAGTTCATCCGCAACCTGTATACCCCGGGTCCCTTTGGGTAACCTTTACCACACGTTGGAAAGCCCTCGCCTCTCCCCTCTCCCACGAACGACGTATGTGTGACGTCACTCTGACGTCATCAGGTCGTTATCCCCTGGACGCTGGATCATCAGGGAAATATACATGTCTTTCACATTTCCACAGCTTGTTGTGAACATCATCCTTCTTCTATGCTCGGTACATGTATCCATATTGCCAATGGCGATTTTTTGAAGAATACATTGCCGACAATATTCGTGTGTAACGCTGGCGTGAGGAAATAGGTCATGCTGACCCAGATTCCATGTCAAGTGTCACCTGTTCGTGTCTGCACCCTTATCCACTGATCCTGTTTTCTCTATTGTTGCATGTGTTTTGTTGCATTCCCCCCGATCATGACCTGTGTTTAGAGTAATTTAAAACTCCCTCTTTCTTCAACCCATGTGCTAGCATTGTTCTCTGTAGGACAAAGTCAGCTATGAGGTGGATACAAAAAAGATGTGCTGCCTGGGTATAAATAAACTGTATAAGGGGGTGCTCCACCAGACCGGCAATATTCGACTCTGCCGGGATAGAGCCAAACATGCTTAAGTGCTGATTCCACCAACAGGATGCATTTGCCTTGATATGTTTAGGTGTATCTTGATACATTTTACAGTGTCGGGATATGTCGTATCTCCTCTGTCACAAAAGTAGCCTTGCGGTATCGGGTGTATGTTTTGGTGCTCCACCACCGCAACACCTCAAGAAACATCACAACAATTAGGCACTTGATTATTTAAACCTAGCCCGATTTAGCAAGACAACCACATCGGGACTTATCTCGCTACATCTTGTGTATTGGTGGAATCAGCACTTTATAGTGTACAACCTACCAGCCCAGCGGCCGGTGGCTGGTAACTTTTGCCAGTTCATCGCCGTGTGGCCATGCCGGTGAGCATGTGACCTGCTCCACTCCATACATCGGCCACGTGGCGACGTCATCATGTCATATCGCCAGCCCGGTGGAACACACCCTATATATATATTCTCTCATCAAATTTGCCTTGCTCAGTTTCAAATGGCTCTAAACCAGGTGTCCCAGTGTCATGTCTATGTAACCTAGCTATATGTAATGTTCCCGGTTACAGGAATAACTAGAAGATGGAGCTTTTAGATGTTTAATGTAGAGCATAAGATAAGATCCAATGAACAATATAAACTGGGGAGATATTGATATAATCCACATCAAGGTACAATATCCAGTGATACAGTAACTATGAATATCCAGCACATATACACAGCAGTCCTTTGTTAATCCTATATGGCACAATATATAACACTGACTGTAGTTCACAGTATTGCACACACAAGTCCCATTGGTTGCAGTAGTTCCAGCATAGAGGATGTCCCGTCACATGGCTGCTTGTAGCGTGGTCCCAATTATTATCCAAGCTCTATGGCAATAATAGCTGACTTCACGGCTGGTCTTACTCTGATGGTCACGGCTGGTCTTCCCCCCCTCATCTCAAGACTGTCCTCCCTTATATACTGGGTACATTTAATATTCAGAGAGCACTGTAATGTTTCTAAAAATAGATTACAACGTCACCTTCAAGATGGGTTTCCCCTACAAGTGACTCCCGGTAAAGCTGTCTCACCATGACTCACACACTGGCTCACGGATGTTTCCCGCTGCCTTTTCCTGGAACAGTGCTTGTCACTGCAGGATGAGTTTCTGTAGAACAGCTCAGAATCCATCAATTATTTGATTATGGGTTTGCACCAGGATGTTACAGAACACTACATTTAAATATAGGAGTAAAGTCTTATGTATAGAACTATAAGCTAAAACACTATTACAATTTTCCTCCTCTCCAAATAAAGTTTGTCCTCAAACTTTGACAAAGTTACAATATTCATAGTATATCAAGAAAATACATACTAGTAAACATTCAATATATACGCATTGATAAATATTCAATATCATACGACATCAGTACATATTATCATCATGTTTATAGATTAGTGATTATATAAGTTATACTATCATCATTAGCATGCATAGCTTTGATTTAACATTATCTTCAATTAGATTATACCATTAGATATATCATGTCATAGCAAGTACAACCATTAACCTTGCAAGGATTCTTGGTATTGAATGACTCGTGTCATCAATTTTCCTCTTTACTTGGCCAGTATTTCAGTTACTTTATTTTATGCTCAGTGTCAGTACTAGTCTCATTAACCACTTTAGGTATATTTCATATTATATGCCCTTAACCTTTGGCATAATTCAAGGGAAGGGTGCAGTTTACTGCTGCCCAAAACCCTTATATCAGTCAAGTCTATACTTCACGCCATATTGCTATACCCATAGCCATGGAAGATCAATATGCAAGTCTCTGCATATACATACATCTTCATCTTTAAAGTTTGAGAGAATAGGTGTCTCTCATATCCTGCTTTTCTATTTTGAAAGCTGTAGAGAATAGGTGTCTCTCATATCCTGCTTTTCTATTTTGAAAGCTGTAGAGAATAGGTGTCTCTCATATCCTGCTTTTCTATGTTGAAGGCTGTTATATGACCTTGTCTCTGTAATCAGACATCAGTATACCTTACCAGTGAAAACATCTCTCTTTAGCTGCTATGTTATGCAGTACTGTAGAATTGTATCATGTCTATTCTTGAGCTTCTAGAAATGCACTTCTTATTTCTTTCTTTGTGTGAGATGGGAGTTATCCGAATGTCTCCAACCATCCAAGAGTAAGGCTCTCTCAATGTCCCATAACTAAAAGCCATTAGAATAATTTCATTGCTAGCAACCTGAACATGATTTTGTAATAGATCAAAGAGAGAAGCCAAACAATGTGTACTTATGTAATTCAGACATCCCATCTCATGGAACCATCAGTGTGCAGGATTTCGAACTCCTGACACCTAATAATTCCATTCATATTCAATTGCTCATATTCCATTAGATATAATATCATTGTGAATAGACATTCTATCAACTTCTCTCACTCAAGTTAAGTTGATATGCACAAAACACTGTCTCCATGTTTTCATCAAGGTCTGTCAAAGAATGTATGTCTGCCTAGTGGCCTTTTTCTGCACCTTCCACTAGCAGTTCTAGCTACATGGAATTCCCGTTTTGCACAGTCAGATACATCATTACTTGGTACCCATTGGGTTTGACTATGACCTTTCCATTTGACTCTGTAGTACATTCCATCTTTTTGTCTCTTACAAGCAAGTATCTTGTCTATCTCATGCCAATGACTCTTTGGCGTCCTATTTGGTTTAGGAACTGGCTGACTACATGTATCATTCATGTCTCTGTCACCATTTCTTTGTGGAACATCTTGTGTATTGTCTTTGTCATTATCAATACCTTCTTCATCACTGTCAGTACATTCTTCATTGTCAACATTTTGTCCTATAAATGGTGGCTGTACTGGCCTTTTATCAGGATCATTGAACAGTTTGAGACGATTTGCATGCACAAGACTCTTCATTTCTTTGTTATCTGCACATGCTCTCATTCTATATGTATAGTTTCGACCTTTTTCCGTAATGTAATATGGACCTGTCCACATTCTATGAAACTTTTTAGAAAGTCCTAATGGAACTTTTGTGTTATACAACCAAACTCTATCACCTGCTTCAAACTTTGGTTCCTTAACTCTAGCATCATAATACTTTTTGTATTTCAATTGTGATTCTTTCATGTTTTCTGTGGCAATTGTCCTTGCACTTTCTAAATTAGTTAATATTTGCCTTAAGTGAGCTTGTGCTGTCTGACCCAAATTGCCTTTTGGAATCCATTCTAAATCAAAAGGTAAATTCATTTCTCTGCCAAACACCATAAAGTATGGGGAATACTGCGTTGATTGTGTGCATGGTGTTGATCTATATGCCATCATTATACCTGGAAGTAAATGTGGCCAATCCTTTTGGTCTAATTTTCCATAGGTCCGAATAGATTGTGCTATTACAATGTTCATTCTTTCCACAGCTGAGTTTGTTTGTGGATGGTAGCTGCTTGTGTGGACTCTTTTAACTTCAAATAAAGAGCAAACTGCTTTAACAAGACCTGACATGAAATTTGCTCCTCTATCACTTACTAATGTATGAGGTGCACCATACCTAGTGAAAATATCTCTGTAGAGAACTTCAGCGACTTCTTTTGCTTCCTGGGTTTTAGTGGGTATTGCTTCACACCACTTTGTAAAGCTATCTGTTATAACTACGATATGTTTATACCCTTCAGTAGAAGTTGTTACTGGACCCATAAAATCAATATGCCAACGACTAAATATGTCTGCAATTGGCAATGGGTTCAATGGTGCTTTTACAATAGATGGTCTGCTTTTCGACTGTTGACATTCCACACATGAGCTGACATGCTCATATACATCCCTATACATATGAGGCCAATAATACTTGTTTCTTAATGCATGGTATGTTCTCTCAAATCCTTGGTGTCCACCACCAATAAGTGAATCATGATAGGATTGCAATGCATCCATCCTTAGTTGCTCTGGTACAACCAATTGTTTCACAAGTCTCTCTGCTTTTGGCAAGCCTTTTGCCCTTCTGTAATACATGTGATATAGTACTCTGTCTAGAATAACATACTGATCAGCTTGTATAGCAATTCTCTTTGCTTCTCTATGATTTGAAGGTAACTCTCCTTCCTCTAGATATTTTATCATTGGACCACTGTCCTTACATTCTCTCTGCATTGTCCTTAGATCTGTGATCTCTGCAATGAATGTCATATCAGGTTCATCATCATTTTCAGTCAATTCTATGCTGTGAATAAGACTCTCAGACTCTCTTGGTTTGGGATCCTTACAATTGTATGTAAACTTGCACTCAATACAATCAGACTGGTAATCATTACTTTGTATCCCTATATTCATGACTGGTACTGGCTCAGGAATATCTAAGTCTGTCTCAGCCTGCACTTCATCATATTCCCTTCTAGATATTGCATCTGCAACTGTATTCTGTTTACCTGGTCGATGGTGTATACTAAATGTATAGCCTTGCAATAGTAAAGCCCACCTGGCTAATCGACCTGTAGTCTGTTTGATACTTTTTATCCAAGTGATTGAAATATTGTCTGTATAAATATCAAAATGTCCATTCGCTAAGTATGGATTATTTGCCTTAATCCCTTCAACAACCGCTAAGCATTCTTTTTCACATATGTTCCATGCTAACTCAGAACCTCTCAATGCACGTCCACCATATGCTATTGCTCTTGGTTTGCCATTTTCATCCAGTTGTTCCAATACATACCCTATAGCATGATTAGAAGCATCACATGAGATTTGGAATCCTCTTTGCATATCTGCATATGCCAACACTGGTGGTTCGGCAAGACTCTGCTTTAATGTATCAAATGCCTTCTGACATGCATTTGTCCATTGAAATTTTGCATCTTTTCTCAATAATTGATTTAATGGCAAAGCAATCTGTGCATAACCCTTTATGAATCTCCTAAAATAATTACACATGCCAAGGAAACTGCGCACATCATGTGCATTTCTTGGTTCTGGGAATTCTCTTATTACTTTTGTCTTTTTGGTGTCTACTTGAATACCATCTTTTGAGATTGTGTGGCCTAGATAGTTGACTGACTGTGTGGCAAATTTACATTTTGAAATGTTTAGTGTTAAGTTTGCTTTTCTGAATCTGTCAAAGACCTGTGAAATATGATCCATATGTTTCTCAAAACTGTCACTGAATATCAAAACGTCATCAATATAGACAAGTGCAAATTTCCAATTTATACCTCTTAACACTTCAGACATAACCATCTGATAAGACATAGGTGCATTCATTAAGCCAAATGGTAGTCTTTTCCATTCATAAATTCCTTGTGGTGTTATAAATGCAGTTTTCTCTCTGCTTTCTGGATGTAAAGGTATTTGCCAAAATCCAGACTGCATATCTAAAGTTGTTAGATATTTCGGTTTTCCCTGTCCAATTGTATCAAACACATCTTCCATTCTAGGAAGTGGAAATGACATGGGTTTTGTAACTTCATTCAATTTACGATAATCAACAGCAAAACGAAGTTTAGAAGTATCCTTTTTCTTAACCATAACCACAGGAAAATGCCATTCAGAATTTGATTTTTGAATGATGTCATGTTCAAGCATTTCCTTAATCTGTCTTTCAGCTTCCTCTCTAGCTAATGGTGAATGTCTATAGAACCTTTGCCTGATAGGCATAGCATCTCCAGTATCTATCTTATGTTGATAGATATTCGTTTGGCCTAGCTCAGATATATCTTTTGCAAATACATCCCTATATTGACCTATAAGACACAAAAGTCTTCTCTTCTGTTCTTGTGTCAATTCAGAATTAACTAACTTTATCCCAAGATCTCTGGCGATCTCAATGTATTGCTCATCTGTGATCTCTTCTGTTTCATCAATAGTATACACATTTTCTGTAAAACTATCTCCATCAGCCTCAAATTCTTTAATTGTATGTGGTTCAATTTCTGATGCAGTTGCCATTACATATCCTGCTCTAATATAAGCATTAGCATTTGTAGGATTCATAAGAAGATAATTTGCTTTTCCTCTATGTACTGTCACTAAGGCTTTTGTTCCCATAAGATTTAGTTTTGTGCTTATTTCTGCAACTGGTTCCAACAACACTACAGAACCTTCTCTGTATTTTGTCAATTTCACTGGAATATTACAATGTGATCTTGGAGGGATTACTACACTTTGTTTTGATTTTGCAAATTTTGCAGCATTTCTAGAATTTTCCATAATGTTCACAGCTGCCAATCCATCCTCCAGTATCAGTATATGTTTAGCAGTATCAATAGTAGCTTTGTGAGACTCTAAGAAATCAAATCCCAGAATCAGTGGTGTATACATGTGTCTAAAGACATGAAATCTTTGTAATACTTTGAATCCTGACAAGGAAACATTCAAGTCAATAGTCCCAATTATGTCATGAGTTTCTCCACCTACTCCTCTAACTCTCTTTAGAGATTGTGACTGACTCAAGTTTCCATATCCATATCCTATGCTCTGTAGGAATCTGTATGTCACACAGCTTACACTGGCTCCTGTGTCTACAAGTATTCTAACAGATCTTCCTCTCACTGAACCTTCAATATAGTTTCTATCCATTCTAGCAATACTGGCAATAAGTGGTATTTTGTTATCATCATTATACTGAGACTTTCCTTTTGTTACTGAGCTCTTATACCTATAAGGTCTATCTATGGCTTTTAGACTGGCCTTTCCATAGACAGACTCGTGACCCTAGAAGTCTTTTCTATTTTCAAAGTGATCATTTTTGTATTCTGAATCAAAATTATCTGCCTTGCAATTATGGTACTGGTTGCACTTACCTTTAGCAGAAACTGGCTTGTATTTATTTCTTTTTGGAGTTATAGATCTTTGTTCATATGGAGTAAATTGTCTTTTTGTCCATGGTATTGATCTTGCTTTTGATCTTGTCCTCTCAATCTCCATTCTCACTGCAGTTACTTGTTCTTTCAAGTCACTCATTGTATATGTTAATTCATCTCCCTCACTCTGAAGATTATACACTATTTCAGCCATCACTGCATACTTTTCAATGTCATTTATATTTGTTGGCTTTTGAAGTAACACTTTAGTCCTGATGTGTAGTTTGAGTCCATTCACTATTGCTCTAAACTGAAGAGATTCCTCCAATTTCACAGATTTAGAGTCACTTTTTATCCTTGCTATGTAATCTTGCACATTTTCTTCGTTTCCCTGTTTTTCCATAAATATGTCCTTAGTTTTGATGAAGTGGAATGCTTCACTAATTGTATATCTCTGTAAGAATGCCTTCCTCAGTTCACAAAAGTCTGACTTCTCTTCTTCTCTCAGAGAGTCATACCAAATGTATGCTTTGTCTTTCAATGCCAATGGAAAGACCTTTGCTGGTTCCAAAACGTTTTTCAGTGAAATGTATGCTTCAAATTTACACATAAATTCTTCTGGATTTTCATCTTCATTCCCATAGAAATGTCCTGGAGCATATAATTCAGGCATTGTGTCGGAGCTCTAAGCAAGTCACACACAGAGAGATTTATGAGGGCATTAAGGGCGGCATGGGCCTTGCAGTAGTGCCGGGTAGGAGTATTGATTTTTCTGAAACCCCTAACATCAACCCTTCCCGCTGTCATGGGGTGCCATGTGTGTAGTGGTTTAGACTGCACCAACCACAACAAACAAACACTGTATCCTCAAAAACACACAGAAATATCCAAGGTCTTGATTTGAGGTGTCCAGGATCTTTGAGGGTTCTCACACCAAGTTGTAACCTAGCTATATGTAATGTTCCCGGTTACAGGAATAACTAGAAGATGGAGCTTTTAGATGTTTAATGTAGAGCATAAGATAAGATCCAATGAACAATATAAACTGGGGAGATATTGATATAATCCACATCAATGTACAATATCCAGTGATACGGTAACTATGAATATCCAGCACAAATACACAGCAGTCCTTTGTTAATCCTATATGGCACAATATATAACACTGACTGTAGTTCACAGTATTGCACACACAAGTCCCATTGGTTGCAGTAGTTCCAGCATAGAGGATGTCCCGTCACATGGCTGCTTGTAGCGTGGTCCCAATTATTATCCAAGCTCTATGGCAATAATAGCTGACTTCACGGCTGGTCTTACTCTGATGGTCACGGCTGGTCTTCCCCCCCTCATCTCAAGACTGTCCTCCCTTATATACTGGGTACATTTAATATTCAGAGAGCACTGTAATGTTTCTAAAAATAGATTACAACGTCACCTTCAAGATGGGTTTCCCCTACAAGTGACTCCCGGTAAAGCTGTCTCACCATGACTCACACACTGGCTCACGGATGTTTCCCGCTGCCTTTTCCTGGAACAGTGCTTGTCACTGCAGGATGAGTTTCTGTAGAACAGCTCAGAATCCATCAATTATTTGATTATGGGTTTGCACCAGGATGTTACAGAACACTACATTTAAATATAGGAGTAAAGTCTTATGTATAGAACTATAAGCTAAAACACTATTACATCTACTTTACTTTGATTGCTGAAATGTTGAAAAATGAAACTGTCGAGCATGATACCTGCACAACACAGAGCATGCTCTCTCCTTCCACAACAACTCCAACTCCACAAGTTCACAGAATTCAAAGATTTCAAACAGAGCCAAAATTCTGACCATTCCACACTCATTCTGTGAACTAAATCCCAAGACAATTGTCTCATTTTTTCCTGGAGAGAGTTGTGGGATGAGAATGTTCTCTAATGATCTTCTGCTACTTCTGACCTTGGTGACCTCGACCTTGACCTTGACCCCTGTTGCTTGCTCTTTGCCTTGCAGTTGGTGGCTCAGGTGAAATCTGAGAAGGACATCGGGCATACATTTAAAAAGGTGGTCACAAAGCGGGAGAACATTGAGACACACGGGGGCATGACGAATGCATCCACAGAAGGCACCACACACTCAGTGCGCAAAGACGAGCAGGTGGCCTTCTCAAACTGGATCAACAGGTGACCATCGCCTCCTCTGGCTCCCTACCTTTTTTTTAACTCTTTAGCTACGCTGTGATGCCTGGAGGCATTCCCAGGTGTAGTATGCTGTGGTGCCTGGAGGCATTCCCAGGTATAGTACGCTGCGATGCCTGCAGACATTTCCAGGCATTCCCGGGCATAGTACGCTGTGATGCCTGAAGGCATTCATGGGTATAGGACGCTGTGATGCCTGCAGGCATTCCCAGGTATAGTACGCTGCGATGTCTGGAGGCATTCCCCGGTATAGTACGATGCAATGCCTGCAGGCATTCCCAGGTATAGTACGCTGCGATGCCTGCAGGCATTCACAAGTATAGTACGCTGTAATGCCTGCAGGCATAGTACGCTGTGATGCCTGGAGGCATTCCCAGGTATAGTACGCTGCAATGCCTGAAGGCATTCCCAGGTATAGTACGTTCTGATGCCTGCAGGCATTCCCAGGTGTAGTATGCTGTGATGCCTGCAGGCATTCCCTGGTATAGTGTGCTGCGATGCCTGCAGGCATTCGCAGGTATAGTACGCTGCGATGCCTGCAGGCATTCCCTGGTATAGTACGCTGCGATGCCTGCAGGCATTCCCTGGTATAGTACGCTGCGATGCCTGAAGGCATTCCCAGGTATAATACGCTGCGATGCCTGCAGGCATTCCCTAGTATAGTACACTATAATGTCTTGAGGCATCATTTCCAAAATTTAGGTTGCTGTTATTTTCTTATGAAATAATGCGAATATTTTGATAATATTTGTAAAAGTATATAACAGATATTTCATAATATTTGTATAACGTCCTAATTATTTTGGATTATCTTATAAGTGTGATATAATGGCATCACTCTGGATGTTGTGAAAAGCGTCAGCGTACTACAGGGGTGAAAATAGTACTGCAGCAGCGTATTTCAGGATGTGTATTTGGTGCTATGCAGCGTAGCGAAAGGGTTAAATTTTCGATCTTAAAGGGAGGTGTCAGCTTACTACGATTTTTGCATCAGGAGATTATTGTAAAGGTTCCTGATGAAAAATTCTATCGCGTCCGAAAGAAACGTGATATAATTATATTGAAGTAAAGGATCAGATTTCCCCGGTGCAGTCTTTGGTGTATACCAATGCACAACGATGACCTCGGGATAAAAATGATGCATCGTAGGCTGCCCACCAATATGGGAAATCTGCATCGTAGTTCTTCAGATCTTCAATTCATATCGTAGTAGGTGAACACCCCCTTTATAATACAAGCATCAGCTAAAAGCTGGTCTCTGCATTTAAAAAAAATAAAAAAATTATACATAAACCTGGTGTGCAGAATTAATAAAAACTGGCTGTTCCTTGTATTTCTCCTTTTCCCAATACCTTTTGCCATTTGTTGGTCATCAAAACCCATAAATCCTTCAATTCGTATGTCCTGTATGCATGAAAATAAACCTCCCCTTTTCTATTTCCTTGTTTCACTTAACTATTGCAGTCATTAAATTTCATCGGCAGGCTTCAGACTGTGAAGTGTTTTTTACCTTTTGAGTTCGAAATTTGAATCACCGATTATTCTAAATTTTCCTATATATATGTTATATATAACATCGGTTTTACTATTTTAGCGTGAGTCTTATTTTGAAAAAAATGGAGGAAGGTTAATACATCAATGTTTTGTACTTCAAAAACAATGAAACTAAAGATTGACATATCTATCTAATATGTTCTACAGAAAGTAGCAAATACATAGAAAAACGCCAATGTTGTGATGGCGATTGTACAGTTGTCCTAAAATTTGTCCTAATAAAAAAAATAATAACAAGTCTTCCATCTCAGCTATACACGTATTAGCACGTTTACGAGTGAGTGAGACTGATTTATGATTTGTGTCAGGAACTTGATGGACGACCCAGACTGCAAACGCTACCTGCCACTCAACCCGGACACACGTGACCTGTACGAGAAATGCCGAGATGGAATCCTCTTCTGGTAGGGATTTGAGTCTAGCTCTTTATTAATAGACTACCTTAAAACGTCCATATAAAATGTCAGTCCGTAGTAGGATCTGAAGTATGCTCGCGGAACACTCCATCTCGCCTATTTCATCTTCTCAAACCTTTTTAATAAGTCTTTTGGTGTTGCTAGATGCATGCTGAATTTTGATTATAATCGTAGCATAGCTTATTTTTTATAATATACATGTGCGCGAATGTCTCACTCTTCAATAATGGACAGCTGTATGGATTTCTTTCTGCACACTGTGCACGAACTAAAAGTTCATACACTGCGTACCACGTGACTTGTTTTAAAACGGACTTTTTAATGATTTCCATGTGTATAATAATAAGGAGACCAAGTGAGTGTGTCTGAATTACACCTGTTTCTCTTAATATGTTGTTTTGGTCGGAACAGATTTCATTCAGGCAAACTAACCTTGTCTCCATGTATAATGCATGCTTCAGATTAAACTGGAGTAAGTAATTCCCTTTTAGGTCTCTTATTGTTATTCAGCTTTATTGCTCTAAACATGAGATCCAACCGAGACAGGTTTCTACTTGATTACATGGAATATTTGCATTGTTTATATAAAATAATTCCTATAATGCCTGTCAAGTGGCCGAAAAAGCCATATTCTCCTAGGAGAATACGGCTTTCCGTGTTTGACTAAGTAGAGATCTGTAGGCTCCATAGGCTTAGTATGGAGACTCCATATTAGGTGGGTAATGATTAGTAGAAACCGAATGAGAGTAAGACTTGTCAGTGTTTATGCTATGATGGGAAGGCTGTGTATTACTACGTGAAGTGTTAGCTGAGCATAGTGAAGAACGACCTGACCAGAGTGGCATAGACACTGACAAGTCTAACTCAAATTCGGTTTTGTATTTATCCTACCCCATCTCCATGACTTTATGATATTAGGAAAGTCTGACTTGATTCCGTCCATGTTTGACAGCTGTCAGAATTTCTGCTCTGCAGCCGGAACTATTTACACAGGTGAATAATTCCTGATTGCTGATTGGTCAAGCTTTTTATTTCTCTAGGTACATATATTTTACTTTATGTCAAGGCACGCCACATAAAATTTGCCTATTATAAATCAATAACGGTTTTTTATTAGGGGTAGGATAATGTGTTTTTCGGGTATAATTTTGCCCTTATCTGAGAACCACTGCAGACGCATGTTATTGCCTTCCGCTTACAGTAAGCTGATAAACCGGTCTGTGCCCGACACCATAGACGAACGGACCATCAATACGGGTACCAGCTCCCGGCGTGTGTTGGTATCTTCCGGTTTACCATGCTGGCAACCAGCAACACTGTGTGCTCTTTAGTTACAAAATGTGTGGCGCAACATTACCAAGCCAAGCCCCACTTTCTGAATTGTCCAAATATGTAAGTTTCATCCCCAAATATTAAACTGGCAAGAGAGAAATTCTTGACTTCCTCAGGGGGTATAAAATTTTCGATAAGAATAATAGATATAATTAAGACGAGTAAGATGCCTGGATCAACCAGGCAGCATACCTTATTATTCCAACAGGATCTGCAAAATTTCAGTAAAGTAAACCAAAGTAAGTCTAATTCAACAAATTGGACGTTAAAGTTACCAAACAAACAAAATCATCCCCAAACTGCATGATATGCGAAACGTGCCATAATTCATTTTCAAATGACCAATTCTTCGCTATTTTTTTTAAATTACCTCGATTCTTATAAATTTACCAGGAAATAAAAAATTAAACTTGATCTGCACTTTACTACTATAGGTTTCTCATAATTCACTGGCTGGTCATGTTGCGAGTGTATACTTGATATAAAATATATTTATACAACTGATGTTTAAAGCGTAGTCTTTGTGTCATTATTGAGAGCTGTGTGTGTTATAAGCTGAAATAAACGGTTTCCAGACTTTTACTAACCACTACCAGCCTCTTCTTTTCAGCGGTTTGTTGAGTGTGAACTGTGTGTGGGTGTTTTATGATCGGGTTATAGTTTGAAGTGAAACTGTTAGTTTTCCTGCTATACATTGGCAATATGCATACAGTATTTTTATTATCCATCGTATACAAAGTCTCCATGGAATATGTATGGGGACTCAGTAAACCACTACACATAGTTTAAAAACTGTCCGATACCATACCTGTAGTACAGATTAAAATCCATTGTATACAGCCTCAAAACTATTCTATACAGGAAAATAGTCCATTGTGCTAAAAAGCAAAAAACAGTCCCTATTGATATACCCTTTCCTAAGTTGAATTTATTGGAGAAGATGGATAATAAATACAACAAACGATGATTTTGGTGGACATACGGCTCTGTAAACCAGTCGAGGTTGACTTCGTAATATACTCGCTAACCCTCGTGTGTTATAGCGCATCAACCACTTGTGGTTTATGGATTCATTACCCCAAGATCATCAATTATTGCCTATATCTAGTCGTACAGGAATTCACCTTGAATATCAATATCAAAAATTATACCAGTACCAGTTTGGATATCACTCTACACGACTCTTTAATATTATAATGAGTATCTCTGATCCACAATTACCAAAATGTCTGTTATCGAATAAAAGAGATTGATATTACTTGGCTATGATATAACTTGGCTAATACACCTCTATGGCAAGCCGATGCTCGGATTGATATGGCGTGGCTGATACACCTCTATGGCAAGCCGATGCACAAACAAAATAAAAAATTGTCGAATAAAATAATGAAAGTCTTTAAAACAAATTTGTCGATGCACATTGTAAATATTTTGGAAATACCATATGTCACGAAACCCATTTATGCAATACATAAACCGAGGATTTTTTTGGTCACTCACTTTGCAGTAAGATGATCAACAAGTCTCAGCCAGACACGATCGACGAGAGGACGATCAACAAGACGGACCTGAGCGTGTACCGCATCCACGAGAACCTGACCCTGGCCCTGACGTCCTCGCAGTCCATCGGCTGTAACATCGTCAACATCGGCGCCGACGACCTGGAGCGCGGCAAGCCTCACCTCGTGCTCGGCCTGCTCTGGCAGATCATCCGGGTCAGTTCAGTTTTTTTAGTTGTTTTTTTAATTAATCCCATTAATTTTTTTATTTTATTTTTTATTATTGGTTCGGTTGTTAAGGTCGCCAAGGTAGCGAGTGGTCCGACTATAAATACCGAGAGCAGACGATCTGCTCCCATTCACCCACGGTAGCTCGAGCTGTACACTTTGCCACATATTTCGTAATAAATCCCTTTAAGGGCGAATGATGCCTTGAGGCATCACCCGGCCTAGGGCGAATGATGCCTTGAGGCATCAACTGGCCCAGGGCGAATGATGCCTTGAGGCATCATTTCTCAAAAATGTAAAAAATTGTTTTTTACAAGGATAGAATGGAGTAATATCGTTCAAATGTACACAGAATGTAGGTCTAGCACCAAAATTAGCATTTCTATTCCGAAAACATAAGATAATCAGGATTACATAACATACCGCGTGATCAAACACACAAATTATGGGTTTTCACAGCAATGTGCTTGTCCCCTAGCGGTATAAATGCTATCAACACCCGTCCTTAAGGGGGTAGGTCAGCCGCAGGCACCCGTCCTTAAAGGGTTAGTCGTTTATTCACTGAACATTCGACATTACATAAGTCGTTCTTCCACGTCCGGGAGTGTGTGGGAAACTATAGAGGAAACCTATGAGAGTTTACAGTCTGAGCTAATATCCCATCGAGTCTGAATCACGTAGTAATTCACAAGGCGAAGCCGCGTGAATTACGTAGTGATTCAAAGGAGATGGGATCGAGCTCTGACTATTAACTTGAATGGGTTTCGGAATTTATCTCACCCTTAACATTGACTAATGGGCTATCATTTATGACATAATCGGCCATTGGATACTTTTCCTAAATATCTAATGGGCGTTAGATACGAGTTCCCAATGTTAAGTCTATGGAGAAAAATACCGGGGTGAGAGAAAGAACAAAAACAGGCCTGTGATGAGATATATATACAGGATGATGAGGTTCAGCTATCTATGGATATTACATAAATTATATGATTCCAAAATAGGTGCGATGATTGCGGAAGTTGGGGATGTACATCGAAGTAGCTAGGAACAATTTTGTTATCAAGAATAGGTGGGGTTGGATTGATCATACATAGTTATAGTTATTATCGTAAAACCGGATGAGTTTTAGTCTTGGCTCCCGTATGCCACGACTGGAGTTTGGCGTAGTTATATCACGAGGCGGAGCCGAGTGGTATCCGGAACCAAACTCAGGAGTGGCATACGGGAGCCAAGATTGAAACGAATCAGGTTTTGATTTTATCCTACCCCTCTCTACAATATTTTAATATCAAAATCATGAATGAAAATCATCAAAATTCCGTATGCCCCTAGTAGCATACAAACGTCCGTATGCCAGTCAGCGTGGCATACGGAATCTCAATGTTAAGCCTATGGGATTTTATATTAGGGGTAGGATAAATGATTATACAGCGGGCGATTACATCTTTAGTATTCGTATCTACCAGACCCTACAGCCAAGTTCTACACACCTTCTTCTTATTATTACAGAGACTCCATCTCAGCATTAACAAAAATTATATCTCATCATTTTTTAGTTCTACACGGCCTCTTCTTCTTATCTCACGCCTGGTATTTTTCCCCATAGACCTAACATTGGAAACTCTTACTCAACGCCCGTGGAGTATTATAGAAAATACTCAACGCAGTTTTTCTATTTTCCAAGAAAATCCTCGTATTCATTTTCACTTGATTAAAGGCATATCCCATAATTCACGCAGGCGCCACCTATTGATTATTGAATCATGGCAATTATCAGTAAAAACTGGTTCTTTTTGATTCATATTGATTCTAAGGCCCCGCACCCACTAGTTACGACATGCTACGACAAGCGTTCCGACACACTCCGACATAGAATTTCTCTGTCGTAGTGCAATCGTAGCACTCTTGTCGGAGCGTGTCGGAGCATGTCGGAACATGTCGGAACGGTTTTTGGCGGGAAAAAAGGAGACCACGGCGCCGACACGGGCTACGACACGGGCTACGACAGAATACAGTTTATCTCAATTCTTTCAAAATTTATGGGAGTGACCTATGATTTTAAAAAGATGAATAAGTAGCATTACACACATATTAGATTCTGGTAAAGTTTGAAGAAGGTGACATGGGTTTTACTGGTTAAAATTGAACTTCTTAGAATTCTTATATATTCCATTATCAAATATTTTAAAACTCTTCGGATATGGAAAGAGCACATCCTGATTAGTATGTGATTGAAATTTCGTTGAAATCTCTTAAGTATTAACAGAGATATAGCCGAAAATGTAATCGCCCATAGACTTACTATTGCTTCCATAGGCGCCAGTGTTAATATCATGAGAAATCGTAGACTCGTGTCGGAAGCCTTGTCGTAAGCCTGCCTCCACTACTGATGAACGCTACGATAGCGTTCCGACACGTTCCGACATGCCCGGACACGCTCCGACACGGGCCCCGTGTCGTAGGCCTTGCGACACGCTTCCGACATTTCCAACATGTTGGAAATGTCGGAAGCGTGTCGCAAGGCCTACGACACGGCGCCCGTGTCGGAGCGTGTCGGAAGCCATGTCCGGGCGTGTCGGAACGCTTGTCGGAAGCCGGCCTCCACTCCTGCGACAATTCACACGCTTCCGACACAACGTTCGATTTTGTGTCGGAAGGGCTATCGGAGCGTGTCGGAAGCGAAATCGTAGTAAGTGGGTGCGGGGCCTAAATGTTTCAATTTGATGTTATATCCAGTTTATCCAATTTTGTAAAATAGGCCAACTTACATTTACTGAAAAAATATAGTTTTCTTCAATTCTCTCGACAAATAGCGCAAGCAGTCGGTGCCTGACTTAACTTAAATGAACCATGTCAACGTTTCGAGTCAATTGACTTCTCTTGATATTTGATTTAATTTTTTTTCCTTTTAAATATTATTTATTTTACTTTCAAGGTAGCATCGGCTTGCCATAGAGGTTATATTACCACATCGTGATAATTCTTGATATTTGATCGTGTGTTACAGATCGGACTTCTGAGCGACATCAACCTGCACGAACACCCCGGCCTGGCCCAGCTGCTGGAGGACGGCGAGCGACTCGAGGACTTCAAGAAACTGTCGCCGGAGCAGATCCTCATCCGCTGGGTCAACTACCACCTGGCCCGGTCAGGCTGCGGCCGACACATCAACAACTTCTCCGCCGACATCAAGGACTCGATCGCTTACATTCACCTGCTCAACCAGATCTCTCCCAAGGACAAGGGCGTCTCCACTGCCGCAGAGCATGTGAGCAGTTGCTATTCATAATTATTTCGATCACTTAATTTTCTGTGGCACATTTAATGCTTAAAGGGGCTGTTCCATATTATCATAAAACTGGATGAGTTTTAATCTTGGCCTCCGTATGCCACGACTGGAGTTTGGCATAGTGACTTCATGAGGCGAAGCCGAGTGAAGTCTGTAGCCAAAACTCCAGGAGTGGAATGCGGTGGCCAAGATTAAAACAAATCAGGTTTTGATTTTATCCTACCCCGTCTCTTCGATTTTGGAATATTACGTGATAACAATTCTGTATGCCACTAGTGGCATATGAAAATCTGTATGCTAGTCAGCGTGTGGGATTTTATATTAGGGGTAGGATAAGACTCCACGTCGGCCTTGTCCTGGTAGGATCGGCAACAATCTGCTGTTGATTAATGGTATATTCTGGTGAAAATAAACCTAAGAACTTCATTATGGTGGTATCTGGTATTGTCTGACAGGCAGCCGATAGTACCCGAAAATATGAATTCTCTGACTTTCCCCGGTCGCAATCTCACCGCAAGTCTGCAGTTTTGGTCCTGTAGACTGTAATATAACATACTTACAGTTACAGTTGTACTCCGTTGTACTCCAAAATAACCGTGATACACAACCTTTATTTGCTTTAACACCACCTACCTTCGAATAATGACCTCCAAGGTCCACCAGTAAAAAACCCTAAAGGAATACGGGTGCACCAGTATCGGCGAGTGTCGGACATATGGAATAAGGCACCCGACAGCGGCTGACGGTGGCCGACGGTGGCCGACGGCACCCATCTCACTAGGTTATGGTCTTCCATTACTCCAATGGTTGCAGAATAGCACATCAGATGCTGTCAGAATCATACTTCGGCTGAGAATTCGGCCGGATGGAACAGCCCCTTATACGAAATTTTCCGATTTTCATTTCGGCAAGTTTCGGGTGCTCGGTGGAATCACCGCTTAAACCATAGGCATATGTGTAGCTCTCAACTTTCTGGTGGTCAGTTGATCTTGCATTCGGCTGGCTTACTAGAAGTGAGGGACAATTTAGAACTTATCTTTGATTCTTTGGTCTTCCATCGTTTTCACGTGATCAGAAACAAATTTGAACCTTCAAGAAACTGCGTCTCTCAGGGGTATAAGACCAATGGACCCTTTAAATTATGACTATTTATTCTAGGAACTGACGATACAGATCATTGTGTGCCCAGGGACTTACTTTTGATAACATCCAAATAATTAATCAAGAACATTATTACTAAATATCATATTTTCATACACAACTTCTTGCTCCTCACAATCTGAATGATATATTGAGTAGTATATAGAAACTGGCTCACCGTCGTTGTACGTCAAAAATATGCGGTAGAATTATTGATCGGATATACAAAATGTATCTCGATGCTCTGTGAACCACAGCTAATGCTCTTGTATTATTATCCTACCCCTAATAAAAAACTCCATAGGCTTAACATAACTGACTGTATTTGGTCTACGGTGCAGGAAAATTAAATTTATCGCTCTAGTGGGATACAGTTATCAAATGATGTCATTTGAAAAGCGACCAATGATTATCACTGATTATCGGTGAGTTTTATGTTATTTCTTGATTTGCTGAAGTAATTTAGAGGGGGTAGGATAAATTCTAAACCAAACTCGAGTTAGTCTTATTGTTTATTGCACTCCGGCAATGTCTGCTCCTCACTGCACTCGGCTTCGCCTCGAGCAGTAATACACGACATTGCCGTCGTGCGATAAACAACAACACGACTAACTCTTAGCGGGTAGACGAGGCGTAGCAAGGTTTGACACTCTTCTTCACCCAACGCAACGACTAACTCTTGTTTGGTCTACGCGTCAACCTCTCGTGGTCTATGGCCGCTTGTCCACAAAACCATCGATTAGAGTCTTGACTTGAGTACACTTAAAACCACCTAAAGTATTGATGGAATTGATTTGGCCGTTGGCTTATATTCAAGTACACAGAGATGGCAGTTTTCCCCTTTTTAAGGAAATAATTGTTTTTATTTCAGTTCATAACGTTCTTTTTTTTTGCGTGAAACAAAGAGGCAGTAAATTTGGCCTCTTTCACATCAATAAACAGTGGTTCTAACCTCCTCATACCCTAGCTTCGTTTCTTGGCCAATAACGATATATTTTCCATGTTTTTACAATCTTTCTGAGGCAGAAAATTACACATAAAAGATATTTCCTCGTATTTGTCATGACCCCGTCTAACGTCCCTGATTATACATGAATGCTAAAGGTTATGTTTCGTCTTTTAGGAGGTGGACCAACATGAGCGTGCAGAGAGGATGCTTCAAGAAGCTGCCAAGATCGGCTGCCGGAGCTTCGTGTCGCCAAACGATGTCGTATCCGGCAACTCCAAGTTGAACTTGGCCTTCGTCGCCAACCTGTTCAACATGTACCCAGCCCTGGAACGCCCCGATGACCTTGACCTGGAAGATATTACAGAGGAGACCCGCGAAGAGAAAAGTAAGTGGAATATTTTCTGGGGATTCCTATTTTATTATCCACCTAATACAAAGTGTCCATAGAAAACACATAGGGAGTTTGTATGGACATACCCGGTGCATACGGAATGTTGTATGCTCCGGGTGGCGCATACGGAAAAATAGTGCGTGCGGAAAAATAGTGCATAACTAAAACAAACTGATATCGACATGTCACTCGTCTAGAAAGGGTGGATAATAAATATAATATAGACTGGTTTCAGATAAAAGCGTTTGTATGCTCCTCGGAGTTGACTCTGCGCAATGTCCTCGCATACGCTCGGATATTACTACGCGTCAACTCCTCGGAGCATACGGCCGCTTGTATCTGAAACCAGTCAATATTGTGTATTTATGCCCCAGTCACACTGGCGTAAAAAACGGCATTTTCCCGTGTACGCACGTCTACGTTCTTCTACGCATTTTGAAATCTACAAATGCGTTGTAAAACGCCGCAAAACGCTGAGATACGTAAAGGAAAGTGGGAATGCGCCGAAAAACGCCGTAATACTTACATAGGCGTAAATGAACGTTGATGAACGTTGAGAAGCGTACTAAAACGTTAAAGAAAATCCAAAAGATATGTTCCAAATCCGTAGCTAAAACGTGGTCCCCACCAATTCAAATACGGAGAAGAAACGCCAAAATTTACGCCAATGTGACTGGGGCATAAATTAGGGATGGGAAAAAGGGTTTTTTTTGTCCCTCACTATTCCAAGAAATGGAAGTCTTACATAGGGTACAACTTTGTTTTTTGGTCGGAGCAATGTTCCGATCATTCTTTAAAAAAAAGTACAAATATAATCTATCTGAGGGTGGTTGTGGCCTGCTAGATTTTAGGTCAACTATAGACTGTAGAACTGTCCCAAGGCGCTATAAATATCATATAAGGAGGTCAGGGTGAAGGTCGTGGTTTGCTCCAAATGCAGTCATTGGCTACTGGATCTACTCTATTCCTTATATGGCAGTTAATGCAGGGGGACAACTCCATGCAGATCTAGATGCTTCACTCGGACGCTTAGTCCCTAAGCAAACTAGAAGGACCAATGGAGGTACTTCGGCCTATTTTTCTTTTAGCTAATGACCGTTATACTTAATCATCAGATGCTTGACGGAACACTCTTCGTTCTTTGGATAAATTGCTTACAGAGTCAGTAGCCTCAGTGACCTCTTTGGTTTGGACACGATTTGAAGGGGAACGACCTGAGGAACTAAGTACCATTTGTTCTATTGAAAAGTTCAGCGTTTTGTCTGTGTGAGTTAAGCCGGGAACACACCAAACGAGAAACTCAGCGTTTTTCCGGAATCGCCAACATTTTTTGGCATGTATGGCAGCTATTATTTCATATTTCACCTGATATTATATTGGTGGGAGATATTATGATGAGATAATATGCACGCCATTTTTTGTTGGCGATTCTGGAGATCGCTGCCGTTTCTCGCTTGGTGTGTCCCTAGATTTAGCTGTTCGTTTTAGTGATCAGTTCTGTTTTGGCGACACTTTAATATGCCGCCCTATAATGAAGATTGGTCGCACAGTGATGGATTTTCGGATTAACCTGTATAACAGTCCTGTAATTTAATTTGAGATATACCGAAAAGAATAACATTAATTAAGTATAAGAAGGCTTTATTCGAAAAAAGATTGTGAGAATACCACATTGGTTTGGCTCAAAGAACTTAGTCTCCTTGACACTGGTCACTACGAAAGTATCATTTTGTCTACTCCTTAATGAAAGGAAACTGATTAGTGATCAAGATACGTGATATGTTGATCTTAATTAAATTGCAGATGAATAAATAAATAAACTAATGTTCTGGTCCTCAACTTAACAACATTCACAACAGATGAAGAGGGTTTTACCACACATAACAAAATTGCTATAATTTCTTTATAAATATTTATTGGTGATAAACAGATGAGGCACAGGCAAGTTGATGAGATGAGTGATTGGTGATTCATGTAAGAAAACTCGACGTTCCGATGAAGATAAATTCAGTCATAATTACTGCACCCCTAGCAGCAGTATGTAACTGGATCGTTAGGCAATGGGTATATAGGAATACATGATTGTAAGTGTCCATCTGTTGTCCGTGTTTCAGTGTATCGTAACTGGATGAACTCGATGGGCGTCTCCCCGTACGTGAACAACTTGTACAACGATCTGCAGGACGGCCTCATCTTCTTCCAGCTCTACGACATCATCAAACCCGGCGTCGTCGACTGGAACAAAGTCACGCAGAAATTCAACAAGATGAACATGCTTATGAACAAAATCGGTAAGTACGCAGAGGATTTTCAGTAATCACGCCAGGAGAGACTAGCTCACAGTGGTTCAAAAATAGAAGGCTTGCACCTGACAGAGACAAGGATAGGTTTTTAACTATAAACTATGAGCTTTACAGGAATGCCATGTTTATGTAAACACTTCAATGTCTTTTTAATTATCATTTGTTTGCCAAACATCAGTTCTTCCTGATGATTAAGAGGTGACAGGGAACGTGTTTTTACGATACGTTTCTGAGTCAAGCTGAGAACGTTTATCAATAAACCTCGTTAGATTTCTTCATATACGTGAGGGGGAGTTTGTGGGTTTACATCGTCAATTGATTTATTATATAGCTAATGTATTGCTTGTTCCCAGGAAACTTGAACTACGCAGTTGAACTCGGAAGAGGGCCTTGCAACTTCTCCCTGGTTGGCATTGACGGAAAGGACTTGTACGATGGGAAGGAAACACCAACGCTGGGTAAGGCACTCCTGCACTATTGTTTTTCGTGTTTCACATTCAGAAAAGGTCCTTGTATTCATTTTCATAATTTTCTGTTAGAAAAGTGAGAATGAACTGGGCCACCTTCACATCAATAAACGATGGGGTTTTCCCAGTCTTTCAGGGGCAGCAAATTCCAAATTTGACGTAGTTTTGATGACCCCTGGTATAATATCACAAATCCCCTGTTAAGCCTATGGCGTCTTTTAATAGGGGTACGTTAAGGAAGAAAACGCATGAGAATTGACGGATCTTCCTATTGTTGATTGCTTTGTGCAGCGTTGGTGTGGCAGCTGATGCGGGGTTACACACTTAGAGTCTTGTCTCAACTAGCCAAGGAGGACGGCAAGCAGATCACCGACCGGGAAATCATCCAGTGGGCAAACGACACCGTAAGTTCTCATATTCAATGTGCCGGGAGGGAGACCGGGGATGGGCAACCTTCCCTCTCCCTCCCTCTCCCTCTCCCTCCCTCTCCCCCCCGGGAGGGGGAGGACTCCCTCTCCCCCCCGGGAGGGGGAGGACTCCCTCTCCCCCCCGGGAGGGGGAGGACTCCCTCTCCCCCCCGGGAGGGGGAGGACTCCCTCTCCCCCCCGGGAGGGGGAGGACTCCCTCTCCCCCCCGGGAGGGGGAGGACTCCCTCTCCCCCCCGGGAGGGGGAGGACTCCCTCTCCCCCCCGGGAGGGGGAGGACTCCCTCTCCCCCCCGGGAGGGGGAGGACTCCCTCTCCCCCCCGGGAGGGGGAGGACTCCCTCTCCCCCCCGGGAGGGGGAGGACTCCCTCTCCCCCCCGGGAGGGGGAGGACTCCCTCTCCCGGGTGGGAGGAGGGAGGTCTCCCTCTCTCCCGGGAGGGAGGAGGGAGGTCTCCCTCTCCCCTCTCCCCCGGGAGGGAGAGGGGAGAGGGAGGTCTCCCTCTCCCCTCTCCCCCGGGAGGGAGAGGGGAGAGGGAGGTCTCCCTCTCCCCTCTCCCCCGGGAGGGAGAGGGGAGGGAGGTCTCCCTCTCCCCTCTCCCCCGGGAGGGAGGAGGGAGGGAGGTCTCCCTCTCCCCCCCCTCTCCCCCGGGAGGGAGGAGGGAGGGAGGTCTCCCTCTCCCCCCCCTCTCCCCCGGGAGGGAGGAGGGAGAGGGAGGTCTCCCTCTCCCCTCTCCCCCGGGAGGGAGGAGGGACGTCTCCCGGGAGGGAGGAGGGAGGTCTCC
Source organism: Alentia gelatinosa (assembly GCA_950022655.1). Taxonomy (NCBI): domain Eukaryota; kingdom Metazoa; phylum Annelida; class Polychaeta; order Phyllodocida; family Polynoidae; genus Alentia; species Alentia gelatinosa. The sequence continues at coordinate 13,522,571 of OX465584.1, read as the reverse complement.
CCTCTCTCCCGGGAGGGAGGAGGGACGTCTCCCTCTCCCCTCTCTCCCGGGAGGGAGGAGGGACGTCTCCCTCTCCCCTCTCTCCCGGGAGGGAGGAGGGACGTCTCCCTCTCTCCCGGGAGGGAGGAGGGACGTCTCCCTCTCCCCTCTCTCCCGGGAGGGAGGAGGGACGTCTCCCTCCTCTCTCCCGGGAGGGAGGTCTCCCTCTCTCCCGGGAGGGAGGAGGGAGGTCTCCCTCTCTCCCGGGAGGGAGGAGGGACGTCCTTCTCTCCCCCGGGAGGGAGGAGAGAGGGACGTCTCCCCTCTCCCCCGGGAGGGAGGAGGGACGGACGTCTCCCTCTCCCCCGGGAGGGAGGAGGGACGGACGTCTCCTTCTCCCCCGGGAGGGAGGAGGGACGTCTCCCTCTCCCCCGGGAGGGAGGAGGGACGGACGTCTCCCTCTCCCCCGGGAGGGAGGAGGGACGGACGTCTCCCTCTCCCCCGGGAGGGAGGAGGGACGGACGTCTCCCTCTCCCCCGGGAGGGAGGAGGGACGGACGTCTCCTTCTCCCCCGGGAGGGAGGAGGGACGTCTCCCTCTCCCCAGGGGGGGAGGAGAGAGGGACGTCTCCCCTCTCCCCCGGGAGAGGTCCCTCCCTCTCCCCTCTCTATGGGAGGGAGGTCTCCCTCTCCCTCTCTCCCGGGAGGGAGGAGGGAGGTCTCCCTCTCTCCCGGGAGGGAGGAGGGAGGTCTCCCTCTCTCCCGGGAGGGAGGAGGGAGGTCTCCCTCTCCCCCGGGAGGGAGGAGGGAGGTCTCCCTCTCTCCCGGGAGGGAGGAGGGAGGTCTCCCTCTCTCCCGGGAGGGAGGAGGGAGGTCTCCCTCTCTCCCGGGAGGGAGGAGGGAGGTCTCCCTCTCGCCTCTCTCCCGGGAGGGAGGAGGGAGACTCCCCTCTCTCCCGGGAGGGAGGAGGGAGGTCTCCCTCTCTCCCGGGAGGGAGGAGGGAGGTCTCCCTCTCTCCCGGGAGGGAGGAGGGAGGTCTCCCTCTCGCCTCTCTCCCGGGAGGGAGGAGGGAGACAGAGGGAGACCTCCCTCTCTCGGGAGGGAGGGAGACAGAGGGAGACCTCCCTCTCTCTCCCGGGAGAAAGACCTCCCTCTCCCTCTCTCCCGGGAGGGAGGAGGGAGACCTCCCTCTCTCTCCTGGGAGAAAGACCTCCCTCTCTCCCGGGAGAGAGGAGGAGGGAGGTCTCTCCCCCTCTCTGGAGGGAAGGAGGAGGGAGGTCTCTCCCCCTCTCGGGAGGGAGAGAGGGAGAGGTCTCTCCCCCTCTCGGGAGGGAGAGGTCTCTCCCCCTCTCGGGAGGGAGAGGTCTCTCCCCCTCTCGGGAGGGAGAGGTCTCTCCCCCTCTCGGGAGGGAGAGGTCTCTCCCCCTCTCGGGAGGGAGAGGTCTCTCCCCCTCTCGGGAGGGAGAGGTCTCTCCCCCTCTCGGGAGGGAGAGAGAGGGAGGTCAACCTCTCTCTCCCCCCCCCCCTCCCCCTCTCCCTTCCCCCCTCCCCCTCTCCCTTCCCAGGCCTCTCCCTATCCTGAGGTTGGGAGGGAGACCTACCTACCTCTCGACTGACCCGCCAAACCAATGCTGATCACCACCAATGCCTTGTAATTCAAAGACAAAAACTTATCAATTATGGTCGAAGCACTGATTAAATGGTGGGCATTTTGAGGGACACAAAACAAAGTTGAAAATCTTAAATCATATAGGAAGCCACAATTGTATTAAAAGGGTAAATGTTCTGGAATGAACTTCATGCATATTCGCAGAAAATTGTCAAAAATGATGCCTTGAAAGCAACTTTACAAAAGAAATCCCACGGTACAATGTTACTGTCTTTATTTTATTTTAGGATAATAAAAGATTCATACATCACACTGTATCTGATATTTGACCATTATTGACTGCTGTGGCCTTGTTTGTCTTGCATTTGTCCTCTAACTTTTTCACACCTAATAACAACTGGATGAATGTATTTGTCTTTAAATGGGTTTACGAAAAAAAAATGAACCTGCTAAAACGGCAGATACCCTAGCTCAAAACACTATCTGCGGGGCCCGGAATAACAAGGCTTAATGCTAAAGCTATGGGGTTCAAGGCTAGAACTTGGTTTTGTTTGTAACTATTGAAGTGGAATTTATTACTATCGTCTCTGAATAAGCTAAAATGACGGTTGTTAATAAAAATAAAATCTCGCCCATGTCCAGAAATAGTGTTTTGTGAACGGGTATCTGCTGTTTCAACGGGTTCACTTTGGCTCCCTATAGAATGGAGTTTCATCATGTTAATTTTCTCCTGTTTACTGACAGTTGAAGCAGGCTGGTAAGAAGACGCACGTTGCCCGCTTCAACGACCAGAAACTCTCAGACGGCAAAGTGGTGATTGACCTGGTGGACGCCTGCAAACCGGGCTCCGTACGCTACGAGAACGTCAACGACGGAGCCAACGATCAGGTACCTTCACTTACTCTATCTCCCGCCTCGGTAAATGTGTAGGGGTGAGATTTCTACCTAAATTCATCACATAGATTCTATCATCAAATCCTGTGTTTGGAGATGGAGACTGGGGCGGGGGTAAGTTGGGAGGGTGGGAGGGTGGGAGGTGTGGATGGGGGTCCTGGAGAATAGGGTGTAGATGACATGAGGGTGGTGGCATTCTTCGGAGATGGACTAGGATGAGATCTCACTAAGTAAGTGTTTGGGGATTCTAGGACAGGGAGGCAGGGACTGGTTGGTTGGTTGGATTGATCTAACGTCCAGTTAACCATTACAGGTGCTTACCAGATTTTCTCAAGGTTCTTTTACACCACAAGGGTGGTGATCGAATCTGAGAAAGTCTAATGAGAACCTGCAATGGTTAACTGGACGTTATTATATCAAACCAACAAACAAGCCTATCTAAACACTTACTCTATTTATATTGTATCAGTTTTTTCGCCTCTGGGTTTTTTTCTCTACTTACCATACTCGCAAGCCTATAGATAGAGTAACTCGTACTCAACGTTATGATAATAATGGTGATGTTTCATAAAGCAGGGAAGCAAGTTTTCTTCTATCTGAATTTAATCACACAGATTCGATCACCACCCCTGTGCTATAAATATATATAATCTGATAAGGACCCGTACATGGTTGACCGGCCGTTAAATCAAACCAACAAAATCTGGAGGTTTCTAACATGAAAGCGCTTTCATTTCCTGTTTCCATTCTCTTCGTTACAGGAGAAATTGGACAACGCCAAGTATGCCATCTCGATGGCGCGAAAGATCGGAGCTCGCGTGTATGCTTTACCAGAGGACATCGTCGAGGTCAACGGCAAGATGGTGATGACCATATTTGCCTGTCTCATGGTCACCTACTACCAGATCCACAAGCCCAAATAAACATTTCTACGGAGAGCTATTATTAACAACTGATGCTAGCACTAGAGGACTATGTTTTATATGCTGTAAAACGATCGATTCTTCAAAGGTGTCGAACGATTGCTAAGTAAATAAGTGCAAATAATAACCGTGTATATGTATAAATATATATACAGGGTGTGATAGGTGGGGGCTGGCCCACTGTTTCCTAAAGAACATATATGGGGCTTAGTTAAAACTATGGTTATGTATATTCTTGCAGCTACAAAGCCTATCGCTGTTCTTGAAGGCTAGATCAATGCGTATCAATTACCGTTCTTATGGAAAATAAAAATGCACAGAACAAATTTGGAGACTCCCGTCCAGTGTACTTGATCATCTTAATTTGATTTGAAAATATTTTTTTTATATTTTAACCAATTTATCTGTAGATAATTTTAGCGTATAGATGATTGGTGAAATTCGAACTGCAATGGAAGGGAATTTATAAGTTGCAATTTATATGCAGAGAAATTCATGGTATAGACTCGTGAGAGTATTTCCTAGGTAGAATAGTGGTAAGTTGTACAGTTTCAAGACGTACACCAACTTGTTATTGCACTTGGTTATTTTTTGGTGTTACTTTTTCTTCTATGTATTTTTTGTTAGTTGATTGGTCTTTTTTATTGGAATCCAACGGTTTATATCCGCATTGAACAAACTCACGCATTCCTTCAAGTTATATATATTTCTAAGCTCTTGATACATTCCCTTATATATTGCCAGCTCCATCAAAAGCGTTGCATCAACTGCCGTCATAATATTAGTTAGCGAGACAAGAGGAACAAACTGTCGTTAGCAAGGCCACTCCCTGCATAATGATATTTAGGTCATATAAATAAATGACACACAAACCCATTAGCCAACTTTGATCAATGGGTTTGTACAAAATTATCTCTGAAATTGAATAGAGGGTTCAGACCTTCGTATTGTTTGAAAGGCAACTATGTTGCATTCGTTTATTTACTCTATATTTCTATATTTAACCGTAATTAAAGTGTACGAGTCATGCCTTGTTCAGCGTAAAAATTAGTCTTATTGTGTCCAACGAAATGAATACAACGACCTACATCCCTATATAAACATATATGGTGCTTTATGTGAATTTAGAAATACGATGTTGCGTTGGTATATAAGCGTAGCTGTAAGTGTTCTTTATCAACTTGTTCTCTTTCCATTCCAATGTATTATGTTCTCTACTGCTGTCATATATTGTGGGAAAAGCGTTATAATCTGTTCAGTTTGATTATTATTAACATCCCCGGTTCTCTAAGTCTATACTCATAACCTGTTTTTAAATAGGCAAATAATTGTCTTCTTGAATTAAGGCTAAGTGATAGCTTTGAGGACCCTAGTCAACCAGGATTTATTTTCTAGAGACGAGACCGGAGAAATAAAGCTAAATTAAACCCTTTTTTAATAAAATAAAAAAATGGATATTTACTCATTATGTTGTAAATGTATCACTGCATGCTTTGAAGCAGCCCATGTGTAAGCTATATGTAACCCGTGATAATATACAAATGTACAAGTGAAAAACTGTGGTGTGCACGGTCATTTCATATACAACCGATCTATTCAGAATCGAGAAGAAGTAAAACTGGGTTAGTGACATCGGTTTCTACTGAAATAACGATGAGGAAAATTGGCCGAGTTTTAAGGTGGACACCTCCCCTTGTTATTACTACTTATTGTATCTATGAAAACATTCCTTACTAAATCATCTGTGCTGTAACGGGCGCCTATTTAAAGTCTTGGGTGCAGCCATGGTAATCTTTTTTACCAGTCAGAATTGTAATTGGATTATTCAGTATGAATTGCGTACAGGGATATTTTGTATTGAAGGACAACTCGAGGTAGTTACTATCTAGATGTGTCAGCTAGACACACTTTGTGAACTTTTCTCGAAAGTTCCTGGTAGTGAAATGGAAATGTCAGCGGCCAGTCTACTATGTTAGCAGCTCTGTGATTGGACACTGGATATATTATATATATATATATATATCCCATAGTGCTGCGTTTACTATTATGGGATGTTTGTAACGAAGGTAACGCCAGAGGGTTAATAAAATACCTGCTGTTGGCAATGTATTATTTTGTCTCGTGTTTTCATTTCATCCTAATCATCGTAATGTCTCAGAATAGGAGCACACGATATCATCAACTGCTGACATGGAAGTTTTCCAAGGAAATCCTTTTTTTTAATTTTATGATTGTTTTTCATGGAGACCCAGAAACCCCTACCTATTGTTTAGAAGCTGTCGGATACCACAACTATTGTATACGGATTCATATCCATTATATACGGCCTCAAACCCATTTTATACGGGAAGATAGTCCCTTTGTACTATATATAAAAATAGTCCCTATTATATAAGCCTACACTGATAATTCCTGTGTTTAATTTACTCGAGAACTTTGATTTTGGCATGGTTCGAAATAAGTGATAAGAGAAAAAGCATATCTCAGGGTTCGTACAGAGCCTGGAAAAGTCTGGAATTATGCTTTTGGGTTTTCCAGGCCTGGAAAAGCCTGGAATTCTCACAGAGAGCCTGGAAAAACCTGGAAGAGTCTTTTTAGACTATGAAATTCTGGCCATTATTAGCTTTCCTTAACTACGGTACCTGACTGCCTATGAAATTTCAGTGACTTGGATTAAATAGTTTCAACACTCCTTTTTGCTAATAATATAACATGGTTTTGATTATTTGTCTTCATACGTCATTCACTAGCAAGATGGTATTGATTCGTATTGTTATGTGCCTGGAAAAGAAATATTAGATCCTGGAAAAAGCCTGGAATTTTATTGGGCTGTCCATGTACGAACCCTGATATCTGTATAACGATCTACAATAAAGAAGAGCAAATAAAGTATTCTTCTCCACGAGATTCTCACTCTCATGGCCCTTCAATCTCCAGCCATAGGTCTAGTTCACTCTGTCTCTATGTGCGGGAGACACTCCAGGCGGATCCGACCAAAGGAAGGTAACCTTATTGGTGGTCCCATTGCTTTCTCTTGAGACTAGCAGGGAGTGCTTGAACATCTTTCGGCAATTTGTCCCGAAATATGTTCAAGCACTCCCCTCAGGAGAAAGATTTAAAATGAAAAAAAGGAGATATTGCACAGAGGAGATGAAAGATACCACCAAATGAAGTGGAGAGATACTTCCATGGTACAATACACTGCCCATACAGGGGCGTCAGAACGTTTTGAAAGTGGAGGGGGGGGGGGGGGCCAAACTGAAAAATTGCTGCCTTTTTTCTTGGTATGAAGTCATACTCTGACATTTGCCTGTTCCTCTGGATTTACCGTGAATTTGCGTAAAGTCAGACTTTGATATGGTGAAAAGTCAGGGCTTAGTGAAAAGTGAGTGCTTAGCCATCATTGTATGCTAAAAAGTCAGACTTTGACACTTTTCCACAGTGAAAAGTTAGGGCTTAGCCATCATTGTACGCTAAAAAGTCAGACTTTGACATTTGTCCATAGTGAAAAGTCGAGGCTTAGCCATTGTTGCATGCTAAAAAGTTAGACTTAGACATTTTTCGATGCTGAAAAGTCAAGACGTTTGAGTAAAATTAATTTTCTCCAGTGGAAAAGAAATTGTGAGTGTCAAGTGCCTCCGGTACCCCCTCGCACAAGGCTTTCAACATGTGTATGTCTAGTGGCCGGCGAGGTGTGACGGGGATCGATGTTGGTTCACGAGAACTAGATACGATTTTCGGGCCCGAAGATGTGGCTCACCCACTCTCACACAGCTTAAAGTCACTATATGAAGAGCATGAGGTGGGGTGGTGCAATACCTCTAACTAGGCCAGGCTGCCAGGCTAGGCTGGTTCTCGCCTGTGGACACTCTCCCCCCAGATCTTTCGCGACGCTAGCGCTGGCTTAGTCTCTGCCCCAACCCAAAGCCTGTTCCCTGGGTATCCACTAAAGACAGGGGAGACCAGCAAAGATCTCAGATTCAAACAAGGCAACTGTCAGAAGTTATACAAGTCAAACAACTCACATATTATGAGAGTGGAAATATAGGAATTGTTAAAGGAGCTTCACAGAAAATCAAGCTGTTTCTATTTCAGACTTAAACTATCTTATAATTGGAATCCACAGTTGATTAGACTGCCCCTTCATAGAAGCACATGGGCATTGTTGACATAACAAAACCCTGCAACACATGAGGTGCTTTCCACTGAAGAAAGTAATCCCTATGACTGTGTCTGATTTGACATAACAAATAACAGAAATGAGAGTATACTATTTAGCATTTAAATATGTACATCTATATTTACAAGTAAACCACAAAATACTCCCCAAAGCACTAAGAATTTAGGATATTTTAGAAACTGGCGTATGGGCCAGATTTGAGCCCAAACAGGCAGGTTGGGGCAGAGATATAAGCGGCCACAGGAAGTAAAGCGCAGGATCTGTGCTGGGAGAGTGGCCTCTGGACGCCGCTGGCTATTATTCCGCCGAGCCCTCTAGCGGATGACCGGGGAACCAGCGTATACCTCCGGCTCCATGCTACCACGCCATCTAGTGAGAAACGCATAAACACCACAGCACTCTTAACACTGACTCTAACTGTTCAATGTATGCATATACTTGGAATCGGCAGTGAAATAGTTCATTAATGACTGTTAGCATGGGAATAATTATAAAATCTCGAATTTGCATGTCTGACTTCCCAAACGTCAGGGAAAATTCTGACTCTAGCCGAAAACCAAAGTGACACAAAATCTGCCAATTGTCTAGAAATCCCAAGAAGACGTAGCACCATAATTTAAACTGTTCTCTACATGTATCGAATTTGAATCGTCAGTGAAATAGTTTCTTAGGGCATGATGGCATGGGAATATTGATAAAATCTCAAATTTGCATGACTAACTTTCTGAAAATCAGGGAAAATTCTGATTTTTTTGCTCTACTCAAAGTGATAGTAAAGCTGCCAACTGTCAAGGAACCTCAAGCACACTTAGAACCATGGATTTAACTGTTCTTTATCCTACCCCTAATATAAAATCCCATAGGCTTAACACTGAGTTTCCGTATGCCACCCTGACTAGCATACGAAGTTTTATATGCCACTAGTGGCATACAGAATTGAAATCACATAATATTCCAAAATCGAGGAGACGGGGTAGGATAAAATCAAAACCTGATTCATTTTAATCTTGGCCACCACATTCCACTTCTGGGGTTTTGGCCCCGGACTTCACTCGGCTTCGCCTCGTGGAATCGCTATACCAAACTCCAGTCATGGCATACCGTGGCCAAGACTAAAACTCATCCAGTTTTACGATAGTATAGGTGCAGACATGGAATAGACAGTGAAATAGTTTATCAAGATCTAGTGGCATGGGGATAATTATAAAATCTCGACTTTCTGAAAATCAGGAAAAATTCTGACTGCTGCCCCCAACCAAAGTCGAGATTCAAAGTTTTGACAATTTTACCCATATCACCCGTCAATCCCAGCAATGCTCCTATGCAAAACAGTTCTATTTATGGCCCTAGGACTGCTGGGAGTTTCTAACTATTGGTAAAAATTGGGTGACTTTACCTCTCAGCATCCCTCAGAAATCAATCATTTTCACATGGTCAGCCACAAAAAGTCAATGTTTTAAAAATATGGCCCATCTAGCAAGCTTTAATAAACTATTTGTTGGTCGATTCCAGCCATGTTCCTACACAGAACAGCTGTATTTATGGTCCTAGGTGTGCTAGGGGCTTCTAAACAATTGGCACAAATTGGATGACTTGACATCTCAGCATCCAAGGCCGTGGTAGACTTTATCATAACTTTTGTGAGATATGAATAATTTTTAATAAGTATTTCAGCTCTCACAACCCACTAGTAAAGAAAGTTGCTTGGACACGAACAATGTTTAACCATGCTACCGCCTCCCCCCCCCCCCCCCCCAACGTCATCCCGTTTGAGAACCTGTGCGCCCTTGCCCTGGTGACAACGGAGTGTACTACAGTCCTAACTGCCGTCGTGCCCCCTAGCGGGTGAACGGGAAAACCAGCTACTCTTTTGTGTGTTTCTCTACATAGATGTACTTCTCTCCTTAGGATTCGTTTCTAGCCGAACTGAAAACATAATTTGGAATTGTAGTTCTCTGATCTCATTTCCTTGAGAGAACACAAATTTAGGGTGCTTAAGGATACCAGACACGCCGAAAATGCTGAATATGAAAAGCATCACTAAAGTTATAATCGATAGAACACATATTCCTTTTCAGGATTTTCATAAAATGAGATTTTCATAAAATGAAGAACAATCTCTACAATATGTGACAGAAGTATAAATATTACTCTATATTTCCTGCTCACAAAAGGCACACGGCAGTGTGCCACACTACATGTATAACTTCTAACCTGGTGCGGAACCTGAATAATTAATTTGATTCACGTAAAAAATAGCCATAATAAAACACACTGAAGCATGTTAATATGTCCAACATTAATTGAGTATCAAGGAGGCATACTAAATTGATACTGCTACGAGTGTATTTCTCTGCCATGGTACACTGGAGCCAGCGGAGGATAGGCGTTAAAATGCCAAGCTTTTTTTACTCCAGTATAAATAGAAAAAAAAGAAAAAAAAGCAAACGCTTCCTACCCACGTTTTGCTAGTCCAGCATAATAATTTGAAAATCTAAGGCTATCAGAAGTAAACACAAATATATCAATTATGTATTGTGTTGTTTTCTGGGACTTGAAGTATCAAAACATGATATATATTTTGAATATCATGCACTCTCTACAAGTCCCACATAGTTAATGATACTCAGGATTTAAGTTCATACAGGTCAAACACCGTGCGGTACCACCGATCATGCAGTATCACGTCATAACATGGGAGTTACGACTTTTGGGTTACAGTTCCTTGACTGTCTACTAGCGACTTTGTCGCGTCATATTTGCCCCCCACCCCCCCGCCCCTAATTCGTTCAAGGAATATTCCCTGCTAGTGTGCTCCGCGTGGTAAAGATGGGGGGGGGGGGGGGGGGGGCTTAATGGCGCCCACTACTATTGATACGTGGAAGTATCATTTAGTTCCCAACCATCAATTCATGTGACACAGATTTTACCGACTACCATTGCAATTTAGTCTCACAGGCTGATCACAGGGCTGATCACAAGGCAAAGGGATCGGAAAACTACAGTTCTAAATTATATCTGTAGTATGGCAACAACTGATACCTGAGGCTAGAAGTATATCTGTGTAGAGAAATACCAAAAAGAATAGCAGGCCTTAATTTAGCACTGCACGAGAATCTCACACTTGTGACTCTTCAGTCTCCAGGTCTGGGTCACTCTGTCTCTATGTGCGGGAGAAACTCCAAGCGGATCCGACCAGAATTTTTACGTTTTATATGTGGTAGACCAGCGAAGTTGTGATCTCAGTGGTCTCTCACGAGAAAAGTAGATCAGAAAACTACAATACTAAACTTTGATTTCGGCATGGCTCGAAATAAATCATAAGAGAAAACATATCTCTGAGTATAGAAATACAAAAAAAAGAGTAGCAAGTTACAGTCTAGTATTGCACGAGAATCTCAATCGTGGCCCTTCAGTCTCCATGCCTAGGTCTGGTTCACTCTGTCTCTATGTGCGGGAGCCACTTCAAGCGGATCCGACAAAACTCTAACGTTTTATATGTGGTAGGTAATAAATGATAATGCTTATACTCTCAGTCACCTATAAATGCTAAAGTATGCGTTGCCAGGTGTTTGTCTGGCTGCATACATGGCGTAACCAAGAAGATGAGGTGTGACACCAACCTGTGGAAAAAGGTCTATTGCTTGTCATTGTCCCGCTTGGTAAATTCAGTAGGATACATACACAATATTGACTGGTTTCAGATACAAGCGGCCGTATGCTCCGAGGAGTTGACGCGTAGTAATATCCGAGCGTATGCGAGGATGTTGCGCAGAGTCAACTCCGAGGAGGATACAGTCGCTTTTATCTGAAACCAGTCTATATTGGATTTATTATCCACCTTTTCTGGGCAAGTGGCTTGTCAATATCAGTTCATTTTAGTTATGCACTATTTTTCCGTACGCACTATTTTTCCGTATGCGCCACCCGGAGCATACAACATATCTGTATGCGCCGGGTAGTCCATACAAACTCCCTATGTGTTTTCTATGGACACTTTGTATTAGGTGGATAATAAATTTGATTCCTTGATCTGGGCCTTTCATTTCTTCTGGGTTCTACTGCTATTTAATTTTCCGACAGCTGCGCCACCTTGTGTTTCACATGAGCACTACGGAGCGCACTCGTGAATTACCTCTTCATTCATTTCTTAAAAAAAGTGACATTATGTTTATGTCCGATGCAAAAACATGTACGTGATCAAAGCCTAATACTCTATCTACACTGAGAAGTGGTGAAACCTTCTGACTTCGACACAATAATTGAAAATAAAATAATGCATTTCAAACAGAATGGCCTACATGGCACGCCCCCTGGCAGTAATTATGAACATAAACCAGTGGCAGGTCGATGTCTCATATAAGCGCAGAGATAGTACAACTGTCTTATCCAAGGTGGCAGCACTGACAGATTCTAATTTCTGGTCAGGAATGAAACGTGGTCGAAATATTGCAACTTCTGTATGTAGAATTGTAAACAACCCACTCCCCAACATGGGCCCTCAAAATAGGAAAACTCCTATGAAATTAAGAGGAACAAGTTTCATCACATCAGCCATCCACTCTTGGTTGATGGTTACGTGGAGCTGCTATCTGGTACCGTATCCCAGGTTATTAAAACCATCCTCTTTGTGGTGTTGTTCAATAGGCCTTTTTCCACACACAGGGGTACGACTCACCCTGCGTTTACACTAGACGAGTATAAGCAGCGATTCTTGAATTTAGCACCGCCTGACGACGAGCAGTAAAAAGCAATCTATTGTAAACGCCAAGTGTGTGGTGACTGTAGATCATCTGATTGTGTCAGATTATACTATTTGGCACCACCCCACGACTATTGGACATGCTCTTACGCCTGCGATTATTTCTAGCAAACTGGAATTAGTCGTCTACATGGGTGGCGATTCTGTGAAAACTTAGTCGCCAGTGTATACGCTCAACATTCTGAGATCGACAACTTTTGCAGTGGACATTGCCACCACCTGATGACTATTGGCTTTAGGGTCTACAGTCACCATATATTAAGTTGTCTAGTGTAAACGCTGGGTTACCTGTTTGGTTACACAATGCCTGCAGCCAATCACCTTCATAGCAACATTTTCTTTAGCAATATAGGACTGAGCTCAGGTTGTGCAGTCTCCATACATAATCTGACTCGATTGCGTGCAGGGGGGATCATAACTAAGCATTTGCGTACAAGTGAGGGTGATACTCTGCTTCTAAAAATATCCACTAGATGGCACTGCAGGCACCAATTGACACTTTATTCCAATGGTTTATAGTGATTTTAGTTTAATCAACTATAATAGAAACATTTACAATATCATTGGGATAAAACCTCTTTAGTTGCTTGTGAAATATTCTTCTCCTGCAGTTTAGCAAATATCTATTTGATAATATGTTTGTTTGATAAGAAATTGATGTTTAAGTACCTTTACTTTGCAAAATCAGAGTAACCTCCCTGAATACTAAAATGATTAGGCATCCAATCCATCACAATTGAACATTTATATCTCATCTAAAATAAACCGTGATGACATTGTTATACCTTAATTAATTTTATTGATGTTAAGACAAAAATAATCATATTGTTTCAAAAATGAAAATAAAATTCATATAGTTAAGGACAATAATTAGCACTGGGCCTGAATGGGAGCACTTTAAATTATTACATAAGCCACAAATCAATTAAATTTGTTTTCTGCATAGAAATCTGACATGATGAATGTAGGGAACCAAAATGATTACACGCACAGGATATCCTAACCCATGGACATGTTGTTTTTGATATTGCACCTACGTATCCAAACATTATTAGTAGAGTATCTCAAGATGTTTAATTGAATATGTAATCAATAAACTATTCTGAGGTGGGTATCTATCCTAAACATAATGCAACATAGTTCACTATCTAAGGGGTTTTGATATTCAGATTTGGAATACATGACCTTTAAATCGGCGCAATGGAATCAAATCCTGATATAGGACACTCATTTTTGGGGTATATAGCAAAATGACTGCCACAAATCTAGTCAAATTCTTACACATTCTAAATGATAGTCTGACGGCTTCTATAAAGGGTTGCACTAGGTACTAATAGGAAACCATATATGGGAAAATGATTGGCAGTATCATATTTGACCTTGACACCTGTTAGATATTGCCTGAGGGCTTGAGAATGTAGTAAATACTGATAGGAAATCATATACGGGGGATCATTTGATATCATTAGATATGACCTCCTTTGTTTATGACTGGTGGGCATGGTGATGGGTGGTGCATCCCTCTCATAAGATCTCACACAAGTGGTATTCTGTACAAGTTTCTCACTACGCTCTATGGGAGAAGAATTCTTAACAAACTGGCTTAGAGCCTTGAGAATCCACTAGCATATAGTATTCCCGCTAGGTGGCATCATTGAGTTTATAGGAATCTTTGGGTAGCATTGATATACGTCTTTAGCACGGGAGGCAGGCCAGTGGATTCTCAAGGCTCTACACCATGGAGTTGTCCCATTACCTTCATTCCATATAAGGAATACAGTAGACCGAGTAGCCAATGACTGCATTCGCAACAAACCCCGACCTTCACCCTGACCTCCTTACATAATACTTTCTAGCTCCTTGGGACGGCTCTGCAGTCGAGAGTTGACCTCAAATCTTAGGGGCCACAACCACCCTCCTCTAACTCCACAAGCGGACTGGCCATTTGATACTGGTGGGGTGGGGTCATTATGTGGTGGTGGGGTGGGGGTGTTTACCATGTAACTGCAGGAATACCTCCTTACCCTACCTGTGGGGTGAAATCTAGGTGGTTCCGAGACTTACTCTAGTCAGGCGTGGCACATATGTGTTTAAAGGTGGGCCAAACGTGTTTGAAACTCCGTACACTCTGTTTCAGAGCAGGATGCACTCCAACAGAGTAGTGTGGGAATGTATACTACCCACTGTGTCTAGCCTCTTGCAGTACCCCTGTTTTTGTGGTTATATTTGTTCCGGTTGCTTTCTGTTTTCTTTTTGGTCTTTCTTTTGAGGTGTTGGATCATTAATTATTAATGATTTGTCACTGCAGCGATCAACACCTCAAGCAGGTTCAATAATCCAAGACATGAAGGTTCTTATCAAATACTCTGCTAGAGGCACTGATCATCACATCACACTTGAATTTCCTAAATGTTCTATCTACATGATATTGATCTAGGATGAGAGTGTGCTCCAGTACAAAACTTATCAAATCAAGCAGGGAGGGTCATGTCAAATCTAAACCTCACCCTTCAAGATGCAGCCTGAGGATCTTGCAAGCTCTGAGACAGAAGCTGCACTGATAATGCCAGTAGATGACTGTTATCCCAAAGGTCATTCAAAGTGTACCTGAGCTCAAAGAGAAAACACACACAATGGTTGACAAGGAAGGAATTGAAAAGTTCATTTGGGCATCTACTTCTGGAATCAATATTCAGTAGGAGTATAAATGAGGTGAAAGGGACTGTCATGAATTGAGAGAGAATTTACAAGGCAAATTTGAGAAGAGTCACACCAGAAAGATTATAACAGATGGCTAGACAAACAAAAAATCCCAAATATGATGACCTGACATGCGGGTCACCATAATAAGTCCTCTCATTCTTCCCTCTACATAAGTATCAGAACTAGGTAACAATAAGAACCTATCAACAATGTCCATTGTTAGTCCTGCTATCATTATAGCATGAGAAAAATGTGACTGTTTATCTGATTATAATGAATGTTTGTATCCTAGTTGGAGTGTTTTTATCATCTGAACCAGAGGGTTGTTGTCAAAGGGGTAAAAGTAATATCTGCCTTGGGCAGTAATTTTTCCAAGCCTTACCTCGTAACTTTGACTTATTCCCACCGGAACATAGTTTCCCTCTATTCCAAAACGCTAGGTTGGGCCTGCACACGGTCAGTTACCTACTACGGTTAAAGATGCCACGTCATATAACGACTCTAAGGATGGAATGAATAAAGTTTTTACGTCACATCTCATCTTATACATCTCATAAAGTCACACTTCTTCTTTGTCACTAGTCTATCAAGTTCTTGGACTAAATGCTTGTATTGATGACAGTGGAGACTACAGTCTACACCACATCTGTGAATATACCAAGCTGAATAAACAGGAATTGAGAATAAATTCATGTACCATTTCTAAAAGTTAAAACAAAGCTTTCCACTACCTCACAAACAACTGGACTGATTAAGAGGGAAGCTACGCATAAACTAAGGTAATATAACCTTAGTAGTTGATCGACATTCCTTTCTCTTTAGGTGCTAGAATTGTATACTGACGGCTTTCTGGGCGTTTAATTCTTAAATGAAAATATTTCCTGAGAGGAAATATGCCATTGATTTAAAATGACTCCATCCAATATACTTCAGAACGTAATCTGTGTGTAATTTACTCGTCAAAGCATCTGTGTAAAGCAATCAAAGAGAAGACCCTCGCAGAGGCCACTTGATATGATAGTCTAATCAGCTAAGGACGAGTGTACTTCAGCCTTCATATTCTACTTTTTTGCACCTCTCAAAAGAAGTCCGTCCCATTCCCTCCTGTGCGAGGGTTTAATCACTCCGCGATGTGAATCGCCGCTCATGGGCGAAGCCTCATTACCGCTGGATAGTTCCGCGCACCTCCCTAGTCCCACCCTCACGCGGGGCTCAGTCAAGCATGGGGCGCGCTTTAATTAGACCAGAGGCGGTGATTTCGACAAAATTAGTATGAGAATAAACATTAAAAAGTCATGCGTTGTGAGCCTGCACCGGCAGGAGGGGGAGGCAGGGAGGAGCAGGGGGGTTGGGCGTGACAGCCCAGTTTGGCACATGCCGGTTTTCATTAATGACCCCCCAACCAGCCCCCCACAGAGATCTCCGGTGAAAACAAATCAGAGCGCCCGGCAGGTACAAGGACAGTGAAGTTATCAGGAAGCTTAATTAGAAGACGATCACGGAAGGAAGCTCGGACTACGCGTGCGCGCGCGCGTGCGTCTAGGCACTCTTAATTGGACAAACGCTGAGAGCTGGGATCTGATTGGTTTGGGGAGTAGGGCGCCCGGGTGCGACTTGCAGGGTGTTGTGTATCTGAGGAGAAAGCGATGAGGGGAGATGGGGGGTTGTCTTTTTTGGCGAATAGGAAACATTGGGAGATGAATTATTCTGGGTTAGTCATGCTGTGTATGATCTATAGCAAACAGGTAAATGGGAAACATCCGATTAATTGCGAGCACGTGGAAAATGGGGATAAATAACATAATCTGCAATTTTCATATTCATTAGACCAAAGAGCTGTGGTCATGTCGCGTATTACAATCCCTTCACTTTTGTGATACTGCACATGTCAAACGTGAAGATAAACCTATGATATATAGTAAACAGGCAAATAGGAAACATCCAATTCATTGTGACCATGTGGAAAATGGAGATAAATAACATAAATTGCAATTTTTATATTCAATAGACCACAGAACTGTCGTCATGTCGGGTATTACAATCCCTTCATTTTTGTGATACTGCACATGTCAAACGTGAAGTGCATGATTGGAGAAAATATGAAGTTGAACTTATGTACCCTCTGGTGATTTAGTCGCGCCATGTATAAGTACGTGGACACACAAAGTTGTCATTGGTGTGAGGATTTTAGTGAAAAGTTGGGGCATCTTCTGGTACAGCGTTCCTTTCGATAAAAATATCAAACGAGCTTGTAGAGCGAGTTTCATATTTTTTTTATAGAAAGAAACAAGGTACAAGGGGATCCCCAAGAAAGTTAACATAATTCATGTGTATCATATAACTATAATTACCAATAATTAATTAAATATTATTATTGTCGACGACAATATATGAACATGATAATGACTACAATATTTATTCAAACATAGAGAAGCCATGATGTGGACGCACTATCAACCATAAATATTGTACTATATATAGACAAAAAATGACGATTCTTTGGACGGGCGGCCGTAAACCACGGGCGGTTGGCCCGTAGTAATACACGAGTGATAGCGTCAAAATAATAATGATTGTTGTATTTCTTTTTACCAATCATCATTATTCCTAATTTCTATTCCTAGACATTCGATAATAGGCAAGGAAAAGCCATAAACCATGGGTGCGGTTTACGACCACTTATAAACAATGGGTAGTGGTTTACTGTGGTCCCATACTCTCTCAATGGGGACTTCGTATCCTATGGGAAGGTAATGGTTATGTCAGTTTTTATTGAGCAGTTCTACCTCACGCTGATGATTATCGAATGAACTTTCAGAATCTATGAAATACTGAATATTCGCTAGTCCTCCGCTAATAGAATCCGAATTTTAGCAGCTGTTTATGTCTATTTGTTGAAGAATATCATATCTACTGGCTATTCAAGAGTATTAAATTACTCATTGGACAGTATACAAAACTCCTGACAAATCATTTTTAAATCTTACATCCGCTAAATAGCAAGGGAGGCGTTATAAAACCCATACACAATGATTTAAAGCGTATGATCTTTTGATCTTATTTTACTATTTTTCGCCTCGAATTTCCTTTCATTTTCGTATTATATTATTAATAGACACTAATTGATGATTTTGTGGATAGACGGCCGTAAACCACGAGCTGTGGATGTGTAGTGATACACGAGATCTCAACCTCGGGTCGTTTACAGAGCCGCCTGTCCACAAAACCATCGTGTGTTGTATTTATTATCCATCGCTTTGACTAAATCAAACCCAGGAATTGCCACTTTAAAGGGTATGTCAATATGAACTATGTTTGTTTCGCTCTAGCACAAAGGGATCATTTTCCCCTATGGATTTTTTTTGTTTTGTTTATTATGCGCAATTGAGGCCGTATACAATGTATTTGAATCCGCATTGAATTGTCATGGTATCTGGCAGTTTTTAAACAATGGATAGTGGTTTACTCCAAACTGTGCGCACTTAAAAAATTCACTGTCATGGACCATTTCTATGGAACAGTCTCCCCCTAGAAGTTAAAATGATTACAACTTATAGAAACTTCATAAATTGTCAAATATAATATCATAGGACTTTGATGGACTCAAGGTGCCCCAGCTTTTGTAGTAAGATGAAAGTTTTTCCTTTTATTTTTCACTCGAACTGTATTGTATGTATGTATATTAACCCTGTTTGAATGTTAATTGTTATTATCCTACCCCTAATAAAAAACTCCATAGGCTTGACATTAGCGGGCTGTATTTGGTCTATGGTGCAGGAAAATGAAATTTATCGCTCTAGTGGGACACAGTTGTCAAATGATGTCATTTGAAAAGCGACCAATGATTATCACTGATTATCGGTGAGTTTTATGTTATTTCTTAATTTGCTGAAGTAATTTAGACGGGGTAGGATAAATTCTAAACCAAACTCGAGTTAGGCTTGTTGTTCATCACACTCTGGCAATGTCGCGTATCACTGCTCTTGACTTCGCCTCGCGCAGTGAACGCGACATTGCCATCGTGCAATAAACAACAACACGACTAACTCTCGTTTGGTTTCTCCTAAATAAACTCAGACTGAACTTGATTAATTGTACTGCTGTCTAGGTATTGAAACCAGCATTATAAGATGCTGAACGTCGACAGGATAAATAAACGATTTACAAAAAATACTGATATATGATGGATTATGAATATATGTACATTATATGTAGAATATATGGTAATAACGCATGATCACAGAGGTTGGACACATGACTCTACCAGAACGTGTTTCTAATGTCAATACAGCATCATCACGTGCAAGGCACGTCAGCACGGCACGTTCACGTGCATTGTGCTGATTGAGAACTGACGTAATTACTGTAGAAGAGGCAGCCTCATTGTCTTTCTCTCCACGACGCCCACTCCATAAATAAATAATTCATCAGATCCAAGCAGAGTTCATCAGAAGCAACAATTGTAGATTGATGAACAAAAAACTTGTCTTGGCAGAGGTTCAAACGTGCCATGCAGTAGTGCCATCTGGCTGTCTACGTTTCCAAATCATTCCTCAGGATTTTCAATACTTTCTCGGTTATCTTAATAGTCTTTTTTTTCTCTCTCTGCAGATTAGGTTGTACCACATTGATCTATAGGGAAATGTAATTATAGGGAAAAACTAATTCAAGCCGATAGTCGATGTAAACAAGGGCATTGGTAGACTAGATGGTGTCTAACGCTAAATCCAAGACGAGTAATAGTTTTAATTCAAAGCAAATACCAGATACGGAGATAGTTCTGGACTTTAGGAATGAGTTAGATTTTCCTCAAAATAGAATTTTTCTTTGATTACCTGAAGAAGCGCCATTAATTAGCGCCAAATCTCTTGATGCCATCAATCAACCAACTCTCTATTCTTTGGTTCCAGCAATAATTATTCTTTACAAAGGAATTTCTGTGTCTGTTTTTTGTGTGTGATTTTTCACTACTTTTTTTTATTCAGTGAAGCAATTTACATTCACCCATCTGGGGGTTCATACATGCAATTTGCAGCAACAGAATGTTCATCAATTTAATCAATGGCAAATTGAGTTGTATTTTGATACATGGACGGATAGGACTAATAAAGCAATGGGACAGATAAGTAAACACCAATATTATTGTTTTGCAATGTTATTATTGACTGACTGTCCAAGATTCACTAATCTACCATGAGTTGTTATGTTCTAGTAGGTATCTTTTTGGTAGTTTTTAAGATCCGAATTGTAATATTTGTCGGTAAATCATTCTATGTGGTTATACCCTGATAGAGCGGGGATTTTCGAAACTTTTCTGTTTTTGGAAAATCATTAGTGAGAACAATCTTATTATTTCTTCGCGTGTTTGCCCCTCCCTGGCACTAATCACCTACTCCTGTGTGAGAGGGAGGAGGAACTATAGAAGATGGAACATGAATATGATAAATTTCTTATAGTGGTACTTTTTCTACATTTTTTTATATATTACACCAGCGACTTCGTCGAGTCCGAGTTAGAGGGAAAAATATAGAAAAACGAAATGCCACGTCCGATAGTGGGAAGCGAACTCCAGACATTCGCAGTCCCAGCCAGGGCTCTGCTGACTGCTCCACAAAGACAGACGCCCTACTAAGGCCAAATACTTAGGCTGGTGGTGGGTGGGGGGAATCAGCGGAGTTTTGAAAGGGCTACCAGCGAAAGTTGAGATCTCATTGGTTTCTCAGGAGAAAAGTAGATAAGAAAACTACAATACTAAACTTTGATTTCGGCATGGCTTGAAGTGAATCATGAGAGAAAAAGTTTGTCTGAGTATAGTCCTACAAAAAAGAACAGGTTCGAGTTTTCCACTGCTCGAGAATCTCACTCTTGTGGGCCTTCATTCTCCACGCCTAGGTCTGGTTCACTTTGTCTCTATGTGCGGGGGACACTCCAAGCGGATTCTGCCAGAATCATAGTTTTTTTAGATATAGTAGGTAATAATATCATTAACCGACTAAAACTGTTTCTATCTATCTTATACCATAAGCATGGGTCGGTGACCTCCTCTAAGATACCTGACTCAAAGGTAATTTCGTATGCTACTTCCACCTATACACTACAGTAGAATACCCGCCTAACGGACACCCCACGTAAGCGGTCACTTTTGCTCGGAACGGAAATTTCCTCCTCTATTAGATGTTTAATTCAACCCCGCGTAAGCGGTAGCTTCCCGTAAGCGGACATCCCGCGTAAGCGGACAGTTATTTCGGTACCAAAAGGCCTAAAACCCCGTGTACGCGGTCACCCCAGACGGATGCCCTTAAAAAAATAGATCAATCAGTGTTTTTTATGAGTGTATGTGAGTATTCCTAGAGAATATATTTTGTAATTCAAAGTTTCATAACTTCGGACCAAATTAGGATATCGGAAAACGGATTTCAGATCTATCATCCCCTCTGTCTCCCCTACATATCGCCATATAGCACATGTATATTGGGCGGAGGGATATTTGAACACCCCGCGTAAGCGGGCACTCCGCATAAGCGGGCACTCCGCATAAGCGGACACTCCGCATAAGCGGACACTTTGGCTCGGAACGGAAGGGGTCCGCTTACGCGGGGTTCTACTGTATATTGTATATGCCTTATAACTTTACCCTGGTCATGTTACCTTAAAATGGTGGTAATCCTCATACAACTTGACAAATAAAAACTAGATTCGTGTAATTTCATTACCAAAGACGTATCTTATAAAGTTTGATATCCTCCTTTTAATGTTTCAAAATGTCACATCATATAGCATACGTCTTTCTACTAAAAGTTTGGTCTTCTTGGCTTTATGGTGCTTTTCTCAATAACATGCAGTTTGGAAAGGGCAAGGTGGGTGTTGCCTATTTCTATGGATACTAATAGTCTGTTTCGACAGAGACTTTATTGCAATAAATGCTGCTAAAACCCCATATAAAAACATATTAAATATACTGCAAATTTGGTTCTATCTATCTTTATTAATGTCAGTGAAGGGTAGTGTTTATTATACCACCCTTGATACAAGTTTAGCCATAGGAAAAACATGAAAACTATCACAACGATCAGCCACGTAAGGTAAAAATATAATGCCATGGTCATGGCAGCGTGATGTGAGATGATGTCATAATCGACTGGCCAATCAGCAGCCAGGATTTGAGAAAGTAGGCAGGACATCAACATTTATATGTTCCTAACTAGATTTGTGTAAGCAATTTGAATTATTCTGATGTTGTGATGCTATGTCCATGAAAGGGGTAAGATAAATCCAGAACTGTGCTTGAATAATAAAATAAACAATACACCACTCATTTGGATGTGCTGTTAATGTCACTCGGCTTCACCTCGATGACAATGACTGTGCATCCAAATGAGTGGAGTATTGTTAATTGATACGATTCTTGATCCAGTTCTATATAATTTATCATATACTGTGCATGAATGTCTCACACATACAGTCCAGCTGTACGGATTTTATTCTGTAAACTATGGACATACCAATAGTTCGTGCACCCTGTACCATGTAACTTGTTGTAAAATGGCGTATTTAATGATGTTTAGGAATAAAATAATGAGACATAATGAATGTGTCTGAAATACATATGTTCCTTGTTGTTCTGGTCGGAAGTATATTCACCTCGTTCTATGAACTCGGCAAATATTTTCGACCAAAACAACTCGGAACAGATTTAATTTAATCACACTAACCATGCCTCCGTATGTTCTTAGCTTTTCAGTGACGTTAATCGAGATGCAGACTAAAGAATTGTCTGATAAGGAGTCCTCATACAGTGATTCACACAAGTGTCGATATCTGGCTAATCCAAGGCCGATTAATCAATCATTTGCCAGACAATTTGAAATTAAACGATTAGAATTAGTTTATAATCAACACAAGAACCTGGAGGGAACCTCAGCTTCTATCAATCTCAGAATGGATTTGAATAAATTTATCGGAATTCTCTCACCTGCTTTGGGACCATAGGTCCATTTCTAACGTTTTTCTTCAAATCCCAACGAATAGAAATGAGAATGGGAGTGAGACAACATATTTAAGTAACTGTATAGAATAGACCACCTGAGATCAACGAAGGATGATTTGACAAATTATTTAGTATATCATCATCTGAAAAGGGTGCTATTATCATATTATGAATTCTTTTTAAAATCACAATTTGTTTAACATCTATGGAAACTAATTGAATTTAATCTAACATGATTATTAACTTCTTCGTAGAGACGTAAAATAGCAACTCATGATATACAAATATGAAGTGGATTATGATTAAACTTCTTATCTTGCTTCTGATTTAATGAATATCAGTAATTAAAAATCAAATACAACGGATGGGTCCAGGATAGCGAAGATGATGACAAGATAACTGCTCATGATCCATACATGCGTTTATCATCTACAGTGTTGTAATAACAGGTAGCAGAAAACTTAGAAATACATCTTAAGGCTTGTCAATTGTATTTATACCATCAGGATTCATAATAAGATTTAAGGTGAGGGAGATCTGAGATATGTACAATTTGCATTAAGGAAGGAAATGAAGGGTCAGGTAGGACTTTGATGACGTTGGGAGGTGTCTCAGAATCCTCAGGTAAACTCCAGGCTCATCTGGAGGAGTCTAAACGTGAGACCGAGCTGAGAATTCAAAGGCATTTCGCACATTTCATACGCCCTCTAGAGGTTACTAAACTCCTTATTATCGCCCAGGGTAAATACAAGTTCCGCTCGCGACTTGCTGGGCACATCACGACCACATGAATCATAGTTTTCCCATTTATATTCAGAGAACCTGAATATAATTTCGGATTTATATGTAGAAATAGCTGAAATTTCCATTTCTGACATCAGATTTCCAATTTGAATATTTATAAAAACCGTTAAACTGCAATAATTGTGGGTTACGGTTCAAGGGTCTATCACCATACAACGGCGGCAACCAGCGAACATCGGTACTTGTAAACAGACTGAACGAAAGATGTGAGTCGCATTTATCCGCATATTACAACTGTCTTTAATTCAGAGTGTATCTCCTATTCGTATTGTAGCATCCAATATACTATAGAAGATACCTGTTTGGTTTGGTTGGTTTGATTTAACGTCCAGTCAACCATTACAGGTTCTTACCAGACTTTCTTAAGGCTCTTTTATGCCATAATGGTGGTGATCTAATCTATGAGAGAAGTAATGAATTCAGGTAGAAATCCCTGCACATTTACTGAGGTGAGAGTTCTTTTACTTCCCACACCACATAGACATGGTATCAGAGGGATTGGGCTTTGATATTGCAGTAACTCTACCACTGCTGGGAATGAAGGAGAAGAGTGGTTGCAGTGGGACTCAAACCCACAAAGTCCTACAATCTTGGGATTACAAGTCCAGTGCCTCTAACCACTGAGCTATCTCCCTACCCCCAGAAAATACCTGTAAACTTTTGTTTGCTCAATAATAAAAAAAGGTGGGATACGGAGGGATAGAGGAAAAGGAGACACTCACCACGCAGCCACATGCCAACCCTCAACTAGCGCCTTCTCAAAGTACAACAGCTGTAAATTAAACTTTACTCGCTTGTGAAGTTTACGACCACCCACAGTGGCCGCCGGAACCACGTGACCTTGGCCACGCGATGGCCACGCCACCTGGCATCGGCAAGTGGAGTTAGTCATGGCAGGGACGACTAAAGGCGCA